>BPLT01000072.1:1405000-2025000 GCA_019656295.1 Rhododendron mucronatum var. ripense | reverse complement strand
TCTTTGAAACACTTTAAAGTATCTTCTTTGGGGTTTGGAGGCGTTCAACTAGAGTGGCTGCTGAAGCGAGTTGTCCACTCCATATCTACTATTCTCTTATCCGGCGTTCGACGACTTCTTGATGGTTCTTCTGCCTGTGTTTATGATTCCAGACGAAGTGGACCAAGTTGTTTTCTGCCAACATTATAGGTAATGGAGGTGAGTTGTCGAGTATGTATGATGCTGCTTACTCTTTGGTACTCTAGTTTGATTGAATGCTGCTTACTCTTCGTTCTTAGTGTTGAGTTTCTCGGGCATTCATTATTGAAGGTTAATTATGTGCAAAATTGATAACACCCATCAGTTCTTATTTCTTATAGCAAAGTTTCTAAATTGTGTTAGAACTGTACTTCCAAGTTCCAACAGCTGGAGAGGGCCATAGATGCAGCGTGATCATCAGTGATCGGATCACTGCTTAATATTGCTTGACTGAAATATTATGTTGCTTTTAGAATAATATTTTAGTGAAATATTGTTCGATTGTGCCCAGTGTTGACTATGAGATCTGAGTTTGGTTAATTTGATAAATAGATTTGATACTCTTTAATGAATATATACTTCACGTCTTATAATGTGAATTTTTTTTTCGATTTCTCAGTGCATATTTTTTGCTGCAAGGTGGAACCTGGAATAAAAAAATGCTTGCTTGTGCCAGTGGAAGCCCAAAAAGCAACCAATTACGGATTCGGTGATGTTGATAGTGGTTTCATTTTGTTCTTCAGTTTACAGTTTTTGTCAACTTTGATTACATGGTAACATCGGTACTAAGAATTTGATTTTCCCAAACAGGTGGATTATATATCTTGTGAGTTGTGACTTGGTTGGACAAACACACGGAGAACATCATCAGTATCTTTTAATCTTTTAATTGCACTGATCGGTCATATAGCTTGGTCACAATTATTTGGTTTGTACAAGTCCTAAAGAACTTATGTTAATTTGATCAAAACTTGAAGTGTTTCCCATCGGAGCCTAGTTTTCGTCACTCACAAATGTTATAACCATGTAGCCTTGTTCCACTAGATATTTGTGGAGAAACAGACTACCTTGATCTCATTGTCTGTTCATTTCATTTGTTCGGTAAATATGGTATGGTGATCTGTTTATTGTTCTATTAGCGCATTTTTGTTGACATTTAATGCTTTTCTCACATGGAATATGAATTCCTTTTACTTTTACCTTTACCTTTTCTTTGTGTGACTGTGTCCTTGTTTCCGCAGGTTTAGCTAGGAATTTCAATTGAACTTGACTAACACGAGCAAAAATTTCACATAACAGAGCATGGACACGTAAAGGGACACTTGTCCTCCTTTCCATTAGTTGTTCCAATTGGTGTCTTTTCCCTTAGTTGTTCCAAATGACTGCAATAATATTTTGTTTGACTGTGCGCATTCTTCATGTTATGGGCTATCAGGCCGTGAAGCTTACAAATCCAGTGCAACTAGTTGCTGTTAGTAGTAAACCAAGCTTTTCAGTCTCATCGATCAACAAGGCTTCTTCACATTGTTGGGCAGTACATGCATGAGGCTCAATTATAATGTCAATACTGTACCTAGTCATACTAAACTTACTTGCCCTTGTATGCAATTAGTTATGATTGCGTGTACTTTTTTTTTTATATGATTGTGTGACCAGAATGTTTGCTCATTTAAGACAATTTGCATGTGCATATTTTGTTCTAGAGTATAATGTCAAAGTAAGCTGGTGGTATAAAGAAACGCCAGTTTTTCCTTTCTCAAGCTAGAATGTGCTTTATGCACTCGAGGCTAGAGAGGACAAACTAGAGGCATTCCCTCTCTTTGTTCAAGCATGTCACTTATAAATGTCTGCCACAATATTCTCTCAGGCCATGTTTGAATCTTAAATTTGTGGAGAAAAGAATAACATTGAAAGTAAAATATAAAAGTAGATTCATTTAACTAGATGAATTGAAGGTACTTCGTATTTTAAATCCAAACAAAAATATAAAAAAGTGAAAAGTCCTGATCAGCCCATATTCAGTCTTCTTGTTCTTGTTTACAATTTCTTATCAGCAATTCAGCGGTTTGAGGCTAATATAGCCCTAAATTTACTCTTTAAACTTAAAATAAAATAAAATAAAAACTAAGGTCGATACGGACTACACCACACAGCTGATGCCTATATTTCCAGGGTCCAATTGACAAATTCCTTGCGGCCTTTTGCACCGATAACTGAAGGCCTGGATCTTTTTTATCAAAAAGCTCACCTACACGAGCCACTAGAGCGCGAAGGATTATGGCCAGAAAATCCCAAGATGCTATTGTTGGTGCTGATCATTTGCCGAGGAAAGCCGCACCTATCTGTCAGGAAATCACCAAGTCTATAAAATCTAGAAGAAATTAAATAGACATCATATTTACTAGACTTATTTAGGTGTCCATTCTAGAGGTTTTAAATACGTATGTTCTCATCTTGAAAATGCATTGTTGCCCTATTATACCCCTAGTTATATGTTAATATAGATATTATGTATTAATATTTTAATTTTCCCATTTTTTTAGGATGTTTCTAGTCCTCCCCAAAATCCGGGATTAAGGGTTTTCATTCTCCCCAAAATCCAGGATAAAGATTTCCATTCCCAACGTACATAGACACCACAGCTATGGACTACACAAATCTAACCCCTATGAACACCCCATTTTCCAGCCCCAAAATCCTTCCTCCTATAACTGTACTGCCCACCATTTTGAAAAATTTGTCATTTTCGCCTCTCTCTCAAAGTTTTCTCTCTCTTCTCAACCTTCCGTTTACACACTGTATAGCCCTCTTATTCATCATCTTCTTCATCGTCCGACACATCCCCCTTAACCCCCCACCGTTTTCAAGGTAACAAACTCTAAACCCTTTCTTGAAAAGAAATCCCATCTGAAAATGCTTCGACGGTTTCGTTCTTACCTCTACGGTTGATGCTGCCCTGGGTGTTGAAGCGGCCGCTGCGGTAGTTGTAGGCAAGCATGATTTCCTCTACTCCATTGTTACCTCTGTTGCGGGCGCTCCTGGTTCTTCGCTGGAGCATCACACCCACCATTTCGAAGACCGGCGAACAAGTCACTATTTTTTGTCATGATTTCGGTGTATGTGTTTCGATTTCTTCCAATTTTATCATGATTTTTGTTATTGTAGTTTCGTCGGGACGATTTTACGATGCATGTTCATTAGTATTTTTTATGTTTTATGGTGATTTCACAAATTTTGTCATAATTTCAGTGTGTTTCGGTTTCTCCAAATTTTGTATAATTTCGGTTTGTAGTTTTGTCGGCACAATTTTACGATACGTATTTTTGATGTTTTTTGTTTCATGGTGATTTCATAAATTGTCATGATTTTCAGTATGAGCATTTCGATTTCTCCAAAATTTTGTCATAATTTTGGTTTAATGTAGTTTCGTAAGGACGATTTTATGATACGTATTCATGACAAGTTCATGGAGGATTTCAAGTAATATATCGTGAAAATTTATGATGATATTTTTACAAAAATATGCCATGATTATTTATGTCATTGTATGGATATATGTTCTTGTTTATGAATATTAATTCATTTTCAAGTTTGGTAGAATTTTAGTTTTATTTTTAAGGGCAAAGTACGGAAAACCTCCCTGAGGTTTGGACGTTTGGCAGATAACCTCCCTGACGTTAACTAATGAGCACATCACCCCCCTATGGTTTTGGAGTAAACTGCAACCGTTTGGTTTTCATCCCATTTGACGGGATGTGCGTTGCACGCGCCTGGATTGCGAGTATTGACCTAAAAAACGTGTTTCCCTCCAAAAATGATATTTGTTCTTCCCTTAATGCCCTTTGCCCATCTCTATAAAAGACCAACCCTAGTTTACTCATCATATTTCATACCAGGTTTCCAACTTTCTTGCCAACTTCTAAGGTAAAATATTTTACTTCTTCTATGTAAATTCATTTATAATTTTTATAATTTCTTCTTTTTTCCCCCCCTTTATTTTTTTTTCTTTGCCCCCACGCCGCCGTTTTGATTTGTCTCAATAAGGAGATTCAAAAATGTAAAATTTTATGATTAAAACTCAATTTTTTTTGAATAAAAATGAAGTAATTAGTGGCTAAAAAAACTTTAAAAATCAGGTTTTTACTCTTTTTTTTTCATTTCCAAACAATAACGTAATTTTGACGAGGATTCAGAGGCAGTATCAGAGAATTTCCTGGAAGGCGATGATTGCAGCGATTGTACAGATTCGGTCTTCGTTGCGTTCGCTGAAGCTACTGTTTAGGTTTGGATTAAAAAGTCAAGTGACTTTTTTTTTGTCTCGTTTAAATTTTTTTGTATTTGTTTGTTTTGTGACAAACTTTTTATCCCTATTAATTCGTTTCGACGAGAGAATCGAAAAAGTAATTTTTTTTTTACTTTTTCTCTAATATTTTTTTATAATATTCAAGATAAATCCCAATAACCGGCTTTTTGGCCTTTAAGTTGGATGTTTTCAAAAATATTTGGATAAAAGTTATATAATTTTTTACTTTTCTGATTGGAGTGAATCAAAAATTGTAAAATACTTGTTATAAGACAACAAACGCGAAAAAAATTGAATAAGGACAAAACGTAAAAAAATCCAAAAAAGGGAGAGGAGCCAAGGGATTGCTTAAAAAAATGAAGCAAGTAATGCATTTTCTTTTTGTATTTGTACGTTCTTATAGCTCGAGGGGTTGGTCAGTAGGTCTTAGAAATGGGGAGAGACACTGAACCCATTTTCTAGCAAAGAACCGAGCTTCTTTTTGCTTTTGTTTCATTTAATACATGATGCGATGCGTACAGGAGGCGAGAGAGACTTGTGCAAAGATAGAGTTTTTTAATCCTAACCCATATTATGCTCATTCCAAATCCATTTAAATTCATGTAAATATGGGTTGATATGGGTTCAATTAATCTCAACCCATTATATAATATGGGCGGGTTGAATTGAGTTAAAAGTGGACGGATTTGGGCGGATTAAAAACAGGGACGGAACTAGGATTTCATAAACGCGGGGGCCGAACTATGAACAAGAAAATTTTGAAATTTTAAGGTTCAAAAATCTAATAGTTTGTTTGGTTTAGGTTTTGAAGGAGGTTTTTTGAGTAATGAGTGGAGAAAGATCGAAAGAGAAATGAGATTAATAATTGAAAAAAAACTTATGACAGACCGTGTGCAAAGAAAGAAATTGAGTTTTGGGACCCAAAACAAACACATTTTTAAAGCATTTAAATGTCTAAATAACATTTAACACAAAATACAATATTTAGGTGTTGTTAACCAAAAAAAAAAAAAACTAATATTAATATTGAAAAAAAAAACTCCAAAACAACGCGGGGGCCGTGGCCCCCATATGCCCATATACAGTTCCGTCTCTGATTAAAAAATATGGGTTAGGATTGCCACCATTGATTTGATTTGGGCATGCAAAGAAGTGAAATTGCTTTATTTTTCACAAGGGTAACGAGGTCTTTTCGCTCTTTGCCGTTAACAGAGTTACGGTTGCAGTTTACTCCAAAACCATAGGGGGGTGATGTGCTCATTAGTTAACGTCAGGGAGGTTATCTGCCAAACGTCCAAACCTTAGGGAGGTTTTTCGTACTTTGCCCTATTTTTAAATGTTGTTTTTAGATTTTAGGTAAGGAAACTGTAGAGAGAAGATTAGGAGAGAAAAAGATAGGAGAGAGAATGAGATAAATTAGAAAAGATAAGTAGAGTGAAAGATTATAAAGATTAGGAGAGAGAAGGGGTAGTTTAAAATTTATTTGAATTTGAGGATGAAAAGATAAGTTTTTAAACCCATTAGAATGAGGACTTAAGTATTTACATAGGGAAGGACCTCTATTTAAGTTACCCTATAATCTATTCTGAGGAGCCTGGGGTTTAGAATGCTACTTCTTCCAGCGTAGCATCCTCTACGCTCGTGTTGCCCAACACAACATCTCGTGCATTTGAAGAACTCCGAGGATGCAAAGAGCTGAAAGACCGGTTGCTTTGGCAAAGCGTGAGGGGTCCCTCACTAAGGGCTTGTTTGATAATCTAAATTCAGCACTTAATACTGAATCAATTAAGTAATAAGTGATTCAGTAGGTTTGATAACTACATTTTACATTGCTTAACAAATTAAATACCACTTAAAATGTAGGCCAAAAAGTTGAAAAAATTAAGTAGCTTTGAGCTACTTAATTCTTGTTGAATTTTTGTATACTTACATTTAACCATTATACCACCATCACAACCACTCCCACCCACACCGCCACTACTCCACCACCACCACTACCACCACCTCCACCACCATCACCACCACCACTCCACCACCACCACCACCTCAACTACCACCACTCCTTCTCCACCACTCCACCACCAACACCTCCACCACTCCACCACCACCACTACCACCGCCTCCACCACTCCACCACCACCACCACCACCTCCACTATCACCACTCCTCCACCACAACATCACCACTACTAGCTTCACCACCACCACCACATCACCACCACCAACTCCACCACCACCACCACTTCCTCCACTACCACCACCACTCCACCACTACCACTCCCCTCCACCACCACCACTCCCCTCCACCACTCCACTACCGCCACTCCTCCTCCACCACTCCACCACCACCACCACCAGCTCCACCACCACCACCACTTCCTCCATTACCACCTCCACCAACTCCACCACCACCACCGCCGCCGCCGCCACTCCACCACTACCATCACCACCACCAGCTCCACCACTCCACCACCACCATCACCGCACCTATCACCACCTCCACCACTCCACCACCATCATCACAATCATCACCACCACCGCCACTCCACCGCCACTACCATCACTACACCACCACCACTACCAGCACTACACCACCACTCTTACCACCTCCACCACTCCACCACCATTACCAAAAGTATATTGTAACCGTTAGTAAATTAAGAGAGAATTGGAACAAAATTAATTCATCATTTTTTTAATTCAGTACTTAATATATTTATCAAATAGCTTTTCAGCTTAAAAATTTCAGCATTCAGTTTCCAGTACTTAATTTTTCAGCTTTCAGTTTTAGTTTTCAGTTTTATCAAATAGCCCCTTAGACCAAGAGGAAGGAAGCCGAGACAGAAACGGAAAGGTTGAGACTAGCTTCCGAGTCTAGACGCAAGAGGCATTCGTTGAAAAGCATGTTGTCCAAGCATCCTGTCTCAAAATCAGAGGCTTTCTCGGATGGAAGAGGGGTGCGTTCTGATGCAACAGTGTCGTCACAGAGTGGAGGAAGTAGATCACAGTCAACTGATTTTGTTATATAGTATGAGGAATCTGAGCAACAAAAGAAACTTGAAGGTTTATCTCCACTTTACGATCAGTATTCGCATGAAGGAGGTGGGGAACGAAGTAAGTTCGATCTCATCTTTCATTGTGCATGTGTCCCTTTTAATTTCTGGTATCATCAATTTTCCCTTCTTAGCATCAACATAATTATGTGTTGGGTTTCTTTTCTCTAAATGGTAAGCATGAGACTTCATTTTGAAAATAAATGAAAACCCTGCATAGTGATAATAAAACAAACAAGAATCCGTTTGATCGATCTTCATTAGTATGCCAAATGCTAATGCTCATACAATAATAAAATTTATTTTCAAATCTTGTTTTGACCCTGAAATTTTCTTGTCAAGTGTTTTCAGCTGATGTTAGACATGCAGTTGGAAGGTTGCGCTGATCCGAGCTGAAAAGTACAATACATTAGTTGAACAACGGCGGCATCGCCTAGAAATACGATGACGTCCAGGAAGAAATACAGGGGCACCACACAATGCAACACAGAACGGCCATCAATATTGATACAACTGCTCATGCTTAATTAATTTCAAGAAATCACCCTCTTTGGTGCAATCCAAGTTCATTACACTTATGTTTTATTACAGCTTATCAATATGCAAGACCCTGCAAAACCTATGTAACATACCATCTAGCTCCATGACTTCTTTGCGTATAATAAAATAATCACCGTGGGTTTATAAATACCTTTCCACTCATCCAACATGATTGGTTGCTACAACTTGATGAAACAACAAAACAAAAATTCAGCAAATTGATTAGAACCCGTAGATTTTGCCACTGCAATCTCTAACAAACCTCTAACTGTGAGCGCAAGCCGACGTGCCGTTAATATCACTAGCATGTACTCCTAAAAAAAGAGTAGGTCAACTAGATATAGATCGCAGATGATTGGCGAGAAAAAGATTTTGGAAAACACTCAGCCGATGATTTTGAAAGATGTAAAAAGAAAAGATATATCGAAAAATATACTCCACCAACAAACACGCAAATTATCTAACCCTACATACGAGGGATACCTGTACCTTGATCGATCACTTATCTAATTTATTCTTTCATAATAGCTATGAATCATCCGAGTCACACAATCAAAAGTTGAATAGAAAAGACTAAAACTCTATACAATCATACTACTTGGAGAGACATCCTCGTCGCCGCTAGCCAGAGGGCTTAGCCATTCATTGAGTTGTTGCTCTTTATTTTCTCCTCTGTGAACCACATTGATCTGTAGCCGCAGCCCCCGTTCTCTGTTTCTGCATGAAAAAGTATGTCCAGCAAAAACCCTTGTATAGGGCAATTTACTTCACTTGCCAAATTAATTACCACGTACGTTCAAGCACTATAAACTTTATGCTGCAAATTTCAATTAGGTAACTAGGAATTTGATTCGGTGCTTTTCTCTTTCGATATCTATTATAAGCTCGGTCCCATCTCTTGAAAGATATCTATTATAAGCTCGGTCCCATGTCGTGATATCGGCACCGTATAGAATCCATAGACGTAGGCATTGCTTCAAATCTCAATGGCACTGTGGGTCCTGAAACGAGAAAAACGAGTATCAACTCAAGTAGTTTGAACCGAAAATTATTTATACATAAAAATATTTGACCATTTTATCTTCAGTGGGTCAAAAAATAATTCATTTCGGTAAAAAGCCCGCAACTCCCTCATTTTAAATCAAATCAAGACCTATTATGGAGTGATAAATAGGGTTTTCAAAGTAGTACAAGATATTAGAATGCAATAAATTACCCTTGGCCGCAGAGTAATTCTAGCCGCAAGGAATAACTCTTGGCCGCAAAGAATTATTTATGGCTGTGAAGAATTACTCTTTTTTTTTTTTGAATAAGTACGATTCCATTAAAAAGCCCCAACCAAACAAATAATGTCAAGGAGACTCTCCTAACAATACAACTATACTCCTTTCAAAGGGGAATTACAAACTATGAAGAAAAGGAAAAGAATTGATAACCTATACAAATCAAATCTAAAACCAACTCCTATATATTCAGAGAACACAACTACAACTTCAACCAAGCACCAGCATCCAGATGCACCACTCATCCTACTGCTGCAAAATGTAGTGTTCAATCAGCCTCCAGTTAGCACACAGACCTTTATTTTCTGTGGAAGCCTTCACCCTTCTCAAAGAGCTAAGGAAGTCTCTTATAGAGCTCAGAATCTGTAGCACAACTTGATCACTAGCCACCGTTTTTTGTTAAAAAAACTCTCAGATTTCTTTCCCTCCAAACAAAGTAAACAGTAGCAGCTAAGGCCATCCACAGTGGTATAATCAAAAGTAAATTGTTTTTAAAGTTGACAATGTTGGTGCAAAGGTTGGTTCGCAATGGTATAATCAAACTTAGCAACATCCTTAGAAATAATAAAATTTTAGGCTTTGGATAACCAAAATTAGCAACATTTTTTAATAATCAAAATTTGTGGACTCCACACCACATAAGTTAACTAGTTCTAAAATTTGATACACGCGTGTTTCAATTATTATTTTTTCTTCTCTTCTTCGTCTTCTCTATATTTTCTTCACTTTACCCACAAACTATTTCTCTTTCTTTTCCTCAAAAAGTGAAGCTCATATCTCACAACCATCTACAATTCAACCCATCATTGCCGGATTAAGGTATTTCACTCTTTTTTTCCGTTTCTATTTTTTTTCCCCAAAAAAAATTCATAATATGAGGGAAGAAAGTCACTGATTTTTTCCCCAAAATTAAGAGAGGGAATCGATATATATTTGTATAAAAAAAAACGTACATGGAGGAAAGTGAATGGTAGGAAACAGAGGGGAAGAGAGAGTGAAATTGTGGTGGACCCTTATTTTGGTTATGGACTAGAAGTGACCATTGTGAAACTCAACATTGTTAAGCTTAGCAACTTCTTAAGTGAATAATCAAAAGCTGATGTGTTAACTTTTAGTTATCCTTTTTTAATTATACCACTGTGGATGGCCTAATGAACATTTCAGAATTTTACTCTTGAAATTATTGCCCTTAACAGATTGGACAAACCACTCCAACAAAGCAACCAAGGTAATTGGTACTCTAGTAGAAGAAGATTTACTCTTAGCCGCGAGGAATTACACTTGACCGCGAGAAATTACTCTTGGCCGCAAATAATTACTTTTGGCCTCTAAGAATTACACTTGGCCGCAAAAAATTACTTTTGGCCTCAAATAATTACTCTTGGCCGCTAAGAATTACACTTGGCTACGAAGAATTACTCCTGGCTGCAAGTAATTTAATTCTTTGCGGCCAATAGTAATTCTTCGCGGCCAAGTGTAATTTCTTGCGGTCAAGAATGATTCTTCGCCGCTAAAAGTAATTCTTTGTGGGTAGGAGTAATGCTCTGCGGCAAAGAGTAATGCCGCAGACAATTACTCCTAACCGTGAAAAATTACTTCTAGCCGCAAAATTAAATTGGTGGCATATATAAAAAGCCCTATGACCTCCAAGAACTATGAATGTTATTGCCAAATGGAACTTAGAATGTGCAGAAGCCCCGCAAATTATCTTAGTGGTTCCGATGATCTTTGAACCGATTTGCTTTCAACCAAATTTTCATAAATGAAACTTCACTAATTTCGTTGTTAGTTTTTATCGTCTTTTAGTACTTTGAAAATCCTATTTGTCAATGTACAATTGGTCTTGATCCAATTTCAAGTGAGGGGGATACAAGCCTTTTCCAGAATTTTTTTTTTCTGTCCCACTAAATGTAAAATAGTAATTTCTTTCGATGTACAAATGATTTTTTTATTATCAAAACTACTTCAATTAGAAAGTAGATTTAACAAGGTTTTCAACGGTCCAAACCACAAGCAATTCGGATTTCAGGTGTGTTCGTGCCAGACCCACAAAAGTTTGCTTGTCAGAAAATTTTAAAGATACGCCCGGGGTGCAATGGAAGGCGCCTGGGTAGCATCAAAATGCGCCTGGGCGCACAAAAGCTGCTAAAAAATTCCAACTTTGCGCTTTTGTCCCGGACACTTCATAAATATGATTTGCGCGTGGTTTGAACTGTTAAAAAGCTTGTCCAATCTACTTTCTAACCCAAGTAGTTCGGACCGAAAATGATTTATACATAAAATGATTTGACCATTTTACCCTCAATGGGTCAAAAAATAATTCATTTCAATAAAACGCTCACATGTGATTGCCGAAAGGAACTTAGAATATGTAGAAGACCCGCAAATGAGCTTTAGCCTTAGTGGTTCCGATGATCTTTTGAATCGATCTGCTGTCAACCAACTATTCATTAATAGAACTGTTGAAATATGCTTTGAATTTAGGATGGTTAAGAAAGATATTTGACTTCCTAAATGATTTGTTTCCTTATTAGTTTAGACTTTGGGTACAAGAAATTTTGTTTGGGCAAGTATTGATTTTAGGAAGGATTCTGTGGCTATAAGTGTAACCTTATTCTCTTCATTAGGTTTTGGACTTCTTGAGTGAATCCCTTTGGAGAGGCCCCTAGGGGGTCTCTCATGTTGAAGATTAGATATTAGGGTTTTTGGTTTATGCTCTATTGGGTTCCACCTAGGGTTTTAGTATCCTTATCGGGTTCCGCCAGAGATTTGTCCCTAGATATCTGTAATTGGATGCTTCAACGAGAGTTACGGGTATAGCCGGCTCTGTGTGTTATCTCTCCGTTTATAGTGGATCCTCTTGCTCTTCTCCCGTGGACGTACCCAGTTTGGGGAACCACGCAAATCTTGTGTTCTTGATTTTCGCTTGTTGTTTTGTTTATATTCTCAATTTCATTTTCGGCACAACAAATTGGTATCAGAGCTCCCGGTTTTCAATCCGAGGATTTCGTTTTCCGCTGCTTATTGTGCAATTGGTGATCGTTTCAATGGCGACTCGTTATGAAGTTGAGAAGTTTGTTCAACAAGGATTATTCAAGATTTTTTGTTGAAAGAGAAGTATAAAGTTTTGTCAAGAGTTTGAGGAGGAGATTACGTTTACCGGTATACTCGTTCGGTAATTAACTCCGTGGGGAGTTTGAGCAGATCTTCGTGTGTATCCGGTAGGGATGCGTTGGGTGGGAGGTGCCCGTTGGAAGATAGAGGCTCAATTTGGAGGCATGTGTGACTGGGTTTCCTGAGTCGCATTTACAAGGTCAAGCAGGCGTGCTTGAGCCTTGCTCGTTTGTGCCATTGGTGATTGCCCCGCGGGGGGCTTTTGGTGGAGATGAGCGATTGAAGAAAAGGATTGCCTATAGTGTTGAGTTCGAGGGAATTCAAGTCAAGGTGGAGATTTGTTGAAATATGCCTTGAATTTAGGATGGTTAAGAAAGATATTTGACTTCCTAAATGATTTGTTTCCTTATTAGTTTAGACTTTGGGTACAAGAAATTTTGTTTGGGCAAGTATTGATTTTAGGAAGGATTCTGTGGCTATAAGTGTAACCTTATTCTCTTCATTAGGTTTTGGACTTCTTGAGTGAATCCCTTTGGAGAGGCCCCTAGGGGGTCTCTCATGTTGAAGATTAGATATTAGGGTTTTTGGTTTATGCTCTATTGGGTTCCACCTAGGGTTTTAGTATCCTTATCGGGTTCCGCCAGAGATTTGTCCCTAGATATCTGTAATTGGATGCTTCAACGAGAGTTACGGGTATAGCCGGCTCTGTGTGTTATCTCTCCGTTTATAGTGGATCCTCTTGCTCTTCTCCCGTGGACGTACCCAGTTTGGGGAACCACGCAAATCTTGTGTTCTTGATTTTCGCTTGTTGTTTTGTTTATATTCTCAATTTCATTTTCGGCACAACAAATTTCACTACTTTCGTTGTTCGTTTTCATTATATTTTAGTACTTTGAAACTTCCATTTGTCAATATACAAGCAAATGAGCTTTAGCCTTAGTGGCTCCGATGATCTTTTGGATCGATCTGCTTTCTGTAGACACCCCATTCTGGACTGTCCAGATTAGTCCTTTTTACTTTCTTTGTTGACCCGATGATGATAAACGGTCGAGAACAGTCCAGAGTCGATGGGTGGATTTGAGCTTTGGGCGTTGAGCTCTCTCCCTTCAAAGCCCACTTCAAACCCTTCAAAGCTCGAGCCCAATGAACCTCAGCAAAGCCATACTTTGCTTACGCCACCTTCTCGTTGGCGTGCGCCAGGTACTTGCCACGTGTCGATCATCGACCGTTGACTGAGTTTGACCTGGCGCACGGTAGGTCACAGGTGGCGTACGCATGGTCAAGACCGGTCAAATCACTGCTTTTCTGTCACGTGCTCGAAACTTTGCAACCGTCTCAGTACGGCGCAGAGTCCCCTGATCATTGCATTCTGCAGGGGACGTCCCCCTCTCTCTCCTACACAACCCATCACCTAGTCCCATGCATTTAATGCATGGGAGCTCCCTTCTTAACCTAACCAAACCCCTAACCCCAGCTGATCACCCCTGGACTCAGCCTTTCTCCTCTATAAATGCAAGCCCTTGCATTCATTTGCAAGGGTTAACCTCATTTAAGAAACCAAGCCCATCCCTCTCTTCTCTCTTGTTCTTTATTCTCCCATTGAAGGAAAGAGAGAAAGAGAAGCTCAGTACACACTCCTCTCCACTGTCCAGTCACTTCACACCCTCCATCTTCAACATCCAAAGCTCAATCTATTCTTCTATCTCTTGCAACCAAAGGTATACCACCTTTGTGTTGCTTTCTGTTTTCAGTTCCTGAGGGGAACCAGAAGGGTTCTGGCTAGTAACTGATACTAGTACAGACCCCTCTCTGGTAAAATAAATCAGTCGTAGAGGACACACCATGGCGCACGCCAGCTTCATCAAGCCGTACGCCACCTTTGGTAGTATGTGCACTGCTGGCGTGGGGATCATGAAGTGTCCATTTATTGCTTACTTCCTTTCTGTCATCACCTTGAGCATGCTAATAACCAGTTTACTGCTTTCTGTACATTAGAACGGTTTAACTGTAATTTTCAATACCTGCACTTATCTTGCTTTTTAAGGCCTCTGGGGTGCCTCTGGTCATGTTCCAGAACCCAGATCATGTAAAGCCAAGCACTGGATAGGAGGGCGAGCATGGCGTACGGCCCCATAGTGGTGGCGTACGGCATGTAGGCCATGGTTCAGTGCCTGGCCCTTACATCCCAGCTCAGTCCTGGCCTTTTCATATTTCCCCACTCTGTTTTTGGGGATTTTTGTTCCTTTTCATGGCTTACAGCCATTTTATCTGCCTGTAATCTGTACATAGTACTTTATAAACTGCGTGGTTTGCCCTGGGTGTGCACTGGTCCCTTCCAGAGCCCAGAGGATTGAGAGTAGGAGCTGTAAGAAATTGAGGTGGTAGTGTACGCCAGCCTGAAGGTGGCGTGCGCAGGGTGTGATGGCGTGCAGTGGCTTTGCCATGGCGTGCCAGCATGTCGCCTGCTCACGCACCCGACGGGCAGCGTACATTATCCTGTTGAGCTTCTGGCAGCGCTTGTTCTCAATCTATATTCTTACATTTAATTCAATTCAAGCAAGCAAATCATCATCCATAAACATTTTGTCATATAAACTGCAACATTTTTGTCATACAAACTGCAACGTGTTACAGTTTTAATCCCTATTAACTGTTCCCCCGCCCTAACTGGCCAAAAATGATCAAATGAGAGAAAAATGCAAAAGTTTTAATAAAATGCCCGAGTAGAGACCGATCTCCGGATTGGGCGAGAGGGGTGCCATAAAACCCTTCCCCTCTCGTAACCTGGCTCCCGAACCTCAGATATCGAAGGTGACGACGGACCAGTCTACGCCTTTCCAAATCAAATCAAACATTTTTCAAATCAAAAACAAAACGTAGCAAACGTTCTCGAGTTCGGTTCCTTGGGTGTTCTTCCGCTAAAACCCGAGTGGCGACTCTGAATCGAAGCGTTTCGCCGCGCTATTTTCCAAAAGGGCCGCCCCCCAAACAATATCCGTTCCAAACCAAAATCGGGCGATTTTCGGGGCGTGTGCCCACAGTGGCGACTCCGCTGGGGACCATTACGTTGATTAATATTTGGCAATTAATACATGAATGAACAATCTTCAAAAGTCTGGCAAAACAGTACGCTCCACGCTGCTGAAGAACGGAATGGTAACGTAACAGGATCTCAGCATCCGACCAATCCGAACTGGGGCTTTTACTATTGTTCACTTATGTAGTTTTCTCCAAGTATTGATCAATAAAAGTGAGCCAAGCTTCAAAAGGCATTTTCAAAACC
Source organism: Rhododendron mucronatum var. ripense (assembly GCA_019656295.1). Lineage (NCBI taxonomy): Eukaryota > Viridiplantae > Streptophyta > Magnoliopsida > Ericales > Ericaceae > Rhododendron > Rhododendron mucronatum. The sequence goes on along the minus strand of BPLT01000072.1, from coordinate 2,009,407 downwards.
TTGCGTTTCTCTCTCATTTAAATCATTCTTCGGCACTTCTCCATTTGCATCGATGTTGGATAAGCCCCGTTGAGGTGTTTTGGGTAACCGGCACAGTTTACTGGAGCCCGGGGTCCTCGAATGCCCAACAACCTTGGACGATGATGAGTCGTAATACCGTTCGACCATTGCTTTGCTGCACGCATTGCAGTGGGAGGTATACCGCGGCTCTAGTCAGAGGAACCCCTTTCAGCCAAAACCGGCCTCTCCATGCATACAAAGCACTAGAACCTTTCAACCTAAGACAGGAACCTGCAGGGTAGAATTACTTGCATCTAACCCCCATAAACTGTCTATGTGTTACTGCTTTCCCTATCGCATGCCTGTACATACATTCATACCAATCTGCGTAGGAGTATGCTAGGGCGGCTTTTAGGTAGTCTCTTTGAGTCTGTCTCATGCCGATCAGGACGCTGCCTGGACCGATGAAGAGTCGTGCATCTTGATGTTGCGCGTTATCAATTTCCAAAATCCTTGGGTCAGCGAGACTTTGGGAAATCAGGACTGTTTAAATCTCTTGTCTAAACCTAGTCGAAGTTTCAAACAGAAAACTAGGAACAAACGGAGAGAATGCCGTGATACTTACACCATCCAGGTTAAAGTGCTAATCACTTACACCATCAAGGCTGCTTACGCCACCCCGGTTCCGGTATCACGTCATCTACACCGAGTTATTCCGACCTCTAAAGTTGAAACTTCGAGAATGGAGTAGTCAAAGGCTTAGACTATTTTGACATCTCTTAGTGATAGTCGATTCAAACAAGGATACACTGTCGAAAAGAAATCCGAGGATTCTGGCAGCATCCGAACGTCATGAGACAACCTCGTTTCTAGAGTCTAGGAGGACACTGACAATGATGACATGCGCATTGCATTTCTTCGAATTCTTTCAAAATCTTGTTGCAGGAACGCCACTGAGTTCTCATTTACTTTGCTGTCCAAAGTTCTAGGCCATCACCCCCACCGATCATCAAATCCAAAATGACAGCACAAACAGATATGGCTGAACTGCAGAGGGCTATACAGGAACTGAACCAGAAAATGGACAAGCAAATGGATATGGTCCAGGGGCTGGTTGACCTTTTTACTTCTGTCATGCCAAAGCTGGATCAGGGGCTAATCAAGGAATCCTCTCAAGCCTGCCACGCTCCTGCCGTCGGAAAGTGCTCGAAGGACATGTTCAAAGACCTGGCTGAGTTTCATGAAGGCAGGACTTACCCGAAGGAGAATGTTGGATCCTTTTTCAAAGCCCATGCTGAAAGGGAGGATATGTGCAATAAAGAAATCAATCCCAAAGGCAAAAGGGTGCATCATGTTCCTCAATCCGATCGTCGGAACCCACCAAGGACCTTCTCTCGCTTCTCCACACCGTTGTCCTCAGTTTATGAGAAGCTCCTCGAAGCTGGCTTCCTCAAACCACTTCTTCCAGCTCCTTCGCCTCGAACATTCCCGGCATCCTACAATTCAAATGCCTATTGTGCCTTCCATCAAATGCCTGGCCATCTCACTGATGCCTGCTTCCGCCTTCGACATGCCATTCAAGATCTCATCGACAATGGCATCATTCCAGCTCCGCTCCCATCAAGGCCCAGTGTCATCTCTGAGCCCCTGCCTCAACATGTTTCTAACCCACATGTTAGCCAGATATCCATCAGCTCCACTCAAATCAACCCTACCTCCACCATATTCAATCAATCCAAACCAGTCGTGTCTCCCCCATCCGAGCCCGAGGTTAACCTGATGGTCATAGATGCAATCAAGGTCCTTGCTGCCAACACCAGGATTGACAGTGATGAGGAGCCTACAAAGGAGGAATTCAAGAGGAAGGTTAATCGATCAAAGGAGAAAGCGGACTGGCTGAGATCTTTCAATCATGAGAATTTGGGACTGTTCCCTCAAATGGGTCTGGCCGAAGAGGATGAAGTGCTGTTGCTTGGGCCTGTTGTCCTCTAACTCCCACCTCTCTGCAAGGAAGTCAAGGGTAACTATAAAAGTTGCATTTTCAAGTCACGTCTAATTTGCATTGACACTTTTTAGTCTGGGTCTGACACAGTGTCTGTCTAGTCGTCTAAGTCTAGCTCTGAGTCGGAGTTTGTGCCTCTTGGCCCTCCTTGTCGTAGCTTCTATCCTCAACTCGAGTCTTTTTGTTGTACTTGGCAACCCCGAGGGCTTTATGATATGCATTATCCTGCTTCTAAGTACTTTGCTGGCTTTTCGATAAACTGTGTCGACCCTGACGACGAAGGGATAGATTTCGATGGGAATCTCCCCAAGGAAATGTGTTCCCTCGCCGAAAGGGAAGACGAAAGGCATGCTCAGCCTCTAAAAGAAGAAGTAATTTCTAATAAACTTGAAAGATGAGGTAAACCCCTCCAGAAGTTTCAAAATTGTTACGGCGCTGTCCCCAGAAGAGCATTGTGCCCGTTCAATGAATTCAACAACATCTTGGCATAGTCTCACAAAGACACACCTGGTGTCGATCATGAGATAAAGAAGCATTGAGTCCTTTACTACCGGATGCCAAGCCAGAAAGCAAAAGCTCAGAAGCCTCCATGCCTTATACCATGTTCAAAACAGTAACAACAGTGTTCCCTCAAGTGCACATTAAAAGGTGCAAAAGTGACTTGGAATGAGACATTTCCAACCAAAGCAGTAATGCCCTTTTCACTATCAAGGCCATTCTATCTGGGGCCACAATCAAAGCTCATCAATCTCAACGGCAACGGATTCAATACCGTGGTCTACATGGATCAATTCAAGTACTACTTTTCCTTGAGAGATGCTCGTTGGATCGAAAACCACAAGGGTGGGCGATTCCAAGCAAAAGTTAGAGCAGCCTGTTAGACTGAAAACCTAAGGAGGCGGTCTAAGCAAAAATAAATAGGCAAAAAGTCGAAAGCTCGCTAGGCCGAAACCTGAAAGGTGGCACTAGGCAAAAGTTAGAGCGTAAAAGGAGAGGTGAAATACACGAGTGAACCTTGGCCCGAACTACGTTTTGACCTGATTCCCCAGAAGGGGATACGTAGGCAGTCTCTCTCTTCGAGACTCGGTCATATTCTATCAACTGGATCTCAAGTTTTGGCTTTGGTGTACCACATTGGCCGCATGACCTATGTTTTGACAAATCCTCCCCTAAGGTTCGGTCGCAATCTATCAATTGGATTTAAGTCCTTGGTACATCACCATAGTCAAGAAGAAGACAAACGGCAACTATGCAGAATGGGGTAAAACCTTTCGTCTTTCAATTTTATTTCAAACTACTTCTTCAATTTCAAAGCTGAGCAAAAGTCTTCAAAAAAAAATCTGAAGCATGAAAAACAGAACGAAATGCTTACAAGGCCTAACGGCTCACAGTTTATTCTAAGTTCAGCGAAGTCTGGTAGCCGCAGCGGATTTGTGGTCATGCGCGCTAATCCACAGTTTACGCGCTTTTGTTCAAAGTTATGCACATTGGTCTCAAACCCGTGTGCTTCTTCAATCCAGCAGCAGTCAAAAGCAGTCAGCTACTACTGCCGACTCGTCTTTTTCCATCTCAAGTTCAAAGCACCTCGAATACCATTCAATGGGCTTTTGCCAAGTTTTTCTATACCATGCAAGTCATGCGGACCTAATGTGACTGCACGGGGGTGTCGGTTTCAGTCCGGGCCTATACGAGTCATCCCTTTGCGTCTTTTGTCCATCTTTGCGACATTTTTCGAGTGTTTTAATCTGTTTCCCATTCTGGGGCTTTCTTCTCGATTTTGTTTGTTCGTACAGGTCATGGTACATCTATTTGACCTTATGTAAGCGTCAGTTTCACCTGTCCACTGGACATTTGAATTTTTGGCTCATCAAAGCCCAAGATTTCATTTTTCCGCGAATCTAAGAGTCCGCCTCTTATCCTGGGGCTTCTTCTCTCTTTTCATTCGAGCTAGGCAAGTCTATACATATACATATACGTGTGTCTGTGTGTCGACTCAGCTCACTTGTCGATGCAAATCAGATATTAGTGGTGGGTTTATGCACTCTGTCTCAAAGGAGAGTCAATAAACTGAAAAATGTAACTTTTACATTGCTACCCTAGCTTCTATCTTCTATCCAAGCAGTGGAATCGTGTGAACAACAAGAGTATGTCAGCCCATGGCAAAGCAAAACATATCTATGGGGCACATTTGCCTAAGCATCAAGGAAGGGGCACACTGGCCCAATACCGTTACTATGTCAACTAAGGCACACCAGCCCACCAGCCCGCTCAATGCCCCTCTATTTTGGCACGCAAACCCGAAACTCAAAAGTAGCTGGCAGTGAAGTAAGGAGACTCAGTGGTAGTCCTCAGGCGTCATCGTCCTCTTAGGAGCCGCCGTTAGCTTGCATCTGCATTTTCAATTTGTGCATACAATTGAATACATATCATTGCATATTGTATATCAACTGTTGAAAACAGGAAAAGTCTATCAAGTGCTAAAGCATGCCTGTCCAGTATCGAAAGCAGCAAGTAATCAGGATTTTGGGGGTTCACACCTGGGATCTAGTCACTATTGGAACTAAAACCGGAGCTGCTGCTTTGGGATAGTGCAATTGCAAAGGGTGATGCCACATGTCATTCTCCCTATCCATTTCTCCATGACAAATATCAAGTACACAACCTCAACGACGGTCAGTCATATCGTCCTTTTCAAATCAACGACGGTCAGCCATATCGTCCCTTCAAATCAATTCAATCAACGACGGTCAGCCATATCGTCCTTCTAAATCAATTCAAATCAACGACGGTCAGCCATATCGTCCTCCAAATCAATTCAAATCAATGACGGTCAGCCATATCGTCCTTCAAATCCAATCAATCCAATTTAACGACGGTCAGTCATATCGTCCTTCTCAAATCAACGACGGTCAGTCATATCGTCCTTCTCAAATCAACGACGGTCAGTCATATCGTCCTTTTCCAATCAACGACGGTCAGCCATATCGTCATTCAAATCAATTCAATCAACGACGGTCAGCCATATCGTCCTTCTCAATTCAACGACGGCCAGCCATGTCGTCCTCAAAGTCAATTCAATGCAACGACGATCAGAATGTCGTCCACTTCAATCCATCAACGGCGATCAGCCATATCGCCTGCTTCCAACCTTTCACGGCATTCAGAATATCGCCCGCCGTTCAACTCAGCGGCCGCCCATCCAATCAATCACCATAACGGCGGTCTGCCCGTCTAATCAATCTATAACAACCGTCCGCCTATCCTGACCCATATCTATGTATAGCAAGTGCAACTTCCAACAGTCTTATTGCTCTGTCTCGGATGGTCTTTGATAAGGAGATTGGCTCTGGTTCCCAACAGATGGAATTTAACCTACCTGACACGACCTACCCGTGGCTGTTGAAGTTTCTGTAGGCCGAAAAAGGTTCGATCCCCCAGGGTAATGATTTGTCCGCAACTGATTACTCCCCAGGAGAGTCCGCCTCGGCATTCAATGATGGTCTGCCCATCCCCGTTTCCCAACAAAGTTCAAACCCTCTTTTAATCAAATCAACGATGGTTTAACGAGTCGTCCTCAGCGATGACCCACCGTCCCGAATCAACGATGGTTTAACGAGTCGTCCTCAGCGATGACCCACCGTCTCAAATCAACGATGGTTTAACGAGTCGTCCTCAACGATGACCCACCGTCTCAAGTCAACGATGGTTTAACGAGTCGTCCTCAGCGATGACCCACCGTCACAAGTCAACGATGGTTTAACGAGTCATCCCTTAAAAATGACCCACCGTCACAAGTCAACGATGGTTTAACGAGTCATCCCTTAAAAATGACCCACCGTCACAAGTCAACGATGGTTTAACGAGTCATCCCTTAAAAATGACCCACCGTCACAAGTCAACGATGGTTTAACGAGTCATCCTTCAAAAATGACCCACCGTCACAAGTCAACGATGGTTTAACGAGTCATCCCTTAAAAATGACCCACCGTCTCAAATCAACGATGGTTTAACGAGTCGTCCCTCAACGATGACCCACCGTCTCAAATCAACGATGGTTCAACGAGTCGTCCCTCAACGATGACCCACCGTCTCAAATCAACGATGATTTAACGATCAGAATATCATTCGATAGGTCCGTCCGTCTGCAACAAACTGTTCCCCAGGAGACTCTGCCTCGGCCTGACCCGAACAAATACCTTCCCTTCAGTCTTGCTTCAAATGCATCTTCCAGCAGCCTTATTGCACTGTCTCGGATGGTCTTTGATAAGGAGATTGGCTCTGATTCCCAACAGATGGAATTTAACCTACCTGACACGACTTACCCGTGGATGTTGGAGTTCTTTGTATCAAGGACGGTTTGGTCCCCAGCCACGACGGTCCACCCGTCCAATTTCAATTCAACGACGGTCCACCCGTCCAATTTCAATTCAACGACGGTCCACCCGTCCAATTTCAAATCAACGACGGTCCACCCGTCCAATTTCAATTCAACGACGGTCCACCCGTCCAATTTCAATTCAACGACGGTCCACCCGTCCGATTTCAAATCAACGACGGTCCACCCGTCCCATTTCAAATTCAACGACGGTCCACCCGTCCAATTTCAATTCAACGACGGTCCACCCGTCCAATTTCAAATCAACGACGGTCCACCCGTCCCATTTCAAATTCAACGACGGTCCACCCGTCCAATTTCAATTCAACGACGGTCCACCCGTCCGATTTCAAATTCAACGACGGTCCACCCGTCCGATTTCAAATCAACGACGGTCCACCCGTCCCATTTCAAATTCAACGACGGTCCACCCGTCCAATTTCAATTCAACGACGGTCCACCCGTCCAATTTCAAATTCAACGACGGTCCACTCGTCCAATTTCTGCCCTCCGCGAGCAGCAGTCTTTCTCAAAATAATATGTCGGGCTGAACTCATCGATCAGGTTCTTTAAAGTTCATGCCTTCTTTGTCTTGCTCAGGATAGTCCGGAGTAGGGTGTCTAGACAACCTTTGACGTTACTTGTCTCCACTTCAACCAAATGGTGCTCCAAGTGCCGTCAAAGGGGGGCTTCTGTAGACACCCCATTCTGGACTGTCCAGATTAGTCCTTTTTACTTTCTTTGTTGACCCGATGATGATAAACGGTCGAGAACAGTCCAGAGTCGATGGATGGATTTGAGCTTTGGGCGTTGAGCTCTCTCCCTTCAAAGCCCACTTCAAACCCTTCAAAGCTCGAGCCCAATGAACCTCAGCAAAGCCATACCTTGCTTACGCCACCTTCTCGTTGGCGTGCGCCAGGTACTTGCCACGTGTCGATCATCGACCGTTGACTGAGTTTGACCTGGCGCACGGTAGGTCACAGGTGGCGTACGCATGGTCAAGACCGGTCAAATCACTGCTTTTCTGTCACGTGCTCGAAACTTTGCAACCGTCTCAGTACGGCGCAGAGTCCCCTGATCATTGCATTCTGCAGGGGACGTCCCCCTCTCTCTCCTACACAACCCATCACCTAGTCCCATGCATTTAATGCATGGGAGCTCCCTTCTTAACCTAACCAAACCCCTAACCCCAGCTGATCACCCCTGGACTCAGCCTTTCTCCTCTATAAATGCAAGCCCTTGCATTCATTTGCAAGGGTTAACCTCATTTAAGAAACCAAGCCCATCCCTCTCTTCTCTCTTGTTCTTTATTCTCCCATTGAAGGAAAGAGAGAAAGAGAAGCTCAGTACACACTCCTCTCCACTGTCCAGTCACTTCACACCCTCCATCTTCAACATCCAAAGCTCAATCTATTCTTCTATCTCTTGCAACCAAAGGTATACCACCTTTGTGTTGCTTTCTGTTTTCAGTTCCTGAGGGGAACCAGAAGGGTTCTGGCTAGTAACTGATACTAGTACAGACCCCTCTCTGGTAAAATAAATCAGTCGTAGAGGACACACCATGGCGCACGCCAGCTTCATCAAGCCGTACGCCACCTTTGGTAGTATGTGCACTGCTGGCGTGGGGATCATGAAGTGTCCATTTATTGCTTACTTCCTTTCTGTCATCACCTTGAGCATGCTAATAACCAGTTTACTGCTTTCTGTACATTAGAACGGTTTAACTGTAATTTTCAATACCTGCACTTATCTTGCTTTTTAAGGCCTCTGGGGTGCCTCTGGTCATGTTCCAGAACCCAGATCATGTAAAGCCAAGCACTGGATAGGAGGGCGAGCATGGCGTACGGCCCCATAGTGGTGGCGTACGGCATGTAGGCCATGGTTCAGTGCCTGGCCCTTACATCCCAGCTCAGTCCTGGCCTTTTCATATTTCCCCACTCTGTTTTTGGGGATTTTTGTTCCTTTTCATGGCTTACAGCCATTTTATCTGCCTGTAATCTGTACATAGTACTTTATAAACTGCGTGGTTTGCCCTGGGTGTGCACTGGTCCCTTCCAGAGCCCAGAGGATTGAGAGTAGGAGCTGTAAGAAATTGAGGTGGTAGTGTACGCCAGCCTGAAGGTGGCGTGCGCAGGGTGTGATGGCGTGCAGTGGCTTTGCCATGGCGTGCCAGCATGTCGCCTGCTCACGCACCCGACGGGCAGCGTACATTATCCTGTTGAGCTTCTGGCAGCGCTTGTTCTCAATCTATATTCTTACATTTAATTCAATTCAAGCAAGCAAATCATCATCCATAAACATTTTGTCATATAAACTGCAACATTTTTGTCATACAAACTGCAACGTGTTACAGTTTTAATCCCTATTAACTGTTCCCCCGCCCTAACTGGCCAAAAATGATCAAATGAGAGAAAAATGCAAAAGTTTTAATAAAATGCCCGAGTAGAGACCGATCTCCGGATTGGGCGAGAGGGGTGCCATAAAACCCTTCCCCTCTCGTAACCTGGCTCCCGAACCTCAGATATCGAAGGTGACGACGGACCAGTCTACGCCTTTCCAAATCAAATCAAACATTTTTCAAATCAAAAACAAAACGTAGCAAACGTTCTCGAGTTCGGTTCCTTGGGTGTTCTTCCGCTAAAACCCGAGTGGCGACTCTGAATCGAAGCGTTTCGCCGCGCTATTTTCCAAAAGGGCCGCCCCCCAAACAATATCCGTTCCAAACCAAAATCGGGCGATTTTCGGGGCGTGTGCCCACACTTTCAACCAACTTTTCATAAATAGAACTTCACTACTTTCGTTGTTCGTTTTCATTATATTTTAGTACTTTGAAAATCATCTTTGTCAATATACAATTGGTCTTGATACGATTTAAAATGAGGGGGATACGAGCGTCATGTGCTTGGTTACTGGTTCGATCGATCGCCGAGTTTGTTATTGATCGTATCCAAGTGTGCAAAATGTGAGGTGACAGTTAAGAGACTTTGCCACTGAAGAGATTTTCTCATTAATTTCCAAGTCTAGAGCAGAAAACCAACAGAAGGAAAATGGGCACAAAGTTCATGCTTTGACATACTCCAAGGTAGAAAATAGATTTAACAGGCTTTTCAACAGTCCAAACCACGCACAAATCAAGTGTTGTGTTCTTGAAAGAGAAAAGGGGAAAAGGTGGTGTTCGTGAAAGATTACAAGGATGTGTATTTTGCTTAATTGATTGATGACCATATGTTACATGGGTTGTGTATATAAAAAGCCCTGAGCTCCTAGAACTATGCATGTGATTGCCGAATGGAACTTAGAATGTGTAAAGCCCCGCAAATGACCTTAGTGGTTCCGATGATCTTTGAACCGGTCTGCTTTCAACCAAATTTTCATAAATGAAACTTAACTAACTTTATTGTTGGTTTTCATCGTATTTTAGTACTTCGAAAATCCTATTTTCCAACATACAATTGGTCTTGATCTAATTTAAAATGAGATGGATACGAGCGTTTTTTCGAAATAATTTTTTTCAACTCACTACGGGTAAAATGGTAAATTGAACATGATTTGGATCAAAACTAATTCGGTTAGAAAGTAGATTCAATAAGCTTTTAGATGGTACAAACCACGCGCAAATCAAATTTCGCACGTGTCTGTGCCAAGCCAGCAAAATTTTGCTTATCGTAAAATTTTAAGGATGCGCCTGGGGCACCATGGAGCGCGCCTTAGGAGCACAGAAATGCTCCTGGGGCGCAAAAAAGCAGCTTAGAAGGTTCAACTTTGCGTGTTTGTCCCGAACACTCCGGAAATTCGTTTTGCGCGTGATTTGAACCGTTAAAAAGCTTGTCCAATCTGGTTTTTAACCCAAGTAGTATGGATCCAACATGGTTTATACATAAAATGATTTGACCATTTTATCCTCAGTGGATCAAAATACATAATTCATTTCGGTAAAATGCTCGCAACTCCTTCATTTTAAATCATATCAAGACCTATTATATATTGATTGTTGGGAGTTCGTCCGATCCATCGACCCGCCACTGCGTGCTCAAGGCCCAATTTGTATGGGAGTAACGGCAAAGAGTCCATCACATTACTTGGGCCCAATATACATTAAATGACCCATATCCACTTAAAAGGCTAAGCCTTATAAGTGGTGAGCCATCCAATTGTATATTAAGGTCCAACTCTTTTTCTGTTTATCCGATGTGGGACTCAACGTTCACACATGTTCTAACAAATCTCCCCCTCATGTGTGAACCGAATATTGGGCCTTAACCTCTCTCTGCATCCAAGCTCCCCCTTGATTCTGATCTAATACTCTCAACCCTATCTCCCGAATTGGGCTTATTCTGCACCCACTCAATCGATTTAGAGTCATCTCAATTGAGAGCCAACGTGCCTAGTCACCGGCACCATGCTCCCCGACGAGAACTCCATTGAGAGCCAACGTGCTCATTCACCAGCACCATGCTCCCCGACGAGTCAACTCCATCGACAATGAGCCATCCAATACGGCACTCCAACATCGAGCCACATTGCTTCATCGGGAGTCACCTTTTTGGACTTTATACCGCTCCACGAGTGTCTTCTGTGCAAACCTATTCAATGGTGCGCTGAGAGTCTTCCCATAGATCGTCAACCAACGGCTCTGATACCATTTGTTGGGAGTTCGTCCGATGCATCGACCCGCCACTGCGTGCTCAAGGCCCAATTTGTATGGGAGTAACGGCAAAGAGTCCACCACATTACTTGGGCCCAATATACATTAAATGACCCATATCCACTTAAAAGGCTAAGCCTTATAAGTGGTGAGCCATCCAATTGTATATTAAGGTCCAACTCTTTTTCTGTTTATCCGATGTGGGACTCAACGTTCACACATGTTCTAACATTGATAAATAGGGTATTTAAAGTACTGCAAGATATGAGAATGCAACCAAAAAAATGTTTAGCTTTAGTTCCTGAAAAGTTGGTCGAAAGGAGACCGTTACAAAAATCTTGCTCTATTTCAATTTTTTTTTGAAACAGTTTATAGTTTGAAAGTGGTACTATTTTTCAACTCTTGCTAGCTAGACTTCCAATGATACCGAGTAAATCACTCTTTTGCACTTATATGTTACTGAGATGTTCCACTTTTTGTGCTTTCTTTTATCGTATCGGGCGTAAAGAATCGGCATTCATGGTATTGAGAAAGACGATTGGAGAAAGAGGCATGAGTCTTTGATGTCGAGTGAAAATAGTAAAAGAATGGAATAGCTATCGAAGCAGCCGCTCGTTCCAATTGACAACGTATTGTAGTTTTTTACAAAAATTGGCAAGGGGCAAGTGAGGCCGGTGGAAATACTGGGGAATCGAGATTGGTAGGAGCCATGATATGCTCTTCCTTTTGCTCACAAAACAGACTCCAAAGCAAAGAAAAAACACACAATGTTACGTACACTCCTACCGATCACTCTCCGTGGTGCCACCGATGTTGTGTAGTTTAGTTGGAGTGAGAATGTTCCTAAACTTGCCGAATGATTGATGTTCTTAATTATTTACTACCATAGATTATTCGTGTTGTCTTCTTTTTTTTCGGTATAATTAATCCATATCGCAAATGGATGTTTTTTTTCATAGTTCTAGACCAATTTACATGCAACTCGATTAATTTTCGAAGGACCAATCTCCCCGTAGTCTAGCCCATGCCCATATCCATATTAGATGTTTCATAGTATCCCAGATTTTCTTGGTAATTTCTTTTGATGTACGAATGATTTTGGATCAAAACCCTTCGGTTCTAGAGTAGATTTCGAACCGGTTTGCTTTCAATAAAATTTTCATAAATAAAACATCACTAATTTTGATGTTCGTTTTCATCATATTTTAGTACTTTGGAAATCCTATTTGTCAATATACAATTGGTGTTGGTCTGATTTAAAATGAGGGAGATACGAGCCTTTTACCAAAATAAATTTTTTGACCCACTAGGGGTAAAATGGTCATTTCATTAGATGTACGAATATCAAAACTACTTCGGTTCGAAAGTAGATTGGACAAGCTTTTCAATGGTCCAAACCACCCACAAAACGGATTTCGGGTGTGTCCGTGCCAAGTCCGCAAAATCTAGCTTGTCATAAAATTTTAAGAATGTGCCCGGGGCGCAATAGAGTGCGCCTAAGGAGCATCATTGATGTTCTTAAATTTGTGGAATGATATGATGTTTTTAATTATTTACTACCTGTTACCTAAATTTCTTATTTTAGTCCAATCGACGGGAAATCGACGGAGAAATTGTATCGTGACTTATTGGAATGTGGAGTGTAATAGTGTAGTTTGGTTTCTTGCCGTTTTCAGGACTTCTTTGAAAACAAACAATGAAGTGGATGAAATATGGAAGAAGATTAACAAATGGACTTTATTAATCCTCAAAGTAGAAGAACAATCGATTAAGATAATCGAGTGAACAATTACAAGTTATAAGAACTCCTAGAAAAGAAAAGATAAACGTTTGTTGGCGTTGATTGTGTCCCTCAACTGTCTTGATCTCGATCATAAATAGAGGCCCTCTTAAGTTTGAATTTGAATCTTTCCTCCGAGGCGGCAGTTGAACCTCCTTTCAAATTCTAGCAAATAACTTCCACGAACAATGAAACATCCACTTCTGGAAAAACTGTCTCTTTGATCGTGGTTAACTGCTCCTTTGATCATGGGAAGTTGGATATACTCTCTTCTGACATCTGTCATTTGATCGACGGAAGAAACAATCCACATAATGTTCAATGAATAAAGGAATCATGCCATTTAGTGGCCACTCGACGGGTAAATAATCCTTAAAACTTTCCTATAATTTTAATGACATTAATCAGTTTATTCAATTCAAACTTACTTAATTACGGTGAACCAAAGTCACCCTTCATCTTTCCAATTTTACCCTTGCCACCTGTTGTCCAATCGAAGGGTAAAAAAGAAAATCACAGTTATGGAGCAAACACTACCATTATTCGTATCTTCCTTTTTTTTTTTTTTCAGTATAATTAATCCATATCACAAATGGATGTTTTTTTCATAGTTCTAGACCAATTTACATGCAACTTGATTAATTTTCGAAGTACCAATCTCCCCGTACTTTAGCCCATGCCCATATCCACATTAGATGTTTTAGAGTATCCCAGATTTTCTTGGCAATTTTTTTTTTGATGTATGAATGATTTTGGATCAAAACCACTTCGGTTCTAGAGTAGATTTCAAACCAGTTTGCTTTCAACAAAATTTTCATAAATAAAACTTCACTAATTTCAATGTTCGTTATAATCATAGTTTAGTACTTTGGAAATATTTGTCAATATATAATTGGTGTTGGTCTGATTTAAAATGAGCGAAATACGAACCTTTTACCAAAATAATTTTTTTTGACCCACTAGGGGTAAAATGGTCATTTCATTTGATGTACGAATATCGAAGTTACTACGGTTCGAAAGTAGATTGGACATGCTTTTAAACCGTCCAAACAACCCACAAATCGGATTTCGGGTATGTCCATGCCAAGTTCGCAAAATCCAGCTTGTCATAAAATTTTAAGAATGCGCCTGGGGCGCAATAGAGTGCGCCTAGGGAGCATCAAAATGCGCCGGGGCACACAAAAGCTACATAAAAGGTCCAACTTTGCATGTGTGTCCCGGACACTCCGATAATCAAATTTGCTCGTGGTTTGGACTATTAAAAAACTTGTCCAATCTATTTTCTAACTCAAGTAGTTTGGACCAAAGATGATTTACACATAAAAATACTTGACCATTTTACACTCAGTGGGTCAAAAAATAATTCATTTCGGTAAAACGCTCGCACCTCCCTCATTTTAAATCAAGTCAAGGCCTATTACATATTGATAAATAGGGGTTTCAAAGTACTACAAGTGACTAGAATGCCATCATAAAAATGTATAGCTTTAGTTCATGACAAGTGGATAGAAAGGAGACCGTTACAAAAATCTTCTGAGCCTGTAAGGTATACACTAAATTAGGAGTTCCGTAAGGGGAATGTTAATGCTATGTGATTGCGAGCAAGAAAATGAAGTTGTGACCTCGCCATCGACTACCTAAATCTTGTGTCGTATTTCAGCATTAGTAATCTTCCAAAGTTGCACCAACTTTATACCCGAAAAATCGTAGTGCCACAGTGTGCACAACAAGTTTGCCTTATGTTTGTTTAGAACCCCTGTTTCCAAGATTTCTCACTCTGTTTCTCAAGTCCTCTTGGCCGCGAAGAATTATTCCTGACCGTGAATAATTACTCTGGGCCGCGAAGAAATACTTTTGACCATGAGGAATTACTCTTGGCCGCAGAGAATTATTCATGGCCGCGAACAATTACTTAAGGCCGCGAGGAATTACTCTTAGGCGCGAGGAATTATTCTTGGCAGCAGAGAATTACTCTTGGCCACAAATAATTACGCTTGGCCTTGTAATTCCTCGCGGCCAAGAGTAATTTCTCGCGGCCAAGAGTAATTATTTGCTGCTTAGAGTCATTCTTCTCGGCCATGAGTAATTCTTTGCGGCCATGAGTAATTCTTTGCGGCTAAGAGTAATTCTTTGTGACAGGCCCAAAGTAATTCTCTGCGACCAAGAGTGATGCTGCGAAGAATTACTCCTGGCCGCAAAAAATGAAATGAGTGGCATATGTAAAAAGCCCTATGACCTCCTAGAACTATGAATATTATTGCCAAATGGAACTTAGAATGTGTAGAAGCCCCGCAAATGACTTTAGTACCTAGCATGCCAAGGGCAATTGAGGCCGGTGGAATACCAGGGAATCGAGCTTTTATGGTTTTGCTTGCTGTAGCTATTGTAGAAATTGGAGAGGGGCAAAACGAGGTTGGTAAAGAGCCATGATTTTTATCGTCTCTTGCTTTCCATGTTACTTTATTAATGGGCTGTAAACGAATCAAGTAACTTGCGAGCTTGGATCGACTCAGCTCGTTAACGCTCGGCTCTGCTGGTTTAGTAAACGAGTCAAGCTCGAATTCGAGTTTTTGGCTCGTTTAGTAAAGGAGTTTGGCTCATTCCACAACAATTTGGCTCGTTTAGGGAGACTCGGCTCAATTAAAGAGGTTCGTGTAGAAAATGACTAAGATTGACTTGTAGAGAAATTTTTTGGCTCATTTAGAAAACGAACCAAGCTCGACCAAACTCAGCTCTACTCGTTTATAGCGCTATGTCGAAATGATAGTTTACCGAGCAGGACGTTAATGTTCTTCAAGAAAGAAAAGAAACGAACAAATCCATTATTCGTGTCTTCCTTTTTTTCATTGAATAATTAATCCATATCACAAATATATGTTTTTTTTCCATAGTTCTTGGCCAATTTACATATAACTCGACTAATCTTCGAAGGATCAATCTCATCGCCCACTAGCCCGTTGTGACCATATCCACGTTAAATGTTTTGTAGTATCTCAGACTTTCTTGAAATACACCATGTATACTACTCCAGCAATTAAGACTTCAAAGGCAGAAGCCTTTTTGAGCCTGTTAATTATGAATGGAATTCCTCCATTACTTCATTGACGTATCACGTCTACTTTCTTGATGTATCTGCATCTGCTCGTGGAGATGGGCACCAATGTTTTACTCTCAAGGAAATTCAATTGGTATGTTTTGTTGGAAATTTACGGAATTTCTGGTGAATGAAACCGGGACTTTGGAGGGTCTCCCGAGGCAACCGGTCCCGGGTTCGTTGAACCTGGACGCACCACAATCAATAGACGTATTGATTGTGGAAATTCGTAACCTTCCTCATCATGGTGATTAATCCCGTAACCTCCCTATTGATTGACTGAATTCATTGGCTGAATTCAAATCAGCAATGAATGGTAGCATTCATCTCCAAGGAGTTACGCAGCCCTCCTCCACCCTATAAATTGAAGCATCACGGTTTGGAGCAGTAGTAGCAAACTCAGAGCAGTCCGAAACATTCTGAAAAATTCATTCTTGAGAGAGAGAGGCAGGCAGTAGTCAGTTCGCCAAGGCGGTCGACGGCGGTGTTCCGGCGGCTTGCGGTTTAGCCGAGCCAACCCTGGGAGAAAGGCGCCAACACAACCTACAACACCCACGGTAGGCGGCGAATATTTCTTAAGGAGACCGTGGTACCACACGGGACTCGGTTCGATTCTAAGTATTCTGTTCATATCACGTTCTTGTAATTCTGATTTGTAATTGTATTTGTTTCAATTATGTAATTGTTGCATTATGAATGAAACTGTTTTCTGGATTCTCTATGTATGCCGAAAGTTTTTTCCAACAAGTTTTAACTCTAAAGGAAATTCAATTGCTCCTAGGTTAGAAACATCAGTAAGATTTAACAAACTTTTCAACGGTCCAAACAACGCACAAATCGGATTTCCTGAGAGTTTGGGACAAACACGCAAAGTTGGACCTTTTAAGTAGCTTTTGTACGCCCCAGGCGCATTATGACAAGCAAAATTTTGCAGGCTTGGCACGGTCACACCCGAAATCCGATTTGCACATGGTTTGGACTGTAAAAAAGCTTGTCCGATCTACTTTCTAACTAAAGTAGTATGAACCCAAAATGATTTCTACATAAAAGGATTTGATCATTTTACCCTCAATGGGTCAAAAAATAATTCATTTCGTTAAATCAAGTCAAGACCTATTATATATTGAAAAATAGGGTTTTCAAAGTACTACAAGAAATTAGAATGCAACCGTAAAAATGTTTAGCATTAGTTCATGAAAAGCGCGTAGAAAGGAGACCGTTAAAAAAATCGTCCGAGCCAATAAGGTATACAGAGTCTTAGGATTTCCGGTAGCGGCACGTTATTGGTGAGCGATTGCAAACAAATAAATGAAGTTGTTTCCTCGCCCTCGACTACCAAAATCTTGTGTTATATTTTGGCATTAGTAATCTTCGGGGCAAAGTTTGCGTTATAGCCGAAAAAATCGTTAAACATATTAGTTTGTAGTGCCAGTGCCACAGTGTGCACAACAAGAAGTTGGCCTTGGGCGTGAAGAATTACACCTGGCAGTAAAGAATTATTATTGGCCGCGAAGAAAAACTAATAGCTGCAACGAATTCCTCAAGGCAACGAAGAAATATTATTGGCCGCGAAGAATTACTCCTGGGAGCAAGGAATTACTCTTGGCCGCAGAGAATTACCTTTGGCCACGAAGAATTAAGGTTGGCCGCGTAATTCCTCATGGCCAAGAGCAATTCTAAGGGTGACAAATTGAACCCAGACCTATTAAGAAACCAAAAATCATCTATTAAAAAATAGACCCAACCCAACCCATTTATTAATTGGGTTAGAATGGGTCCAAACACATCTAACCCATTTATTATTGGGTTTTAATTGGATTTCAATTGGGTCAACTTAAATGCCCAATGGGTCATGAACATTACCCAACCAAAAAAATAGAACTACCACAGAAATGAAAAAAACAAAAAAAAACATGTTTCGTGAAGGGAACCTTTTTCTTGGTCAAATCGAGAACTGGTGACTCGGTTTGAACGGTTTCATGTTACGAATTCCAGTTATAGTACAAACTGAGTCAAGCTGAGTTTTGTACTGAACTCGTAGACTAAACGAACCAAAAATTCGAACTTAAACTTTGTTTGTTTGTAAACGAGCCAAGTCCTGTTCGAGCTGAGCTTATACAAAACGAGCTGAGGATTTAGAGTGTTGAGCTCGACTCATTTACTGTACGAGCCTAAAACTTGAGTTTGAACTTGACTCAATTACTAAACGAGTGTGTTTGGGTATGATCCGGCGTCGTTGGTGCTGTCTCTGCCACAGGTGGAATTAATGAAGTATTTTGAAGATGCGGTTCGAATTAGTAGCCAGAGGTTCCAGTCCATTCATCCTCTACTGTGGAAAGCTAAACGCCGCCTCGATGTTGGATCAGAAATTACTTTGGCAAACATGTGTTAGTATGTATTTCGGGAAAAATTCAAAATACCCCCAACCTATGCACCCAAATTCAATTAGACTTCCAACCTTTTAAAAACTTCAATTTTACTCCCAACGTTATATTCCGTTAATCAAAATGCCCCCTTCCATCCGAATTACTAACGGATTCCGTTAAAGGCTCCGTTAAATAGTGTCCCGATGGAATTTCGATGATCCGAACCGTTCAATGTGTTCAAAATGTGATTTTAAGGGTACCAGCGAGAAATCAGCAAAAAAAATGATCTGGAAGGGCTTCATCTGAACAGTTTTTTATTCAATGGTTCAATAAAAAACTGTTCAGATGAAGCCCTTCCGATCATTTTTTTACTAATTTATCGCGGGTACCCTTAAAATCACATTCTAATCACATTGAGCGGCTCGGATCATTGAAATTCGATCGGAAAAGGGGAGGTACAGACCGAAGCAAAATCCGGACGTCCGCACTTGAATAAAATCCGGATCGATCCACACCTCCCCTTTTCCAATCGAATTTTGATGATCCGAGCCGCTCAATGTGTTTAAAACGTGATTTTAAGGGTACGTGCAAGAAATCAACAAAAAAAATGAATGGGAAGGGCTTCATCTAAACAATTTTTTATTGAATAGTTCAATAAAAAACTGTTCAGATGAAGTCCTTCCCGGTCATTTTTTTTTTGTTGATTTCTTGCAAGTACCCTTAAAATCACATTTTAAACACATTGAGCGGCTCGGATCATCGAAATTCGATCAGAATACTATTTAACGGAGCCTTTAACGGAATCCGTTAGTAATTTGGACGGAAGGGGGCATTTTGATTAACGGAATATAATGTTGGGAGTAAAATTGAAGTTTTTAAAAGGTTGGGAGTCTAATTGAATTTGGGTGTATAGGCTGGGGGGTATTTTGAATTTTTCCCATGTATTTCAATTTCTGGCTTACCGAGAGTTTTGTGGATGGGTAAATTACCAGTAGGTCGAGAAATTACTTTGGCTAGTTGCCTCTTTTTTTTTTCCTTTGATTATAATAAGTAACTTTCCAAAAAAAAAACAAGTAGAGTACTCGGAAAAAGCACTACGAATTTTGTTTAAGTTGCCGGAAAAACACTGCGAATTTGTGATAGCTGAAAAAGCACTACAAGGGTAATTTGGTCATTTTAGTATATAAGGGTATTATGGTAATTTTAGTATGCAAGGGTGATTTGGTCAATGACCCATTAAAGACCAAACCCACTTATAACTTACCCAATTTAACCCAAACCCGCCCATTTGACACCTCTAAGTAATTCTCAGCGGCCAATAGTAATTTTTTGCGGCCATGAGTAATTTCTCGAAGAGTCATTCTTTGCGGCCATGAGTAATTCTTCACGGCCAAAAGTAATTTCTCACGGCCAAGAGTAATTCTTTGTGCCTAGCTAAGTGCAATTCTCTGCGGCCAAGAATAATGCTGTGAAGAATTACTCCTGACTGAAAAAAATTACATGGGTGGCGTATATAAAAAGTCCCATGACCTCCTAAAACTATGTATGTTATTGCCGAATGGAACTTAGAATGTGTAGAAGCCCCACAAATGACTTTAGTGGCCCCGATGATATTTGAACCGGTACGCTTTCAACCAAATTTTCATAAACGAAACTTCAATAATTTCGTTGTTGGTTTGCATCGTCTTTTAGTACTTCAACAATTTTATTTGTCATTATCCAATAGGTCTTGATCCAATTTAATATGAGGGGGATACGAGCTTTTTCTCGAAATAATTTTTTTTCCCAACCCACTAAGGGTAAAATGGTAATTTCATTTGATGTACAAGTGATTTTGGATCAAAACTACATCGGTTCGAAAGTAGATTAACAAGCTTTTTAACGGTCCAAATCACGGGCAAATTAGATTTTGGGTGTGTCTGTGCCAAGCCCACAAAATTTCGCTCATCGTAAAATTTTAAGACTGCTCCCGGGGCACTGTAACGACCCGGATTTTTGCCCTATTTTTTTTGAATAAAGAAATTATTTTTAATCAAATAGTCCATAGTAACCGATTAACTATTTTAAAGTGCGATTAGATTAAACAAAAACCTAGATTAATTTTTTCGTAACTAAAACTAGTTTAGCAAAATTTTAATTCAACTTGTAACTATAACGACCCGTAATTTTTTTTCATTAATAACATCATCTAAAAAGTGTTATTCATAATAATAATATTAACTCCTTAATAGATATATACTAATACAATTATCCTATTACTAATTATCTTACTTTTAAATTTTTTAAAAATTACATACATGCATGCAGGCCAACTTCTGCCATCTCTCCCTCTCCTACTCAATTTCTACCACCTCCCTGATCACGGAAATTGTTCCTACCTCGTCCATCTCGGAGCCCAAGAGTTAGAGTTTTCGTTAAACTCAATCTTTTCCTCTCTCTTCAAAATTCTCCTATAAATACCTCATTACTCCGACCCTAGGGCATACCACATATTTCCCCACAAATGGGATACGAGTGGCACGCAAGACGATCGTCAAAACCATATGCATCTATATACGACAAAAAAAAAACACTGCTCCAACAGCAAATTACTGCCCCACTCCATCCTCCAAAAACCATCGCAACTTTTTATGAACATAGAATAGAGAGGAAAATTGGAGAGATTGAAGCTCCAATCCATGGAGTTTTAGTGAGAGAAAAGAAGAGAGAGAAAAGTGGGTTTCGTAGCTACGACCCACCGAAACCCAATTCAACCACCCAACCACTTTCTACAATCCAAAGCATCCCCAAGCAAGTCTCAATTCAATCCCAAGGTCCCCCCTCGGTCAAAACCGAATTCATCTTCTCCAAATTCAAAGTTTCGGTTTGAGAATCAATTCGATCCAATCGAGGTAGTATAATCTCTCCTAAACACTCCTCTAAGTATATTTAATGTTTTTAAGCATAACCCAATAGCCCGAATGGTCCCATGCATCAAAACCGTAGCAAAAAAACAAAAAAATCGGATCTGGACGCGACCTTGCGGCCGCGACCTTCGTCCCGCAAGAACCAGGTCTGGAGTTCGCGGCTAGCCTCTCAGCCGCAAGGTTGACCCGGTCAAACCTTGCGGCAGGTTCTGTTTTGTTTCGAATGTGTTTTGCGACCTCCCAAACACCGTTTTCGACCCCCCGAACTATTTTTCCTAGACTTTTCACACTTCAAAGATCATAACTTGTTAAGCTCATATTTTTTTAATTTAATTATCTATTTATTAAATTATTTATTAGTTATCGTTCAAAGTTTATAAACAAAAATTAGTTACGACCTTTAAACGAGCGTTTTTAACACTCAACTAATTTTTTCTAGACTCCTTGCATCTCAATTACAGTAACTTGTCAAATTAAATATTTATTTTATTTAATTCACTATTTATTATTATTTTTAAAGTAATTCCAAACAAAATTACTTTACGACCTTATAAACATTATTATTAATGCTCGAGTAATTTTATTTAGACTCCTCACTATCCAAAGATGAAATTATGTCAGTTTTAATATTTATTTTTATAATTAATTATTTATTGTATATTTACTTCACTTTCAGTCACTTTAATTAACGTTTTCATGTAAATTAATCCCGCGAACCTCCGAACTCAACTTTTGACACTCAAACATGTTGCGTAGGACCTTTAGGACTCTCATCGCGGTCATGATCATTATTTCAATATTTTTACCTAATTAATGTATTTAATTAGTTTTTAATTCATCTAATTACTTTATAAATATTAATAAGAGCCTAGAAAATATTTTATTATAATTTTTATAAAAGTTTTACTTCATTATTGACATTGTGGCCATACGAGAATAAGGGCAACGGCCCATTCATAAAAGGTTATATGATTGCACTGTTGGTTATTTGTTTTAATCGCATTGCTTGTAATTTGTTTTAAGTATAAATTTAATTGCTTGCTTATCATCTGTTTTAAATTATTATTGATTAATTGTATATTGCACCAATTCTTGATTTATATGTTAGATTGGACCCTAGAGACATGGGGTGGTATGCGAATAGAGTTCATATTAGACGATGCCAGGTAATGAATGAAATGGAAAGTTTTTATTTTTAGAATGCCTGCAGGCGTGATTTTGAGATGTGATGAGATATGTGATGGTTTGAAACTGGCAAAGTAAGCCCAGTGGTGATTGATGAATTGATACTGGCGAGAGTCCAGTGATGAATTGATACTGGCGAGAGTCCAGTGATGAATTGAAACTGGCAAAGTAAGCCCAGTGATGACTGTGTGGTGGTGCATAAGATAGGCGAACCCTAGTTATGATTCGGGCATGATAAGCTTCCTTTTGTTGTAATGAGAGGGATACACGCTAGGTATATAACTGAGGTGCAATCCGCGACAACAAAAGAAAGTGAGCTCATGGGACAGGGCATAGCTAGCGGTTGGGGAGGAAAGACTCCGCGGAGGAGATCTTAGATTACACGTCAAGTTAAACGGATAGTAATGAATTGATTTATGTGAAAAATCTCTGTTTTACTTTTCGCATTACTATTATCCTGTTGTTGCTAGCTGTAAAGTAAGAGGGGTAGTTGGATTGGATTATTCTACTGGGTGATTTATCACTCACGGATACGTTTGTATCCTCGCAAATCGTTTGCTTCAGCGATCAATTTGCCAGATGGCGCAGGATTCAAGAAGGGTGCTGTTCGACGCGAAAAGAACATCAGAAACAAAGATCGAGTATGCCTGGAATTTGTATCAGGCGTAGAGTCGGCTCTGAAGTTAATGTATTTTGAATCATTAAATTTATCTTGATTTTGTAATAATTAAACATTTATTTTGGAAAATCACATTTATTTAGCAAAATTTTTCTAAAGAATTATTTTAATTTACTCCCGAAAAGTCGGGGCGTTACAGGCACAATGGAGTGCGCCTGCCGCCTGGGGAGCATCAAAATATGCCTGGGGTGCACAAAAGTTGCTTAAAAGGTCCAACTTTGCGTGTTTGTTCCAGACACTTCGAAAATTCGATTTGCGCATGGTTTGAACCATTAAAAAGCTTGTCCAATCTACTTTCAACCCAAGTAGTTTGGACCGAAGAAGATTTATTCAGAAAAATATTTAACCATTTTACCCTCAGTGGATCAAAAACTAATTCATTTCGATAAAATACTCGCAACTCCCTTATTTTAAATCAAGTCAAGGCCTATTTTATATTGATAAATAGGGTTTTCAAATTACTACAAGATATTAGAATGCAACCATAAAAATGTTTAGCATTAGTTCATGAAAAGTGGGTAGAAAGGAGACCGTTACAAAAATCGTCCGTTAGGGGCATGTTAATGGTGTGCGATTGATAACAAGAAAATAAAGTTGTGACTTCGCCATCGACTACCTAAATCATGTGTCGTATTTTAGCATTAGTAATCTTCGTGGCAAAGTTTGCACGAACTTTACCTATTAGCTTCTTCCTCCTTTCTCGTGTAAGACCTATATATAAGATTTTGTAGCACCACAGTGTGCACAACAAGAAGTTGGCCTCTTATGTTTGTTTAGAACCTCAGTTCCAAGATTTCTCACTTTGTTTCTCCAGTCCTCCTGGCCGCTCAGAATTACTCTGTTTCTCTAGTCCTCCTGGCCACTAAGAATTACTCCTGGTCGCAAAAAATTACTCCTGACGGCGAAGAACTACATCTAGCCGCAAAGAATTACTCTAGGCTGCGAAGCAATACTCTAGGCCGCGACGAATTACTCTTGGCCCCAGAGAATTACTCTTGGCTGTAAAAAATTACTCAGGGCCGCGATGAACTACTCTTGTTCGCAAGGAATTACACTTGGCCGCGAAGAATTACTCTTGGCCGCTAAGAATTACACTTGGCCTTGAAGAATTACTCAAGGCCGCTAATAATTACGATTGGCCGCAAGTTTCTTCACAGCCAAACGTAATTCTTGGCGGCCAAGTGTAATTCCTTGTGGCCAAATGTAATTCTTAGCGGCCAAGAGTAATTTTTCATGGCCAAGTGTAATTCCTTGCGGCCAAAAGTAATTCTTTGCGGCCAAAAGTAATTCTTTGCGGCTAAGAGTAATTCTTTGCGGCCAAAAAGAAATTCTCTGCAGACAAGAGTAATGCCGCAAAGAATTACTTCTGGCCACCAAAAATTACATGGGTGGCGTATATAAAAAGCCCTATGACCTCCTAGAACTAAGAATGTTATTGCCGAATGGAACTTAGAATGTGTAGAAGCCCCGCAAATGACCTTAATGGTTCTAATAATCTTTGAACCTGTCCGCTTTCAACCAAAATTTCATCAATGAAACTTCACTAATTTCATTGTTGATTTTCATCATCTTTTAGTACTTTGAAAATCCTATTTGTCAATATACAAATTGGTCTTGATCTAATTTAAAATGAGTGGGATACGAGCCTTTTCCCGACCCACTAAGTGTAAAATGGTAATTTCTTTTGATCTACAAATGATTTTTTATCAAAACTTCTTCAGTTAGAAAGTAGATTTAACAAATTTTTCAACGGTCCAAACCATGTGCAAATCGGATTTCGCGTGTGTCCATGCCAAGTCCGCAAAATTTTGCTTTGTCATACAATTTTAAGGATATGCCCGAGGCGCAATCGAGCGCGCCTGGGGAGCATCAAAATGCGCCTGGGCAAACAGAAGCTGCATAAAAGGTCCAACTTTGCATGTGTGTCACGGACACTCCAAAAATCCGATTTGCGTATGGTTTGAACCGTTGGAAAGATTGTCCAATCTACTTTCTAACTTAAGTAGTTTGAACCGAAAATGATTTTTACATTAAAATATTTGACCATTTTACCTTCAGTGGGTCGGAAAATAATTCATTTCAGTAAAACGCCCACGACACCCTCATTTTAAATTAGATCAAGACCTATTATATATTGATAAATAGGGTTTCTAAAGTACTGCAAGATATTAGAATGCAACCAAAAAATTTTACGGATGTGTCCGTGTCAAGCCAGCGAATTTTGCTTGTCGTAAAATTTTATGGATGCACCCGGACCGCAATGGAGTTAAAACTTTGCGGGTTTTTTCCCGGACAATCTAGAACTCTGATTTGCGCATGGTTTAAACGGTTAAAAAGCTTGTCCAATCTACTTTCTAACCTAAGCATGGATCCAATATTCTTTACACATCAAAAGATTTGACCATTTTAAAACTCCAGTTCCAAGATTTCTTGCTCTGCTTCTCCAGTCACTTGACTTATCGGCATAAAAGAAAAAAGGAAAGAGAAAAGGGGAAAAAGTGGTGTACGTGAAAGATTACCCAGATGTGTATTTTGCTTGATCGATGACCATATGTTCCATAGGTGCCGTACATAAAAAAGACCGTCATCGGCTATGTTTTGTCTAATAATTGTGATGGGGATGTTGTCTATGAGTTCGTGACTGAACGGTTTCCGACCCCGGGATCCCGACGGCTCATGTGCTGCACTACAATCCCTGTCTCCTCCATACAAGATTTCCCAATCCGGGTCACTGACCATCCACTGAATCTGCCTCATGTGCTTGGTTACTGGCTCGATTGATCGCCGAGTTTCTTATGGACAGCATTTCCCAGTTGAAGTGAATTTGAAGTTTTGAAGATTGGAATGAATTTGGTGATAGTTCAGTCACAATTTGGTCACCATGGTTCTCCTCCTCTCTGACTCACAGGACAATGTTCTCCAGAGAACATAAATCGTATCCGAGCAGATGAAACAAGCAAATGAACAAGTGAGCAAAATATGAGGTAACAGTTAAGAGAGTTTGCCACTGAAGAGATTTTCTCATTAATTTCCAAGTCTAGAGCAGAAAACCAACAGAAGGAAAATGGACACAAAGTTCATGCTTTGACAACCTCCACGGAAGAAAATAGATTTAACAAGCTTTTTAACTGTTCGAACCACGCACAAATCAAATGGTGGTGTTTGTGAAAGACAAATGGGGAAAAGGTGGTGTTCGTGAAAGATTACATGGATGTGTATTTTGCTTGATTGATGACCATATGTTACATGGGTTGTGCATATAAAAAGCCCTGAGCTCCTAGAACTATGCATGTGATTGCCGAATGGAATTTAGAATGTGTAAAGCCCAGCAAATGACCATAGTGGTTCCGATGATCTTTGAACCGGTCTGCTTTCAACCAAATTTTCATAAATGAAACTTAACTAACTTTGTTGTTGGTTTTCATCGTCTTTTAGTACTTTGAAAATCCTATTTTTCAATATACAATCGGTCTCGATCCAATTTAAAATGAGACGGATACGGGCGTTTTTCCGAAATAATTTTTTTCAACTCACTAAGGGTAAAATGGTAAATAGAACTTGATTTTGGATCAAAACTACTTCGGTTGGAAAGTAGATTTAACAAGCTTTTCGATGGTCCAAACCATGCGCAAATCCGATTTCACGTGTCCATGCCGAGCCCGCAAAATTTTGCTTGTCATAAAATTTTAAGGATGCGCCTAGGGCTCCATGGAGCGCACCTTAGGAGCACAGAAATGCGCCTGTGGCGCACAAAATCGGCTTATAAATGCCCTGAGCTCCTAGAGCTATGCATGTGATTGCCTAATGGGACTTAGAATGTGTATTGCCCCACAAATGATCTTAGTGGTTCCGATCATCTTTGAACCGGTCTGCTTTCAACCAAATTTTCATAAATGAAACATCACGAATTTTGTTGTTCATTTTCATCATATTTTAGTACTTTGGAAATCCTATTTGTCAATATACAATTGGCGTTGGTCTGATTTAAATTGAGGGAGATACGAGCCTTTTACCAAAATAAATATTTTTGACCCACTAAGGGTAAAAAGGTCATTTCATTTGATGTACGAATATCGAAAGTACTTTGGTTCGAAAGTAGATTTGACAAGCTTTTCAACGGTCAAAACCACACGCAAATCGGATTTCAAGTGTGTCCGTGCCAAGTCCGCAAAATTTTGCTTGTCATAAAATTTTAAGAATGCGCCCGGGGCGCAAGGGAGCGCGCCTTGGGAGCATAAAAATGCGCCAGGGGCGCACAAAAGCCGCTTAAAAGGTTCAACATTGCGTCTGTCCCAAACACTCCGGAAATCCGTTTTGCGCATGGTTTGAACCGTTAAAAAGTTTGTCCAATTTACTTTCTAACCCAAGTAGTATGGATCCAATATAGTTTGTAAATAAAAATTTTTGACCATTTTATCCTCAGTGGATCAAAAATATAATTCATTTCGGTAAAACTCTCGTAACTCCTTCATTTTAAATCAGGTCGAGACCTATTATACATTGATAGCTAGGGTTTTTAAGGTACTACAAGTTATTAGAATGCAACCAAAAAAACGTTTAGCTTTAGTTCCTGAAAAGAGGATAGAAAGGAGACCGTTACAAAAATGAGCCTGTAAGGTATACACTGTATTAGGAGTTCCCTAAGGAGCATGTTAATGGTGTGCGATTGCAAGCAATAAAATGAAGTTGTGACTTTGCCATCGACTTCCTAAATCTTGTGTCGTATTTCAGCATTAGTAATCATCGTGGTAAAGTTTGCACCAACTTTAGTTATACCCGAAAATCGTATTGCCAAGTGTGCACAACAAGTTGGCCTTATGTTTGTTTAGAACCCCAGTTCCAAGATTTCTCACTCTGTTTCTTCAGTCCTCCTGGCCGTTAAGAATTATTCCTGGCCGCGAATAATTACTCAGGGCTGCGATGAAATACTCTTGACAGCGAGGAATTACTCATGGCCGCGAAGAATTATTATTGGTTGCGAACAATTACTCAAGGCCGTGAGGAAATACTCTTGGCCGCAGAAAACTACTCTTGGCCACGAAGAATTACTCTTGGGCACAAGGAATTACTCTTGGCAGAGTAATACCTCGCGGCCTATAGTAATTCTCAACGGCCAAGAGTAATTTCTCGTGGCCAAAAGTAATTTTTTGCAGCTAAGAGTCATTCTTCGCGGCCATGAGTAATTCTTCACGGCCAATAGTTATTCTCGACGGCCAAGAGTAATTTTCTGCGGCTGGCCAAGAGTAATTCTCTGCGGCCAAGAGTAATGCTGCAAAGAATTATTCCTGACCGCAAAAAATTACTTGTGTGGGTTATATAAAAAGCCCTATGACCTCCTAGAACTATGAATATTATTGCCCAATGGAACGTACCTAGATTGTGTAGAAGCCCCGCAAATGACTTTAGTGGCTTCGATGATCTTTGAACCGGTCCGCTTTCAATCAAATTTTCATAAATGAAATTTCACTAATTTAGTTGTTGGTTTTCATCATCTTTTAGTACTTCGAAAATTCTATTTGTCAATATACAATTGGTCTTGGTTAAGCCTATTAGTTAATTTCTTCCTTTTTTCTCCGGTAGGACCTATAAATAAGATTTAGTAGTGCCAATAGAACCCCAATTCCAAGATTTCCTACTCTGTTTCTCCAGTCACTTAACTTATCGGCATAAAACAAAAATAAAAAATTGGTCTAGGATCCACTATAGCATGTTTGTAACCTACTTAGTACACCTCTCAAGTTTGTAACCCACTAGGTCCACTCAGACAAGGGCCTTGTTTGGCTTAGACAAAAAAAATGTATTTTTATTCTTTTTCATTTTTTGTGTTGCCAAACTGAACCCTTGTCAAGCCAAAAAGGAATTAATACAAGACAAAAATGTCCTTGCCGGCTTTTTTTTGGTTTTTTTTTTTTGTTTTCATTTTTTAGAATTTTGACAGCTCTCTCTCTACATTCCAAATCTCACACGCTCTGTCGTTGCACAGATAACATTATATCTGTTATTGAATTGGTCCATGCAGCGGTCTCATTGACTTGCTTGTGATAACCATATACGTTTATAACAGAGTCCAATTTTTACAGATACCGTTATATGAACTTATTACAACACAAGAACATATAACATTACACATTTATATCTAAACTCATATATATGTATTATGTACGAGCTTCTGAAAATTTTTTTATTACAATGCAAGAACATATAACATAATTTGTTATATATTAATTTTATATGTTTACAATGCAAAAACAAACAAAGAACCTTATATGTATTACTTTTGTCACAAAAATAAATACACACAAAAAAAGAGATCTCGTAACTTGATAATGTTATACATGAGATCTTGTCCTTACTAACTCCAAAAATAAAATAAAAAATAAAAAAAAGAGATCTTGTAAGTTCTTTTGCTTCGTCGTCGTTGCCTTCTTCACAGTCGACTTCACATGTAACTTGATACTCTTCACCCCTTGAACCACTGCTCAAATAATAACAAACCAAATAACATGAGGCCACCTTAACTGAAAAATATGGTCATATGTGAAGAACTGAGCTCTGTTATAAACATATATGGTTATCAGAGTAAGTCAGTGAGACCGCTGAGCGGACCAATTAAGCACTTTTCATACCCACCTAGCACAGAAATTTACATATATAACGTTATCTGTTTGGTTCTATTTTTTTGGAGTTTCACAGCACAAAAATTTACATATATAACGCTATATGTTTTACTTTATTGAAATGGTCCGCGCAGCGGCATTATTGACTTGTTCCTAATAGCCATATATGTTCGCTTTTTTTTGGAATTCCATAGGACAGACGCTCACATATAACCATAAATGTTATTTAAACACACAAATTTTATCGAATATTATGATGAAAAAATAATATTATACATTAACGAATCAAAATTAATGGCGTACATATATGGAAAAAAAGATTATATAGCATTATATGTTCTTCCATTATACGTTTAAAGAATCAGATATAAACATATAACATCATATGTTCTTCAACTATATAATAAATAAAAAAGATTCGAGAAGCTAACGTTATATGTTCTCTTTTTTAGAGTTACATAAAACAAATGCACATATAACGTTATATGGTTATACGGTTTACTTTATTGAATTGGTCCGTGCAGCGGCATCAATGACTTGCTTCTATAAACCATAGACAGATTCAGACATATAACATTATATGTTCAGAAAAACTGACATATGACAATATATACTCACAAAGATTGGCACATAAACAATCCACATATAATCACACAACACACAACAGTGTATTGACATTTAACCTTATGTCTAGATTTGTCCCAAATAACCAATTGACGACATAAATAATCGAAACAAATTGACAAATAAAAATCCACATATAACAACAGTGTATTGTCATATAACCTTATATTCACACATATTCCCATGAAACTCAGTGAGTACTGATCACATATAACCATATATTTGAGCAGAAACCAAACAATAACATAACCAAACCCTAACCACCAATAACCCAAATGACATATAACCATAATTGATTATATGTTTCTGGTAATGTACAGAACACACCAAACTCATATATTAACCATAACTACTAGACTAACTAAATAGTCAATGCATCTGCGCATAAAATCAATGGCATAATCACCTTCCCTGGGCTGGGGGCCTTCCACCACCAAATCTGTATGTGAGACGAGCATCTCCTCCTCTTCTTGCTATTGCTGCCAGAAAAAAGAACGGAAGAATAGTCACAAACAGTGTATTGGCGTTGTCGGCGTTGGTGATGGTGATCTATTCGATGAAGCGCGACGGCAAGGAGGAGTGCGACGGCGACGATGAAGGGCGACGACTTGTAGATATTCGCCTCTTACCTCTCGCGGTTCGCGGCTGTAGCGGCGATGGAGGGCGCGAGGAAGAGGAGGGCATTGGCAGTGCCGATGAGCAGGCGTGGAAGAGTAGTACACCGGCAGCGGCATGCAGGCGATGAGAGAGAGACGCCGTGCTACAAATCTGTAGTTTCAAGGGTTTCTCTCTTTTATTAGTGGGTTATATAGGATGGGTATTCTTGTCATTGGAATTGTTTTATTAGACTAGAGGACTAGAGAGGTTATAAAACTTAGAAGTGGACTAGATGGGTTTGGAAACTGCTATAGTGGACTTATGAAAAAAGGGCACAGAAAAGGGGAAATCGTGAATGATCACATGGATGTGTATTTTGCTTGATTGATGACCATATGTTACATGGGTGGTGTATATAAAAAGCCCTATGACCTCCTAGAACTGTGCATGTAGTTGTTGATTGAAACTTAGAATGTGTAGAAGCCCCGCAAATGATCTTTGTGGCTTCGACGATCTTCGAACCGGTCTGCTTCATCAAAATTTTCGTAAATACAACTTCACTAATTTCGTTGTTCGTTTTCATCATATTTTAGTACTTTGAAAATCCTATTTGTCAATATACAATTGGTCTTGGTCTGATCTAAAATGAGGGAGATACAAGTTTTTTACCAAAATAAAAATTTTTGACCCACTAACGGTAAAATGGTCATTTCATTTGATGTACAAATATGAAAACTACTTCGGTTAGAAAGTAGATTGGACAAAATTTTCAACAGTCCAAACCACACACAAATTGGATTTTGGATGTGTCCATGCCAAGTCCACAAAATTTCGCTTGTCATAAAATTTTTAAGGAGGCGCCAAGGGCGCTATAGGGTGCGCCTATGGTGAATCAAAATGCGCCTACTTATCAGGATAGGATTATAAGATTTTGTAGTGCCACAGTGTGCACAACAAGAAGTTGGCCTTATGTTTGTTTAGAACCCCAATTCCAAGATTTCTCACTCTATTTCTCCCGTCTCCTCGCCGCGAAGAATTACTCAAGGCCGCGAGGAATTACACTTGGCCACAGAGAATTACTCCTAGGTGCGAAGAATTGCACCTGACAGCAAAGAATTATTATTGGCCGTGAATAATTACTCAGGGCCGCAAAGAAATACTCTAGTTGGTTTGCAATCACTTGCTTCTTCTTCTCCCTTTTGTGGAGGTTTTCTCTCTGGTTACTTGCCGTGAATTTTTCTCCCGACTAGTTTTCCCGGTTAGGTTGTTTTGGGCTGTTTCTTGTTTCTGCAGGAAAAAGTTTAATTGGTTTGCGGTATAGTTTGTAGGATGAATCTCCACTGTCTTGGTTACTTGGTCCTTTGTTTAATGACGAATTTTCATCTTGATGTAATCTTTGATTAGAGTTATAATATCATCTGTTATCGATTAGGGAAAAAAAACCCTATTATGCACCCATCATCTAGCCTATTAGAGCATCTCCAGCCTTGACTCAAATTTTTACCAAAATTTGGATAAAAACTTATTTTGGGTAGGCACTTCTCCAACCATCAAACCCAAATTTTACTCAAATATATATATATATATATATATATATATATATATATATTATATTCTTAATAGCATAATGGTAAGTAAAGTAGAGCAATCAAAACCACCCTCTCTCCCTCAGACCATCTCTCTCGACTCTGTCTCTCTTCCTCCTCCGACCCACACCCACCGCACCCCTTTCTCTCCCTCCGAACCACCACCTCCTACAAAGCGCCCCGACGGCTACGAGAAGCCCTCCGCCATCGAGCAGCCCTTCCCCATCGCCTAGGCCCAGTCCGGCACCGGAGACCTCCGGCAAGGTTGTCAACATCCAGTCCAGAGTGTACACACACTCTCTCTCTCTCTCTCGCCACTGGAAAAATAGGTCAACCTTTTGCTGGTAGTATTCTTTTTCCAATTGCATTTGGCATTTCGTGACTGCATGACTGACGCCAAAGATTTTCAATATTACAGAGGGAGGTTTTTGACTTTTACTGGAGTAGTATTTATGGTTATGGGATATTTTCCATTTGGAAGATCTTTAATTACTGTTTGTGGACTGGTTTGTTCCACGACGTTCTTAATTGTGTCCCAGTTTGTGATTGTGATTGGGATTGTGCTTGGTTTTCTTTCCTCGGGAATTTGATAAAGTCAATGTGGGCTTACACTTAATTAATGTTGTGGAAATTAAATCCGCGGATTCGTTGAATTCACTTTTAGCCTCCCAATTAGGTGAGGTGTTAAGAAGTTGGGGAATTTGCATTTCAGTGGGAGTTGGGACAAATAATGACCAACTTATGGAGAGATTTTTTTGGAATTGTATAAATATAGAATAGAGGAAAAAAAAATTCCCATATATGAAACGAAGGAAAAAAAAATTCTCCATACATGGAGTCGGTTGCCGTCGTATCTGGGTTTCCTAAGTTACCGCTTCTATGGAACTAAGTTCCCTCTTCTATGGACCTAAGTTGCTCCTTCTATGGACCTAAGTTGCCCCTTCTATTAACTTCGTGAGTGTTCTATTTATTAAGCATTTCTTCAATCTCGTTACCATTTCTATTATTTTCTTAGAAATTTGGGATATGGGTTACTTGTAGATTTGGGTTTTTAAAATACTTTGAGATTAGGGTCTTTTGGGTAATCTTTTAGAAAGAGAATGGATGGAGAAAATAAGGTATATATTTTTTAGCATCCACTTTATATTCTAGGAATTACTACTTGAAATTTCTTGTTTGGTTTTACTTAAAAATGTGAAGAAGTTATGTTACTAACTACCAATTTGCTTCACTGGCTGCTTTTCTTATAAAAAATAAGGTGCAACTTAAGTACATAGAAGGGGCAACCTAGGTTCATAGAAGGGATAACTTAGATCCATAAAACTGGCAACTTAGGTTCAAACCCAGATTCGACTGCAACTTAGATCCATAAAAGGGGCAACTTATGTTCAAATCCAGATTTGACGACAAACGGACTCCATGTTTTGGAATTTTTTTTCCTCCGTTTCATGTATGGGAAATTTCAATTGGTCCATTTCATGTATGGGAAATTTTTTTTCCTTCGTTCCATATTTATGCAATTCCGTAAAAACTTCTCCATGAGTTAAGCATATTTGCTTCAACTCCCATTGAAATGCAAATTTAGTAGTACGTTTTAGGTAGGGGTGCCAAATGAGCGAATTTGGGCTAAAATGGGCAAGTTGTAAGTGAGTTGGGTCTTTAATGGGATATCGATTCATTTAAACCCATTAATTATGAGTTCAATTACTCATATCTAACCCGACCCATTTATTTAAAATCAAACCCTACCCGCCCATTAACCCAATTACATATTATATACTAAAATTTTAAAATGACTAAAATACACATATACACTGAAATGACCATATTACCCCTATACATTTAAATGACTAAAATACCCATATACAAAAAAAATTACCACATTATCCATGTATACTAGAATGACCAAATTAAACAAAAAGTTTACCGCCTCTCTGTTTCACCGCTCTCTCCATTGTTTTCAATTTCTGGATTTTAAAAGACTCTTCTAAGGAAGAAAGAGATTTTTTCAAAATTTGTACCATTGATTGTAGAAACGGACCGGAGATTGAGTGTTGCGGTGGGGGAGCGACACCACTGAAAGGGAAAAAAAGTTGACTTTTTTATTATTTAAAAATGGTTATTTCCTAAAATATTTGGGTAAAAGTAAAAAAAAATTACTTTTCCAAATCGTCTCGACAAGACGAATCGAATAGTCAAAAAAAAATTAGCACAAAATTAACAATAAAAAAAATTTAAATAAAGACAAAAAGTACTAAAAGAGAAAGTTGTTCGGCTTAATTTCAAGGGCTATTCCGGGATATGAGCGGCTGTTTTTTGGTCTTTTCGAAAAATTAATTTTTGACTCCTAATTTTGGAGATAGTAGTATTGGGAGTATTTAATTGCGTAACTGAAACTATGGCAACCTGCCACGTCCGTACGGAGTAGTTCCACTGTTTTTGTTAGTGGGTTATATGCATGCCTCGTTGGGTCATTTAAATTGACCCAATTAATATCCAATTAAGACTCATTAATAGATAGGTTAGATGGGTTGAGACCCATTTTAAGGTGTCGTTCTGTTTTCGTTTTAAACCTTATTTTTCAAAAAAAGAGAGGTAATTTTAAGTTTTAATATAATGAAAATGTTAAAAATATTTTTTTAATTTTTTTTGTATCGTTTAAAAGATCTCAATGAAATCTATCAAACAATATCTATATTAGTAAAAAAATTATTTGCGTAAACATATAATTTTTGAGCTTGAAACTATCTCCCTTTTCTAAAAGTTTCTTTTTTAGAAACGGAACGGAGCCTAACCCAACTTATAAATAGATTGGGTTGGATCTAATTTTAAATTAATGAATTTGGATTGAATTTGTCACCCTTAGTTTTATGGTCTGGGCAACATTTCTTGAAAGGGAATTGGTCCTTGTGGAATTTTCTACTACAGTATCTCTGTTTCTTTCAGTTACATTGATTTTGAATCTCGATCCCCCACGATGCCTGCTCGATCAAACTATCAGACTTCCGATCCTTTGTCGCGTTTGCCCGTGCTGCCTTTCTTTCATTATTTAGGCAAAAGTACATAAACACCCCCTCAACTAGCACTTTTTTCTATGGAGACCCCCTCACATTTAAAATCACCTATACAGACCTCCTCAACTACTGAAAACGAAAAAAATGCTAACTCCGTTAACGGAATGAAGGAAATGACTAAGATACCCTTTTTTAATAAGGCAAAAGTACATAAACACCCCCTCAACTATCACTTTGTTCCACGGAGATCCCCTAAAATTTATATTATACCCTTATTCTATCAATCGTTCTCATTGTTTTTGTTGTTTTATATAATTTCTTTTTTCCTTACATCAATCATTTTAAAAAGAATCTTCTGTATATAACCATAAAAAATAGCGCGAAAACCATGGAGCGATGGCAGCAAATGCTACGGTGGTTCTTTTACTGATAAGAAATGAGAAGGGAAGAAGATGAAGGAAAGAAGAGAGATGTGGGAGAAGAAAAGTCGAGGAGAATGGTGGTGGCAGTTGACGGCAGCTGCTGCGTTACTTTTTCCATCTTTATTTTTTTAACTTTTCTTTAGAGAGAGTGTGCGTGTGTATTGGAGGAGAGAGAAAAAAAGGTCACCGGAACCAGTGGTTAGTCGGTTAGGGTATAGAGAGACTATGATTGAGAAGGGGGAGGAGAATACAGTTCTTTTAAGTTTTAATCCAATCATTGATTTTAATGGTTGAGATAAAGGGTTTTTTTTTTATTTTTAAATTGTGTGGGTGGAATCGGCCCCTATATATATGAACCAAATTTTTAGATCTGTTTTATGATTTTGGGTTTTGATTGGAGGCTGTTTGTAGAGGGAAGAAAGAGAAGGGTTAGAGTGGGTGTATGTATGTAACGCAATAAGGGTATTTTTGTCCGATTTATGGATGAGGGGGTTCATCACAAACGGTTTAGAGACGGAAGGGTGTCACTTGGGCAACGGAGATAAGTTAAGGGGGTCTGTACGAGCGTTTTTAAATGTGAGGGGACCTTCGTGAGAAAAAGTGATAGTTGAGGGGGTGTTTATGTACTTTTACCTTTATTTATGGTGCATGCGTGGTTTGACTTTGAACTCCCAAGTCCCACCCTCTTGTCTTGTGGCTATAAATACCCCCACGCCCATTCTATGCGCAACTATCCAGTACCATCCAATCCAAACTCTAGAGAGAGAGAGAGAGAGAGAGAGAGAGAGATGTGGTTGGTGGGAGTGTGGTGCAGTGTGGTGGCATTGGCTACCATATTGGTAACTCGATGGATTCAAAAGTGGAGGAATCCCAGTTGCAGCAGCAATGAAGGAGTTCTTCCCCCAGGTTCCATGGGCTTCCCGCTCATTGGAGAGACCATTCAGCTACTCATTCCCAGTCGTTCACTTGACCTCCATCCTTTCATCAAAAACAGAGTTCAGAGGTAGTAATTAATAATCCAATTCTGATTTTGCATGCGGAAAACTGGAATTTATTAAGAGAAATGCTAAGTGCAAAGAATTAGGCAAAGAAAAGACTCTTAAAATATACATGAACTGCTCAAATGTACTGAATCTGAACCGTTTATGCACACTTTAAAAGTCTTTTTTTTTGCCAATTTTCTTTGTCCCTAACACTCCTCATTTATTAATTCTTCCTTTTCAGATTGATTTTCTTTTTTTCCCCTATTTGGAAACATGAACTGTAACATCCGGAACCCCAAGGAATTGACCTACTAGACAAGGCCTAAGACTTGAGAGTTTGTTTTAATGCCCTTGGAACCTCTCAAGTACTATTAATTCTTTTGGGGCCAGTTCATACGAAGTGCTTGCTTTGACTTCAAGTTGGAAATCACTAGTGGAGGGTGGGTTTATGGTCTACTGAATTATCCAATTTCTGCGCAAGCTGACTCAAATACCTGCCCTTTAAAAAAAAATTGTGTGTAAATGTGGAGTAGTTTGCATGAAAGGCATAGGTGTCAATTGTGGGGCTGAGTATGTCCGTGTGAATTATTGAGGTGGGCTGCGTGCATGTGTAATAGTAGGAGTAACTTTTTAATGTTTGATGTAGCCTAGCATTAGTTCTGTTGTGTTGTGTTTTAGTAGTAGGAAAAAAAGATAAGGAAGCAAATGAAGTAAAAGACAGAAAGTATTTTGTGAAGTGTCATTTTTTGGATCTCTCATTGATGATTCATTGACTGACTCAATGCTACTCCCTCCATCCTAATTTATTTGTCTCAATTTTATTCTAACTAGATTAAAAAAAACTAGTTATATTTTTAAATTTGTAATGAATTTTACATCCAATATAGATCTTATTTGATAGATCTCGATTTATTCTATAATATAATTTTTTCAAAATCACCTAAACATTATAAATTATAAGATATAATTAATTAAAAATTGACACGAACTCCCAAAAAGGATAATTAAATTAGGACGGAGGTAGTACTTGTAAGAAAATAGGGTACAATATCCAGACTATATTTTCGATTTTTCGAGTCGGAACGATCAATAATTTATGAAAATTTGGTACAAAATTAACATAAAAAAATTCAAACAAGAACAAAATAAAAAAACCCAAAAAGCAAAGTGATTTGGGAAAAATGGAGGTATCATCATTTTCATGTGAAAAGTTACCCAACTTATATTTTTTGTCTTTATTTGAATTTATTTGCATTTGTTTGTTTTACGTTAAACTTTTGTGACTTATTGATTCGTATCAACGAAAGGATTTGGAAAAGTAAAAAATTTTGATCGAAACTCGTAATTTTTTGAATAAAGACGAAAATAAGTCAAAAAGACAAAAAAAAAATATACTTATTTGGGTCTTTTTTAAAAAAGTATGAGTTTCAATCAAAATTTTATACTTTTTCAATTCATCTCGCCGAGACGAATCAATAAGTCACAAAAATTTGACACAAAACTAAAAATATGACTTTTTTTTCAAATAAAGACGAAAAATAAGAAGTTATTCCACTTTTCAATCTAAATCCGCCCTAAATCAACCCGAGCAGGGACGGAATCAAGATTTTTAGCCTAACAATGGCGAAATGTATACTTAAAAAATAAAAAGATGCATTGCAATATTAACAGTCATCGGCTCCACAAAAAATTAAAATAACATAACAAAAACTATAGTAAATGATGTTTTTGCTCATAAAATACGAAAAAAGACTAACTTTAATTTTGGGTATCGATAATGTCACTCTCCAAATTTATAATGTCACTCCCCAGATCCCTATTTGGATTTTCCAAATTGATAACCATACTCCCTTTTTGGGAGTAACATTATAAATTTGAGGAGTGGCATTATAATTAAGTTCCCTTAATTTTTTAGGTTAAGGTTTTTTAGGGTTAGAGTGTGGATTTTTTTTTCTTAATTACAAATCATCATTTATATTATTTCACTTTAGCACATTGAATTCAGTTTTGGAATAGTTTTTTGGGTCTCTTTTCTTGGAAAAAAAATATGGAGTAGAAGATTTATGATTAGTATATAATAAAAAATAAAGAAAAAAAACCTAGCAGTGGTGAGACTATGTAAGTTGAGGATAAATTTATTTTTTCACATATAATAATTATATTTTCTAAAATTCTTGTCGTAGCGGCCGCCGCCACTAGACACCCTCCCTGGTTCCATCCTTGAACGCGTGTAATTTTGGGATGGTACGTGAACACTTGTAAATTGGATTACGTGTCATTGTCCCCATCTTGTTTTCAATCTTACTCAAGAATAGAGTCAATCCAGACTTTTCGAGAGCTAAAGTGAAAATTAAAAATGAGACTTTTTTTATTGAACTACTCCAAAAAGAGTCCAAAGTAAAAGGGACCTTGACATTTGTAAATTTTGGCCGCCTAAAACGGTCGTACCTTAAGCTTTAGGTCTGAGCTGGTTCTACTCCTAAAAAGCATTTTGAAAAAGAGTAGATCAACATACCTAGATTCTACTCCAAAAAAAGCATTTTAAAAAAGAGTAGGTCAACATACTAAGATATAGATCTCATATGATTGGTGAGAAAAAGATTTTGAAAAACACTCAGCCGATGATTTTGAAAGATGAAAAAATAAGTATATCGAAAAATATACGACTGTTAATTAGACCCCATTCCACCAAGTACTAAAAGTAATTTTAGGACTTTTTTTATTTGTCCTTATTTAATTTTTTTTCTTATTTGTTAGTTTTGTGCCAAGTTTTCTTGATTTTTTAATTGATCTCATGGAAAAGTAAATTTTTTTTATTTTTATCTAAATATTTTGGAAAATAACCACTTTTTTATTGAGTAAAACAAAGAAGGTCGATTTGCTAAAAAGTGGTTATTTTCTAAAATATTTGGGTAAAAATATTTTTTTTTCTACTTTTCCGAATCTACAAAAATTTGACATAAAATGAACAATGGGATACCTGTACCTTGATCGATCACTTATCTAATTTATCTTGTTTTGTTTTGTTTTGTTTTGGGTGTAGATATGGGCCAATATTTCGTACAAGTGTTGTAGGTCGACCGATTGTTATGTCAACAGACCCCAAGTTCAATCATTACATCATTACAGAAGAAGGGAAATCGGTGGAATTGTGGTACCTGGACACGTTTTCAAAGATGTTGCCCATCTATGGAGTTGGCTCAATCCAAAAGTACATAAGAAACATAGCACTGTCCCACTTTGGAGTGGAGAGCATAAGGGAAAGATTGCTCCCACAAGTAGAACAAATTGTCCAGAAAACTCTTCGTTCTTGGTCAACCCAGAAATCTGTTGAGCTCAAACATGCCACTTCAAGTGTAAAAACCTCATTTAATCTCTCTCTCTCTCTCTCTCTCTCTCTCTCTCTTTCTCTCTCTCTCTCTAATTAGGCTGCAGGCAGGCCTCTGCTTTCATGGTTGGGTCTTTTTTTTTTTTTTTTTAATGTTTTTGCTGATTAGGGTGTCAAGAACTTCGACTAAGTTATAATATAACAATTTCCTCTTTTATTAATGTTACAGATGCTTTTCGATTTCACGTTGAAGCAGATGTTTGGCTACGATTCTGAGAATTCGCCCGAGAAACTGAGTGACAAGTTTGCTAACTTCGTACATGGCCTTATGTCCCTTCCTTTGAACATACCTGGTACTACATATCACAAATGCCTCAAGGTAACGGAGTACTCTACTACTGTGCTGTGCTGTGTCGTGCATTCCGGATGGGGACCCACTACAGCCCATACATTACATTTCTCTGATCAGTTATGTATATATATAAATATGAATCTTGTTTTTGAAGATATATTTCCCCTCTTTTTTTTTTTTCAGGATCAGAAGGAAGTTTTAAGTATGATGAGGGGTATCGTAAAGGAGAGACTTGCTTCCCCTGACAAGCGTCGAGGAGACTTCCTTGATCACGCAATCCAAGATATGAAAACCGAGAACTTCTTGACGGAGGATTTCATAGTCCAATTAATGTTTGGAATTTTATTTGGAACCTTTGAGCCAATCTCAGCCGTTCTAGTTTTAACTTTGAAGTTGCTCTCTGATCATCCTTTGATAGTAGAGGAACTAACAGTACGTGCAACCGACAATTTAACACATTCTTGCACAACACTCGGGACGCTTTTCTGAGAATATTTTGGACTGATATTGTGAATTTGTTGTTAGAAATAAGAGTCTTCATACATAATTATGGTATTGATTACCAATCATATATATTTCAGGCTGAACATGAGGCAATTCTTCGAAACAGACATAATCCGGATTCCCCACTCTCCTGGGATGAATATAAATCAATGACTTTTACGCTTAATGTAAGTTATGTAACCTCAATTTTTTCCCTCTCGCACTTGCCAAATAGTGCTTTCGGAATTTTTTATATATATTATGATGTTAGTTCTGACACTTATCAACAAAAAGAAAGTTATTACTAGTTTAGACAAAATTGCAGGTCATCAATGAAGTTCTTAGGTTGGGAAATGTCGCTCCAGGGCTGTTAAGAAGAGTGACAAAGGATATCAAATTCAATGGTATAATAAGCACCAAACATTAGCTCTGTATCTTTTTATTTCTACTTCAAAATAAAATATATAAGTTGTACCTTGTACATGCGCGCATTAAACGTGGATATTTGGCTCCACAGGGTATATCGTTCCAGCTAGTTGGGACATAGTTCTTGTTACTCCTGCTCTTCAATTAAACCCAGAAACCTTCAAGGATCCAGTTGCCTTCAATCCATCCCGCTGGAAGGTGCACAGCCCCGAGTTCACTTCCCCCCGGCCGGTTTTATTTAATATGGAGCTAGTAGTCAGATCGATTTGATCCTGACATATAAATGATGGACAACTAATTTTGATCTAATAGTACAGGGCCTTGATTCATACACTATATCAAAGAATTTCATGCCTTTTGGAGGAGGGATCAGACAATGTGCGGGTGCAGACTACAGTAGGGCCTTTGTGGCCACCTTTCTCCATATACTGGTCTCCAAATATAGGTAAAATATTTTCCAGTTGTGCTTGTTGCATTGGAGCTTTTTAACATGAGACTCGACTTTGATTACAATTTCCAATTTGTCTTTAGGTGGACAAAAATAAAAGGAGGAAATATCGTCCGGAAGCCGATTTTGGATTTCGAAGGTGGACTTGAAATTGAAGTCTCGGAAAAGAACAAATGAAGATCGATATTGCCTAATGCCACTAGATATGTACCAGGTTTGAATAATGAAAAGGGGATTGGCTTTAACCTTTTTTCTGGATGTAAGATTGCAGGGCCCTGTTGGAGCGTGTATATGTATAGGGCATGCCAATGCCATGCCATAAAGAATAATGTCGTGACTTTTGTGATATCTGTAATTGTGTTGTTTATATATAGCTTTCGAAGATGAAATTGTGCCTACTCAAGAAACACTTTTCGTTTTCTATATATACAGAAACTCACTATTTAAGGTGTTGATGTTATCATTCTCTCTTTTTAGCGTTGGAGAGAGAGAGAGAGGGAGAGAGAGAGAGAGAGAGAGAGAGATCTCACAGCATGATGAGACTAGCACATGAGCTTCACACACAAAAATAAAAATTCACACACAAAAATAAAAATAAATACAGTTAATTAGCCAAGACACACATGTGTAGACGGAATAATCAAGTACGGAGTATCAGGAATCTGCTCTCTTACCAAAAGGAACAACAGTACTTCATAAACAATTGGATTGCCTCCTGTTTAAATGTAGGTATATGTCGGAAGATTCATGAACATGGCACGGCTTTTTGCTAAACCCAAATGCATTATGCATTATGCATTACAGTGTCACCATTTTAACATGGCTAAATAGCCAATAGAATTTCCGATGAAACAGAAAGAAAAAAAAAAAAAAGAAGATAAAATTTGACTAACAAGTATTGACGTCTATGTGAAAACAGTTTATTTCCTCACATGTGGGCCTAAAAGTGATTGTGGATGCACAGAAATCTCATACAACACACAACCATCTCACTACGTAAGGCGAAGATATGGCAACACCAATTGGATGAACATGAGAATGAAGCTCCAACTCTGGCCTTGTAAACTGAATTTTGGAACATAGATATTACCATAAGAAGAAACTGTTCATCAACAACGAAAACAAATATAGTCAATAATTGCAACCAACTATTCATCCACAAGCATATGAAATGGAATAACAAAAGAATGAGCAATAACAATCAATTAATATGAACCATGTTTTATAGCGGCGTTACCTGGGCAAGTGGACAGTGAGGTGAGGGTTGTGAAGATGGTTTGGTTATTGTAACTAGCAAATGCGCAAGTTGTGAGATTACAACTTGAAGTTGTGGTGTTTCCAATGTATAAGCTCTCTATGCCTTGGCATTGCAAAGAAGGGCACGTTGTCCAGAGAGTTAATTGAGCTTGGGACGGCTCACATTGTAATCTGAGCGCATCAACAAGAATAATGACATAAAAGATAGGAGCACACACTATTATTATTTTGAAGAATGAAGAGACAAAGAGGAAAAATGAAGTAGTGCAAGTGAGTGCGAAACACACTTACGTCCAGTTGTTTGCTGCATTGCAACTACACTTCACACAATTGCTAGCAGTGAAGATGTAGGTGCCGTTAGCCACGAGTAAAGGGTAATCTAGTGAGTTATTGCCCACCATTGTTGTACAAGCTGTTGAACAATAACTGAACGTCAGCAAATTCATAGTGAAGAGATCAAACAATCTCTCAAAAAAAAAAAGAAAAAAAATGCAAAGGCAAAATGCAGAGACATATATAGACGTCAGTACTATATATCATCATAAAGATGACATTTTAAACTAAACCAATTTGTTGCATGGGAAAACGCAGAATGAATCGCAATATCCTGCATATGGATTCATGTTCTAGAGTCTAGACTATTAAACCCACATAATACACATTCCCCAAATTGCTTTGCAACATTTTCAAAGGACAATCTAAGTTTTCATTGGAATTTAGAAAGTCAAATGTTAAAAACAAGAATCCGGGAGTTAGATCTGCCTTCCTTAACTTTATGATAGTAACATCTAACTTGACTAATGATAACAGTTAAAACTCATCTATCACAATATATGTAAGAGGACCAAAGGACTAACGTTGTTTATACATATATATGTAAAACGACAGGGAGAGAGAAACTCTGGTCAATTGTGTGGTGAACTAATTCATGAATTTACCGGACTAACCCTTAAGGCTGTATAAATATCCATATGTACAAGGACAGGGAGAGAGACTACCTTTAAGTGGAACATCAAGAGGAACTTTAGCAAAGAGATTTTTGGGAGAGCTAAGGCCATTAATAGCAAGCAGGGTCTCCTCTGTGGTA
Source organism: Rhododendron mucronatum var. ripense (assembly GCA_019656295.1). Lineage (NCBI taxonomy): Eukaryota > Viridiplantae > Streptophyta > Magnoliopsida > Ericales > Ericaceae > Rhododendron > Rhododendron mucronatum. The sequence goes on along the minus strand of BPLT01000072.1, from coordinate 1,965,151 downwards.
TTGAACTCCTGAGCAATCCCTCCCACCGTGTCACCAGATTCCACAGCGTATCCATAATGTACAACCCTCTCTCCCCCAACTTCATCACAGCTACACGGTAACGGGATCTTCAATTCCTGCCCGATCGAAATAATGCCCGCATCCTTCACATTGTTAAACGCCTGGATCTGCTGGTACGTCAACAGTCCCGAGAACACCACCGTCGCTATATCGGACATGGTGTCGCCGGACACCACCGTGTGCACCGGGGGATTCACGGGGTATCCGGTGCCGTTTATGCAGATGCAGGGGAATGAGATTCTGACGGTCTGTTGGGCGGAGACGGATTGGTTGGGTGAGGTGGTGAGGGGGAAGTTGTTGGCGCCGAGGAGGGAGTTGAGGCTGTTTTGGAGGGCGAAGAGGGTTGTTATGTTGGAGAGAGTGGTGGCATTTGCGGGCACGTAGCCGACTAGGCCATTGCAGGTGGTTCCTGAGCTGCCGCTGCAGTTGAATGACTCGACTGTGGATGCAATGGCGGCGGCGTATGCGAAGAATACGGCGAGAAGCGCCGTAGCGAAGAACCCCATTTCTTCTTTAGGAGTACAAGTATATTTTTCACTGGAGAGAGAGAGAGGTTGGAATTGGAGGAGGAGGGGAGGTAATGGGGTTAGAAAAATGGAAAATGCGAAGTGGATTTGTGGGTAAGTTTAATTAATTTGGTTGGAATGGACTAGTAGGAGGAACTCGGGACTCGGGAATGGACTAGTAATGGGGCAGCGTGATATTCCGGCCAAGGGGCCCCGCTTCGGTCTTGCTTTAACGATCGAAAACGTTCACTTCGTAGAGCTCGTCGAGTTGAAAAAATATGCAAAAAATCAGTTTAATCGGTGCAATATGGATCTTGTTTGAAATATCTCGATGAGATCTTTTATACGATGCAAAAAAAATTGAAAAAATTATTTTTCATTAACTTTATTTTTAAGTTTGAAAATGTAAAATAAACTGCTTATTTTTTAAGGAGGTTTCTGGAACGAGGCCTAAGTACTCCATGGGAGTAGTTTGTTTACACGTGTCTGTCTTCTCTTCTCTTCTCTTCTCTTGGACATTTCAATTCAAACCCCACAGCCACAGCCTAGTGGAGGGAGTTATCCTTTTCAACTTTAAGTTTCTCTTTGACTAGTTCGCAGCAGCAGCAGCAGCAACTTGTGACTCAATGAAAAATATTGCGTTGACCACGAGGAGGCCGCACGGGGAGAAGGGAGGGATATTCATATCCTGAGACCTGAATGAATGAGTCCGAGTACTTGGGTACACCCACAGGATATGTCTCCTCGTTTCCCATACACAATATATACTCCTACTACTTACTAATATCTTCTTTCCAGAAATTAAAGAAAGATTTGAATTATTAATCATATCATCATACTATCAAAAACAAATTGACCAGCAGTGCACCATCAAGACAGAGCATGCAAGCTCGTACAATCCTGTGCGCCAACTAAATAGATACTCTACTAGTACTCCCTATATAGAGCATTAAGCTTGTCCCTGGATAGCCACACCGATACTTGAAAAGGGGAAAAGGGATACTACTAGGACAGGAAGACAAAAACAACGACCAATCTATTTTATTTTTCCTCCAGGCGCCGCATCACTAACTCTGCAAAGCTTTGTTGCCTGCATAGACAGAGTAACCAAAGATGGGACAACTTGTCATCATCTTCGTCGGGCCATAAAAAAAACAATTCAATGCACAATGGAACAATACAAAACTTGTACTAATAGACGGGACCAAAACAAGTGCATGCCCTCAACCAAAACCAAAAGCAGATTAATTAGAGACTAAGACCACATGAGCCACAGATAGGGTTTACGTAATCAACTTACTTCCTCTCCCTATGCTTGGGGCTAGGGCGAGAGTATTTTAAATATCCATCCCACGGAACCATTTTGAGACCTGCTCGAACTGAAATCACATCCCTAACCCTGTAAAGTAGCATCCACTTCAAATACAAGCTGGCGTTAATTTTTTTTTATTTTCTTTTAATAATCAGCACCATAAAATTCAAACAAAATGTGGGGTATGTATTAACATCCACATTTGTAATCAAAGAAAAATATTGGGCACCTTTCTGCAAATTCAATGGATGTCTCTCCAGGCTTTAGATTTTGAGGCTCCAAGTACCACACATCACAAACAACAGCCAACGATGTCATAAGCTGCAGTAGATGCCTTGTGAAGGATTGCCTGCACGTAAGACATGCAATCCAGGTGTTAAACATCTAGCGATCACATCTGCATATCCAATGCAAGTGACAGAGATTAAGCTTTAATTCCCAGACTATACTTTTTAGAAAACTTTAATTCATTCAGAGGTTAGATGCAGATACCAATAAACACAGGGATTTAGGTATGGTTCAAATATACTACCTTAAAACATGAGGGATTCTAGCGCTTCTAACCTTCACAACATGAAATGCTATTGATAGCAACTATTTGCCATAGAAATGTACGTCATGCATCATCAAAATAACAAAACAGGCGCAAGAACATCAGTGTTCCACACTGAAGAGGTTAGTTGAAGCCAAAACAAAAAGAAGTAACTAAACTGAATAAATAAGACAGAGAAGCATAAGATGTCCAATTACTAGGCAATAGATTTACCGGTTTTCTTCTGAGCAATAAAACTACTACTAACAAGATCTTGTACTTCACATTGTAATGTCTAAATCTAACTAATGCAGAGTAACATACAAATTGGAATTGCTAAGTAGCTCTTACTTTCTACTGTTCCAAAAGGCATCCACAAAAATTTTGTTATACTTGATTGCAATTGGGCAAACAGTGCAGCCAAGTTCAAAGGCACCCTAAACATAGAAGAAACAGTAAGAGTTAAATAAAAACCACCACAAATAACTTAAAAGGAAGCAGAAATTTTGACAACTCTATTCCAAAATATTATCTTCCATTATAAATATTGCAGAGATCCTATATATAGTGTATATACTGAGTAGATTCTGAATGGATTGTCAATAACTATTACCTTTTTGAACATGACACTATAGTGATTATTTACACAGGTTCCTTCAGGGAATATAAGAAGAGGATTATTGTCAGCTCCGTGAACATGGTCTCTCAACCTGAAAAAGAAAGCCCATGTTTCAACACTCTTAAATATGTTACATTCTTTTAATGTTTTCCCCAACCACCTAAACATACTTTCTTGCAACAATTTCACGATCCTTTCCCTCTGAGCGATTGAACCAGATGCATCCAACGCTCTCGAAAACAGTGCTTTGCAACAGTCCTGGAAAATAAAATAAACAAGGAGAATACTACAAATTTACACAGTGTCGACTGTCGACTGTTTGGCCATATTTTTCCATAAAGCCAACTTTTAGCATTCCTGTTTACTTATGGAGAATGCCCACGCTCCTACACTTAAAATATATTAAAGAAGTAACATTCAACATTTCCAAGTATTTGAACCATCTTCCAGTCCCACAAGGTAACAACTGCACAAAAGAATGACCAAAAGCATTCTTCTTGATGATTAATGATGGACAAGTATATGAGAACATACTAGCATAAAGGAGTTGCAAACATGTAAAATGCACCCTACTTTCCGGTACCTCAGGTAAACTTCTGGTAAGACATGTAAAATGCAGAAAGGAGGTACCTCAACAAAGAATGCTTCATCACAGGACTCTATAACTATTGGGGGTAATGACTCTAGACACTTACCAACCCACCCAGGATGCTTCTGCATAATGACAGCAAATGCAGTCATCTGCTCTAGAATAATGAAGTCAATCATAGAAGAGTGATTGGCCACAAAGACCTGCTCAGATCATGGTAAGGGAAGTTCAGATACATATTCAAACACCTGAAGGTTAATTTATATGAAGTCATCAACAACATTGGGCAAGCACCACAAAGAAAGTAACTTATTCATAGAACCTGCTTAGGCCGCATGCTAGGTCGTGGTCCATGGTACTTGATAACCCCCGTCCATGATGCAGCAAAAAAGCTGCAAATTAACTCCACCAAACACCTCTGAAAATGAAGTAAAGAATGAAATACATGATTGTCTGGTCCAATGAAATGGCAGACTCAAAGTCTAATTAAGCAAACAGGAGGAAATAGGTAAAAAAAAAGGAAAAGTTGCATCAATCTATATGATGTCCATGGGAGAGACAATATGCTTCCTAATGTTGATAGTTGATTATTTAACTCCTATAACATAACCTAATTATCTTTCCTGAATCACATGAGAGAAAAGAAGCAGCAGACCGCATCAAAGAGAAAGAACAAAGTGACAAAGCCCAACTGAAAGACTATCACTGTTAAAGCATCCAACTCTAAACTAATTGGCAAAGAGTGGAGAGGCCGTCCAGGCTCAAATACTAGTTTTGGAGGTGATAATTAACCGATGTGGAACAAATCCCATCACTCCCCCGCACGTGGAGAGATCAACAAAGGATCCGGAACACACGGATCACAATGAAACAAAGTGCAACTGTGGCACAAACAAAGGAGAAAAGCCTCCGAAAGCCTAGCTTTGATACCATGTTAAAGCATCCAACTCCAAACCAATTAGCAAAGAGTGGAGAGGCCGTCCAGGCTTATATACTAGTTTTGGAGGAGATAATTAACCGATGTGGGATAAATCCCAACAATCACGACTCACAAGGCTCCTCCATTTCAGTTGTAAAACTATTAAAAGCCAAAAAGAAACAACAAAACTATTAAAAGATTAGGGGGCCTGCTATTTTAGTGATAAAACTTTTTGAAAGAAGCTACTTCGTGCATATATTGCCAAAGATTAAGTCAGTCTCCCGTCCTCCCCCACCCATAACCCCATTGATAGGGGACAGAGCCGGCCCAAGGTATTTGGGTGCCCAAAGCCTGTTCTAAGAATGGTGCCCTATACACTTAACAATTTTTACGGAAAAACAAAATAACCAGTCAAAGAAAGCCAAAACTATAGTATTAAATCCCCTTGACTAATACACACACACACACACACACACACACACATATATATATATATATTTCAAAACAATTTTAATTTTAATTTTGATACTTGTTGCCCACGTGTTGCTGTCACTTGCAACCACTCTGTGAGCAAGTGGAACAGGTGGAGTAGAGGGCTTTATAGGTAAGCACTTTGCCAATCGAGCCTTTGCTCTGTCGATGGGGGACAAACAAATTGCAAAACAAAGCTTCCCACCTATAGTCTCACATCGCTAGTTGAAGGAAATAATAAAGGCAAAGAATCTTTTATAAGTAGAAAGTCATACTGCCTCAATACCAATGCTCAAAAGATGGAGCCTTGCTTCTGAAACTTGGACTGGGGCCTTTCCTAAAAAGAGTCCTACCCAACCCAAATACTAAAAAAAATTGGGTTGCCCCCAAAATTGGACATCTTGGGGATGCCCAAGGCCCAAGCCTTGTGGGCCTTGTGCCTGGGCCGGCTCTGACTGGGGACTACATAAGTACTGTTAGTTTGTTTTTCAAACTAGTAAGATCAGGCAATACAATTTATTATCACCACTCTACTATATATTACCTAGACCCATTTTATTTTCTAATTCCCATCAAATCACAAAACAAAGTAAAAATTGTTCCTAGACACCTATAACCATTTGCCAAGCCCATATTCCCTTACCCCCCCCCCCCCCCCCCCCCCCCCCCCCCCCCCCCCCCCCCAAAAAAAAAAAAAATGCTATCGAATTAGATGCACCTCTCTTGATTGCCGTGCTTCCAACAATTTAGTGGCAGTTATTGTTGCCTTGTTCGGTTGCATATTTGGGAAAAAAAAATTCCAACTCAAAAAACACTCATTACCCATACTTTCAATCATTACTATCATATATCTCTGCACTCATTACCCATATCTCCAATCATTACTCTCATTTCTCTCTCTATCTCTCCACTCATTATCCCAAAAACCAAACTCAAAAAATTCCCAAAAGGGAACCAACTCCTATCCAGAGAACACAACTACAACTTCAACCAAGCACTATCATCCAGATGCACCACTCATCCTACTGCTGCAAAATGTAGTGTTCAATTAGCCTCCAGTTAGGACACAGGCCTTTATTTTCTGTGGAAACCTTCACCCTTCTCAAAGAGCTAAGGAAGTCTCTTATAGAGCTCAGAATCTGCAGCACAACTTGATCACTAGCCACAGTTTTTTGTTGAAAAACTCTCAGATTTCTTTCCCTCCAAACAAAGTAAACAGTAGTAGCTAATGAACATTTCAAAATTTTACTCTTGAAACTATTGCCCTTAACAGATTGGACAAACCACTCCAACAAAGCAACCAAGGTAATTGGTACTCTAGTAGAAGAAGAATTACGCTTGGCCGCGAGTAATTACACTTTGTCGTGAGAAATTACTCTTGGCCGCAAATAATTACACTTGGCCGCTAAGAATTACACTTGGCTGCAAAAATTACTTCTGGCCACAAATAATTACTCTTGGCCGCTAAGAATTACACTTGGCCGTGAAGAGTTTACTCCTGGCCACAAGTAATTTAATTCTTTGCGGCCAAGTGTAATTCTTAGTGGCCAATAGTAATTCTTCGCAGCTAAGAGTAATTCTTTACGGGACGGAGTAATTCTCTGCGGCCAAGAGTAATGCCACAGACAATTAAATCTAACCGCAAAAAATTACTTCTAGCTGCAAAATAAAATTGGTGGCATGTATAAAAAGCCCTATGACCTCCATGAACTATGAAAGTGATTGCCGAATGGAACTTAGAATGTGTTGAAGCTCCGCAAATTACCTTAGTGGTTCCGATGATCTTTGAACCGATTTGCTTTCAACCAAATTTTCATAAATGAAACTTCACTAATTTCGTTGTTAGTTTTCATCGTCTTTTAGAACTTTGAAAATCCTATTTGTCAATGTACAATTGGTCTTGATCCAATTTCAAATGAGGGGGCCTTTTCCAGAATTTTTTTTTCTGTCCCACTAAATGTAAAATAGTAATTTCTTTCGATGTATAAATGATTTTTCTATCAAAAATACTTGGGTTAGAAAGTAGATTTAACAAGGTTTTCAATAGTCTAAACCACACGCGTGTGTTCGTGCCAAGCCCGCAAAAGTTTGCTTGTCGGAAAATTTTAATGATATGCCCGGGGCGCAATCTAAGGCGCCTGGGTAGCATCAAAATGCGCCTAGGCGCACAAAAGCTGCTAAAAAATTCCAACTTTGCGCTTTTGTTCCGGACATTTCAGAAATTTGATTTGCGCGTGGTTTGAACCGTTAAAAAGGTTGTCCAATCTACTTTCTAACCCAAGTAGTTTGGACCGAAAATGATTTATACATAAATGATTTGACCATTTTACCCTCTGTGGGTCAAAAAATAATTCATTTCAATAAAACGCTCGCATGTGATTGCCGAATGGAACTTAGAATATGTAGAAGACCCGCAAATGAGCTTTAGCCTTAGTGGCTCCGATGATCTTTTGAATCGATCTGCTTTCAACCAACTTTTCATAAATAGAACTTCACTACTATCGTTGTTCGTTTTCATTATATTTTAGTACTTTGAAAATCATCTTTGTCAATATACAATTGGTCTTGATACGATTTAAAATGAGGGTAATGCGAGCGTTTAATCAAAATAATTTGTTTTCGACCCACTAAGGGTGAAATGGTCATTTCATTTGATGTAAGAATGATTTTGAATCAAAACTAATTCGGTTAGAAAAATAGATTTAACAAGTTTTTTAACGGTCCAAACCACGCGCAAATCAGATTTTGATTGGGTGTGTCCGTGTCAAGCTAGCGAATTTTGCTTGTCGTAAAATTTTAAGGATGTGCACCCCGGGCATAATGCAGTGTGCCTGGGGCACACTATAGCTGCTTAACAGGTCAAACTTTGCGGGTTTGTCCCGGACACTTTGGAACTCCGATTCGCACGTGGTTTAAACCGTTAAAAAGCTTGTTCAAACTACTTTCAAACCCATGCATGGATCCAATATTATTTAGACATCAAAAGATTTGGCCATTTTAAAACTCCAGTTCCAAGATATTTTGATCTGTTTCTCCAGTCACTTGACTTAAGAAAAAAGGAAAGAGAAAAGGGAAAAAAGTGGTGTCCGTGAAAGATTACCCAGTTGTATATTTTGCTTGATCGATGACTATATGTTCCATAGGTGGCGTACATAAAAAAGACCGTCATCGGCTATGTTTTGTCTAATAATTGTGATGGGGATGTTGTCTCTGAGTTCGTGATTGAACGGGTTTGGACCCGGGGATCCCGACGGCTCGTCTGCCGCACTACAATCCTTGTCTCCTCCATACAAGATTTCCCAATCCGGGTCACTGACCATCCACTGAATCTGCCTCATGTGCTTGGTCACTAGCTCGATCGTTCACCGACTTTCTTATGGACAGCATTTCCCAGTTGAAGTGAATTTGAAGTTTTGAAGATTGGAATGAATTTGGTGATAATTCAGTCACAATTTGGTCACCATGGTTCTCCTCCTCTCTGACTCACAGGACAAAAGTAAAATGTTCAAAGCAGAGAAGATAAATCGTATCCAAGTGTGCAAAATGTGAGGTAACAGTTAAGAGAGTTTGCCACTGAAGAGATTTTCTCATTAATTTCCAAGTGTAGAGCAGAAAACCAACAGAAGGAAAATGGACACAAAGTTCATGCATTGACAGCCTCCAAGGTAGAAAATAGGTTTAACAAGCTTTTCAACGGTCCGAACCACGCACAAATCAAGTGTTGGTGTTCTTGAAAGACAAAAGGGGAAAAGGTGGTGTTCGTGAAAGATTACACGGATGTGTATTTTGCTTGATTGATGACCATATGTTACATGGGTGGTTGTGTATATAAAAAGCCCTGAGCTCCTAGAACCATGCATGTGATTGCCGAATGGAACTTAGAATGTGTAAAGCCCCGCAAATGACCTTAGTGGTTTCAACGAACTTTGAACCGATCTGCTTTCAACCAAATTTTCATAAATGAAACTTAACTAACTTTGTTGTTGGTTTTCATCGTATTTTAGTACTTTGAAAATCCTATTTTTCAATATACAATTGGTCTTGATCCGATTTAAAATGAGATGGATACGAACCTTTTTCCGAAATAATTTTTTTCAACTAAGGGTAAAATGGTAAATTGAACATGACTTTGGATCAAAACTAATTTGGTTAGAAAGTAGATTTAACAAGCTTTTCGATGGTATAAACCATGTGCAAATCGGATTTCGTGCATGTCCGTGCCAAGCCCGCAAAATTTTGCTTGTCGTAAATATTTAAAGATGCGTCTGGGGCGCCATGGAGCGCGCCTTTGGAGCATAGACATGCGCCTGAGGCGCACAAAAGCAACTTAGAAGGTCCAACTTTGTGTGTTTGTTCCGAACACTCCGGAAGTCCGTTTTGCGCGTGATCTAAACCGTTAAAAAGCTTGTCCAATCTACTTTCTAACCCAAGTAGTATGGATCTAACACGGTTTATACATAAAAAGATTTGACCATTTTATCCTCAATCTCTCCATACTCTAGCCCATGCCCATATACACATTAGATGTTTTAGAGTATCCCAGATTTTCTTGGTAACTTCTTTTGATGTACAAATGATTTTGGATTAAAACCACTTAGGTTCTAGAGTAGATTTCAAACCGGTTTGCTTTCAACAAAATTTTCAAAAATAAAACTTCACTAATTTCATTGTTCGTTTTCACATCATATTTTAGTACTTTGGAAATCCTATTTGTAATACACAATTGGTTCTGGTCTGATTTAAAATGAGTGAGATAGATAACCTTCTACCAAAATAATTTTTTTTGACCCACTAAAGGTAAAATGGTTATTTCATTTGATGTACGAATATCGAAGTTACTTCGGTTCGAAAGTAGATTGGACAAGCTTTTCAACGGTCCAAATCACCCACAAATCGGATTTCGGGTATGTTTGTGCCAAGTCCGCAAAATCCCGCTTGTCATAAAATTTTAAGAATGCGCCCGGGGCGCAATAGAGTGCGCCTGGGCACACAGAAGCTGCATAAAATGTCCAACTTTGCATGTGTGTCCCGGACACTCCGATAATCAAATTTGTGCGTGGTTTGGATTGTTAAAAAACTTGTCCAATCTATTTTCTTACTCAAGTAGTTTGGACCGAAGATGATTTATACATAAAAATACTTGACCATTTTACACTCAGTGGGTCAAAAAATAATTCATTTTGGTGAAACGCTCGCAACTCCCTCATTTTAAATCAAGTCAAGGCCAATTACATATTGATAAATAGGGGTTTCAAAGCACTACAAGTGATTAGAATGCCCATAAAAATGTTTAGCTTTAGTTCATGACATGTGGATAGAAAGGAGACCGTTACAAAAATCTTCTGAGCCTGTAAGGTATACACTAAATTTGGAGTTCCGTAAGGGGCATGTTAATGCTGTGCGATTGCGAGAGAAATGAAGTTGTGACCTCTCCATCGACTTCCTAAATCTTGTGTCGTTTTTCAGCATTAGTGATCTTCGTGGCAAAGTTTGCACCAACTTTAGTTATACCCGAAAAATCGTAGTGCCACAGTGTGCACAACAAGTTTGCCTTATGTTTGTTTAGAACCCCAATTCCAAGATTTCTCACTCTGTTTCTCAGGTCCTCCTAGCCGTGAAGAATTAGTCCAGATCGCGAATAATTACTCTGGGTCCCGAAGAAATACTCATGATCGTGAGGAATTATTTTTGGCTGCAGAGAATTTTATCGTCTCTTGCTTGCCATGTTACTTTATTAATGGGCTATAAACGAATCGAGCAACTCGTGAGTTTGGATCGACTCGGCTCGTTAACACTCGGCTCTGCTCGTTTAGTAAACGAGTCAAGTTCAAATTTGAGTTTTTGGCTCGTTTAGTAAAGGAGTTCGATTCATTCGACAACAATTCAGCTCGTTTAGGAAGACTCAGCTCAATTAAAGAGGTTTGTTTAGTAAATGACTAAGTTTGACGTGTTGAGAAATTTTTTGGCTCATTTAGTAAACGAACCGAGCTCAACCAAACGCCGCTCGACTCGTTTACAGTCCTAAGTCGAAATGATAGTGTACCGAGCAGGATGTTAATGCTCTTGCTTTTGCTGACAAAGCAGACTCAAGAAAGAAAAGAAACGAACAATTCCATTATTCGTGTCTTCCCTTTTTTCATTGAATAATTAATCCATATCACAAATAGATGTTTTTTTTTACATATTTCTTGACCAATTTACATATAACTAGACTAATCTTCGAAGAATCAATCTCATCGTCCACTAGCCCATTGTGACCATATCCACGTTAAATGTTTTGTAGTATCTCGGACTTTCTTGAAATACACCATGTATACTAGCAATTAAGACTTTAAAGGCAGAAGCCTTTTTGAGCCTGTTAACTATGAATGGAATTCCTCCATTACTTCATTGACGTATCACTTCCACTTTCTTGATGCATCTGCTTGTGGATATGGGCACCAATGTTTTACTCTCTAGGAAATTCAATTGGTATATGTTTTAACTCTCAAGGAAATTCAATTGCGACTGGGTTAGAAACATCGGTAAGATTTAATAAATTTTTTAACGGTCCAAACAACGAGCAAATAGGATTTCCAGAGTGTCTAAGACAAACACGCAAAGTTGAACTTTTTAAGCAGCTTTTGTACGCCCCAGGCGCATTTTGATGCTTCCCAAGCACACTCCATGGCGCCTTGGGCACATCCTTTAAATTTTATGACAAGCAAAATTTCGCGAACTTGGCACCGTCACACCGAAAATCCGATTTGCACGTGGTTTGGTCTGTTAAAAAGCTTGTCCGATCTACTTTCTAACCAAAGTAGTATGGACCCAAAATGATTTATACATAAAAGGATTTGACCATTTTAGCCTCAATGGGTCAAAAAATAATTCATTTCGTTAAAATGCTCACAACCCCCTCATTTTAAATCAAGTCAAGACCTATTATATATTGAAAAATAGGGTTTTGAAAATACTACAAGAAATTAGAATGCAACCGTAAACATATTTAGCTTTAGTTCATGAAAAGCGGGTAGAAAGGAGACCGTAAAAAAAAATCTTCCAAGCCAATAAGGTATACACCGTATTAGGAGTTCCAGTAGCGGCATGTTAATGGTGTGGGATTGCAAACAAGTAAATGAAGTTGTTACCTCGCCCTCGACAACCTAAATCTTGTGTTATATTTTAGCATTTAGTAATCTTCGTGGCAAAGTTTGCACGAACTTTAGTTCTAGTCGAAAAAATCGTTAAACATATTAGTTTCTTCCTCCTTTCTAGGTTAAGACCTATATATTAATATATAAGATTTTGTAGTGCCACAGTGTGCACAACAAGAAGTTGGCCTTATGTTTGTTTAGAACCCCAGTTCACAGATTTCTCTCTGTTGCTCCAGTCCTCCTAGCCGCTTAGAATTACTTTGGGCCGCAAAAACTTACTTACTTATGGCCACTAAAAATTACCTTTGGCCGCAAAGAATTACTCAGGGCCACGAATAAATACTCTTGGCCGCGAGGAATTACTCTTGGCCGTAGATAATTACTCTTGGCCGCGAGAATATTTCTTGGCTGCAAACAATTACTCATGGCCGTGAAGACTTACTCTTGGCTGCGGGTATTTACATTTGGCTACTAAGAATTACACTTGGTCGCAGCCAAGTGTAATTATTAGCGGCCAAATGTAATTCTTTGCGGCCAAGAGTAATTCTTTGCGGCCAAGAGTAATTCTTTGCGGCCAAGTGTAATTCCTAGTGGCCAAGAGTAATTTTTTGCAGCTAAGAGTAATTTTCTGCAACCTATTACTCTTAGCCGCGAAAAATTACTTCTGGCCATGATAAATTACTTGGGTAGCATATATAATCTATGTGACCTCCTAGAACTATGAATGTTATTCCCGAATGGAACTTAAAGAATGTGTAGAAGCCGCGCAAATGACCTTAGTGGCGCAAATGGCCTTAGTGGCGCTGATGATCTTTGAACCAATCTGCTTTCAACCAAATTTTCATAAATGAAACTTCACTAATTTCGTTGTTGGTTTTCATCATTTATAGTACTTTGAAAATCATATTTGTCAATATACAATTGGTCTTGATCCAATTTAAAACGAGGGGAATACGAGTCTTTTCTCGAAATGTTTTTATTTTCCGACCCACTAAGGGTAAAATGGTAATTTCATTTGATGTACAAACGATTATTTTTTGTCAAAACTACTTCAATTAGAAAGTAGATTTAACAAGGTTTTCAATGGTCCAAACCACGCTCAAGTCGGATTTTGGGCGTGTCCGTGCAATCCCACAAAAGTTTGCTTGTCGTAAAATTTTAAGGATGCATGCGCCCGGAGCACAATGGAGTGCGCCTGGGAGCATCAAAATGAGCCGGGCGCACAAAAGCTGCTTAAAAGGTCCAACTTTGCGCATTTGTCTCGGACACTCCAAAAATCTAATTTGCGTTTGGTTTAAACTATTAAAATGCTTGTCCAATCTACTTTCTAACCCAAGTAATTTGGACCGAAAATGATTTGACCATTTTACCCTCAGTGGGTCAAAAATTAATTCATTTCGGTAAAATACTCGCAACTCCCTCATTTTAAATCTAGTCAAGACCTATTATATGTTGATAAGTAGAGTTTTCAAAGTACTACAAGATATTAGAATGCAACTGTAAAAATGTTTAGCTTTAGTTCATGAAAAGTGGGTAGAAAGGAGACCGTTACAAAAATCTTCCAAGCCAATAAGGTATACACCGTATTAGGAGTTCCCGGTAGAGACATGTTAACGGTGTGCGATTGCAAACAAGAAAATGAAGTTGTGACCTCGCCATCGACTACCTAAATCTTGTGTCGCATTTTTGCAATAGTAATAGTCGTGGCAAAGTTTGCACGAACTTTAGTTGTACCCGAAAAATCGTTAAGCCTATTAGTTTCTTCCTTTTTTCTCCGGTAAGACCTATAAATAAGATTTAGTAGTGCCAATATGTGCACAACACAAGTTGGCCAAGTCTGTTTAGAACCCCAATTCCAAGATTTCTTACTCTGTTTCTCCAGTCACTTAACGGCATAAAACAAAAAAGGACACGGAAAGGGGAAATCATGATTGATCACATGGATGTGTATTTTGCTTGATTGATGACCATATGTTACATGGGTGGTGTATATAAAAAGCCCTATGACCTCCTAGAACTGTGCATGTATTTGTCAATAGGAACTTAGAATGTGTAGAAGCCCCGCAAATGATCTTAGTGGCTCCGATGATCTTCAAACCGGTCTGCTTCATGCAAATTTTTGTAAATACAACTTCACTAATTTCGTTGTTCGTTTTCATCATATTTTAGTACTTTGAAAATCTTATTTTTCAATATACAATTGGTCTTGGTCTGATCTAAAATGAGGGAGATACGAAGATTTTTGACCAAAATAAAAATTTTTGACCCACTAACGGTAAAATGATTGTTTCATTTGATGTACAAATATCGAAACTACTTCGGTTAGAAAGTATATTGGACAAGCTTTTCACCGGTCCAAACCATACACAAATCGAATTTTGGGTGTGTCCGTGCAAAGTCCGCAAAATTTCTCTTGTCATAAAAATTTTAAGGAGGTGCCCAGGGCGCAATACAGTGCGCCTATGGTGAATCAAAATGCGTCTACTTATCAGGATAGGATTATAAGATTTTGTAGTGCCACAATGTGCACAACAAGAAGTTGGCCTTACGTTTGTTTAGAACCCCAGTTCCAAGATTTCTCTCACGATTTCTCCCGTCTCCTCACTGCGAAGAATTACTCAAGGCCGCGAGGAATTACACTTGGCCACAGAGAATTACTCCTAGGCGCGAAGAATTACACCTGGCAACAAAGAATTATTGTTGGTCGCGAATAATTACTCAGGGCTGTGAAGAAATACCTCTAGTTGGTTTGCAATCATTTGCTTCTTCTTCGCCTTTTGTGGAGGTTTTTTCTCTGGTTACTTGCCGTGAATTTTTCTCCCGACTAGATATTTCCCGATTAGGTTGTTTTGGGTTGTTTCTTGTTTCTGCAGGAAAAAGTTTAATTGGTTTGGGGTATAGTCTTAGGATGAATCTCCGCCGTCTTGGTTACTTGGTCTTTTGTCTAATGACGAATTTTCATCTTGATGTAATCTGTAATTAGAGTTATAATATCATCTGTTATCGGTTGGGAAAAAAAAAAAAAAAACCTATTACGCACCCATCATCCGGCCTATTAGAGCATCTCCAACCCTTGATATCAAATTGGGGATGTCAAATTTTTTTTGAAGGCTGACGTGGCAATTTGGCATTTTCAATTTGACATCAAAATCTTCCTTTTCAACCCTTATGCCAAATTCTATTTATTTGACATCAAGCTATCCTCTCCAACTCTTAATGTCAACCCTTAATGTCATTTTTTGAAATTTGGCAGGCAAGGTGTAGGTAGTCAAAGTTGGCATGCTTCCTCCCCCTTCATCCATGTCAGAAGCCACATAGGATTTGGCCTAACAGAAGGCATCTGGGTTGGATTGTCAATTAGTGTCAAATATTACCGTTTCAAGCTCTACGTCAGATTTGACATCTCTCGTTGGAGATGCTCTTAGAGCATCTCAAGCCTTGACTCAAATTTTTACCCAAATTTGAATTAAAATTTGGATAAAAACTCATTTTGGGTAGGCACATCTCCAACCATCAAATCCAAATTTTACTCAAATATATATATATATATATATATATATTTTTATTCTTAATGGCATAATGATAAATAAAGTAGAGCAATCAAAACCACCCTCTGGTCCCTCTCTCCCTCTGACGCTCCCTCTGAACTCTGTCCCTCTTCCTCCTTCGACCCACACCCACCGCACCCCTCTCCCTCTCTCCGAACCAACACTACCTACCCAGCACCACTACGGCTACAAGAAGCCCTCCGCCATCCGGGAGCCCTTCGCCATCTTTTAGGCCCAATCCGGCACCGGAGGCCTCCGGCAAGGTCGTCGACATCCAGTCCAGAGTGTACACACACTCTCTCTCTCTCTCTCTCCATTGGAAAAATATGTAAAACCCAAAAATAGAAAAAGGTTTGGGTCATAATTGGAGATGAATTTTTGAGAATTTTGTCCAATTTTAAATTTAGGTCTTTGAATGGGTCAAGATTTGATATGCTAGTACTCCGTATTCTTTTTCCCATTGCATTCGGCATTTAGGGACTGCATGACTGTCGCCAAAGAATATTCCAGAGGGAGGTTTTTGACTTTTACAGTAGTAGTATTTATGGTAATGGGATATTTTCCACTTGAAAGATCTTTAATTATTGTTTGTGGACTGGTTTGTTCAACGACGTTGTTAATTGCGTCCCAGTTTGTTATTGCGCTTGGTTTTCTTTCCTTGGGATTTGATAAAGTCAATGTGGGCTCACACTTTTAATTAATTAATGTTGTGGAAATTGAATTCATACGTTGCCGTGGATTCGTTGAATTGGTAGCTTCCACTTTTAGCCTCCCAATTAGGGGAGGTGTTAAGAAGTCGGTGAATTTGCATTTTAGTGCGAGTTGGGACAAATAATAACCAACTTATGGAGAGATTTTTTTGGAATTGCATAAATATAGAACGGAGGAAAAAAAAATTTCCATACAAGAAACGGAGGGAAAAAAATTCCCCATACATGGAGTCGGTTGTAGCCGAATCTGGGTTTTCTAAGTTGCTCCTTCTATGGATTAAGTTCCCTCTTCTATGAACTTAAGTTGCTCCTTTTATGGACTTAAGTTGTTCCTTCTATGAACTTTCTGAGTGTTCAATTTATTAAGTATTTCTTCAATCTCATTACCATTTCCATTATTTTTTGATAAATTTGAGATATGGGTTACTTGTATATTTGGGTTTTTAAAGTATTTTGAGATTAGTGTCTTTTAGATAATCTTTTACCAAGAGAAAGGATAGAGAAAATAAGGTATAAATTTTTTAGCATCCACTATATTTTTGCTTTTAAAATCTAAGAATTACTACTTGAAATTTCTTATTTGGTTTTACTAAAAAATGTGTAGAAGTTATGCTACTTGCTACCAATTTGCTTCACTGACTGGCTTTTCTTAGAAAAAATAAGATGCAACTTAAGTTCATAGAAGGGGCAACTTAGATCTATAAAAAGGGCAACTTAGGTTCAAACCCAGATTTGACTACAAACTGACTCCATATTTTTGGAATTTTTTTTATCCGTTTAATGTATGGGAAATTTCAATTGATCCGTTCATGTATGGGATTTTTTTTCCTCCGTTCCATATTAATGCAATTCCGTAAAAACCTCTACAAGAGTTAAGCATTATTTGCTTCAAATCCCATTGAAATGCAAATTTAGTAGTACGTTTATGTAAAGGTGTCAAATGGACTGATTTGGACCAAAATGGACAAGTTGTAAGTGAGTTGGGTCTTTAATTGGTCATTGACCCATTTAGACCCATTACTTATGAGTTCAAATTACCCATATCAAACCGGACCTATTTATTTAAAATCAAACCCGACCCGCCCATTAAACCAATTACATATTATACACTAAAATTTTAAAATGACTAAAATACCCATATTAGGGGTGTTTCAAAACCGACCAGACCGAAAAAACCCGAAAAAATCGACCGATCGGTTCGGGGTTCGGTCGGGGTGGCACCAGGAATTTTCGGTTCGGGATGGACCTAACCGAACCGAATCTGGTTCGGTTCTGTCTCGGTTATAGGAAATTACGGACCGAACCGAATGGACCGAACCGAAGTTTATATATATATATATATATTGATACGAAAGGGAGAAGTAAATAGACAGCTTTTTCTTTATCCCAAAACTGTAGTACACATGTGTCCTTCTTCCACTTCACGCTGCACCGAACGATGTCCTTTATTAAATTTAAAACAACTTGTCAAACACAGTTGACAGTCCTTTCTCTGTAGCAGCGTAGCTAACTAGCTATATATATAGGAGTAGTAAAGTAGTATATATATAGCTGGTAGTTGTGTCCTTTTTTTGCTTTTTTATTAGTATTATAGTAATATATATATATATATAGCTGACCCCCACCATGTCTGTCTTCTCTCTCTCATGGTTTCGCCAGAGAAAAGGCCGGAGTTGTCGCCGGAGAAGAGGCTGATTCTTGCATTTCGGTCGGACCGAAATCCCCGAAATTCCCGACCGGATCGAATGCACCCTGAACCGAACCGAATCGAACTTAACTTCGGTCGGGATCGGTCCTGAAAAATTTCACCCCGAACCGATTCTGTCCGGGGAAAATCCACCCCAAACCGAAATCACCCCTAACCCATATACACTGAAATAACCATATTACCCCTATACATTTAAACGACTAAAATACCTATGTACAAAAAAATTATCACATTATCCATGTATACTAGAATGACCAAATTAAACAAAAAGTATACCGCCACTTTGTTTCATCGCTCTCTCCTTTTCAATATCTGGATTTTAAAAGATTCTTCTAGGGCTAAAGAGATTTTTCAAAATTTGTACCATTGATTGCCGAGACGGACGGGAGATTGAGTGCTGCGGTGGAGGAGCGACGCCGCTGAAAGGGAAAAAACGAAGTTGACTTTTTTACTTAAAAGTGATAATTTCCCAAAATATTTGGGTAAAAGTAACAAAATTTTACTTTTCCAATTCATCTCGTCGAGAAGAATCAAATAGTCAAAACAAAATTAGGCCCTATCCCGGAAACAGATATAAGTACTTATTTTTTAAGAAGGCAATTTCAAACTCAAAAATCACGTGTTTATGCAAATAATTTTTCTATCAATATAGATCTTGTTTGATAGATCTCATCGAGATCTTTAATACGGTGCAAAAAAATTGAAAAATTATTTTTCATTTACATTATTTTTGAGTTTGAAAATATGAAATAAGTATTTATTTTTTAAGAAGGCGTTCTGAAACGGGGCCTTAGCACAAAATGAACAATCGAAAATAAATTAAATAAAGAAAAAAATACTAAAAGAGAAAATTGTTCGGCTTAATTTCAGGGGCTATTCCGGGATATGAGCCGCTGGTTTTTAATCTTTTCGAAAAATTAATTTATGACTCCTAATTTTGGAGATAGTAGTACTGGGAGTATTTAATTGCGTAACAAACACTATGGGCAACCTGTCACGTCCGTACAGAGTAGTTCCATTGTTTTTGTTAGTGGGTTACATGCATGCCTTGTTGGATCATTTAAATTAATCCAATTGATACTCAATTGAGACCCATTAATAGATATGTTAGATGATTTTCCACTTGACCCAAAAAAAAAAAAAATAGATATGTTAGATGAGTTAAGACCCATTCTAAGGTGTCGTTCCGCTTTCTTTTTAAACCCTTTTTTTTTTTCAAAAAAAAATGCAATTTCAAGCTTTAACATAATAAAAATGAATTTTTTTTTACACCATTTAAAAGATCTCAATAAGATCTATCAAACAGTATTCATATTGGTAGGAAAATTATTTGAGTTAACACATAATTTTTGAACTTGAAATTACCTTCTTTTTTCTAAAAGTTTCTTTTTTTAGAAGCGAAATAGAGCCTAACCTTACTAATAAATGGATTGAGTACTTGGGTTGGGTCTAATTTTTAGTTGATGGGTTTGAATTCAATTTGTCACTCCTAATTTTATGGTATGGGCGACATTTCTTTCAGTTGCAATCGTAGGTTGGGCATTGATTGTGAATCACGCAAGCCCACTCTGCCTGCTCGATCAAACTATTAGACTTCCTATCCTTTGTCGCGTTTGCCCATGCTGCCTTTCTTTCATTTATTTATGGTGCTTGCGTGGTTTGACTGTTAACTCCCAAGATCCTCCCTCTTGTCTCGTGTCTATAAATACCCCCACCCGCATTCTATGCCCAACTATCCCGTACCATCCAATCCAAACTCTAGAGAGAGAGAGAGAGAGAGAGAGATATATATGTGGTTGGTGGGAGTGTGGTGTAGTGTGGTGGCATTGGCTACCATATTGGTAACTCGATGGATTCAAAAGTGGAGGAATCCCAGTTGCAGCAGCAATGAAGGAGTTCTTCCCCCAGGTTCCATGGGCTTCCCTCTCATTGGAGAGACCATTCAACTACTCATTCCCAGTCGTTCACTTGACCTCCATCCTTTCATCAAAAACAGAGTTCAGAGGTAGGAGTAATTAATAATCCAATTCTGATTTTGCATGCGGAAAACTGGAATTTATTAAGAGAAATGGTAAGTGCAAAGAACTAGGCAAAAAAAAAAAAACCTTTAAAGTGTACATAAACGGCTTAAATGCACTGAATCTGAACCGTTCATGTACACTTTAAAAGTCTTTTCTTTGTCTATTTTCTTTGTCCCTAGCACTCCTCATTTATTAATTCTTCCTTTTCAAATTGATTTCCCTTTTTTCCCCTATTTGGAAACATGAACCGTAACATCCGGAACCCCAAGGGATTGACCTACTAGTCAAGGCTTAAGAATTGGGAGTTTGTTTTAATTCCCTTGAAACCTCTCAAGTACTATTAATTCTTGGGAATGACTTCGGTGTCGCTGGTCATTTTGGAGACACCGTAACTTGAAACCATTATGAGTATAAGAAAAACCCATTACAAGCATAACAGAACCATAACAAGGCATAACCAAAATCATAACAAGGCATAACTTATTTGTTATGCCTTGGTTGGGTTTAGTTACGCCTTGGTTGGTTTTTTGGATATTTCCTTAGTTATCCCTTATTTGGGTTTTGTTATGCTTGTAATTGATTTTAGTTATGCTCCTAATGGTAAAATTATACCAAAAATTACGGTGTTTCCAAAATGACCGGGGACACCATAGCATCATCTTTAACTAATTGGATGATGCTATGGTGTCCCCGGTCATTTTGGGGACATCGTAATTTTTGGCATAACAAAATCCTTACAAGCATAACAAAAATCATTAGAAGTATAATAAAACCATAACATGGCATAACTAAGGCATAATCAAAAACCAATCAAGGCATAATCAAAAATCAACCAAGGCATAACCAACCAAGTTATGCCTAGTTATGGTTTTGGTTATGCTTATAATGGTTTTGGTTATGCTTGTAATGAATTTGGTTATACTTATAATAGTTTTGTTACGTCAAAAGTTACGGTGTCCCCAAAATTACCGGGGACACCGAAGTCATTCCCTAATTATTTTGGGGCTGTTCATACAGAGTACTTGCTTTGACTTCAAGTTGGAATCACTAGTGGAGGGTGGATTTATGGTCTATTGAATTAGCCAATTTCCGCGCAAGCTAACTCAAATACCTGCCCTTTAAAAAAAAAATTGTGTGTAAATATGGAGTAGTTTGCATGAAAGGCATAGGTGTCAATTGTGGGGCTTAGTATGTCCATGTGAATTATTGAGGTGGGCTGCGTGCATGTGCAGGAGACTAGGAGTAGGAGTAACTTTTTAATGTTTGACGTACCTAGCATTAGTTCTGTTGTGTTGTGTTGTTTTGTGTTTTAGTAGTAGGAGAGAAAAAAAGATAAGGAAGCAAATGAAGTAAAAGACAGAAAGTATTGTGAGTGGGCAAGTGTCATTTTTTGGATCTCTCATTGATGATTCATTGACTGAGTCAGTGCTACTCCCTCCGTCATTATTTATTTGTCTCAGTTTTATTTCTACTAGATTTAAAAAATTAGTTATTTTTTAAATTAATAATGAATTTTACATTCAACATGAATCTTATTTGATAAAGTTATCCAACTTATTTTTGTCTTTATTTGAATTTTTTTTTCATTTGTTTGTTTTACGTCAAACTTTTGTGACTTATTGATTCATATGGACGAAAGGAATCGGAAAAATAAAAAAATTTTGATCAAGACTCATAATTTTTTGCAAAAAGACGAAAATAGGTCAAAAAGACAAATTTTTTTTTTACTTATTTGTGTCTTTTTTTAAAAAAAGTAGGAGTTTCAATCAAAATTTTAAACTTTTCAATTCCTCTCACCGAGAACAATCAATAAGTCACAAGAGTTTGACGTAAAACTAAAAAATGTGATTTTTTTAAAAATAAAGACGAAAAATAAGTTATTATTCCACTTTTCAATCTAAATCCACCCTAAATCAACGCGAGCAGGGACGGAACCAAGATTTTTAGCCTAATAGTGGCGAAATGTATACTTAAAAAATAAAAAGAGGCATTACAATATTGATAGTCATCGACTCCACAAATAATTAAAATAACATAACAAAAACTATAGTAAATGATGTTTTTGCACATAGAGTACGAAAAAAGGCTAACTTTAATTTTGGGTATCGATAATGCTACTCTCCAAATTTATAATGTCACTCCCCAGATCCCTATATATAGAAGATCACTATATGAATTTTCCAAATTGATAACCATACTTCTTTTTTGGGAGTGACATTATAAATTTGAGGAGGGACATTATATAATTAAATTCCCTTAATTTTTTAGGTTAAGGTTTTTTAGGGTTAGAGTGTGGATTTTCTTTTCTTAATTACACATCATCATTTATATTATTTCACTTTGGCACATTGAATTCAATTTTGAAATAGTTTTTTGGGTCTCCTTTCTTGAAAAAAAAATAGAAGATTTATGATTAGTATATAATAAAAAATAAGGAAAAAAAAACCTAGCAGTGGCGAGACTATATAAGTTGGGGATAAAATTATTTTTTCACATATAATAATTATATTTTCTAAAATTCTTGTCGTAGAGGCTGCCGCCACTAGACACCCTCCCTGGTTCCATCCTTGAACGCGTGTAATTTTGGGATGGTACGTGAACACTTGCAAATTGGATTAATTGTCATTGTCTCCATCTTGTTTTCAATCTTACTCATAGAGTCAATCCTGACTTTTCGAGAGCTAAAGTGAAAATTAAAGATGAGACTTTTTTTTATTGAACTACTCCAAAAAGAGTCCAAAGTAAAAGGGACCCCTAACATTTGTAAATTTTTGGTGCTTAAAACGGTCGTATCTTGAGCTTTAGCTCGGAGCTGGTTCTACTCCTAAAAAGCATTTTAAAAAAGAGTAGGTCAACATACCTAGATTCTACTCCTAAAAAGCATTTTAAAAAAGAGTAGGTCAACATACCAAGATATAGATCGCATATGATTGGTGAGAAAAAGTATTTGAAAAACACTCAGCCGATGATTTTGAAAGATGAAAAAATAAAAAGTATATCTAAAAATATACGACTGTTAATTAGACCCCATTCCACCAAGTACTAAAAGTAGTTTTAGGTCTTTTTTTTATTTGTCCTTATTTAAATTTTTTTCTTGTTTGTTAGTTTTGTGCCAAATTTTCGTGATTTTTTAATTCGTCTCATGGAAAAGTAAATTTTTTTTATTTTTATCTAAATATTTTGGAAAATAACCACTTTTTTATTAAGTAAAACAAAGAAGGTCGATTTGCTAAAAAGTCATTATTTTCTAAAATATTTGGATAAAAATAATTTTTGTTCTACTTTTCTGAATCTACAAAAATTTGACGTAAAATGAACAACGGGATACCTGTACCTTGAATCCTTGATCGATCACTTATCTAATTTATCTTGTTTTGTTTTGTTTTGGGTGTAGATATGGGCCAATATTTCGTACAAGTGTTGTAGGTCGACAGGTTGTTATGTCAACAGACCCCAAGTTCAACCATTACATCATTGCAGAAGAAGGGAAATCGGTGGAATTGTGGTACCTGGACACGTTTTCAAAGATGTTGCCCATCTATGGAGTTGGCTCAATCCAAAAGTACATAAGAAACATAGCACTGTCCCACTTTGGAGTGGAGAGTATAAGGGAAAGATTGCTCCCACAAGTAGAACAAATTGTCCAGAAAACTCTTCGTTCTTGGTCAACCCAGAAATCTGTTGAGCTCAAACATGCCACTTCAAGTGTAAAAACCTTATTAATCTCTCTCTCTCTCTCTCTCTCTCTCTCTCTCCAGGCTGCAGGCAGGCCTCTGCTTTCATAGTTGGGTCTTTTTTTTTTTTATTAAATGTTTTTGCTGATCAAGAACTTTCTACTAAGTTATAATATAACAATTTCCTCTTTTATTAATGTTACAGATGCTTTTCGATTTCACATTGAAGCAGATGTTTGGCTACGATTCTGAGAATTCGCCCGAGAAACTGAGTGACAAGTTTGCTAACTTCGTACATGGCCTTATGTCCCTTCCTTTGAACATACCTGGTACTACATATCACAAATGCCTCAAGGTAACGGAGTACTCTACTGCTGTGCTGTGTCGTGCATTCCGGATGGGACCCACTACAGCCCATACATTACATTTCTCTGATCAGTTATATATATATATATATATATATATATATATATATATATATATATATATATATATATATGGATCTTGTTTTTGAAGATATATTTTTCCTCTCTTTTTTTTCAGGATCAAAAGGAGGTTTTAAGTATGATGAGGGGTATCGTAAAGGAGAGACTTGCTTCCCCTGACAAGCGTCGGGGAGACTTCCTTGATCACGCAATCCAAGACATGAAAACCGAGAACTTCTTGACGGAGGATTTCATAGTCCAATTAATGTTTGGAATTTTATTTGGAACCTTTGAGCCAATCTCAGCCGTTCTAGTTTTAACTTTGAAGTTGCTCTCGGATCATCCTTTGATAGTAGAGGAACTAACAGTATGTGCAACCGACAATTTAACACGTTCTTGACACGTTGTCAGAAAAATTTCACAGAAAAGTTCCCAGAATCCAATGTGTGTGGGGCTTGCACAACACTCGGGGCGCTTTTCTGATAATATTTTGGATTGATATATTGTGAATTTGTTGTTAGAAATAAGAGTCTTCATACATAATTATGGTATTGATTGCCAATCATATATATTTCAGGCTGAACATGAGGCAATTCTTCGAAACAGACATAATCCGGATTCCTCACTCTCCTGGGATGAATATAAATCGATGACTTTTACGCTTAATGTAAGTTATGTGACCTCAATATTTTCCCTCCCGCACGAGCCAAATAGTGCTTTCGGAATTTTTTATATTATTTTATTAGTTCTGACAATTATCAACAAAAAGAAAGTTATTACTAGTTTAGACAAAATTGCAGGTCATCAATGAAGTTCTTAGGTTGGGAAATGTCGCTCCAGGGCTGTTAAGAAGAGTGACAAAGGATATCAAATTCAATGGTATAATAAGCACCAAACATTAGCTCTATCTTTTTATTTTTTTCTACTTCAAAATAAAATATATAAGTTGTACCTTGTACATGCGCGCATTAAACGTGGATATTTGGCTCCACAGGGTATATCGTTCCAGCTGGTTGGGACATAGTTCTTGTTACTCCTGCTCTTCAATTAAACCCAGAAACCTTCAAGGATCCAATTGCCTTCAATCCATCCCGCTGGAAGGTGCACAGCCCCGAGTTCACTTCCCCCCGGCCTGTTTTAATATGGAGCTAGTAGTCAGATCGATTTGATCCTGACATATAAAATGATGGACAACTAATTTTGATCTAATAGTACAGGGCCTTGATTCATACACTATATCAAAGAATTTCATGCCTTTTGGAGGAGGGATCAGACAATGTGCGGGTGCAGACTACAGTAGGGCCTTTGTGGCCACCTTTCTCCATATACTGGTCTCCAAATATAGGTAAAATATTTTCCAGTTGTGCTTGTTGGATTGGAGCATTTTAACATGAGACTCGACTTTGATTACAATTTCCAATTTTTCTTTAGGTGGACAAAAATAAAAGGAGGAAATATTGTCCGGAAGCCGATTTTGGATTTTGAAGGTGGACTTGAAATTGAAGTCTCAGAAAAGAACAAATGAAGATCAATATTGCCTAATGCCACTAGATATGTACCAGGTTTGAATAATGAAAAGGGGATTGGCTTTAACCTTTTTTCTGAATGTACGATTGCAGGGCCCTATTGGAACGTGTATATATATAGGACCCGCCAATGCCATGCCATAAAGAATAATGTCGTGACTTTTGTGATATCTGTAATTGTGTTGTTTATATATAGCTTTCGAAGATGAAATTGTGCCTACTCAAGAAGCACTTTTCATTTTCTATATATATAGAAACTCAATATTTAAAGTGTTGATGTTATCATTCTCTCTTTTTAGCGTTGGAGAGAGAGAGAGAGAGAGAGAGAGAGAGAGATGCGTCTCACAGCATGATGAGACTAGCACATGAGCTTCACACACAAAAATAAATAAAAATAAAAATAAAATACAGTTAATTAGCCAAGACACACATGTGTAGACGGAATAGTCAAGTATCAGGAATCTGCTCTCTTACCAAAAGGAACAACAGTACTTCATAAACAATTGGATTGCCTCCTGTTTAAATGTAGGTATATGTCGGAAGATTCATGAACATGGCACGGCTTTTTGCTAAACCCAAATGCATTATGCATTACAGTGTCACCATTTTAACATGGCTAAATAGCCAATAGAATTTCCGATGAAACAGAAAGAAAAAAAAATAAAAAGAAGATAAAATTGACTAACAAGTACTGACGTCTATGTGAAAACAGTTTATTTCCTCACATGTGGGCCTAAAAGTGATTGTGGATGTACAGAAATCTCATACAACACACAACCATCTCACTACGTAAGGTGAAGATACAGCAACACCAATTGGATGAACATGAGAATGAAGCTCCAACTCTGGCCTTGCAAACTGAATTTTGGAACATAGATATTACCATCAGAAGAAACTGTTCATCAGCAACGAAAACAAATATAGTCAATAATTGCAACCAACTATTCATCCACAAGCATATGAAATGGAATAACAAAAGAATGAGCAATAACAATCAATTAATATGAACCATGTTTTATAGCGGCGTTACCTGGGCAAGTGGACACTGGACAGTGAGGTGAGGGTTGTGAAGATGGTTTCGTTATTGTAACCAGCGTATGCGCAAGTTGTGAGATTACAACTTGAAGTTGTGGTGTTTCCAATGTATAAGCTCTCTATGCCTTGGCATTGTGAAGAAGGGCACGTTGTCCAGAGAATTGATTGAGCTTGGGACGAAGAGACAAAGAGGAAAAATGAAGTAGTGCAAGTGAGTGAGACACACACTCGCGTCCAGTTGTTTGCTGCATTGCAACTGCACTTCACACAATTGCCAGCAGTGAAGATGTAGGTGTCGTTAGCCACAATTAAAGGGTAATCTAGTGAGTTATTGCCCACCATTGTTGTACAAGCTGTTGAACAATAACTTAACATCAGCAAATTCATAGTGAAGAGAACAAACAATCTCAAAAAGAAAATGCGAAGGCGAAATGCAGAGACATATATAGACGTTACTATACATCATCATAAAGATGACATTTTAAACTAAACCAATTTGTTGCATAGGAAAACGCATAATGAATTGCAATATCCTGCATATGGATTCATGTTCTAGAGTCTAGACTATTAAACCCACATAATACATCTTCCCCAAACTGCTTTGCAACATTTCCAAAGGACAATCTAAGTTTTCATGGGAATTTATGAAAGTCAAACGTTAAAAACAAGAATCCGGGAGTTAGATCTGCCTTCCTTAACTTTATGATAGTACTACATCTAACTTGACTAATGATAACAGTTAAAACTCATCTATCACAATATATGTAAGAGGACCAAAGGACTAACCCTTAGGGCTGCATATATATATATATATATATATATATATATATATATGTGTGTGTGTGTGTGTGTGTGTGTACTTCACCACATATCAATTGTGATATGTACATATCAATTGTGATATGTACATATATATACTTCACGACATATCACTTTCACAGGTGATATGCACATTGTGAAAGGAAGAACAGTACTTCATAAACAATTGGATTGCCTCCTGTTTAAATATAGGTATATGTCGGAAGATTCATGAACATGGCACGACTTTTTGCTAAACCCAAATGCATTATGCATTACAGTGTCACCATTTTAACATGGCTAAATAGCCAATAGAATTTCCAATGAAACAGAAAGGAAAAAAAAAAAAAAAGAAGATAAAATTTGACTAACAAGTACTGACGTCTATGTGAAAACAGTTTATTTCCTCACATGTGGGCCTAAAAGTGATTGTGGATACACAGAAATCTCATACAATACACAACCATCTCACTACGTAAGGTGAAGATACAGCAACACCAATTGGATGAACATGAGAATGAAGCTCCAACTCTGGCCTTGCAAACTGAATTTTGGAACATAGATATTACTGTAACAACCCAAATTCTCAAGCACCACAATTGTAACACAACCACCCTCAAGTCAAATTTAAATCCTTAAGACAAAACCCAACACCAAAATATTGTGATTAACACGCTAATAATTATGTTGAGTAAAAACCCCCAACAAAAAAAATTACCAACACCGCAACCCCGTATAATTCCCTTGAAACTTCCTCCCAACCCTCGATCCCTTTGTAATTCCACAATAAACAAATTCGGAAAGAGTTTTCAAAACTCACCCATAGCTCTCGGATAAAAAGAAAACTAAGGTAGGGAGCCTCCCTCTTAGTTTGGTACACTAAAATTCCCACTGCCCTTTTTCCAGTTTTTTTTCCTTTCTGTCTCTCCCAGATAGCCTCCGAGCCACCACCAATTCCCCCTTAATAATCCCCCAAATTGTGTTTTTTCCCAAAATTAAGACCTTATATTCCTATGATATATAAGACACCTGTGCATGTACTCCACATATGCACACACCTCACCCCGTCACGTGCACACACCTTCAAATAAAGACACGCCACAATTGCATGCAAATTTCATTACTTTTAATATACGGGGTATTACAATATTCCCTCCTTTGAAAATTTCGTCCTCAAAATTTATCTATTAAAAGTATGTAATTTAATTTCACGCTTTCGCTGCGCACTCTGATTGCATCTCCCAATTTCATTATACCTCCATCCTCCCATTTCTAGTGTATTTGAACATCACAAGTGCCATCACACTAAAACATCACAAGTGTCATCAAATATAGACAACTTTGGTGATAATTTTTTTTTCTTTTTGTATCCCTTTCACGTGCTCACTATAGGCCATCTCCATTATTTTCTTGCTACAAACAACTCTATATAAAGAGTATTTTCGTCACAAAATTCTATACCGGTGTAAATCTGAGTTATAAAAGCAACATCACTAACACATAAATTCCCTACTACAAAAATTACGCCTATACGCGCGGCATAAGAAAAGAAAGTATGACATCACTAACGCATAAGAACATCGCCATTGTTGTTTGGAGAGGAAAAGGTGTGTAAGGTGTTAATTAACCTTCACACATAATCATTTATTTATATAAGAAGATAGTTCGTTACACAATATGATTAAGCAATGTGGGACTAAACACAATATACTAGTAGACAAGTATACTAGTATTCCAACACTCCCCCTCAAGCTGGGAAATAGATATCACACAAACCCAGCTTGTCACATAACATCTCCAACCGGGGCTTAAACAATGACTTGGTGAATATGTCAGCCAATTGAACACTTGTAGACACAAAGGGAGTTGCTATAACACCATCAGTCAACTTCTCTCGCACCAGATGACAATCAACTTCGATATGCTTAGTCCGCTCATGAAATACAGGGTTGGATGCAATGTGAATTGCTGCTTGGTTATCACAATACAAATTCATAGGCAATTGCACATTGAATCCTATCTCCTCAAGAAAAGATCGCACCCACACAATCTCACATGTGGTGTGAGCCATAGCTCTATATTCTGCCTCTGCACTAGACCGTGCAACTACGGTCTGTTTCTTACTCTTCCAATTAACAAGATTGCCACCAAGAAAAACACAATATCCAGTAGTTGACCTTCTGTCAGATGGGCCTCCTGCCCAATCAGAATCAGTGAAGGCCTCAATACGCAAATGACCATTAGCTCTATAAAATAGACCACGTCCAGGATGAGACTTGAGATACTTGACAATTCTAAGAACGGCCTCCCAATGTGGCAGACGAGGAGCAGACATAAACTGACTCACAATACTCACTGCAAATGAAATATCAGGACGTGTAATAGTGAGATAATTCAGTTTACCAACCAAACGACGATATTGATCAGGACTAGACAGTGCCTCCCCCTGATCAATGCATAATTTGACATTGGGATCCATAGGGGTATCGACAGGTTTCGCCCCCAACAAACCAGTCTCATCTAAGATATCCAGCACATATTTCCTCTGCGATAAACTAATACCATCTTTAGATCGTGCTACCTCGATACCTAAAAAGTATCGCAATCTACCCAAGTCTTTAGTATGAAATTGACTCTGCAGAAAGACCTTCAACGCATCAATACCTTTTTGGTCGTCACCCGTAATAATAATATCATCGACATACACAATCAATAACACTTTGCCTCGAGTAGATGTGAGAGAGAAAACAGAATGATCAGACTGACATCGATTCATACCAAATTTCAAAACTGCATCACTGAACTTGCCAAACCAGGCCCTGGGAGACTGTTTAAGCCCGTAAAGAGCTTTACGAAGACGACATACCTGAGAACGCTCCCCCTGAGCAACAAACCCAGGTGGTTGCTCCATATAAACTTCCTCAAGAAGGTCGCCATGTAAGAAAGCATTCTTGACATCCAATTGAAATAAGGGCCAGCCAAGATTGGCTGCAAGGGAAATAAGAAGACGGACGGAACCAAGTTTCGCAACTGGGGAAAAGGTCTCAGCATAGTCAACACCATAAGTCTGGGTGTAGCCTTTAGCAACAAGGCGAGCTTTGTAACGCTCAACAGATCCATCAGGATGATATTTCACAGTGAATACCCAGCGGCACCCCACAGTGGATTTTCCAAAGGGCAGAGAAACCAACTCCCAAGTCCCATTATCATGGAGTGCAGAGATTTCCTCCTCCATAGCTGTCCGCCACTCAGAAATAGACAAGGCCTCCTGAACAGTTTTAGGAACAAAGATAGAGGAAACAGAGGCAGTAAAAGCACGAAGGGTGGGGGACAGATGATCATAAGATACAAATTTAGCAATAGGATGAGAGATAGTACACGTGCGAATACCTTTACGAAGAGCAATGGGAGGAGAAGGTGGAGCAGTAGGGGCCAAAGGAGGTGGACTCGGATCTCTCAACGGAGGAGAAGGCGCAGCAGCAGGCGGAGGTGGCAGTGGTGCAGCTTTGGCACGGCGAACATATACCTGCATCGGGGGGTGCTGCTTTTGAGGTTGCCCAGAAGGCACCAAAATATGCATATACTCAGACTGATCTGCATGAGGTAAAGTCGGAAAATAGGGTAACGACTCATGAAACGTAACATCAGCACAGACAAACTCGCGATGCAGAGTTGGAGAATAACACCTATAACCTTTTTGAGTCCGAGAGTATCCCAGGAAGACACACTTGATAGAGCGTGGATCAAGTTTATCGCGGCCGGGATCAAGGGCATGAACATAACACGTGCACCCAAAAATTTTAAGAGGTAAAGAATATAAAGGACAATCAGGGTGCAAAATACTATAGGGAATCTGGCCCCCAAGAATGCGAGAGGGCATACGATTCACGAGATAGCCGGCAGTAAGGACAGCGTCGCCCCAAAAGGATTTGGGAACCGCCCGCTGGATTAAAAGGGCTCGGGCAACCTCAGTCAAATGACGAATCTTGCGTTCGGCAACCCCATTCTGTTGGGGAGTGCGAGAACACGAAGATTGATGAAGAATACCATGCTCATCAAAAAAAGCAGACAAAGCATTATAGAAATATTCACCAGCATTATCAGAACGAAAGATACGAAGAGAAACATCAAATTGAGTCTTTATTTCCGTATAAAAAGATTTGAAAATGGAGTACAAGTCTGACCGATTCTTCATGAGATAAACATAAGTAAGCCTAGAATAGTCATCCACAAAAATAACAAAATACTGAAAACCACCACGTGATGAAACACGCACAGGACCCCAAATATCGGAGTGAACTAAATGAAAAGGACGAGACACACGACTCTCTACTCTAGGTGGAAAAGAAACACGATGGTGTTTACTGAATTCACAGACTTCACATGGCAAAGACTGAAGACTACGACACGACGGAACTAACTGTTTGAGAGTCTAAAAGGAGGGATGACCAAGACGGCAGTGATGTTCATAGGGAGATACGGAAGCCTGAAGAGCAACAGAGGCAGGAGGTTCGCCAGTGTCAAAATAGTACAGACCACCACGCTCAACACCGCCACCAATCTTCTTCCCCGTTTGGAGATCCTGAAATACACAATGACCAGGAAAGAATGTAACTGAACAATTTAAGGATTGGGTAAGTTTACTAACAGACATAAGACTATGGGGAAAATGAGGAACATGTAAAACAGAGTCTAAGGTAAGAGAAGAATGTAAAATAACAGAACCCAAACCAGCAATGTCAGAAGAGGAACCATCAGCCAAGGCGACACGAGAGGGCTTCACAAGAGGACGAGAACCAGAGAGGTGGATGGAGTGGCCTGTCATATGATCGGTAGCACCAGAATCAATAACCCACGGAGAATTAGAGGCTAGGCCAGCAAAGGTGGAGCCTTTCTGAGCGAACGTAGCAGTGGAGGAGGATGGCACATGAGAAAGTGGCTGGGAAATCAGGCGATGATACTCATCCTCGAGAATAGTAACAACACGTGGGACGGGGCTAGGCACAGACACAGAGCCATCATCCTCAGAAACGGTAACCTGATGAGCAGATGGGCGGCCATGAAGAATCCAACAAAAATCAACTGTATGATTAGTACCGTGGCAATAGGTGCAGGAACGAGACCCACGACCACGGGCACGACTATTATTACTACCAGAATCACGGCTACCAACAGACCGCACCGGACCACTGCTACCAGAATCACGACCAAAGCCACGGCCAGGAGGGCCACGACTGCCGCTCCCGAAACCTCGACCGCCACGGTCAAAACCCCGATAGGAAGTACCACCACGAGGAACCGTGGTAACCAAAGCCGAGCGAGCAGCAGGGGTCAAATCAACAGCACTGGGGTCAGGAACAGAGGCCTGGCGGACGCGACTGAACACCTCACTGAGAGAAGGTAAATCTCTATCACCCAAAAGATTAGACCGGATAGAATCATAGGCCGGCGAAGGTAACCCAAACAGAAAACGAGCCACCTGCAAGCGCTCACGCTGACGCTCCATAACCTGAATATCGGAAGAAATGGGCTCACAAGGGTTGAGCTCCTCACAAACACCGCAGAACTTGGCATAATACTCCTCTAAGGATAAGCTGCCCAGTTCCAGAGAAAAGAACTGTTGATGAAGAGCATAAGTCCGACGGAGATTATCAGCCCCAGAAAACATCTCCTTAACCTTCATCCATACCTTTTTTGCAGTAGATAAGAAAACCAGAGTATTCTTTATATTTTCCTCCATACTATTCCAAAGCTCAACACGAATCTTAGCATCTGCAGGAACCCAAGCACCATATGATGCGGCAGTCGCCGCGGGAGGGTCATCAGTAAGGTAATGGTATTCTGATTCTCCCACATAATAGACCTCAACAGCCTTAGCCCAAACAGCATAATTTCGACCATTCAACAACGTGGAGGTAATAGATAACCTCTCACGAGACCGAGAAGAACGACTAACAGCGGAAGTCACAGTACTACCTGTAGATAGAGAACTAGAAACAGATTCGGTGCCGGAGCCCATGTCAAATATATCAAGTAACCAAACAAGAAATTGAAACAGGCAACAAGAAACTAGGCCAAGAACACAGAGGCAGCCACGAGCATCAACAAGTCACAATTACCAGCGAACAACAACAGTAAAAGACCAAGACCAAGAGGGAATCATGAACCCGAAGTAGCCAATCAGCAGCAAACAAATAACCCACAATCGAGAACAACTTAGAATACCATCAGCAAACAGAGGTGACATCAAAAGCTGATTGTAGAAACATAAGTGACATATCAGAGGTACAAAAAATATTTCACCACAGACCATCGATGAACACCAATCCCCATCGAGAACAACTTGGCACAATCAAGGATGAAGAATGAACAGATTGTATCTTAGAAAATCACCTTAAATCACATCGCCAAGAGACAAGCAAATTAAATAGGGGTTTCTGATCGAAAATGGTAAGATCGACGCCAACAATCGCGTGAACAGTATGATGAACAGTGCGCGTGAACAGTACCGATGAACAGTTGCGTGAACAGTACCGATGAACAGTTGCGTGAACAGTACCCCGATGAACAGTGCGTGAACAGTACCGATGTACAGTCGCGTGAACAGTGGTGTTTTAGGGTTTTGATGAGTGTGGGTAAGTTGTTTTAGGATTCTAAACGGTTTGGGTAGGTCGTTTTAGGGTTTTTTTTGTTGGTTGCCGAGAATGGGTGGCTAGGGTGGGAGGCGGCTATGTTGGTGGCTGTCAGAGGTGAGGGTTTAGGGTTTCAAGGGCGGTTTAAGAACCCGCTCTGATACCATGTTGTTTGGAGAGGAAAAGGTGTGTAAGGTGTTAATTAACCTTCACACATAATCATTTATTTATATAAGAAGATAGTTCGTTACACAATATGATTAAGCAATGTGGGACTAAACACAATATACTAGTAGACAAGTATACTAGTATTCCAACAGCCATTACGGCATATATATATCACCACATAGGCAGCGCCGCAAAGGCATAAATATATCGCCACATAGGCCGCACCACATAGGCACAAGTGTATCGCCACACAGGCACAAGTGTATCGCCACACGGGCACAAGTGTATCGCCACACAGGCACAAGTGTATCGCCACACGGGCACAAGTGTATCGCCACACAGGCTATAAACCACGCCACCAAGGCTAAATCCATAACGCCACTAAGGCAATAATCATACCGCCACTAAGGCCACGCCACTCAGGCTAAATCCATAACGCCACTAAGGCTAAATAAATAAATTGGCACCAAGCCAAGCACAATATCGCCACTTATCACCACTTCCCACTTTCGTCATAGTAATCACAAACCACCCTGGAATCATGCCATTGTCCCTTAATGATCGATACATTCCATAGTACAACAAAATCATAGGAAAACAAAATTAAAAGTGCCGAGAATTCCCACTTTTCCCTCTTCTCCTTAAGCTGTGAGTAATAGACCACCAATTCACACCCTGTGCAAAGCCCTGGTAATAACACGAGATTATGCTAACCCACAAGTCATTAACTGTCCTGCTAAGAATGTACAAGCATTAGTGTAAAAAAAAAATTCATGAAAGAACAATAACCACACTACTACCTAACAAAAAGCCAACACAAGTCTTTCTGATACTTGAATATACACATAACTAATTTCAAGCATAAACCGTCATTTTTAATTTGCTTTGCACTAGAAATTATATCTGCTAGGAGGAAGAAATGTCTTTGGTCGCAAGAGAAATCAATACCGACCAACCACCCCAAACTCAATTGAGAAACTGAATAGCTACTACCATACACATAATTAGGAATCTCTACAAATATATCCTTCATAGCTAGTATTATACGTAGATCACACACACCATTTTCTTATTTTCTTCTTTTTTTATATCCTCCAAAACAGCTATCACACAGCAAAACATATTTTGTATAGAACAAAAACATCAACTCGTCAATAGAATTCCAAACCCACTTACCAATTCTCCTGACCCACACATCCCATGTAAGACTTACCGCCTGCACTCTGATACCAACTATAACAACCGAAATCCTCAAGCACCACAATTGTAACACAACCACCCTCAAGTCAAATTTAAATCCTTAAGACAAAACCCAACACCAAAATATTGTGATTAACACCCTAATAATTATGTTAGTAAAAACCCCCAACAACAAAAATTACCAACACCGCAACCCCGTATAATTCCCTTGAAACTTCCTCCCAACCCTCGATCCCTTTGTAATTCCACAATAAACAAATTCGGAAAAGAGTTTTCAAAACTCACCCCTAGCTCTCGGATAAAAAGAAAACTGAGGTAGGGAGCCTCCCTCTTAGTTTGGTACACTAAAATTCCCACTGCCCTTTTTCCAGTTTTTTTTTTCTTTCTGTCTCTCCCAGATAGCCTCCAAGCCACCACCAATTCCCCCTTAATAATCCCCCAAATTGTTTTTTTTCCCAAAATTAAGACCTTATATTCCTATGATATATAAGATACCTGTGCATGTACTCCACATATGCACACACCTCACCCCATCACGTGCACACACCTTCAAATAAAGACACGCCACAATTGCATGCAAATTTCATTACTTTTAATATACAGGGTATTACAATTACCATCAGAAGAAACTGTTCATCAGCAACGAAAACAAATATAGTCAATAATTGCAACCAACTATTCATCCACGAGCATATGAAATGGAATAACAAAAGAATGAGCAATAACGATCAATTAATATGGACCATGTTTTATAGCAACGTTACCTGGGCAAGTGGACAGTGAGGTGAGGGTTGTGAAGATGGTTTGGTTATTGTAACCAGTGTATGCGCAAGTTGTGAGATTACAACTTGAAGTTGTGGTGTTTCCAATGTATAAGCTCTCTATGCCTTGGCATTGCAAAGAAGGGCACGTTGTCCAGAGAGTTAATTGAGCTTGGGACGGCTCACATTGTAATGTGAGCGCATCAACAAGAATAATGACATAAAAGATAGGAGCACACACTATTATCATTTCGAAGAATGAAGAGACAAAGAGGAAAAATAAAGTAGTGCAAGTGAGTGCGACACACACTTACGTCCAGTTGTTTGCTGCATTGCAACTGCACTTCACACAATTGCCAGCAGTGAAGATGTAGGTGCCGTTAGCTAGCCACGAGTAAAGGGTAATCTAGTGAGTTATTGCCCACCATTGTTGTACAAGCTGTTGAACAATAACTGAACGTCAGCAAATTCATAGTGAAGAGAACAAACAATCTCTCAAAAAAAAAGAAAAAAAATGCAAAGGCAAAATGCAGAGACATGTATAGACGTCAGTACTATATATCATCATAAAGATGACATTTTAAACTAAACCAATTTGTTGCATGGGAAAACGCAGAATGAATCGCAATATCCTGCATATGGATTCATGTTCTAGAGTCTAGACTATTAAACCCACATAATACACATTCCCCAAACTGCTTTGCAACATTTTCAAAGGACAATCTAAGTTTTCATTGGAATTTAGAAAGTCAAATGTTAAAAACAAGAATCCGGGAGTTAGATCTGCCTTCCTTAACTTTATGATAGTAACATCTAACTTGACTAATGATAACAGTTAAAACTCATCTATCACAATATATGTAAGAGGACCAAAGGACTAACGTTGTGTATACATATATATGTAAAACGACAGGGAGAGAGAAACTCTGGTCAATTGTGTGGTGAACTAATTCATGAATTAACCGGACTAACCCTTAAGGCTGTATAAATATCCATATGTACAAGGATAGGGAGAGAGACTACCTTTAAGTGGAACATCAAGAGGAACTTTAGCAAAGAGATTTTTGGGAGAGCTAAGGCCATTAATAGCAAGCAGGGTCTCCTCTGTGGTATTGAACTCCTGAGCAATCCCTCCCACCGTGTCACCAGATTCCACAGCGTATCCATAATGTACAACCCTCTCTCCCCCAACTTCATCACAGCTACACGGTAACGGGATCTTCAATTCCTGCCCGATCGAAATAATGCCCGCATCCTTCACATTGTTAAACGCCTGGATCTGCTGGTACGTCACCAGTCCCGAGAACACCACCGTCGCTATATCGGACATGGTGTCGCCGGACACCACCGTGTGCACCGGGGGATTCACGGGGTATTCTGTGCCGTTTATGCAGATGCAGGGGAATGTGATTCTGACGGTCTGTTGGGCGGAGACGGATTGGTTGGGTGAGGTGGTGAGGGGGAAGTTGTTGGCGCCGAGGAGGGAGTTGAGGCTGTTTTGGAGGGCGAAGAGGGTTGTTATGTTGGAGAGAGTGGTGGCGTTTGCGGGCACGTAGCCGACTAGGCCATTGCAGGTGGTTCCTGAGCTGCCGCTGCAGTTGAATGACTCGACTGTTGATGCAATGGCGGCGGCGTATGCGAAGAATACGGCGAGAAGCGCCGTAGCGAAGAACCCCATTTCTTCTTTAGGAGTACAAGTATATGGGGTTAGAAAAATGGAAAATGCGAAGTGGGTTTGTGGGTAAGTTTAATTAATTTGGTTGGAATGGACTAGTAGGAGGAACTCGAGACTTGGGGGACTAGTAGGAGGAACTCGGGACTCGGGAATGGACTAGTAATGGGGCAGCGTGCTGTTCCGGCCAAGGGGCCCCGCTTCGGTCTTGTTTTAACGATCGAAAACGTTCACTTCGTAGAGCTCGTCGAGTTGAAAAAATATGCAAAAAATCAGTTTAATCGGTGTAATATGGATCTTGTTTGAAATATCTTGATGAAATCTTTTATACGATGCAAAAAAAATTGAAAAATTATTTTTCATTTACTTTATTTTTAAGTTTGAAAATGTAAAACAAACTGCTTATTTTGTAAGAAGGTTTCTGGAACGGGGCCTAAGTACTCCATGGGAGTAGTTTGTTTACACGTGTCTGTCTTCTCTTCTCTTCTCTTGGACATTTCAATTCAAACCCCACAGCCACAGCCTAGTGGAGGGAGTTATCCTTTTCAACTAAGTTTCTCTTTGACTAGTTCGCAGCAGCAGCAACTTGTGACTCAATGAAAAATATTGCGTTGACCACGAGGAGGCCGCACGGGGAGAAGGGAGGGATATTCATATCCTGAGACCTGAATGAATGAGTCCGAGTACTTGGGTACACCCACAGGATATGTCTCCTCGTTTCCCATACACAATATACTCCTATACTACTTACTAATATCTTCTTTCCAGAAATTAAAGAAAGATTTGAATTATTAATCATATCATCATACTATCAAAAACAAATTGACCAGCAGTGCACCATCAAGACAGAGCATGCAAGCTCGTACAATCCTGTGCGCCAACTAATTAGATACTCTACTAGTACTATCCAAGGAAGGGTCCTTTATTATTAATAACATAGTACATGCCAATCTCCATACTTCACGCCACCCACCTAGCAATACCTCCCTCAAAACAACGAATATCCGGAATTGGAACTAGTTCAAGTACTCCCTATATAGCATAAAGCTTGTCCCTGGATAGCCACACCGATACTTGAAAAGGGGAAAAGGGATACTACTAGGACAGGAAGACAAAAACAACGACCAATCTATTTTATTTTTCCTCCAGGCGCCGCATCACTAACTCTGCAAAGCTTTGTTGCCTGCATAGACAGAGTAACCAAAGATGGGACAACTTGTCATCATCTTCGTCGGGCCATAAAAAAACAATTCAATGCACAATGGAACAATACAAAACTTGTACTAATAGACGGGACCAAAACAAGTGCATGCCCTCAACCAAAACCAAAAGCGACCACATGAGCCACAGATAGGGTTTACGTAATCAACTTACTTCCTCTCCCTATGCTTGGGGCTAGGGCGAGAGTATTTTAAATATCCATCCCACGGAACCATTTTGAGACCTGCTCGAACTGAAATCACGTCCCTAACCCTGTAAAGTAGCATCCACTTCAAATATAAGCTGGCATTAATTTTTTTTATTTTCTTTTAATAATCAGCACCATAAAATTCAAACAAAAATTTAATGTGGGGGGGTATGTATTAACATCCACATTTGTAATCAAAGAAAAATATTGGGCACCTTTCTGCAAATTCAATGGATGTCTCTCCAGGCTTTAGATTTTGAGGCTCCAAGTACCAAACATCACAAACAACAGCCCACGATGTCATAAGCTGCAGTAGATGCCTTGTGAAGGATTGCCTGCACGTAAGACATGCAATCCAGGTGTTAAACATCTAACGATCACATCTGCATATCCAATGCAAGTGACAGAGATTAAGCTTTAATTCCCAGACTATACTTGTTAGAAAACTTTAATTCATTCAGAGGTTAGATGCAGATACCACTAAACACAGGGATTTAGGTATGGTTCAAATATACTACCTTAAAACATGAGGGATTCTAGCGCTTCTAACTTTCACAACATGAAATGCTATTGATAGCAACTATTTGCCGTAGAAATGTACGTCATGCATCATCAAAATAACAAAACAGGCGCAAGAACATTAGTGTTCCACACTGAAGAGGTTAGTTGAAGCCAAAACAAAAAGAAGTATCTAAACTGAATAAATAAGACAGAGAAGCATAAGATGTCCAATTACTAGGCAATAGATTTACCGGTTTTCTTCTGAGCAATAAAACTACTACTAAGAAGATCTTGTACTTCACATTGTAATGTCTAAATCTAACTAATGTAGAGTAAGATACGAATTGGAATTGCTAAGTAGCTCTTACTTTCTACTGTTCCAAAAGGCATCCACAAAAATTTTGTTATACTTGATTGCAATTGGGCAAACAGTGCAGCCAAGTTCAAAGGCACCCTAAACATAGAAGAAACAGTAAGAGTTAAATAAAAACCACCACAAATAACTTAAAGGAAGCAGAAATTTTGACAACT
This sequence comes from Rhododendron mucronatum var. ripense, assembly GCA_019656295.1. NCBI lineage: Eukaryota > Viridiplantae > Streptophyta > Magnoliopsida > Ericales > Ericaceae > Rhododendron > Rhododendron mucronatum. Next base: position 1,924,689 of record BPLT01000072.1, on the reverse strand, counting down.
CTATTCCAAAATATTATCTTCCATTATAAATATTGCAGAGATCCTATAGTGTATATACTGAGTAGATTCTGAATGGATTGTCAATAACTATTACCTTTTTGAACATGACACTATATAGTGATTATTTACACAGGTTCCTTCAGGGAATATACGAAGAGGATTATTGTCAGCTCCGTGAACATGGTCTCTCAACCTGAAAAAGAAAGCCCATGTTTCAACATTCTTAACTATGTTACATTCTTTTAATGTTTTCCCCAACCACCTAAACATACTTTCTTGCAACAATTTCACGATCCTTTCCCTCTGAGCGATTGAACCAGATGCATCCAACACTCTCGAAAACAGTGCTTTGCAACAGTCCTGGAAAATAAAATAAACAAAGAGAATACTACAAATTTACACGGTGTCGACTGTCGACTGTTTGGCCATATTTTTCCATAAAGCCAACTTTTAGCATTCCTGTTTACTTATGGAGAATGCCCACGCTCCTACACTTAAAATATATTAAAGAAGTAACATTCAACATTTCCAAGTATTTGAACCATCTTCCAGTCCCACAAGGTAACAACTGCATAAAAGAATGACCAAAAGCATTCTTCTTGATGATTAATGATGGACAAGTATATGAGAACATACTAGCATAAAGGAGTTGAAAACATGTAAAATGCACCCTACTTTCCGGTACCTCAGGTAAACTTCTGGTAAGACATGTAAAATGCAGAAAGGAGGTACCTCAACAAAGAATGCTTCATCACAGGACTCTATAACTATTGGGGGTAATGACTCTAGACACTTAACAACCCACCCAGGATGCTTCTGCATAATGACAGCAAATGCAGTCATCTGCTCTAGAATAATGAAGTCAATCATAGAAGAGTGATTGGCCACAAAGACCTGCTCAGATCATGGTAAGGGAAGTTCAGATACATATTCAAATACCTGAAGGTTAATTTATATGAAGTCATCAACAACATTGGGCAAGCACCACAAAGAAAGTAACTTATTCATAGAACCTGCTTAGGCCGCATGCTAGGTCGTGGTCCATGGTACTTGATAACCCCCGTCCATGATGCAACAAAAAAGCTGCAAATTAACTCCACCAAACACCTCTGAAAATGAAGTAAGAATGAAATACATGATTGTCTGGTCCAATGAAATGGCAGACTCAAAGTCTAATTAAGCAAACAGGAGGAAATAGGTAAAAAAAAGGAAAAGTTGCATCACTCTATATGATGTCCATGGGAGAGACAATATGCTTCCTAATGTTGATAGTTGATTATTTAACTCCTATAATATAACCTAATTATCTTTCCTGAATCACATGAGAGAAAAGAAGCAGCAGACCGCATCAAAGAGAAAGAACAAAGTGACAAAGCCCAACTGAAAGACTATCACTGTTAAAGCATCCAACTCCAAACTAATTGGCAAAGAGTGGAGAGGCCGCCCAGGCTCATATACTAGTTTTGGAGGAGATAATTAACCGATGTGGGACAAATCCCATCACTCCCCCGCACGTGGAGAGATCAACAAAGAATCCGGAACACACGGATCACAATGAAACAAAGTGCAACTGTGGCACAAACAAAAGAGAAAAGCCTCCGAAAGCCTAGCTTTGATACCATGTTAAAGCATCCAACTCCAAACCAATTAGCAAAGAGTGAAGAGGCCGCCCGGGCTTATATACTAGTTTTGGAGGAGATAATTAACCGATGTGGAATAAATCCCAACAATCACGACTCACAAGGCTCCTCCATTTCAGTTGTAAAACTATTAAAAGCCAAAAAGAAACAACAAAACTATTAAAAGATTAGGGGGCCTGCTATTTTAGTGATAAAACTTTTTGAAAGAAGCTACTTCGTGCATATATTGCCAAAGATTAAGTCAGTCTCCCGTCCTCCCCCACCCATAACCCCATTGATAGGGGACAGAGCCGGCCCAAGGTATTTGGGTGCCCACAGCCTGTTCTAAGAATGGTGCCCTATACACTTGACAATTTTTACGGAAAAACAAAATAACCAGTCAAAGAAAGCCAAAACTATAGTATTAAATCCCCTTGACTAATACACACACACACACACACACACACACACACATATATATATATATATATATATATATATATTTCAAAACAATTTTCATTTTAATTTTGATACTTGTTGCCCACGTGTTGCTGTCACATGCAACCACTCTGTGAGCAAGTGGAACAGGTGGAGTAGAGGGCTTTATAGGTAAGCACTTTGCCAATCGAGCCTTTTCTCTGTCGATGGGGGACAAACAAATTGCAAAACAAAGCTTCCCACCTATAGTCTCACATCGCTAGTTGAAGGAAATAATAAAGGCAAAGAATCTTTTATAAGTAGAAAGTCATACTGCCTCAATATCAATGCTCAAAAGACGGAGCCTTGCTTCTGAAACTTGGACTGGGCCTTTCCTAAAAATAGTCCTACCCAACCCAAATACTAAAAAAAAATTGGGTTGCCCCCAAAATTGGGCATCTTGGGGATGCCCAAGGCCCAAGCCTTGTGGGCCTTGTGCCTGGGCCGGCTCTGACTGGGGACTACATAAGTACTATTAGTTTGTGTTTTAAACTAGTAAGATTAGGCAATACAATTTATTATCACCACTCTACTATATATTACCTAGACCCATTTTATTTTCTAATTCCCATCAAATCACACAACAAAGTAAAAATTGTTCCTAGACACCTATAACCATTTGCCAAGCCCATATTCCCTTCCCCCCCCCCCCCCCCCCCCCCCCAAAAAAAAAAAAATGCTATCGAATTAGATGCACCTCTCTTGATTGCCGTGCTTCCAACAATTTAGTGGCAGTTATTGTTGCCTTGTTCAGTTGCATATTTGGGAAAAAAAAAATTCCAACTCAAAAAACACTCATTACCCATACTTTCAATCATTACTATCATATATCTCTCCACTCATTACCCATATCTCCAATCATTACTCTCATTTCTCTCTCTATCTCTCCACTCATTATCCCAAAAACCAAACTCAAAAAATTCCCAAAAGGGAACCAACTCCTATCCAGAGAACACAACTACAACTTCAACCAAGCACTAGCATCCAGATGCACCACTCATCCTACTGCTGCAAAATGTAGTGTTCAATTAGCCTCCAGTTAGGACACAGGCTATTATTTTCTGTGGAAACCTTCACCCTTCTCAAAGAGCTAAGGAAGTCTCTTATAGAGCTCAGAATCTGCAGCACAACTTGATCACTAGCCACAGTTTTTTGTTGAAAAACTCTCAGATTTCTTTCCCTCCAAACAAAGTAAACAGTAGCAGCTAATGAACATTTCAAAATTTTACTCTTGAAACTATTGCCCTTAACAGATTGGACAAACCACTCCAACAAAGCAACCAAGGTAATTGGTACTCTAGTAGAAGAAGAATTACGCTTGGCCGCGAGTAATTACACTTTGCCGCGAGAAATTACTCTTGGCCGCTAAGAATTACACTTGGCCGTGAAGAGTTTACTCCTGGCCACAAGTAATTTAATTCTTTGCGGCCAAGTGTAATTCTTAGTGGCCAATAGTAATTCTTCGCAGCTAAGAGTAATTCTTTACGGGACGGAGTAATTCTCTGCGGCCAAGAGTAATGCCACAGACAATTAAATCTAACCACAAAAAATTACTTCTAGCTGCAAAATAAAATTGGTGGCATGTATAAAAAGCCCTATGACCTCCATGAACTATGAAAGTGATTGCCGAATGGAACTTAGAATGTGTTGAAGCTCCGCAAATTACCTTAGTGGTTCCGATGATCTTTGAACCGATTTGCTTTCAACCAAATTTTCATAAATGAAACTTCACTAATTTCGTTGTTAGTTTTCATCGTCTTTTAGAACTTTGAAAATCCTATTTGTCAATGTACAATTGGTCTTGATCCAATTTCAAATGAGGGGGCCTTTTCCAGAATTTTTTTTTTCTGTCCCACTAAATGTAAAATAGTAATTTCTTTCGATGTATAAATGATTTTTTTATCAAAAATACTTGGGTTAGAAAGTAGATTTAACAACGTTTTCAATAGTCTAAACCACACGCGTGTGTTCGTGCCAAGCCCGCAAAAGTTTGCTTGTCGGAAAATTTAAATGATATGCCCGGGGCGCAATCTAAGGCGCCTGGGTAGCATCAAAATGCGCCTAGGCGCACAAAAGCTGCTAAAAAATTCCAACTTTGCGCTTTTGTTCCGGACATTTCAGAAATTTGATTTGCGCGTGGTTTGAACCGTTAAAAAGCTTGTCCAATCTACTTTCTAACCCAAGTAGTTTGGACCGAAAATGATTTATACATAAATGATTTGACCATTTTACCCTTTGTGGGTCAAAAAATAATTCATTTCAATAAAACGCTCGCATGTGATTGCCGAATGGAACTTAGAATATGTAGAAGACCCGCAAATGAGCTTTAGCCTTAGTGGCTCCGATGATCTTTTGAATCGATCTGCTTTCAACCAACTTTTCATAAATAGAACTTCACTACTATCGTTGTTCGTTTTCATTATATTTTAGTACTTTGAAAATCATCTTTGTCAATATACAATTGGTCTTGATACGATTTAAAATGAGGGTAATGCGAGCGTTTAATCAAAATAATTTGTTTTCAACCCACTAAGGGTGAAATGGTCATTTCATTTGATGTACGAATGATTTTGAATCAAAACTAATTCGGTTAGAAAAATAGATTTAACAAGTTTTTCAACGGTCCAAACCACACGCAAATCAGATTTTGGGTGTGTCCGTGTCAAGCCAGCGAATTTCGCTTGTCGTAAAATTTTAAGGATGTGCGCCCCGGGCATAATGCAGTGTGCCTGGGGCGCACTATAGCTGCTTAACAGGTCAAACTTTGCAAATTTGTCCCGGACACTTTGGAACTCCGATTCGCACGTGGTTTAAACCGTTAAAAAGCTTGTTAAAACTACTTTCAAACCCATGCATGGATCCAATATTATTTAGACATCAAAAGATTTGGCCATTTTAAAACTCCAGTTCCAAGATATTTTGATCTGTTTCTCCAGTCACTTGACTTAAGAAAAAAGGAAAGAGAAAAGGGGAAAAAGTGGTGTCCGTGAAATATTACCCAGTTGTATATTTTGCTTGATCGATGACTATATGTTCCATAGGTGGCGTACATAAAAAAGACCGTCATCGGCTATGTTTTGTCTAATAATTGTGATGGGGATGTTGTCTCTGAGTTCGTGATTGAACGGGTTTGGACCCGGGGATCCCGACGGCTCGTGTGCCGCACTACAATCCTTGTCTCCTCCATACAAGATTTCCCAATCCGGGTCACTGACCATCCACTGAATCTGCCTCATGTGCTTGGTCACTAGCTCGATCGTTCGCCGACTTTCTTATGGACAGCATTTCCCAGTTGAAGTGAATTTGAAGTTTTGAATATTGGAATGAATTTGGTGATAATTCAGTCACAATTTGGTCACCATGGTTCTCCTCCTCTCTGACTCACAGGACAAAAGTAAAATGTTCAAAGCAGAGAAGATAAATCGTATCCAAGTGTGCAAAATGTGAGGTAACAGTTAAGAGAGTTTGCCACTGAAGAGATTTTCTCATTAATTTCCAAGTGTAGAGCAGAAAACCAACAGAAGGAAAATGGACACAAAGTTCATGCTTTGACAGCCTCCAAGGTAGAAAATAGATTTAACAAGCTTTTCAACGGTCCGAACCACGCACAAATCAAGTGTTGGTGTTCTTGAAAGACAAAAGGGGAAAAGGTGGTGTTCGTGAAAGATTACACGGATGTGTATTTTGCTTGATTGATGACCATATGTTACATGGGTGGTTGTGTATATAAAAAGCCCTGAGCTCCTAGAACTATGCATGTGATTGCCGAATGGAACTTAGAATGTGTAAAGCCCTGCAAATGACTTTAGTGGTTTCAACGAACTTTGAACCGATCTGCTTTCAACCAAATTTTCATAAATGAAACTTAACTAACTTTGTTGTTGGTTTTCATCGTATTTTAGTACTTTGAAAATCCTATTTTTCAATATACAATTGGTCTTGATCCGATTAAAAATGAGATGGTTACGAACGTTTTTTCCGAAATAATTTTTTTCAACTAAGGGTAAAATGGTAAATTGAACATGACTTCCGATGAAAACTAATTTGGTTAGAAAGTAGATTTAACAAGCTTTTCGATGGTATAAACCATGTGCAAATCGGATTTCGTGCATGTCCGTGCCAAGCCCGCAAAATTTTGCTTGTCGTAAATTTTTAAAGATGCGCCTGGGGCGCCATGGAGCGCGCCTTTGGAGCATAGACATGCGCCTGGGGCGCACAAAAGCAACTTAGAAGGTCCAACTTTGTGTGTTTGTCCCAAACACTCCGGAAGTCCGTTTTGCGCGTGATCTAAACCGTTAAAAAACTTGTCCAATCTACTTTCTAACCCAAGTAGTATGGATCTAACATGGTTTATACATAAAAAGATTTGACCATTTTATCCTCAGTGGATCAAAAAATATAATTCATTTCGGTAAAACGTTCGCAACTCCTTCATTTTAAATCATATCAAGACCTATTATATATTGATAAATAGGGTTTTTAAAGTACTACAATATATTAAAATGAAACCAAAAAAATGTTTAGCTTTAGTTCCTGAAAAGTTGGTAGAAAGAAGACCGTTACAAAAATCTTACTCTATTTCATTTTTTCTTAAAACAATTTATAATGTGAAAGTGGTACTATTTTTCAACTCTATTTAGCTAGCTAGACTTCCAATGATACTGTTGGGATTAAGCCCGGTAAATCCCATCCGCAACGGAAGCGCAACAAACAAAAACAAAACGAAATCACACACAAGAGAACAACACAATCCAAAATACGCGGTTCCCCTAACTCGAGTACGTTCACGGGAGAGAGAGAAATCTTCCACTATATGAAAAATAGAGATTACAAATGTGAGATGTAAAACCCTCCCCGAGCTCCTAACACATAGCTCTATACAATGTTTTACACTCACCCCCACAACTCTATTTTTCCTCCCAACTATTCTCTCTCTCACACAATCTCTCATGGTGGGGGAGACCCCCAAAGGGACTCCCAATCTTTCTGCCTTCTCTTTTTTTTTTCTCTGCACTCACACAGCTCACACACAGAGCACAGTAAGCCTAATAAATAGGCACAAAAAGACTCTTGGTCTGCCAAGAAGAATCTGGAATCAAGGCTTCTTGGACAGCCGGCTACCAAAAAACACAATAAATGCCACCAGCCAACCAATTAATAATTTCTTTTTTTTTTTCAATATCACATGGGCAAAACCCAACAGATACCGAGTAAATCACTCTTCTGCACTTATATGTTACTGAGATGTTCCACTTTTTGTGCTTTCGTTTATCGTATCGGGCGTAAAGAATCGGCATTCATGGTATTGAGAAAGACGATTGGAGAAAGAGGCATGAGTTTTTGATGTCGAGTGAAAATAGTAAAAGAATGGAATAGCTACCGAAGCAGCCGCTCGTTCCAATTGACAACGTATTGTAGTTTTTTACAAAAATTGGCAAGGGGCAAGTGAGGCCGGTGGAAATACCGGGGAATCGAGGTTGGTAAGAGCCATGATCTGCTCTTACTTTTGCAGACAAAGCAGACTCCAAAGAAAAGTAAAAACACACAATGTTACGTACACTTCTACCGACCACTCTCCGTGGTGCCACCGATGTTGTGTTGTTTAGTCTGTGGGAGAATGTTCCTAAACTTGCCGTATGATTGATGTTCTTAATTATTTACTACCATTATTCGTGTTTTTCTTCTTTTTTTTGGTAGTAGTATAGTGGAAGTGCACGTGCGTTGCACGTGGTGTTTTCTTGTTATTGTTCATTGTTATTATGTCCGCTTTCTTGTATCTTTTGAATGGAAATGAAGCAGATAAAGGAGATGAGATAAAAAATGGGTCTTTGTCAGTTGAATTGGGTCTCTCTCTCTCTCTCTCTCTCTCTCTCTCTCTCTCTCTTAAAAGCTAATTAACTCATGTTAGACTTACATTCCAAAATATGCACACAATAGGTTAATTGAGAAAACATTTCTACTATTAAGATTGAGCATGGACCATGCGCAATCATGTGAATGAACAAAGAAGTCGAAAAAGTAGGAGCAAGAAACCACAACAGTTTCATAACTGAAAATATATATCACAACAGATACCCACAACATTCCATGGCATAAACGCAGAAATGCAATTTAGTAAACAAAAATCCATTGTTTTTTTTTACCCGAAAAAAGCATCATAGCCTTTTAATTAATATCCATCTCTTATACTGATACAAGATTGAGAGGAGATTATACTAATCCAATTACACGGAAGCAAATTATGTAAAGCTGAAGCAGCAACTACATGAGGAACTTTGTTGGCAGCCCTGCTGATCCAACTGAAACAAAAACTACCATCTGTCGCGAGTTGGCGAATGTCTAGAACCACAGCTCTTGAATCCCAAGGAGGAACCAGTTTGGAAACACTCAAAAGGATGGCCTTCTTGTTGTCTGACTCCACCTCCACACCTTTAAGCCCCAGGTTTACTGCCACAAGACAAACATATCCCTGATTGTGAGGAGTTCTCCATGAAGGCTCGAACAAACTTTAACAGTTCTAGCAAAGCCATTGAGCACCAGGCCCCTACAATTCCTTAAGACCCCTGCAATTCTGCCCTCTTTTTTGCTGAGAAGAACAACTGCGCCACAATTTATCTTGAAATTACCAGAGTCCGGAGCCCTCCAGTGATGTGAGACCGCCTGGTTTGCTGGGTTATCCATATGGACTTGGGATATCTCTTGAACAGAAGTAAACTCCAAACTGCTGAACCTGATGGAGGCAGTGTTTCTAGAGGATTGACTTTCTTTCCTTTAAAAACACAATCGTTCCTAGCCTTCCAAATGTTCCACGCAATTTGAGCAATTAGACCCAAAAATTCAGAGGTCTCCTTGCTTTCCATCCTTTCTACTATCTCCACTGTCCACTTCATAGATGATGCATTGGCCCCCAACTTCCCAAGGGGAGAAATGTTACTGCCAAACCAAATTGGCCTTGTCCATGGATACAACAACAAAAGATGCTCCACAGATTCCACCTCTAAATCACAAACAGGACAGGAATTGGATGGGGCACACCTCTGGAGAAACAAATTTTTCTTTGCGGCAAAGCTATTTTTACATACCTGCCACCCAAAAAATTTCACCTTATTGGGGGCGTTCATCTTCCACACGCTCTTCCACACTGCTTTGCTTGGTTTGAAAGAAGGCCAAGGATTCTCTTTCCCTTTAGTCATGGACTGGTTAACAGAATAGATTCCATTAGAAGAAAAATGCCACAACTGATCCACCCTATCCACCACCGGGAGAGAGATATCTAGAATGGCTTCCAATTCTATTGCACTCACCTTGCCATCTAGCTTTTGTTTGTCCCATTGCCTTTTCCTTGAGTCGATAAACCATCAATGCAACTGTTCGCTGGTTTGGTAGAGGATAGTTTGAAGCTTGGTAAAGACGCAACCCAAGAATCCCCCCAAAAGTCGATATTCCTCCCACTTTGTGCCTAGCACCTCAGCCCTTTCTTTAACAAATCTCTGCCATGAAGTAAACTGAGCAAGCCCATGAGGCCCTACTCCCTCTAGCTGCTTGTAGAAAGGAAGTGTTTTGGGGAAATAAATCCCTTCAGAAATCTGGCCCAATAAGCATGGGGGTTCATTAGCAGTCACCAACCTTGTCTAGCCAGCATGGCTTCATTGAAAGCCCTATAATCTTGAAACCCCACACTCCTCCTTGGCTTCAATCAGATTGTCCCAAGCCATGCCCCCATCCTCCTTAGCTTCAGGGGGGGAAAAAACTATAGCAATACTTTTTCAAGGAAAAACACACACCAATTGAAATAAGAAAACACCAACAGTTCAATGAAACCCGACTTCCTAATTTCATATTCACCTTCAGTTTTCTTTGCTCAAACCTCTATCAAGAAACCAAAAAGTCACAAATTAATCTACGAAGCATTAAAAGACTACAAAACATGCACCAAAAGTTTAAAGGGACCAAAAAAATAAATGATACGAAATTGCATATCTGAAGTCTGTTTCCATGGGATAAAGAATTGAGTCCGCTTATCAAACTTTGTGTACAGAATATGTAAACACCTTGTTGTGAGGATGCCAGCCCCTTATCCAATCTCACCCCAAATGATGTAAAAGAGAAGACACAATTATATGCTCGGGTGTTTCTACAAAATTCTTTCCCTTGTTGGCATTAGGACATATAATTTGTGTAAAGACTCTGTAAGGCAACGACTTGCGAATACTACTTTACCACCATAGCAACAGATATTTGGAGTTTCATATAGGAATTTCTTTGCACCCCAGAAAGAGCAAGGTGTACTAAATCATACATGAAATTCAGAGCGACAGAAATCTATAGGTGAAAACAAAATCCAACAACGAAGTTATAAATATTGATAAATCATAAATATTTAGATGTTACTATGAAAAAAGATATGACCCTAATGGGTTTGAGTGAAGAAGTAGCCCTTGACAGAGCTCAATGACGAAAAATGATTCATGTAGCCGACCCCAATTGATTGGCACATAAGGCCCGGTTTGCTTTGGTTTGGTTTGGTTTCATAAATATTTACCAAGCTTTGGACATTGTCCATTACCATCGATGCACCTTTTACTGTTTGCGCTGGTGGTTTTCAATCTTCTTTTATGGAAGACATTTTGAATGTATTTTCTTTTTTCTTTAGCAATCAATCAAGCGTACCGATCCCTCCTAACCCCTCCTATACATCTGTTAATGGGTCATGGTTTCATCTTTACATAATTCCAAAAAGTGAAGATAACCGAACTAAAAGTCAAACAACCACATACTTGGACAAGAATCCAATAAGCTGTGAAGGGCACACAATTTCTATCAGAAAATTGCAGGATAAAACACGGAAGATTTTCAGTTTCATTTTGTTTAAGATGTCAATGACAATCAAATTGAAGAGAATATCAACGTCTAGCAATTGTAATTTATATCCCTATAATTTATAGTGTGCGTAACTGTGCTTTTGTCTTCCATGTTTTTTTTTTATAGGCTGAATGGGCTGGGCTTTGTGGGAATGTTTTTTTTTTTTAATTGCGATGCTTCATGTTCGGCAGTTTCAATTGGCCCTCACAAAACCATCTGTTAACCGAAAGAGTTCAAAGCCACATTTTGGCAAACAGTTGGTGTGCGGAGTTATGGTCTACAGAGTTGATATTGGTGGACGGTGTCTTTGGAAGGAGGAGAGGGGAGAGTGTTTGCAAATAACTCAAAGGTATATTTTGTCAAACAGTTTGTGGGCGAAATTATGGTCTACGGAGTTATCGACATAAGTGAGGCAGGGAGGAAAGCAGGGAGAAAGTTGAATGCATGCCTTACCTGTATTGGACTTCCGATATGTTGCTGTAGTTGGAGCCGTGGTCGGCCGTTGGCGGCAGCGATTGTCGAGAACACGGGCTGGTGGAGGGAGGGTGTAATGTTTTTTGGGGGAGAGGCTAGGAGAGGCAGTTGTGGTTTTGTATGGCAAAAGCGTTGCAATTTTGCACAGTAACGGTTGGGAAGAGGTGTGGCAAAAGCGTTGGAAATTTGCAGGCAGAGGTTATTTGCAAGGGCGAGGAGAGGCATTTCCGCATTGTAACGGTTCGAAGAGTTGTGGGGTAGGGTTGAAATTACCTGCAAGTGCCAGGGGCATTTGTGGAACAAAAAGAGTAGGAAACATCTTCGTACATTTAAAAGAAGTAGTATAGATAATTAATCCATATCACAAATGGATTTTTTTTCATAGTTCTAACCAATTTACAAGCAACTCGATTAATTTTCGAATGACCAATCTCTCCATACTCTAGCCCATGCCCATATCCACATTAGATGTTTTAGAGTATCCCAGATTTTCTTGGTAATTTCTTTTGATGTACAAATGATTTTGGATCAAAACCACTTCGGTTATAGAGTAGATTTCGAACCGGTTTGCTTTCAACAAAATTTTTATAAATAAAACATCACTAATTTTGTTGTTCGTTTTCATCATATTTAAGTACTTTGGAAATCCTATTTGTCTATATACAATTGGTGTTGGTCTAATTTAAAATGAGGGAGAAATGAGCCTTTTACCAAAATAATTTTTTTGACCCACTAAGGGTAAAATGGTCATTTCATTAGATGTACGAATATCGAAACTACTTCGGTTCGAAAGTAGATCGGATAAGCTTTTCAATGGTCCAAACGACCCACAAATCGGATTTCGGGTGTGTCCGTGCGAAGTCCGCAAAATCCCGCTTGTCATAAAATTTTAAGAACGCGCCCGGGGCGCAATAGAGTGCGCCTAGGGAGCATCATTGATGTTCTAAAATTTGCGGAATGATTGGTGTTCTTAATCATTTACTACCATTATTCATGTCTTCCTTTTTTTTCGGTATAATTAATCCATATCACAAATGGATGTTTTTTTCATAGTTCTAGACCAATTTACATGCAACACGATTAATTTTCAAAGTACCAATCTCCTCGTACTCTAGCCCATGCCCATATACACATTAGATGTTTTAGAGTATCCCAGATTTTCTTGGTAATTTCTTTTGATGTACAAATGATTTTGGATTAAAACCACTTAGGTTCTAGAGTAGATTTCGAACCGGTTTGCTTTCAACAAAATTTTCAAAAATAAAACTTCACTAATTTCATTGTTCGTTTTCACATCATATTTTAGTACTTTGGAAATCCTATTTGTAATACACAATTGGTTCTGGTCTGATTTAAAATGGGTGAGATAGATAACCTTCTACCAAAATAATTTTTTTGACCCACTAAGGGTAAAATGGTTATTTCATTTGATGTACGAATATCGAAGTTACTTCGGTTCGAAAGTAGATTGGACAAGCTTTTCAACGGTCCAAATCACCCACAAATCGGATTTCGGGTATGTTTGTGCCAAGTCCGCAAAATCCCGCTTGTCATAAAATTTTAAGAATGCACCCGGGGCGCAATAGAGTGCGCCTGGGCACACAGAAGCTGCATAAAATGTCCAACTTTGCATGTGTGTCCCGGACACTTCGATAATCAAATTTGTGCGTGGTTTGGATTGTTAAAAAACTTATCCAATCTATTTTCTTACTCAAGTAGTTTGGACTGAAGATGATTTATACATAAAAATACTTGACCATTTTACACTCAGTGGGTCAAAAAATAATTCATTTTGGTGAAACGCTCGCAACTCCCTCATTTTAATTAAATCAAGTCAAGGCCAATTACATATTGATAAATAGGGGTTTCAAAGTACTACAAGTGATTAGAATGCCCATAAAAATGTTTAGCTTTAGTTCATGACATGTGGATAGAAAGGAGACCGTTACAAAAATCTTCTGAGCCTGTAAGGTATACACTAAATTTGGAGTTCCGTAAGGGGCATGTTAATGCTGTGCGATTGCGAGAGAAAATGAAGTTGTGACCTCTCCATCGACTTCCTAAATCTTGTGTCGTTTTTCAGCATTAGTGATCTTCGTGGCAAAGTTTGCACCAACTTTAGTTATACCCGAAAAATCGTAGTGCCACAGTGTGCACAACAAGTTTGCCTTATGTTTGTTTAGAACCCCAATTCCAAGATTTCTCACTCTGTTTCTCAGGTCAACCTAGCCGTGAAGAATTACTCCAGATCGCGAATAATTACTCTGGGTCCCGAAGAAATACTCATGATCGTGAGGAATTATTTTTGGCCGCAGAGAATTACTCTTGGCCGCAGAGAATTATTCATGGCCACAAGGAATTATACCTAGCCGAAAAGAATTATTATTGGCCGCGAACAATTACTCAAGGCCGCGAGGAATTACTCTTAGGCGCGAGAAATTACTCTTGGCCGCAAATAATTACGCTTGACCGCGTTATTACTCGCGGCCAATAGTAATTTCTCATGGCCAGGAGTAATTATTTGCGGCCAAGAGTCATTCTTTGCGGCCATGAGTAATTCTCTACGGCCTAGAGTAATTCCTTGCGGCTAAGAGTAATTCTTTGCGGTTGGCCCAAAGTAATTCTCTGCGATCAAGAGTAATGCTGCGAAAATTACTCCTGACCGCAAAAAATTACATGAGTGGCCTATATAAAAAGCCCTATGACCTCCTAGAACTATTAATATTATTGCCAAATGGAACTAAGAATGTATAGAAGCCCCGCAAATGACTTTAGTACCTAGCATGCCAAGGGGCAATTGAGGCCTGTGGAATACCAGGGAATCGAGCTTTTATGGTTTTGCTTGCTGTAGCTATTGTAGAAATTGGAGAGGGGCAAAACGAAGTTGGTAAAGAGCCATGATTTTTATCGTCTCTTGCTTGCCATGTTACTTTATTAATGGGCTATAAACGAATCGAGCAATTCGCGAGCTTGGATCGACTCGGTTCGTTAACACTCGGCTCTGCTCGTTTCGTAAACGAGTCAAGTTCGAATTTGAGTTTTTGGCTCGTTTAGTAAAGGAGTTCGATTCATTCGACAACAATTCAGCTCATTTAGGGAGACTCGGCTCAATTAAAGAGGTTCGTTTAGTAAATGACTAAGTTTGACTTGTTGAGAAATTTTTTGGCTCATTTAGTAAACGAACCGAGCTCGGCCAAACGCCGCTCGACTCGTTTACAGTCCTAAGTCGAAATGATAGTGTACCGAGCAGGATGTTAATGCTCTTACTTTTGCTGACAAAGCAGACTCAAGAAAGAAAAGAAACGAACAATTCCATTATTCGTGTCTTCCTTTTTTTCATTGAATAATTAATCCATATCACAAATAGATGTTTTTTTTACATATTTCTTGACCAATTTACATATAACTAGACTAATCTTCGAAGAATCAATCTCATCGTCCACTAGCCCATTGTGACCATATCCACGTTAAATGTTTTGTAGTATCTCAGACTTTCTTGAAATACACCATGTATACTAGCAATTAAGACTTTAAAGGCAGAAGCCTTTTTGAGCCTGTTAATTATGAATGGAATTCCTCCATTACTTCATTGACGTATCACTTCCACTTTCTTGATGCATCTGCTTGTGGAGATGGGCACCAATGTTTTACTCTCTCGGAAATTCAATTGGTATATGTTTTAACTCTCAAGGAAATTCAATTGCGACTGGGTTAGAAACATCGGTAAGATTTAACAAATTTTTTAACGGTCCAAACAATGTGCAAATACAATTTCCAGAGTGTCTAGGACAAACTCGCAAAGTTGAACTTTTTAAGCAGCTTTTGTACGCCCCAGGCGCATTTTGATGCTTCCCAAGCACACTCCATGGCGCCTTGGGCACATCCTTTAAATTTGACAAGCAAAATTTTGCGAACTTGGCACAGTCACACCCAAAATCCGATTTGCACGTGGTTTGGTCTGTTAAAAAACTTGTCCGATCTACTTTCTAACCAAAGTAGTATGGACCCAAAATGATTTATACATAAAAGGATTTGACCATTTTACCCTCAATGGGTCAAAAAATAATTCATTTCGTTAAAATGCTCGCAACCCCCTCATTTTAAATCAAGTCAAGACCTATTATATATTGAAAAATAGGGTTTTGAAAATACTACAAGAAATTAGAATGCAACCGTAAACATATTTAGCTTTAGTTCATGAAAAGCGGGTAGAAAGGAGACCGTAAAAAAAAATCTTCCAAGCCAATAAGGTATACACCGTATTAGGAGTTCCAGTAGCGGCATGTTAATGGTGTGCGATTGCAAACAAGTAAATGAAGTTGTTACCTCGCCCTCGACAACCTAAATCTTGTGTTATATTTTAGCATTTAGTAATCTTCGTGGCAAAGTTTGCACGAACTTTAGTTCTAGTCGAAAAAATCGTTAAACATATTCGTTTCTTCCTCCTTTCTAGGTTAAGACCTATATATAAGATTTTGTAGTGCCACAGTGTGCACAACAAGAAGTTGGCCTTATGTTTGCTTAGAACCCCAGTTCACAGATTTCTCTCTGTTGCTCCAGTCCTCCTAGCCGCTTAGAATTACTTTGGGCCGCAAAAACTTACTTACTTATGGCCGCAAAAAATTACATTAGGCCGCAAAGAATTACTCAGGGCCACGAATAAATACTCTTGGCTGCGAGGAATTACTCTTGGCCGTAGATAATTACTCTTGGCCGCGAGAATATTTCTTGGCTGCAAACAATTACTCATGGCCGTGAAGACTTACTCTTGGCTGTGGGTATTTACATTTGGCTACTAAGAATTACACTTGGTCGCAGCCAAGTGTAATTATTAGCGGCCAAATGTAATTCGTCGCGGCCAAGAGTAATTCTTTGCGGCCAAGTGTAATTCCTAGTGGCCAAGAGTAATTCTTTACAGCTAAGAGTAATTTTCTGCAGCGTATTACTCTTAGCCGCGAAAAATTACTTCTGGCCACGATAAATTACTTGGGTAGCATATATAATCTATGTGACCTCCTAGAACTATGAATGTTATTCCCGAATGGAACTTAAAGAATGTGTAGAAGCCCCGCAAATGACCTTAGTGGTGCAAATGGCCTTAATGGCGCTGATGATCTTTGAACCAATCTGCTTTCAACCAAATTTTCATAAATGAAACTTCACTAATTTCGTTGTTGGTTTTCATCATCTTATAGTACTTTGAAAATCATATTTGTCAATATACAATTGGTCTTGATCCAATTTAAAATGAGGGGAATACGAGTCTTTTCCCGAAATATTTTTATTTTCCGACCCTCTAAGGGTAAAATGGTAATTTCATTTGATGTACAAACGATTATTTTTTGTCAAAACTACTTCATTTAGAAAGTAGATTTAACAAGGTTTTCAATGGTCCAAACCACGCTCAATTCGGATTTTGGGTGTGTCCGTGCAATCCCACAAAAGTTTGCTTGTCGTAAAATTTTAAGGATGCATGCGCCTGGAGCACAATGGAGTGCGCCTGGGAGCATCAAAATGAGCCGGGCGCACAAAAGCTGCTTAAAAGGTCCAACTTTGCGCATTTGTCTCGGACACTCCGAAAATCTAATTTGCGTGTGGTTTAAACCGTTAAAAAGCTTGTCCAATCTACTTTCTAACCCAAGTAATTTGGACCGAAAATGATTTGACCATTTTACCCTCAGTGGGTCAAAAATTAATTCATTTCGGTAAAATACTCGCAACTCCCTCATTTTAAATCTAGTCAAGACCTATTATATGTTGATAAGTATAGTTTTCAAAGTACTACAAGATATTAGAATGCAACTGTAAAAATGTTTAGCTTTAGTTCATGAAAAGTGGGTAGAAAGGAGACCGTTACAAAAATCTTCCAAGCCAATAAGGTATACACCGTATTAGGAGTTCCCGGTAGAGACATGTTAACGGTGTGCGATTGCAAACAAGAAAATGAAGTTGTGACCTCGCCATCGACTACCTAAATCTTGTGTCGCATTTTTGCAATAGTAATAGTCGTGGCAAAGTTTGCACGAACTTTAGTTGTACCCGAAAAATCGTTAAGCCTATTAGTTTCTTCCTTTTTTCTCCGGTAAGACCTATAAATAAGATTTAGTAGTGCCAATTTGTGCACAACACAAGTTGGCCAAGTCTGTTTAGAACCCCAATTCCAAGATTTCTTACTCTGTTTCTCCAGTCACTTAACGGCATAAAACAAAAAAGGACACGGAAAGGGGAAATCATGATTGATCACATGGATGTGTATTTTGCTTGATTGATGACCATATGTTACATGGGTGGTGTATATAAAAAGCCCTATGACCTCCTAGAACTGTGCATGTATTTGTCAATTGGAACTTAGAATGTGTAGAAGCCCTGCAAATGATCTTAGTGGATCCGATAATCTTCGAACCGGTCTGCTTCATGCAAATTTTCGTAAATACAACTTCACTAATTTCGTTGTTCGTTTTCATCATATTTTAGTACTTTGAAAATCTTATTTTTCAATATACAATTGGTTTTGGTCTGATCTAAAATGAGGGAGATACGAGTGTTTTACCAAAATAAAATTTTTTGACCCACTAACGGTAAAATGGTCGTTTCATTTGATGTATGAATATCGAAACTACTTCGGTTAGAAAGTATATTGGACAATCTTCTCACCAGTCCAAACCATACACAAATCGAATTTTGGGTGTGTCCGTGCAAAGTCCGCAAAGTTTCTTTGGTCATAAAAATTTTAAGGAGGTGCCCAGGGCGCAATACAATGCGCCTATGGTGAATCAAAATGCGTCTACATATCAGGATAGGATTATATGATTTTGTAGTGCCACAATGTGCACAACAAGAAGTTGGCCTTACGTTTGTTTAGAACCCCAGTTCCAAGATTTCTCTCACGATTTCTCCCTTCTCCTCACCGCGAAAAATTACTCAAAGCCGCGAGGAATTACACTTGGATACAGAGAATTACTCCTAGGCGAGAACAATTACACCTGGCAGCAAAGAATTATTATTGGCCGCGAATAATTACTCAAGGCCGCGAAGAAATACCTCAAGTTGGTTTGCAATCATTTGCTTCTTCTTCTCCCTTTTGTGGAGGTTTTCTCTCTGGTTACTTGCCGTGAGTTTTTCTCCCGGCTAGATTTTTCCCGGTTAGGTTGTTTTGGGTTGTTTCTTGTTTCTGCAGGAAAAAGTTTAATTGGTGTGGGGTATAGTCTGTAGGATGAATCTCCGCCGTCTTGGTTACTTGGTCTTTTGTCTAAAGACGAATTTTCATCTTGATGTAATCTTTAATTGGAGTTATAATATCATCTGCTATCGGTTGGGAAAAAAAAAAACCTATTACGCACCCATCATCCAGCCTATTAGAGCACCTCAAGCCTTGACCCAAATTTTTACCCAAATTTGGGTTAAAATTTGGATAAAACCTCATTTTGAGTAGGCACATCTCCAACTATCAAATCCAAATTTTACTCAAATATATATATTTTTTATTTTTAATGGCATAATGGTAAATAAAGTAGAGCAATCAAAACCACCCTCTCTCCCTCATACCGTCTCTCTCAACTCTGTCCCTCTTCCTCCTCCGACCCACCGCACCCCTCTCCCTCTCTCCGAACCAACACCACCTATTCAGCACCACTACGGCTACGAGAAGCCCTCCGCCATCCGACAGCCCTTCGCCAACGCCTAGGCCCAATCCGGCACCGGAGACCTCCGGCAAGGTCGTTGACATCCAGTCCAAAGTGTACACAGACACACACACACACACACACACACTCTCTCTCTCTCTCTCCATTGGAAAAATATGTCAACCTTTTCTAGTCCCATATTTGGGCAAAAAAATAGATAAAATCCAAAACTGGAAAAGGATATGGGTCATAATTAGAGATGAATTTTTTAGAATTTTGTCCAACTTTAAATTTAAGTCTTTGAATGGGTCAAGATTTGATATGCTAGTCCTCCGTATTCTTTTTCCAATTGCATTAGTGACTGCACGACGGACGCCAAAGAATATTCCAGAGCGAGGTTTTTGACTTTTACAGTAGCACTACCTCCGTCCCAAATTGATTGTCCGATCCGCAAAATGGAGTGTTAAAAATAATAAAAAAAATTCAAGAAAAAATTCAAACTTTTTTTACAAATTAAAAATACTCATTGATATCTAGTAAGTTGCTGAAAAAATTTTGATTTTTTCTTGTAAAAATTATATTATTTTTAACACTCCATTTTGCGGACCAGACAATCAATTTGGGATAGAGGGAATAGTATTTATGGTTATGGGATATTTTCCACTTGAAAGACCTTTAATTACTGTTTGTGGACTGGCTTGTTCAACGCGTCGTTAAATGTGTCCCAGTTTGTGATTGTGCTTGGTTTTCTTTCCTTGGGAATTTGATAAACTCAATGTGGGCTCACATTAGGCCAAAAAAAAAAAAATGTGGGCTCACACTTTTAATTAATGTTGTGGAAATTGAATTCATACGTTGCCGTGGATTCGTTGAATTGGTAGCTTCCACTTTTAGCCTCCCAATTACGGGAGGTGTTAAGAAGTTGGGAAATTTGCATTTTAGTGGGAGTTGAGACAAATAATGACCAACTTATGGAGAGATTTTTTTGGAATTGCATAAATATAGAACGGAGGAAAAAAAAAATTCCATACATGAAACGGAGGAAAAAAATTCTCCATACATGGAGTCGGTTGTAGCCGAATCTGGATTTTCTAAGTTACCCCTTCTATGGATTAAGTTCCCTCTTCTATGAACTTAAGTTGCTCCTTTTATGGACCCAAGTTACCCCTTTTATGAACTTTCTGAGTGTTCAATTTATTAAGCATTTCTTCAATCTCGTTACCATTTTCATTATTTTTTGATAAATTTGGGATCGGGATTACTTGTATATTTGGGTTTTTAAAGTATTTTGAGATTAGTGTCTTTTGGATAATCTTTTACAAAGAGAAAGGATAGAGAAAATAAGGTATATATTTTTAGCATCCACTTTATATTTTTGCTTTTAAATTCTAAGAATTACTACTTGAAATTTTTTGTTTGGTTTTACTAAAAAATATGAAGAAGTTATGCTACTTGCTACCAATTTGCTTCATTGGCTGGCTTTTCTTAGAAAAAATAAGGTGCAACTTAAGTCCATAAAAGGGACAACTTAGATCTATATAAAAGGCAACTTAGATCTATAAAAAGGGTAACTTAGGTTCAAACTCAGATTCGACTACAAACCGACTCCATATTTTTAGAATAGTTTTTTCTCCGTTTCATGTATAGGAAATTTCAATTGATTCGTTTCATGTATGGGAAATTTTTTTTCCTCCGTTCTATATTTATGCAATTCCGTAAAAACCTCTACATGAGTTAGGCATTATTTGCTTCAACTCCCATTGAAATGCAAATTTAGTAGTACGTTTATGTAGGGGTGTCAAATGAACGAGTTTAGACCAAAATGAGTAAGTTGTAAGTGGGTTAAATTTTTAATGGGTCATTGATCCATTTAGACCCATTACTTATGAGTTCAAATTACTCATATCCAACCTGACCTATTTATTTAAAATCAAATCCGACCCTCCCATTAACCCAATTACATATTATACACTTAAATTTTAAAATGACTAAAATACCCGTATACACTGAATTGACCATATTACCCCTATACATTTAAATGACTAAAATACCTATGTACAAAAAAATTACCACATTATCCGTGTATACTAGAATGACCAAATTAAACAAAAAGTATACCGCCACTTTGTTTCATCGCTCTCTCCATTGTTTTCAATCTCCGGATTTTAAAAGATTCTTCTAGGGTTGAAAGAGATTTTTCAAAATTTGTAGCATTGACTGTCGAGACGGACAGGAGATTGAGTGCTACGATAGGGGAGCGACACCGCTGAAAGGGAAAAAAAGAAGTTGACTTTTTTTACTTAAAAGTGATAATTTTCCAAAATATAAAATTTTATTTTTCCAATTCATCTCGTCGAAACGAATCAAATAGTCAAAAAAAAATTAGCACAAAATGAACAATCGAAAAAAAATTAAATAAAGAAAAAAAATACTACTCCCTCCGTCCCTTTTTTAGAGTCCTATATTCCATTTTGGGCAATCCCTTAATAAGTGTCCATTTTGTAAAGTTGGTGGGTAAAAATTGATGCATTGTCTATTTTGTCCTTAAAAGTAGATTCTATTTTCAAAAGTTAGCGAGTGAAAGTGTAATGATGATGGGTAAGTAGAGAAAGTGGAGGAAAAAGTTGATGTGAAAGGTATAATGATGATGTCTTTTTAATAAGTTGGAATTACGAAGCAAGAAACTTTAAAAAGGGACGGAGGAAGTAAAAGAGAAAATTGTTCGCCTTTGTAGAAATTTTATATCCATCTCAAAACCAATTGACAATGAGTGGAGAGGTCCCAGATGTTATTAAGTGATCACCCATTCCACGCCCAAACAATGTGGGACTTTACTTTCTTAACATCCCCCCTCACGTGCAGCAGCGTTTGAGGTCTGTCACGCGTGGCTACTTTTAGGTCCTATCATCGTGCAACCTTTTTGCTGGTTTGTCATTGTGAGTGTGGATTATAAATTTTTAAAATGTGGGATGGAACGGGTCCCGCTCTGATACCATGTAGAAATTTTATATCGATCTCAAAACCAATTGGCAATGAGTGGAGAGGTCCCAGATGTTATTAAGTGATCACCCATTCCACGCCCAAGCAATGTGGGACTTTACTTTCTTAACCGCCTTAATTTCAGGGCTATTCCGGGATATGAGCGGCTGGTTTTTAATCTTTTCGAAAAATTAATTTATGACTCCTAATCTATACTACTTCTTTTAAATGTACGAAGATGTTTCCTACTCTTTTTGTTCCACAAATGCCCCTGGCACTTGCAGGTAATTTCAACCCTACCCCACAACTCTTCGAACCGTTACAATGCGGAAATGCCTCTCCTCGCCCTTGCAAATAACCTCTGCCTGCAAATTTCCAACGCTTTTGCCACACCTCTTCCCAACCGTTACTGTGCAAAATTGCAACGCTTTTGCCATACAAAACCACAACTGCCTCTCCTAGCCCCTCCCCCAAAAAACATTACACCCTCCCTCCACCAGCCCGTGTTCTCGACAATCGCTGCCGCCAACGGCCGACCAAGGCTCCAACTACAGCAACATATCAGAAGTCCAATACAGGTAAGGCATGCATTCAACTTTCTCCCTGCTTTCCTCCCTGCCTCACTTATGTCGATAACTCCGTAGACCATAATTTCGCCCACAAACTGTTTGACAAAATATACCTTTGAGTTATTTGCAAACACTCTCCCCTCTCCTCCTTCCAAAGACACCGTCCACCAATATCAACTCTGTAGACCATAACTCCGCACACCAACTGTTTGCCAAAATGTGGCTTTGAACTCTTTCGGTTAACAGATGGTTTTGTGAGGGCCAATTGAAACTGCCGAACATGAAGCATCGCAATTAAAAAAAAAAAAACATTCCCGCAAAGCCCAGCCCATTCAGCCTATAAAAAAAAACATGGAAGACAAAAGCACAGTTACGCACACTATAAATTATAGGGATATAAATTACAATTGCTAGACGTTGATATTCTCTTCAATTTGATTGTCATTGACATCTTAAACAAAATGAAACTGAAAATCTTCCGTGCTTTATCCTGCAATTTTCTGATAGAAATTGTGTGCCCTTCACAGCTTATTGGATTCTTGTCCAAGTATGTGGTTGTTTGACTTTTACTTCGGTTATCTTCACTTTTTGGAATTATGTAAAGATGTATAGGAGGGGTTAGGAGGGATCGGTACGCTTGATTGATTGCTAAAGAAAAAAGAAAATACATTCAAAATGTCTTCCATAAAAGAAGATTGAAAACCACCAGCGCAAACAGTAAAAGGTGCATCGATGGTAATGGACAATGTCCAAAGCTTGGTAAATATTTATGAAACCAAACCAAACCAAAGCAAACCGGGCCTTATGTGCCAATCAATTGAGGTCGGCTAGCTACATGAATCATTTTTCGTCATTGAGCTCTGTCAAGAGCTACTTCTTCACTCAAACCCATTAGGGTCATATCTTTTTTCATAGTAACATCTAAATATTTATGATTTATCAATATTTATAACTTCGTTGTTGGATTTTGTTTTCACCTATAGATTTCTGTCGCTCTGAATTTCATGTATGATTTAGTACACCTTGCTCTTTCTGGGGTGCAAAGAAATTCCTATATGAAACTCCAAATATCTGTTGCTATGGTGGTAAAGTAAGTATTCGCAAGTCGTTGCCTTACAGAGTCTTTACACAAATTATATGTCCTAATGCCAACAAGGGAAAGAATTTTGTAGAAACACCCGAGCATATAATTGTGTCTTCTCTTTTACATCATTTGGGGTGAGATTGGATAAGGGGCTGGCATCCTCACAACAAGGTGTTTACATATTCTGTACACAAAGTTTGATAAGCGGACTCAATTCTTTATCCCATGGAAACAGACTTCAGATATGCA
The DNA here is from genome assembly GCA_019656295.1 of Rhododendron mucronatum var. ripense. Lineage (NCBI taxonomy): Eukaryota > Viridiplantae > Streptophyta > Magnoliopsida > Ericales > Ericaceae > Rhododendron > Rhododendron mucronatum. The sequence goes on along the minus strand of BPLT01000072.1, from coordinate 1,900,754 downwards.
ATTTCGTATCATTTATTTTTTTGGTCCCTTTAAACTTTTGGTGCATGTTTTGTAGTCTTTTAATGCTTCGTAGATTAATTTGTGACTTTTTGGTTTCTTGATAGAGGTTTGAGCAAAGAAAACTGAAGGTGAATATGAAATTAGGAAGTCGGGTTTCATTGAACTGTTGGTGTTTTCTTATTTCAATTGGTGTGTGTTTTTCCTTGAAAAAGTATTGCTATAGTTTTTCCCCCCCTGAAGCTAAGGAGGATGGGGGCATGGCTTGGGACAATCTGATTGAAGCCAAGGAGGAGTGTGGGGTTTCAAGATTATAGGGCTTTCAATGAAGCCATGCTGGCTAGACAAGGTTGGTGACTGCTAATGAACCCCATGCTTATTGGGCCAGATTTCTGAAGGGATTTATTTCCCCAAAACACTTCCTTTCTACAAGCGGCTAGAGGGAGTAGGGCCTCATGGGCTTGCTCAGTTTACTTCATGGCAGAGATTTGTTAAAGAAAGGGCTGAGGTGCTAGGCACAAAGTGGGAGGAATATCGACTTATGGGGGGATTCTTGGGTTGCGTCTTTACCAAGCTTCAAACTATCCTCTACCAAACCAGCGAACAGTTGCATTGATAGGGTTTGTGATGTTATCGACTCAAGGAAAAGGCAATGGGACAAACAAAAGCTAGATGGCAAGGTGAGTGCAATAGAATTGGAAGCCATTCTAGATATCTCTCTCCCGGTGGTGGATAGGGTGGATCAGTTGTGGCATTTTTCTTCTAATGGAATCTATTCTGTTAACCAGTCCATGACTAAAGGGAAAGAGAATCCTTGGCCTTCTTTCAAACCAAGCAAAGCAGTGTGGAAGAGCGTGTGGAAGATGAACGCCCCCAATAAGGTGAAATTTTTTGGGTGGCAGGTATGTAAAAATAGCTTTGCCGCAAAGAAAAATTTGTTTCTCCAGAGGTGTGCCCCATCCAATTCCTGTCCTGTTTGTGATTTAGAGGTGGAATCTGTGGAGCATCTTTTGTTGTTGTATCCATGGACAAGGCCAATTTGGTTTGGCAGTAACATTTCTCCCCTTGGGAACTTGGGGGCCAATGCATCATCTATGAAGTGGACAGTGGAGATAGTAGAAAGGATGGAAAGCAAGGAGACCTCTGAATTTTTGGGTCTAATTGCTCAAATTGCGTGGAACATTTGGAAGGCTAGGAACGATTGTGTTTTTAAAGGAAAGAAAGTCAATCCTCTAGAAACACTGCCTCCATCAGGTTCAGCAGTTTGGAGTTTACTTCTGTTCAAGAGATATCCCGAGTCCATATGGATAACCCAGCAAACCAGGCGGTCTCACATCACTGGAGGGCTCCGGACTCTGGTAATTGCAAGATAAATTGTGGCGCAGTTGTTCTTCTCAGCAAAAAAGAGGGCAGAATTGCAGGGGTCTTAAGGAATTGTAGGGGCCTGGTGCTCAATGGCTTTGCTAGAACTGTTAAAGTTTGTTCGAGCCTTCATGGAGAACTCCTCACAATCAGGGATATGTTTGTCTTGTGGCAGTAAACCTGGGGCTTAAAGGTGTGGAGGTGGAGTCAGACAACAAGAAGGCCATCCTTTTGAGTGTTTCCAAACTGGTTCCTCCTTGGGATTCAAGAGCTGTGGTTCTAGACATTCGCCAACTCGCGACAGATGGTAGTTTTTGTTTCAGTTGGATCAGCAGGGCTGCCAACAAAGTTCCTCATGTAGTTGCTGCTTCAGCTTTACATAATTTGCTTCCGTGTAATTGGATTAGTAATCTCCTCTCAATCTTGTATCAGTATAAGAGATGGATATTAATTAAAAGGCTATGATGCTTTTTTCGGGTAAAAAAAAACAAATTGATTTTTGTTTACTAAATTGCATTTCTGCGTTTATGCCATGGAATGTTGTGGGTATCTGTTGTGATATATATTTTCAGTTATGAAACTGTTGTGGTTTCTTGCTCCTACTTTTTCGACTTCTTTGTTCATTCACATGATTGCGCATGGTCCATGCTCAATCTTAATAGTAGAAATGTTTTCTCAATTAACCTATTGTGTGCATATTTTGGAATGTAAGTCTAACATGAGTTAATTAGCTTTTAAGAGAGAGAGAGAGAGAGAGAGAGAGAGAGAGAGAGACCCAATTCAACTGACAAAGACCCATTTTTTATCTCATCTCCTTTATCTGCTTCATTTCCATTCAAAAGATAAAAAGCGGACATAATAACAATGAACAATAACAAGAAAACACCACGTGCAACGCACGTGCACTTCCACTATACTAGTTTTGGAGAAAATAGTACTGGGAGTATTGCGTAACAAACACTATGGGCAACCTGTCACGTCCGTGCAGAGTAGTTCCATTGTTTTTGTTTAGTGGGTTTCATGCATGCCCCGTTGGGTCATTTAAATTAATTCAATTAATATCCAATTGAGATCCATTAATAGATATGTTAGATGAGTTAAAATCCATTCTAAGGTGTCGTTCCGCTTTCTTTTTAAACCCATTTTTTAAAAAAAAAATTGTAATTTCAAGCTTTAATATAATAAAAATGAAAAAAAAAAATTTTTTGCACCATTTAAAAGATTTCAATGAGATCTATCAAACAATATCCATATTGATAGGAAAATTATTTGCGTTAATACATAATTTTTTCGCTTGAAGTTACGTTCTTTTTCTAAAAGTTTTTTTTTTTAGAAACGAAACGGCACATAACCCAAATTATAAATGGGTTGGTACTTGGATTGGGTCTAATTTTTAGTTGATGAGTTTGAATTCAATTCGTCACCCTAGTTTTATGGTATGGGCGACATTTCTTGAAAGGGAATTGGTCCTTGTGGAATTTCTGTTTCTTTCAGTTGCAATCGTAGGGTGGGCATTTGACTGTGAATATTAAATCCCCACTCTAAAGCCCACGCTGCCTGCTCGGCCAAACTATTAGACTTCTGATCCTTTGTCGCGTTTGCCCATGCTGCCTTTCTTTCATTTTATGTTGCATGCGTTGCGTGCTTTGACTGTTAACTCCCAAGACCCACCCTCTTGTCTTGTGTCTATAAATACCCCCAGCCCCATTCTATGCCCAACCATCCAGTACCATCCAATCCAAACTCTAAAGAGAGAGAGAGAGAGAGAGAGAGAGAGAGAGATATGTGGTTGGTGGGAGTGTGGTGTAGTGTGGTGGCATTGGCTACCATATTGGTAACTCGATGGATTCAAAAGTGGAGGAATCCCAGTTGCAGCAGCAATGAAGGAGTTCTTCCCCCAGGTTCCATGGGCTTCCCTCTCATTGGAGAGACCATTCAGCTACTCATTCCCAGTCGTTCACTTGACCTCCATCCTTTCATCAAAAACAGAGTTCAGAGGTAGAAGTAATTAATAATCCGGTCAATTCTGATTTTGCATGCGGAAAACTGGAATTTATTATTTCTTCCTTTTCGGATTGATTTTCCTTTTTGCCCCTATTTGGAAACATGAACTGTAATATCCGGAACCCCAAGGGATTGACCCACAAGTCAAGGCCTAAAACTTGGGATTTTTTTTAATTTCCTTGAAGCCTCTCAAGTACTATTAATTCTGTTGGAGTCAGTTCATACTGAGTATTTGCTTTGACTTCAAGTTGGAAATCACTAGTGAAGGGTGGGTTTATGATCCATTGAATTAGTCAATTTCTGCGCAAGCTGACTCAAACACTTGCCCTTTAAAAAAAATTGTGTGTAAATATGGAGTAGTTTGCATGAAAGGACATAGGTGTGAATTGTGGGGCGTAGTATGTCCATGTGAATTATTGAGGCTGGTTGCGTGCATGTGTAGGAGACTAGGAGTAGGAGTAACTTTTTAATGTTTGATGTAGCTAGCATTAGTTCTGTTGTGTTGTGTTTTAGTAGTAGGAAAAAAAAGATAAGGAAGCAAATAAGCAGTAAAAGACAGAGTAATTCACTAATTTGTGAGTGGGCAAGTGTCATTTTTTGGATCTCTCATTGATGATTCATTGACTGGCTCAATGCTACTCCCTCTGTCCTAATTTATCTGTCTCAGTTTATTCCTACTAGATTTAAAAAATTAGTTATATTTTTAAATTAGTAATAAATTTTACATCCAATATTAATCTTATTGAATAAAGTTACCCAACTTATTTTTTTGTCTTTATTTGAATTTTTTTTCATTTGTTTGTTTTACGTCAAACTTTTATGACTTATTGATTCGTAAGGACGAAAGGAATCAGAAAAAAAAAAAAAATTTATCGAAACTCATAATTTTTTGAATAAAGATGAAAATAAGTCAAAAAGACAAAAAAAAAAATTTACTTATTTGTGTCTTTTTTTTAAAAAGTATGAGTTTCAATCAAAATTTTATACTTTTCCAATTCCTCTCGCCGAGACGAATCAATAAGTCACAAAAGTTTGACGCAAAACTAAAAAATATGATTTTTTTTTCAAATAAATACAAAAAATAAATTATTATTTCACTTTTCAATCTAAATCCACCCTAAATCAACGTGGGCGGGGACGGAATCAAGATTTTTAGCCTAGCAGTGGCGAAATGTATACTTAAAAAATAAAAAGATGCATTGCAATATTAATAGTCATCGGCTCCACAAAAAATTAAAATAACATAACAAAAACTATAGTAAATGATGCTTTTGCACATAGAGTACGAAAAAAGACTAACTTTAATTTTGGATATCGATAATGTCACTTTCCAAATTTCTAATGTCACTCCCCAGATCTGTATATGGAAGATCCTCATATGGATTTTCCAAATTGATAACCATAATCCCTTTTTGGGAGTGACATTATAAATTTGAGTAGTGGCATTATAATTAAGTTCCCTTAATTTTTTAGGTTAAGGTTTTTTAGGGTTAGAGTGTGGAGGCTTTTTTCCTTAATTACACATAATCATTTATATTATTCCACTTTGGCACATTGAATTCAGTTTTGGAATAGTTTTTTGGGTCTCCTTTCTTGGAAAAAAAAAAAGAAGAAGATTTATGATTAGTATATAATAAAAAATAAGGAAAAAAAACCTAGCAGTGGCGAGACTTTATAAGTTGGGGATAAAATTATTTTTTCACATATAATAATTATATTTTCTAAAATTCTTGTCGTAGCGGCCGCAGCCACTAGACACCCTCCCTGGTTCCATCCTTGAACGCGCGTAATTTTGGGATGGTACTTGAACACTTGTAAATTGGATTACTTGTCATTGTCTCCATCTTGTTTTCAATCTTACTCAGGAATCGAGTCAATCCTGACTTTTCGAGAGCTAAAGTGAAAATTAAAGATGAGACTTTTTTTATTGAACTACTTCAAAAAGAGTCCAAAGTAAAAGGGACCCCTAACATTTGTAAATTTTTGGCACCTAAAACGGTCGTACGTTGAGCTTTAGCTCTGAACTGGTTCTACTCCTAAAAAGCATTTTAAAAAAGAGTAGGTCAACGTACCAAGATATAGATCGCATATGATTGGTGAGAAAAAGATTTTGAAAAACACTCAGCCGATGATTTTGAAAGATGAAAAAATAAAAAGTATATCGAAAAATATACTACTGTTAATTAGACCCCATTCCACCAAGTACTAAAAGTACTTTTAGGACTATTTTTATTTGTCCTTATTTAATTTTTTTTTCTTGTTTGTTAGTTTTGTGTCTTGATTTTTTAATTCGTCTCATGGAAAAGTAAATTTTTTTTATTTTTATCTAAATATTTTGGAAAATAACCACTTTTTTATTAAGTAAAACAAAGAAGGTCGATTTGCTAAAAAGTGGTTATTTTGTAAAATATTTGGGTAAAAATAATTTTTTTTTTAACTTTTCCGAATCTACAAAAATTTGACATAAAATGAACTATGGGATACCTGTACCTTTGATCGATCACTTATCTAATTTATCTTGTTTTGTTTTGTTTTGGGTGTAGATATGGGCCAATATTTCGTACGAGTGTTGTAGGTCGCCCGATTGTTATGTCAACAGACCCCAAGTTCAACCATTACATAATTACAGAAGAAGGGAAATCGGTGGAATTGTGGTACCTGGACACGTTTTCAAAGATGTTGCCCATCTATGGAGTTGGCTCAATCCAAAAGTACATAAGAAACATAGCACTGTCCCACTTTGGAGTGGAGAGCATAAGGGAAAGATTGCTCCCACAAGTAGAACAAATTGTCCAGAAAACTCTTCGTTCTTGGTCAACCCAGAAATCTGTTGAGCTCAAACATGCCACTTCAAGTGTAAAAGACCTCATTAATCTCTCTCTCTCTCTCTCTCTCTCTCTCTCTCTCTCTCTCTCTCTCTAGGGCTGCAGGCAGGCCTCTGCTCTCATAGTTGGGTCTTCTTTTTTTTAATGTTTTTGCTGATTAGGGTGTCAAGAACTTCGACTAAGTTATAATGTAACAATTTCCTCTTTCATTAATGTTACAGATGCTTTTCGATTTCACATTGAAGCAGATGTTTGGCTACGATTCTGAGAATTCGCCTGAGAAACTGAGTGACAAGTTTGCTAACTTCGTACATGGCCTTATGTCCCTTCCTTTGAACATACCTGGTACTACATATCACAAATGCCTCAAGGTAACAGAGTACTCTACTGCTGTGCTGTGTCGTGCATTCCGGATGGGACCCACTACAGCCCATACATTACATTACATTTCTCTGATCAGTTATGTATATATGGATCTTGTTTTTGAAGATATATATTTTTCCTCTCTTTTCTTTCAGGATCAGAAGGAGGTTTTAAGTATGATGAGGAGTATCGTAAAGGAGAGACTTGCTTCCCCTGACAAGCATCGAGGAGACTTCCTTGATCACGCAATCCAAGACATGAAAACCGAGAACTTCTTGACGGAGGATTTCATAGTCCAATTAATGTTCGGAATTTTATTTGGAACCTTTGAGCCAATCTCAGCCGTTATAGTTTTAACTTTGAAGTTGCTCTCGGATCATCCTTTGATAGTAGAGGAACTAACAGTACGTGCAACCGACAATTTAACTTGTTCTTGAGACGTTGTCAGAAAAATTTCACAGAAAAGCTCCCAGAATCCAATGCGTGTGGGGCTTGCACAACACTTGGGACGCTTTTCTGAGAATATTTTGGACTGATATATTGTGAATTTGTTGTTAGAAATAAGAGTCTTCAGACATAATTATGGTATTGCTTACCAATCATATGTATATTTCAGGCTGAACATGAGGCAATTCTTCGAAACAGGCATAATCAGGATTCCTCACTCTCCTGGGACGAATATAAATCGATGACTTTTACGCTTAATGTAAGTTATGTGACCTCAATTTTTTTCCCTCCCGTGCCAAATAGTGCTTTCAGAATTTTTTTTATAGGAGTATTATGTTATTAGTTCTGACAGTTATCCACAAAAAGAAAGTTATTACTACTAGTTTAGACAAAATTGCAGGTCATCAATGAAGTTCTTAGGTTGGGAAATGTCGCTCCAGGGCTGTTAAGAAGAGTGACAAAGGATATCAAATTCAATGGTATAATAAGCACCAAACATTAGCTCTGTATCTTTCTATTTCTACTTCAAAATAAAATATATAAGTTGTACCTTGTACATGCGCGCATTAAACGTTGATATTTGGCTCCACAGGGTATATCGTTCCAGCTGGTTGGGACATAGTTCTTGTTACTCCTGCTCTTCAATTAAACCCAGAAACCTTCAAGGATCCAGTTGCCTTCAATCCATCCCGCTGGAAGGTGCACAGCCCCGAGTTCACTTCCCCCCGCCGGTTTTATTTAATATGGAGCTAGTAGTCAGATCGATTTGATCCTGACATATAAAATGATGGACAACTAATTTTGATCTAATAGTACAGGGCCTTGATTCATACACTATATCAAAGAATTTCATGCCTTTTGGAGGAGGGATCAGACAATGTGCGGGTGCAGACTACAGTAGGGCCTTTGTGGCCACCTTTCTCCATATACTGGTCTCCAAATATAGGTAAAATATTTTCCAGTTGTGCTTGTTGCATTTGAGCTTTTTAACATGAGACTCGACTTTGATTACAATTTCCAATTTTTCTTTAGGTGGACAAAAATAAAAGGAGGAAATATCGTCCGGAAGCCGATTTTGGATTTTGAAGGTGGACTTGAAATTGAAGTCTCAGAAAAGAACAAATGAAGATCGATATTGCCTAATGCCACTAGATACCAGCTTTGAATAATGAAAAAGGGGATTGGCTTTAACCTTTTACGATTGCAGAGCCCTGTTGGAGCGTGTATATATATAGGACACGCCAATGCCATACCATAAAGAATAATGTCGTGACTTTTGTGATATTTGTAATTGTGTTTTTTATATATAGGTTTCAAAGATGAATTGTGCCCACTCAAGAACCACTTTTCGTTTTTTATATATACAGAAACTCACTATTTAAGGTGTTGATGTTATCATTCTCTCTTTTCAGCGTTGGAGAGAGAGAGAGAGAGAGAGAGAGAGAGAGAGATGCATCTCACAGCATGATGAGACTAGCACATGAGCTTCCCACCCAAAAATAAAATAAAAATAAAAATAAAATACAGTTAATTAGCCAAGACACACATGTTTAGACGGAATAATCAAGTATCAGGAATCTGCTCTCTTACCAAAAGGAAGAACAGTACTTCATAAACAAATGGATTGCCTCCTGTTTAAATGTAGGTATATGTCGGAAGATTCATGAACATGGCACGGCTTTTTGCTAAACCCAAATGCATTATGCATTACAGTGTCACCATTTTAACATGGCTAAATAGCCAATAGAATTTCCGATGAAACAGAGAGAAAAAAAAAAGAAGATAAAATTTGACTACCAAGTACTGACGTCTATGTGAAAATAGTTTATTTCCTCACATGTGGACCTAAAAATGATTGTGGATACACAGAAATCTCATACAATACACAACCATCTCACTACGTAAGGTGAAGATACAGCAACATCAATTGGATGAACATGAGAATGAAGCTCCAACTCTGGCCTTGCAAACTGAATTTTGGAACATAGATATTACCATCAGAAGAAACTGTTCATCAGCAACGAAAACAAATATAGTCAATAATTGCAACCAACTATTCATCCACAAGCAAATGAAATGGAATAACAAAAGAATGAGCAATAACGATCAATTAATATGGACCATGTTTTATAGCAGCGTTACCTGGGCAAGTGGACAGTGAGGTGAGGGTTGTGAAGATGGTTTGGTTATTGTAACCAGCGTATGCGCAAGTTGTGCGATTACAACTTGAAGTTGTGGTGTTTCCAATGTATAAGCTCTCTGTGCCTTGGCATTGCAAAGAAGGGCATGTTGTCCAGAGAGTTGATTGAGCTTGGGACGGCTCACATTGTAATCTGAGCGCATCAACAAGGATAATGACGTAAAAGATAGGAGCACATACTATTATTATTTCAAAGAATGAAGAGACAAAGAGGAAAAATGAAGTAGTGCAATTGAGTGAGACACACTTACGTCCAATTGTTTGCTGCATTGCAACTGCACTTCACACAATTGCCAGCAGTGAAGATGTAGGTGCCGTTAGCCACGAGTAAAGGGTAATCTAGTGAGTTATTGCCCACCATTGTTGTACAAGCTGTTGAACAATAACTATATATCATGTAGAGACATATATAGACGTCACTATATATCATCATAAAGATGACATTTTAAACTAAACCAATTTGTTGCATAGGAAAACACAGAACGAATCGCAATATCCTGCATATGGATTCATGTTATAGAGTCTAGACTATTAAACCCACACATAATACATCTTCCCCAAACTGCTTTGCAACATTTCCAAAGGACAATCTAAGTTTTCATTGGAATTTACGAAAGTCAAATGTTAAAAACAAGAATCCGGGAGTTAGATCTGCCTTCGTTCACTTTATGATAGTAACATCTAACTTGACTAATGATAACAGTTAAAACTCATCTATCACAATATATGTAAGAGGACCAAAGGACTAACCTTTAGGGCTGTATATATATGTACAAGGACAGGGAGAGAGAACATCTGGTCAATTGTTTGGTGAACTAATTCATGAATTAACCGGACTAACCCTTAAGGCTGTATAAATATCCATATGTACAAGGACAGGGAGAGAGACTACCTTTAAGTGGAACATCAAGAGGAACATTAGCAAAGAGATTTTTGGGAGAGCTAAGGCCATTAAGAGCAAGCAGGGTCTCCTCTGTGGTATTGAACTCCTGAGCAATCCCTCCCACCGTGTCACCGGATTCCACCGCGTATCCATAATGTACAACCCTCTCTCCCCCAACTTCATCACAGCTACATGGTAACGGGATCTTCAATTCCTGCCCGATCGAAATCATGCTCGCATCCTTCACATTGTTAAACGCCTGGATCTGCTGGTACGTCACCAGTCCCGAGAACACCACCGTCGCTATATCGGACATGGTGTCGCCGGACACCACCGTGTGCACCGGGGGATTCACGGGGTATCCGGTGCCGTTTATGCAGATGCAGGGGAATGAGATTCTGACGGTCTGTTGGGCGGAGACGGATTGGTTGGGTGAGGTGGTGAGGGGGAAGTTGTTGGCGCCGAGGAGGGAGTTGAGGCTGTTTTGGATGGCGAAGAGGGTTGTTATGTTGGAGAGAGTGGTGGCGTTTGCGGGCACGTAGCCGACTAGGCCATTGCAGGTGGTTCCTGAGCTGCCGCTGCAGTTGAATGACTCGACTGTTGATGCAATGGCGGCGGCGTATGCGAAGAATACGGCGAGAAGCGCCGTAGCGAAGAACCCCATTTCTTCTTTAGGAGTACAAGTATATTTTTCAATGGAGAGAGAGAGAGAGAGATTGGAATTGGAGGAGGAGGGGAGGCAATGGGGTAAGAAAAATGGAAAATGCGAAGTAATATTATTAAGAGCTCTGCTATTCCGCAGGGAAGATTTACAAGGAACTACGCAAGAAAAAACGCGTTTGTGCTCATTTTAGATTTTACAAAAATCTAAAAAAATATCCATAAATTTTTTAATATTATTTTACGTGGCTCTGTACAAAATCAGCTCTAACGGATACCGGTAAGTATTATTTTTGGATTCATACGGGCGAACTGAACAGTTTCGTTCCTACGAATCCAAAAGTAATACTTACCGATATCCGTTCGATCTGATTTTTTACAGGGCCTCAAAAATTAATATTCAAAAATTTATGAATATTTTTCTAGATTTTTGTGAGACCCAGAATGAGCCCAAGCACATTTTTCCTTGGGTGATTCCCTGCGAATCATCCTTGTGATTAGAATTTCCGTATTATTAATACTTGTCTGTCCCTCGGGGTTTTGAGGTTTAGTAGTTTGTTGTCACTTTCTTTGAAAAGTAAGTTTGATTGTAATGGGGTTTTCCTCCCCTGAGTTTTAGTTTCGTTGGATATAAAATGCATCATTTACCAAACAAAAAAAAATAGACTACTTGCATCTTAGCAATACTGTTGGTCTCAATGCAGCACCTCTAAAGTCTAAACTACCCCCACGCAGGGATGGAACCAGAATTTTACCCTAGCAGTAGCGAAATATATATTAAAAAAATAATAATATGCATTACAATATTAATAGTCATCGGCTCCAGAAAAAATTAAAATAACATTACAAAAACTATAGTAAATGACATTTTTCATTTGCACATGGAGTATAAAAAAAGACTTAAACTTTAATTTTGGGCATCGATAATGCCACCCCCCCAAATTTATAATGTCACTCTCCAAAGCCCTATATAAATTTTTCAAATTGATAACAACACTCTTTTTTTTGGGAGTGACATTGTAATTAAATTCCCTTAATTTTTTAGGTTAAGTTATTTTAGAGTTAGAATGTGGAGGGTTTTTTTTCTTAATTAGACATCATCATTTATATTATTTCACTTTAGCTCATTGAATTTAGTTTAAGAATACTTTTTTGGGTCTCCTTTCTTGAAAAAAAAAATAGAAGATTTATGACTAGTGTATAATAAAAATAAGGAAAAAAAAACCTAGCAGTGGCGAGACTATAAAAGTTGAGGATAAATTTTTTTTTTCACATATAATCATTGTATTTTCTAAAAATCTTGTCGTAGCGGCCACCGCCACTAGACCCCCATGGTCTCATTCTTGCCCCCACGTGTTTATAAAACACAATCACCATCTGATCAGAAAACTCCAATAAAAAAAAAAAAGGAAAAAGAAAAAGAATTGCATCAAAAAATGCATGTCAAGGCAACATGATCTCCCCCCTTCCAATTAAGATCGATGTTCGCATGTAATCACTCCTTGTGTGTTTCTCGTATGCCGCCAAACGAGACCGATTACGGCTCTAGGATTTATTCCATTTTATTAGTAGGAATATGAATAGGAATGGAAGACTTTTACTTGGTCGGAGAAGTTGAATAGTAGTAAGTACTCCATGGGAGTAGTTTGTTTACACGTGTCTGTCTTCTCTTCTCTTCTCTTCTCTTGGACATTTCAATTCAAACCCCACAGCCCCAGCCACAGCCACAGCCTAGTGGAGGGAGTTATCCTTTTCAACTAAGTTTCTCTTTGACTAGTTCGCAGCAGCAGCAGCAGCAACTTGTGACTCAATGAAAAATATTGCGTTGACCACGAGGAGGCCGCACGGGGAGAAGGGAGGGATATTCATATCCTGAGACCTGAATGAATGAGTCCGAGTACTTACCCCACACTACAACCACAGGATATGTCTCGTCGTTCCCGATACACAATATACTCCTACTACGTAGGAGTATCTTTCCAGAAATTAAAGAAAGATTTGAATTATTAATCATATCATCATACTATCAAATACAAATTGACCAGCAGTGCACCATCAAGGCAGAGCATGCAAGCTCGTACAATCCTGTGCGCCAACTAATTAGGTACTCTCCTAGTACTATCCAAGGAAGGGTCCCTTATTATTACTAACTACTAATAACATAGTATATGCCAATAGTTGAAATGGGAAAAGGGATACTAGGACAGGAAGACAAAAACAACGACCAATCTATTTTATTTTTCCTCCAGGTGCCGCATCACTAACTCTGCAAAGCTTTGTTGCCTGCATAGACAGAGTAACCAAAGATGGGACAACTTGTCATCATCTTCGTCGGGCCATAAAAAAACATTCAATGCACAATGGAACAATACAAATCTTGTACTAATAGACAGTGGACCAAAACAAGTGCATGCCCTCAACCAAAAGCAGATTAATTAGAGACTAAGACCACATGAGCCACAGATAAGGTTTACGTAATCAACTTACTTCCTCTCCCTATGCTTGGGGCTAGGGCGAGAGTATTTTAAATATCCATCCCACGGAACCATTTTGAGACCTGCTCGAACTGAAATCACGTCCCTAACCCTGTAAAGTAGCATCCACTTCAAATATAAGCTGGCGTTAATTTTTTTTTATTTTCTTTTAAAAATCAGCACCATAAAATTCAAAACAAAATGTGAGGTATGTATTAACATCCACATTTGTAATCAAAGAAAAATATTGGGCACCTTTCTGCAAATTCAATGGATGTCTCTCCAGGCTTTAGATTTTGAGGCTCCAAGTACCACACATCACAAACAACAGCCCACGATGTCATAAGCTGCAGTAGATGCCTTGTGAAGGATTGCCTGCACATAAGACATGCAATCCAGGTGTTAAACATCTAACGATCACATCTGCATATCCAATGCAAGTGACAGAGATTAAGCTTTAATTCCCAGACTATACTTGTTAGAAAACTTTAATTCATTCAGAGGTTAGATGCAGATACCACTAAACACAGGGATTTAGGTATGGTTCAAATATACTAACTTAAAACATGAGGGATTCTAGCGCTTCTAACTTTCACGACATGAAATGCTATTGATAGCAACTATTTGCCATAGAAATGTACATCATGCATCATCAAAATAAACAAACAGGCGCAAGAACATTAGTGTTCCACACGGAAGAAGTTAGTTGAACCCAAAACAAAAAGAATTTTTTTTTTGGATCTGCAAAAAGAAGTATCTAAACTGAATAAATAAGACAGAGAAGCATAAGATGTCCAATTACTAGGCAATAGATTTACCGGTTTTCTTCTGAGCAATAAAACTACTACTAAGAAGATCTTGCACTTCACATTGTACTGTCTAAATCTAACTAATGCAGAGTAACATACAAATTGGAATTGCTAAGTAGCTCTTACTTTCTACTGTTCCAAAAGGCATCCACAAAAATTTTGTTATACTTGATTGCAATTGGGCAAACAGTGCAGCCAAGTTCAAAGGCACCCTAAACATAGCAGAAACAGTAAGAGTTAAATAAAAACTACCACAAAGAACTTAAAGGAAGCAGAAATTTTGACAACTCTATTCCAAAATATTATCTTCCATTATAAATATTGCAGAGATCCTATAGCGTATATACTGAGTAGATTCTGAATGGATTGTCAATAACTATTACCTTTTTGAACATGACACTATAGTGATTATTTACACAGGTTCCTTCAGGGAATATAAGAAGAGGATTATTGTCAGCTCCGTGAACATGGTCTCTCAACCTGAAAAAGAAAGCCCATGTTTCAACACTCTTAAATATGTTACATTTCTTTTAATGTTTTCCCCAACCACCTAAACATACTTTCTTGCAACAATTTCACGATCCTTTGCCTCCGAGCGATTGAACCAGATGCATCCAACACTCTCCAAAACAGTGCTTTGCAACAGTCCTGGAAAGTAAAATAAACAAGGAGAATACTACAAATTTACACGGTGTCGACTGTCAACTGTTTGGCCATATTTTTTCCATAAAGCCAACTTTTAGCATTCCTGTTTACTTATGGAGAATGCCCATGCACCTACACTAAAAATATATTAAAGAAGTAACATTCAACATTTCCAAGTATTCGAACCATCTTCCAGTCCCACAAGGTAACAACTGCACAAAAGCATGACCAAAAGCATTCTTCTTGATGATTAATGATGGACAAGTAAATGAGAACATACTAGCATAAAGGAGTTGCAAACATGTAAAATGCACCATATTTTTCCGGTACCTCAGGTAAGCTTCTGGTAAGGCATGTAAAATGCAGAAAGGAGATACCTCAACAAAGAATGCTTCATCACAGGACTCTATAACTATTGGGGGTAATGACTCTAGACACTTACCAACCCACCCAGGATGCTTCTGCATAATGACAGCAAATGCAGTCATCTGCTCTAGAATAATGAAGTCAATCATAGAAGTGTGATTGGCCACAAAGACCTGCTCAGATCATGGTAAGGGAAGTTTAGATACATATTCAAACACCTGAAGGTTAATTTATATGAAGTCGTCAACAACATTGGGCAAGCACCACAGATAAAGTAACTTATTCATAGAACCTGCTTAGGCCGCATGCTAGGTCGTGGTCCATGGTACTTGATAACCCCCGTCCATGATGCAACAAAAAAGCTGCAAATTAACTCCACCAAACACCTCTGAAAATGAAGTAAAGAATGAAATACATGCTTGTCCGGTCCAATGAGATGGCACACTCAATGTCTAATTAAGCAAAAAGGAGGAAATAGGTAACAAAAAGGAAAAGTTGCGTCAATCCATATGCTGTCCATGGGAGAGACAATATGCTTCTTAATGTTGATAGTTATTGATTATTTAACTCCTATAACATAACCTAATTATCTTTCCTGAATCACATGAGAGAAAAGAAGCAGCAGACCGCATCAAAGAGAAAGAACAAAGTGACAGCCTAACTGAAAGACTATCTGACTCACAAGGCTCCTCCATTTCAGTTGTAAAACTATTAAAAGCCAACAAGAAACAACAAAACTATTAAAAGTAGGTATAGGGGGCCTACTTTTTCAGTGATAAAACTTTTTGAGAGAAGCTACGTCTTGCATATATTGCCAAAGATTAGGTCAGTCTCCCGTCCTCCCCCGCCCATAACCCCATTGACTGGGGACAGAGCCGGCCCAAGGTGTTTGGGTGCCCAAGGCCTGTTCGAAGAATGGTGCCCTATACACTTGACAATTTTTACGGAAAAACAAAATAAACAATCAGAGAAAGCCAAAACTATAGTATTAAATCCTCTTGACTAATACACACACACACATATTTCAAATTTGAAATTTCCCTTCAAAACAATTTTAATTTTAATTCTGATACTTGTTGCCCACGTGTTGCTTTCACATGCAACCACTCTGTGAGCAAGTAGAACAGGTGGAGTAGAGGGTTTTATAGGTGAGCACTTTGCTGATCGAGCCTTTGCTCTATTGATGGGGGACAAACAAGTTGCAAAACAAAACTTCCCACCTATAGTCTCACATCGCTAGTTGCAGGAAATAATAAAGGCAAAAAATCTTTTATAAGTCGAAAGTCATACCGCCTCAATATCAATGCTCAAGAGACGGAGCCTTGCTTCTGAAACTTGGACTGGGCCTTTCTTAAAAAGAGTCCTACCCAACCCAAATACTAAAAAAAATTGGGCATCTTGGGGATGCCCAAGGCCCAGGCCTTGTCTCTGACTGGGTACTACATAAGTACTGCTAGTTTGTTTTTTAAACTAGTAAGATTAGGCAATACAATTTATTATCACCACTCTACTATATATGACCTAGACCCATTTTATTTTCATCCCATCAAATCACACAACAAAGTAAAAATTGTTCCTGGACACCTATAACCATTTGCCAAGCCCATATCCCCCCCCCCCCCCCCCCCCCCCCAAACAAAAAAAAACATGCTATCAAATTAGATGCACCTCTCTTGATTGCCGTGCTTCCAACAATTTAGTGGCAGTTATCGTTGCCTTGTTCGGTTGCATATTTGGGAAAAAAAATTCTAACTCAAAAAACACTCATTGCCCTTACTTCCAATCATTACTATCATATCTCTCTCCACTCATTACCCCTATCTCCAATCATTACTCTCATTTCTCTCTCTATCTCTCTCCACTCATTATCCCAAAAACCAAACTCAAAAAATTCCCAAAAGGGAACCGAACAAGGCACGTATTTCTCTCCTCACATAATTCAACTACAATTTCAAAATTTGGCAAGCTCAAAGGGCAAATGAAGAGGCAAGTGATACAAGAGTAACTTTCCTGAATTGCAGGTCTAAAAGAGAGTCATAGCGAGTGTAAAACCTCTAAAACTAAAAATAAGTACCCTAGACAATAAACAATGAGAACATAGCTGAACTAAACTAGCAAGCAATTATACCTCCAGCTTTTTCCTCAGCTTATCATTCCGGTTCAACACAAAATGCACCAAAAAGTAGGCTGAAAGAAATATTATCCATCCCACTGTCAGTACTAGAACCCTGCAGAATCAAACGACGTGAATCAATATTTAGACAGTAATACAAAAGCATTACATTGCAATCTCATACAATAGTACAACTAATCAGATAATATCTCCACAAACAGTATTCTATCAAGAAAATGTGAAACTAGAAAATTAGTCATTAATCTCCAATGATGCAACCAATTTCAAAGCACTCATGTGAAAAATTCTAGAAAGAGAGACAATTACAGAGCTAAGACTACTAGGGGATGAACGTGAAACAAAGATTGGCTACAAATGACAACAACTTATAGGCTGAAATACATTATCTCCTCTAACGATGATAGCTAATAACACTTTGCAATGGAGCTTCTTCAAACTACTTCCTTAATGTATTGTATAGTATATGTAATCATATTTACTTTTCAACCGTACGACACCTTCACATGTATGCATTTTATTCCTGCTTTATGTAATGGATGGTTTTTAAAACACTTGAATCAGCTAATGCTGTTAGTAATACAGACTTCAACTCAAAAAACCTTGCTTGTGGGAGATGTTAAAACACTTAAAAACCAACTGCTTCATGCATTCCCCATAGGCTTGGCTACAAAAAATCAAGTCAGAGTGACAAGGTAACCCAATCCTCACCCACCATGTATGGCAAGATCTAAACACTAAATATGTAAACTAGGTGAGAGTAGAACAACAGATTCACATGAACAAATGCAAATTGAACCTTAAGCTCAAAAAGAAACAAGACCAAACTTCCAAAATATCTATTTTGTGATCTTTACTTCTTCATGATCAAAATACAAAAAGGAAGGTACATATGTCATTCAACAGTATAAAAGTCAAACCTCGCTGGAAAAAGAATCAGATATCTAACAACCACCCCCAAACACCAGAGTGGAAACAAATACATATTCCAGTTCCAAGGTTCAGGAGGAATTGACTTGAAACAACGCGTGAAAGAGTCCTGCTCAAGAGTAAATGGAGTTTAGAAGGGCTAATGTTGATTTACACCAAATAAATACACGTATATAACTTTCTCGGAGTCAACACGAGAAACTATTTTTTATCATCCATTAGTTCTTTCAACTTAACATAAGTAAGCCTCAAAAGCAAAATCAGCACTTGTAATCTTGTATTCTTGTAAAGACGCATCAGTTGTCATATTGACACATTGGCGAAGGGAAAGATCTTGACCACAAAAAATTAACCAAATGTGCTCTTAAATCGGTTGTCATGTCAACCAATCAAATAGCCTCATACCATGTATGATTTATCCTTTAGCTTAGGCTGATGGAAAGGTTATTAGATAATTAAATAACTGATTGAGCCTCAGGAAATGAATAAACTGTAGGCATTATAGATATCCATGGTCGATATAAACGGAAAATATTAATGCTTATTATACAGTTCAACCTCAGAAGTCACATCATTTGCACAACTATTTTGTTAGATCATTCGTAGAGTAACAAGAAAAGAAGGCCATGAGAAAATACCTAATCACAGTGAAAGAGGGAAAAAATTACCAATCACAAGGTCAGAAAAAAAGTGGATTATTTTTATGTAGCAAAACAAACAGGATCATTCCAAATAATAGCAAAAAGAAAAATCTTACGTCAACAATAGCACCGGCTGCCTCTCTCAGAGTTGGTGAAATGTCAAGTAGATCACATCTGAGCAAATTTGTATGGAACATCAGTTTGCAGATAAAAATATGGCACAAAAATTCTCACACACATACAAAGAGAGAAATTTACAAGCGAATCTTGCCACGAGGTTCTTGGATGGATCCTGAGGGGAGATAATCTTCAATGTTTGGCCTATCGAAGTCTAATTCAGTGCTCGATGTGTTTAGTTGACTCATCTTCAGCCTCCTCGCAATTACCAACATAGAGAGAGTTGTTAACAAAATGACAGTAAGTGTTCCTCTATAAGGTAATCATGAAGCACAACAGTTTCGCTCTCAAACAATAGTTGTTCAACAAGCACGGTTATGTGATCTAAGATGCTCTAGTACTTTTTTGGAAAAGAGAAGGAATATAAGATGAAAAAAGGGCAAGATGAGGAACGAGGACATCACAGTGAACGATTCTTTCTCACCACAATTTGATTTTTTTTTTTTCTCGGCAAAAGAAATTTATTAATCTTTGATAAGGATACACAAAAATTAAAAGGACCAAGGACACAGCAGCAAAGGTCACCTGAGACCCGAAAGGCAAGATGCTAACCAGAGCAACAAGGCTTTCTCGCCACAAATTATAAACACAAAAATAGAGTAATTACCATAACACATATAAGTGGTTCCTAAAGATCCCCCAGCACCATGCAACATATACAAGTCTATGGGTTAGCTTTCCAAAAGCAATACGGAGGTTTCAAGAGAAGAACAGATAATATATGCACTCATACATGCCACGCCCATTGTGGGAGTAAAAGCACAACAATCTTACGTCTATGGGTCGACTGCAATTTTTCGACGGTAAAACTTGCAATTATCAGCTGATTAAGATTGTTTGTCAAATACTAATATTTGTGGCGATACAGAGGTTTCAAGAGAGGAACAGATAATCTATGCATTCAAACATGCCACGCCCATTGTGGGAGTAAAAGCACAAGAATCTTACGTCTATGGGTTGACTGCAATTTTCGGATAGTAAAACTTGCAATTATCAGATGATTAAGATTGTTTGTCAAACACTAATATTTGTGGCAATACGGAGGTTTCGAGAGAAGAGCAGATAATCTATGCATTCATACATGCCACGCTCATTGTGGGAGTAAAAGCACAACAATCTTACGTCTATGGGTCTGCAATTTTCGGATAGTAAAACTTGCAATTATCAGCTGATTAAGATTGTTTGTCAAATACTAATATTTGAGGCGATAGAATGATTACGCAATCTCCATCAAATTACGCTCAGCTCACACAAAACATAACCCATATGATACGGAGAATCATCGATTTCATCTAACGAGTACAGTCTCGGACTCTCGGGGCATTATGCAATTTTAGCGTACAGGAAAACTGCTACATTTTCATTAACGAATTCGACAAAATCGTGATCCGAACAAGCAAACGCAAATTGGGGAAAAGGGTAGAGAAACGAACATACGAGCAGATGTGATGAAAAAGGAGAGAGGGTCTTCGTCTTTCTCAAAGTCGGACAGAACGATCGCACTCTTTTCACTCAGCGGGAAGGGAAAGATTGCTGTGTTGTTCCCTTGCTCGCGAGAACAGCCGAAAACAGATTTGCGCCACGTGCACTGATGTTAAAACCTGTGCTGTGCCCACAACTCATGTCGTGATGTTACAGGATCTGGGGAAGCTGTCAAACGGTCCCCGCCCGAGCGGGTATAGGTACAATTGTAAGTGTTCCATGCATGTGTACCAACGTAAATCTAAAGGCTTTGAACAAAAATGTGTTTCAAAATTGTGTCGCTAGACTTGCACTAGGGAACAAATTATCAACACAATGGATAAAAAAGGAATATTTTTATTTACATTCCCAATAGATTTCCTTTAGCTCAAAATTTTGTGATAATTTAAGTATCCTGATTAGCTTACGAATACTTCAATTAATTTTGAAGATCAATACCATCATCTAGCTCAAAATTTAATGAGTTGTGTGTTGTGTTTTGCAATTGTGGAGAAAATAAAATAATGAAAATATAAGATAATTTAATTGAAAAGGAAAATGAATAAATTATGGAGCATATAATTGCCCAAAATCTTGTTTAGCCTAGTACTAATTGGGAAAGTTTGGTGAAGTTTAGATGAGAAAGTAGGGCACAAGCTAGCCTAATAAAACAGTATTCCACAAATTAAGTACTACTCACTAAAGGGTGTTATTCAGAGGGATTGGGTCGGGGTGGTTTTGTCGGAAACCGATCGGATTCGGGGTATGTAATTTCGGGACCGATCCCAATCAGTATTAATTTCGGTTCAGTTTAGGGTGGATTCAGTCCGATCGAAAAATCCGGTATAACAGAATTTTGGGCCTAGTTGAGCCAAAGATAAAAAATTAAAAATGGATCAATTTAAAAATACTTGATAGTGGGCCAAAAATAGGCCCATTCCACTTTCTTTTTTTTTTTAATAAAAGTGTTTCTTTGATATTGGGCCAATTTCACATGTTTTATTTATGATAAAAGAAGTTTTCTGGCTCACATGGCCCAATCTCATGTGTAGTCATCCACTTATCCACAAATACAAAAAATCCTTCATTTCATAGGCCTAGGCTAACCTCTCTTCGTCCAGTCACAAACAGTACATCCATGAGAAATTGAGAACATTGAGAAGTTAAAACAGGGTGCTCCACTTACACCCATAATTCAGTAGCAGTAGCTGTAGACACCCCATTCTGGACTGTCCAGATTAGTCATTTTACTTCCTTTGTGGACCCAATGATGATAAACGGTCGAGAACAGTTCAAGGTCGATGGAAGGATTTGAGCTTTGAGCGTTGAACTCTCTCCCTTCAAACCCACCTTCAAGCCCATTTCAAAACCCTTCAAAACCAGAGCCAAACAAGCCCTAGCAAAACCGTACCTTGCTTACGTCAGGTTCTTCTTGGCGTGCGCCAGCAAATTGCCACGTGTCGGACATCGACCGTTGACTCAGTTTGACCTGGCGCACGCCGGGTTATAGATGGCGTACGCATGGTCAAGACCGGTCAAATCACTGCTTTTCTGTCACGTGCTCGAAGCTTTGCAACCGTCTCAGTACGGCGCAGAGTCCCCTGATCATTGCATTTTGCAGAGGACGTCCCCCTCTCTCTCCTACACAACCCATCACCTAGTCCCATGCATTTAATGCATGGGAGCTCCCTTCTAACCTAACCCAACCACCCTAACCCCAGCTGATCAGCCCCTAGTCTCAGCCTCTCTCCTCTATAAATGCAAGCCCTTGCATTCATTTGAAAAGGTTAACCTCATTAAGAACCCAAGCCCATCCCTCTCTTCTCTCTTGTTCTTTGCTCTCCCATTGAAGGAAAGAGAGAAAGAGAAGTTCAGTACGCACTCCTCTCCACTGTCCAGTCACTACACACCCTCCATCTTCAACATCCAAAGCTCAATCCATCCTTCTATCTCTTGCAACCAAAGGTATACCACCTTTGTGTTGCTTTCTGTTTTCAGTTCCTGAGGGGAACCAAAAGGGTTCTGGCTAGTAACTGATACTAGTCCAGACCCCTCTCTGGTAAAATAAATCAGTCGTAGAGGACACTCCATGGCGCACGCCAGCCTTAGCAAGCCGTACGCCACCTTTGGCAGTACGAGCACTGCTGGCGTGGGGATCATGAAACGTCCTTTTATTGCTTATTTACTTCATGTCATCACCTTCTAGCATGCAAATAACCAGTTTAATGCTTTCTGTATTTTAGAACTGTTCAAATGTAGCTTTCAATACCTTCGTCTTTCTTGCTTTTCAAGGCCTCTGGGGTACTTCTGGTCTTGTTCCAGAACCCAGATGATGTAAAGCCAAACACTGGTCACCATACAAACCTGGCGTACGGCCCCTATAGGTGGCGTACGGCACGATTGTTAAAGGCCAGTGCCTGGCCCTTATGTCAAAGCTCAATCTAGGCCTCTTATTCATCCCCACTCTGTTTATGGGGTTTTCTGTGCTATTTTCATGGCTCTTAGCCATTTCCTACGCCTGTCTGCTTGTAATATGTACCTAAGTTATGTTGCTAACTGCGTGGTTTATCCTGGGTGTGCACTGGTCCATTCCAGAGCCCAGAGGGTTGAGAGTAGGAGCTGTAAGAAATTAATAGGGTAGTGTACGCCAGCCTGAAGGTGGCGTGCGCAGGGTGTGTTGGCGTGCAATGGTTCTGCCATGGCGTGCCAGTACGACTCCTGCTCACGTGCCCGACGAGCAGCGTACATCATCTTGTTGAAACTGTTTGCAGTGCCTGTTCTCAATCTATGTTCTTACATTTAATTCAATTCAACCAAGCAAACCAGCATCCATAAACATTTTGTCATATAAAATTGCAACGTGTTACAGTATTAATCCCTATTAACTGTTCCCCCGCCCTAACTGGCCAAAAATGATCAAATGAGAGAAAAATGCAAACGTTTTAATAAAATGCCCGAGTAGAGACCGATCTTCGGATTGGGCGAGAGGGGTGCCATAAAACCCTTCCCCTCTCGTAACCTGGCTCCCGAACCTCAGATATCGAAGGTGACGACGGACCAGTCTACGCCTTTTCAAATCAAATCAAACACTTTTCAAATCAAAGTAAAACGTAGCAAACGTTCTCGAGTTCGGTTCCTTGGGTGTTCTTCCGCTAAAACCCGAGTGGCGACTCTGAATCGAAGCGTTTCGCCGCGCTATTTTCCAAATGGGCCGCCCCCCGAACAATATCCATTCCAAACCAAAATCGGGCGATTTTCGGGGCGCGTGCCCACAGTGGCGACTCTGCTGGGGATCATTGCATTGACTAATATTTAGACATTAATACATAAATGAACAATCTTCAAAAGCCTGGCAAAACAGTACGCTCCGCGCTGCTGAAGAACGGAATGGTAACGTAACAGGATCTCAGCATCCGACCAATCCGAACTGGGGCTTTTACTATTGTTCACTTATGTAGTTTTGTCTAAGTATTGGTCAATAAAAGTGAGCCAAGCTTCAAAGGGCATTTTTGAAATTTTGCATTTCTCTCTCAGTCAAACTTTGGCGTTCTTCTTTTGCATCGATGTTGGATAAGCCCCATTGAGGTGTTTTGGGTAACCGGCACAGTTTACTGGAGCCCGGGGTCCTCGAATGCCCAACAACCTTGGACGATGATGAGTCGTAATACCGTTCGACTATTGCTTTGCTGCACGCATTGCAGTGGGAGGTATACCGCGGCTCTAGTCAGAGGAACCCCTTTAGCCAAAACCGGCCTCGTCATGCGTACAAAGCACTAGAACCTTTCAGCCTAAGACAGGAACCTGCAGGGTAGGATTACTTGCATCTAACCCCCCATAAACTGTCTATGTGTTACTGCTTTCCTTATCGCATGCCTGTACATACATACATCCCGCTTTGCGTAGGAGCATGCTAGGGCGGCTTTTAGGTCTGTCTCGAGTTCGTCTCGTGACTGTTAGGACCCTGCCATGGACCGATGAAGAGTCGCGCATCTCGATGTTGCGCGTTATCAATTTCCAAAATCCTTGAGTCAAGCGAGACTTTGGGAAATCAGGACTGTTTAAGTCTATTGTCTAAACCTAGTCGAAGTTTCAAACAGAAAATCAGGAACAACGAAAAGGATGTCGTGATACCCACACCATCCAGGTTAAAGTGCTAATCACTTACACCATCAAGGCTCCGGCACAGTGCTGCTTACGCCACCTCGGTTATGGTATCACGCCATCTGCATCGAGTTGTTCCGACCTCCAAAGTTGAAACTTCGATAAAGGAGCAGTCAAAAGGCTTAGGTCGTCTTGACATCCTTTAGTATCCATCGACTCAAACAAGGATACACCGTTGAAAAAGAAATCCGAGGATTCTATGGCAGCATCCGAACGTCATGAGACAAACTCGTTTCTAGAGTCTAGGAGGACACTGACGATAATGACATGCGCATTGCATTTCTTCGAATTCTTTCAAAAAATCTTGTTGCAGGAACGCCACTGAGTTCTCATTTACTTTGCTGTCCAAAGTTTTAGGCCATCACCTTCATCGATCATCAATCCAAAATGGCAGCACAAACTGAAAAGGGCTGTAGAGGAGTTAGGTCACAAAATGGACAAACAAATGATCATGGTCCAGGGACTGGTTGACCTCTTCACCACCATAGCCCCGCAGTCGGATATGGGGCTAATCAAGGAATCCTCTCAAGCCTGCCATACTCCTGCCGTCGGAAAGTGCTCGAAGGACATGTTCAAAGACCTGGCTGAGTTTCATGAAGGCAGGACTTACCCGAAGGAGAATGTTGGATCCTTTTTCAAAGCCCATGCTGAAAGGGAGGATATGGGCAACAAAGCAATCAATCCTAAAGGCAAAAGAGTGCATCGTGTGGAAGGTGCAGTGTGGTGCAACTACAAAGCGAGCAAAGGTTCCACTCTGAATCCTCAATCCGGTCGTCGGAACCCACCAAAGACCTTCTCTCGCTTCTCCACACCGTTGTCCTTAGTTTATGAGAAGCTCCTCGAAGCTGGCTTCCTCAAACCACTTCTTCCAGCTCCTTCGCCTCGAACATTCCCGGCATCCTACAATTCAAATGCCTATTGTGCCTTCCATCAAATGCCTGGCCATCTCACTGATGCCTGCTTCCGCCTTCGACATGCCATTCAAGATCTCATCGACAATGGCATCATCCCAGCTCCGCTCCCATTAAGGCCCAGTGTCATCTCTGAGCCCCTGCCTCAACATGTTTCTAACCCACATGTTAGCCAGATATCCATCAGCTCCACTCAAATCAACCCCACCTCCACCATATTCAATCAATCCAAACCAGTCGTGTCTCCCCCATCCGAGCCCGAGGTTAACCTGATGGTCATAGATGCAATCAAGGTCCTTGCTGCCAACACCAGGATTGACAGTGATGAGGAGCCTACAAAGGAGGAATTCAAGAGGAAGGTTAATCGATCAAAGGAGAAAGCAGACTGGCTGAGATCTTTCAATCATGAGAATTTGGGACTGTTCCCTCAAATGGGTCTGGCCGAAGAGGATGAAGTGCTGTTGCTTGGGCCTGTTGTCCTCTAACTCCCACCTCTCTGCAAGGAAGTCAAGGGTAACTATAAAAGTTGCATTTTCAAGTCACGTCTAATTTGCATTGACACTTTTTAGTCTGGGTCTGACACAGTGTCTGTCTAGTCGTCTAAGCCTAGCTCTGAGTCGGAGTTTGTGCCTCTTGGCCCTCCTTGTCGTAGCTTCTATCCTCAACTCGAGTCTTTTTGTTGTACTTGGCAACCCCGAGGGCTTTATGATATGCATTATCCTGCTTCTAAGTACTTTGCTGGCTTTTCGATAAACTGTGTCGACCCTGACGACGAAGGGATAGATTTCGATGGGAATCTCCCCAAGGAAATGTGTTCCCTCGCCGAAAGGGAAGACGAAAGGCATGCTCAGCCTCTAAAAGAAGAAGTAATTTCTAATAAACTTGAAAGATGAGGTAAACCCCTCCGGAAGTTTCAAAATTGTTACGGCGCTGTCCCCAGAAGAGCATTGTGCCCGTTCAATGAATTCAACAACATCTTGGCATAGTCTCACAAAGACACACCTGGTGTCGATCATGAGATAAAGAAGCATTGAGTCCTTTACTACCGGATGCCAAGCCAGAAAGCAAAAGCTCAGAAGCCTCCATGCCTTATACCATGTTCAAAACAGTAACAACAGTGTTCCCTCAAGTGCACATTAAAAGGTGCAAAAGTGACTTGGAATGAGACATTTCCAACCAAAGCAGTAATGCCCTTTTCACTATCAAGGCCATTCTATCTGGGGCCACAATCAAAGCTCATCAATCTCAACGGCAACGGATTCAATACCGTGGTCTACATGGATCAATTCAAGTACTACTTTTCCTTGAGAGATGCTCGTTGGATCGAAAACCACAAAGGTGGGCGATTCCAAGCAAAAGTTAGAGCAGCCTGTTAGACTGAAAACCTAAGGAGGCGGTCTAAGCAAAAATAAATAGGCAAAAAGTCGAAAGCTCGCTAGGCCGAAACCTGAAAGGTGGCACTAGGCAAAAGTTAGAGCGTAAAAGGAGAGGTGAAATACACGAGTGAACCTTGGCCTGAACTACGTTTTGACCTGATTCCCCAGAAGGGGATACGTAGGCAGTCTCTCTCTTCGAGACTCGGTCATAATCTATCAACTGGATCTCAAGTTTTGGCTTTGGTGCACCGCGTTGGCCGCCTGAACTATGTTTTGGCAAATCCTTCCCTGAGGTTCGGTCGCAATCTATCAATTGGATCCAAGGCTTTGGTACATTGCCGTAGTCAAGAAGAAAACAAGTTTCATTTGTGCAGAAGGGGGAAAACCTTTCATCTTTCAATTTTATTTCAAACTGCTTCTTCAATTTCAAAGCTGAGCAAAAGCCTTCAAAAAAAAAAAATCTGAAGCATGAAAAACAGAACGAAATGCTCGTGAGGCCCAATGGGCTCACAGTTTATTCTAAGTCAGCAGAGTCTAGTGTAAGCGATCGCAGCGGGCTTGTAGTCATGCACGCTAGTTTGAGGTTCATGCGCTCACTTGTTCAAAGTGATGCACGTTGGTTTCAAACCCGCTTGCGCTTATTCGATTCCTGGAGCAAGCAACAGTAGGCGGCCATCGTGCCTACCAAATATTTTGGACTCCTGCGTGGGTACCTCAAGTTCAAATCAAGGTCTCGGTGCCTCGAAAGTTGTTCTATCATTCAAAGCACCTCGAATATCATTCAATGGGCTTTTGCCAAGTTTTGTCATGTCATGCAAGTCATACGGACCTAATATGACTACACGGGGGTGTCGGTTTCAGTCCGGGCCTATACGAGTCATCTCTTTGCGTCTTTTTGTCCATCTTTGCGACATTTTTCAAGTGTTTTAATCTGTTTCCCATTCTGGGGCTTTCTTCTCAATTTTGTTTGTTCGTATAGGTCATTGTACATCTATTTGACCTTACGCAAGCGTCAGTTTCACCTGTCTACGGGATATTTGAATTTTGGCTCATTAATGCCTAAAATTTCATTTTTCCGCGAATCTAAGAGTCCGCATCGCATCCTGGGGCTCTTTCTCCCTTTTTCATTCCAGCTAGGCACATCTGCATATACGTGTGTCTGTGTGTCGACTCAACTCACTTGTCAATGCAAATCAGATATTAGTGATGCGTTTATGCGCTCTGTCTCAAAGGAGAGTTAAGAAACTGAAAAATGCAATTTTTACATTGCTACCCTAGCTTCTATCTCCTATCCAAGCAATGGAATCGTGTGAACAGCAAGAATATGTCAGCCCATGGCAAAGCAAAGCGTATCTACGGGGCACATCCGCCTAAGCATCAAAGAAAAGGCAACCAGGCCCAATGTCGTCACTATGTCAACTGAGGCACACCAGCCCGCTCAATGCCCCTCTATTTTGGCACGCAAACCCGAAACTCAAAAGCAGAAGGCAGTAAAGTAAGGAAACTCAGTGGTAGTCCTCAGGCATCGTCGTCCTCTTAGGAGCCGCCCTTAGCTTGCGTCTGCATTTTCAATTTGTGCATGCAATTGAATACATGTCATTGCATATTGTATATCAACTGTTAAAAACAGAAAAAGTCTATCAAATGCCAAAGCATGCTTATCTAACAGCGAAGGCAGCAAGTAATCAGGCTTTTGCGGGTTCATACCTGGGATCAAGTCACTGCTGGAACTAGAGCCGAAACCACTACCCAGAATCAATTCAAATCAACGACGGCCAGCCATGTCGTCCTTCTAATCAATTCAATCAACGACGATCAGCCATATCGTCCTTCTAATCAATTCAATCAACGACGATCAGCCATATCGTCCTTTTCAAATCAACGACGGTCAGTCATATCGTCCTTCTCAAATCAACGACGGTCAGCCATATCGTCCCTTCAAATCAATTCAATCAACGACGGTCAGTCATATCGTCCTTTCAATTCAATCAACGACGGTCAGCCATATCGTCCTTCAAATCAAATCAATCAACGACGGTCAGCCATATCGTCCTTCCTTTCAATTCATTCAACGACGGCCAGCCATGTCGTCATCTAAATCAATTCAATCAACGACGGTCAGCCATATCGTCCTTCAAATCAAATCAATCAACGACGGTCAGCCATATCGTCCTTCCTTTCAATTCATTCAACGACGGCCAGCCATGTCGTCATCTAAATCAATTCAATCAACGACGGTCAGCCATATCGTCCTTTCAATTCAAATCAACGACGATCAGCCATATCGTCCTTCTAATCAATTCAATCAACAACGATCAGCCATATCGTCCTTTTCAAATCAACGACGGTCAGTCATATCGTCCTTTTCAAATCAACGACGGTCAGTCATATCGTCCTTTTCAAATCAACGACGGTCAGTCATATCGTCCTTCGCAATTCAACGACGGCCAGCCATGTCGTCCTCAAAGTCAATTCAATGCAACGACGATCAGAATGTCGTCCACTTCAATCCATCAACGGCAATCAGCCATATCGCCCGCTTCCAACCCTTCACGGCATTCAGAATATCGCCCGCCGTTCAACTCAGCGGCCGCCCATCCAATCAAGCACCACAACGACGGTCTGCCCGTCTAATCAATCTATAACAACCGTCCGCCTATCCTGATCCATATCTATGTATAGCAAGTGCAACTTCCAACAGTCTTATTGCTCTGTCTCGGATGGTCTTTGATAAGGAGATTGGCT
Source organism: Rhododendron mucronatum var. ripense (assembly GCA_019656295.1). Taxonomy (NCBI): domain Eukaryota; kingdom Viridiplantae; phylum Streptophyta; class Magnoliopsida; order Ericales; family Ericaceae; genus Rhododendron; species Rhododendron mucronatum. Next base: position 1,871,186 of record BPLT01000072.1, on the reverse strand, counting down.
CTGGTTCCCAACAGATGGAATTTAACCTACCTGACACGACCTACCCGTGGCTGTTGAAGTTTCTGTAGGCCGAAGAAGGTTCGATCCCCCAGGGTAATGATTTGTCCGCAACTGATTAATCCCCAGGAGAGTCCGCCTCGGCATTCAATGATGGTCTGCCCATCCCCGTTTCCCAACAAAGTTCAAACCCTCTTTCAATCAAATCAACGATGGTTCAACGAGTCGTCCTCAACGATGACCCACCGTCTCAAATCAACGATGGTTTAACGAGTCGTCCCTCAACGATGACCCACCGTCACAAGTCAACGATGGTTTAACGAGTCATCCCTTAAAAATGACCCACCGTCACAAGTCAACGATGGTTTAACGAGTCATCCCTTAAAAATGACCCACCGTCACAAGTCAACGATGGTTTAACGAGTCATCCCTTAAAATGACCCACCGTCTCAACTCAACGATGGTTTAACGAGTCATCCCATAAAAATGACCCACCGTCACAAGTCAACGATGGTTTAACGAGTCATCCCTTAAAAATGACCCACCGTCACAAGTCAACGATGGTTTAACGAGTCATCCCTTAAAAATGACCCACCGTCACAAGTCAACGATGGTTTAACGAGTCGTCCTCAGCAATGACCCACCGTCTCAAATCAACGATGGTTTAACGAGTCGTCCTCAGCGATGACCCACCGTCCCGAATCAACGTGTGGGCACACGCCCCGGAAAATCGCCCGATTTTGGTTTGGAACGGATATTGTTTGGGGGGCGGCCCTTTTGGAAAATAGCGCGGCGAAACGCTTCGATTCAGAGTCGCCACTCGGGTTTTAGCGGAAGAACACCCAAGGAACCGAACTCGAGAACGTTTGCTACGTTTTGTTTTTGATTTGAAAAATGTTTGATTTGATTTGGAAAGGCGTAGACTGGTCCGTCGTCACCTTCGATATCTGAGGTTCGGGAGCCAGGTTACGAGAGGGGAAGGGTTTTATGGCACCCCTCTCGCCCAATCCGGAGATCGGTCTCTACTCGGGCATTTTATTAAAACTTTTGCATTTTTCTCTCATTTGATCATTTTTGGCCAGTTAGGGCGGGGGAACAGTTAATAGGGATTAAAACTGTAACACGTTGCAGTTTGTATGACAAAAATGTTGCAGTTTATATGACAAAATGTTTATGGATGATGATTTGCTTGCTTGAATTGAATTAAATGTAAGAATATAGATTGAGAACAAGCGCTGCCAGAAGCTCAACAGGATAATGTACGCTGCCCGTCGGGTGCGTGAGCAGGCGACATGCTGGCACGCCATGGCAAAGCCACTGCACGCCATCACACCCTGCGCACGCCACCTTCAGGCTGGCGTACACTACCACCTCAATTTCTTACAGCTCCTACTCTCAATCCTCTGGGCTCTGGAAGGGACCAGTGCACACCCAGGGCAAACCACGCAGTTTATAAAGTACTATGTACAGATTACAGGCAGATAAAATGGCTGTAAGCCATGAAAAGGAACAAAAATCCCCAAAAACAGAGTGGGGAAATATGAAAAGGCCAGGACTGAGCTGGGATGTAAGGGCCAGGCACTGAACCATGGCCTACATGCCGTACGCCACCACTATGGGGCCGTACGCCATGCTCGCCCTCCTATCCAGTGCTTGGCTTTACATGATCTGGGTTCTGGAACATGACCAGAGGCACCCCAGAGGCCTTAAAAAGCAAGATAAGTGCAGGTATTGAAAATTACAGTTAAACCGTTCTAATGTACAGAAAGCAGTAAACTGGTTATTAGCATGCTCAAGGTGATGACAGAAAGGAAGTAAGCAATAAATGGACACTTCATGATCCCCACGCCAGCAGTGCACATACTACCAAAGGTGGCGTACGGCTTGATGAAGCTGGCGTGCGCCATGGTGTGTCCTCTACGACTGATTTATTTTACCAGAGAGGGGTCTGTACTAGTATCAGTTACTAGCCAGAACCCTTCTGGTTCCCCTCAGGAACTGAAAACAGAAAGCAACACAAAGGTGGTATACCTTTGGTTGCAAGAGATGGAAGGATGGATTGAGCTTTGGGGGTTGAAGATGGAGGCTGTGCAGTGACTGGACAGTGGTGTGGGGTGTGAGGTACTCCTCTTACTCTCTTTCCTTCAATGGGAGAGCAAAGAACAAGAGAGAAGAGAGAGATTGGCTTGGGTTCTTAATGAGGTTAACCCTTGCAAATGAATGCAAGGGCTTGCATTTATAGAGGAGAGAGGCTGAGATCAGGGCTGATCAACTGGGGTTAGGGGCTTGGTTAGGTTTAGAGGGAGCCTCCCATGCATTTAATGCATGGGACTTGTTGATGGGGCATGTAGGAGAGAGAGGGGGACGTCCCCTGCAGAATGCAATGATCAGGGGACTCTGCGCCGTACTGAGACGGTTGCAAAGTTTCGAGCACGTGACAGAAAAGCAGTGATTTGACCGGTCTTGACCATGCGTGCGCCACCTGTGACCTACCGTGCGCCAGGTCAAACTCAGTCAACGGTCGATGATCGACACGTGGCAAGTACCTGGCGCACGCCAACGAGAAGGTGGCGTAAGCAAGGTACGGCTTTGCTGAGGTTCATTGGGCTCGAGATTTGAAGGGTTTGAAGTGGGCTTTGAAAGCGGGCTTTGAAGGTGGAGGATCCAACATCTAAAGCTCAAATCCATCCATCGACTCTGGACTGTTCTCGACCGTTTATCATCATCGGGTCAACAACAGAAATAACAAGGACTAATCCGGACAGTCCAGAATGGGGTGTCTACAGAAGCCCCCCTTTGACGGCACTTGGAGCACCATTTGGTTGAAGTGGAGACAAGTAACGTCAAAGGTTGTCTAGACACCCTACTCCGGACTATCCTGAGCAAGACAAAGAAGGCATGAACTTTAAAGAACCTGATCGATGAGTTCAGCCCGACATATTATTTTGAGAAAGACTGTTGCTCGCGGAGGGCAGAAATTGGACGAGTGGACCGTCGTTGAATTTGAAATTGGACGGGTGGACCGTCGTTGAATTGAATTGAAATTGGACGGGTGGACCGTCGTTGAATTTGAAATGGGACGGGTGGACCGTCGTTGATTTGAAATTGGACGGGTGGACCGTCGTTGAATTTGAAATCGGACGGGTGGACCGTCGTTGAATTGAAATTGGACGGGTGGACCGTCGTTGGGTGGACCGTCGTTGAATTTGAAATGGGACGGGTGGACCGTCGTTGAATTTGAAATGGGACGGGTGGACCGTCGTTGATTTGAAATTGGACGGGTGGACCGTCGTTGAATTTGAAATGGGACGGGTGGACCGTCGTTGATTTGAAATCGGACGGGTGGACCGTCGTTGAATTTGAAATGGGACGGGTGGACCGTCGTTGAATTTGAAATGGGACGGGTGGACCGTCGTTGATTTGAAATTGGACGGGTGGACCGTCGTTGAATTTGAAATGGGACGGGTGGACCGTCGTTGATTTGAAATCGGACGGGTGGACCGTCGTTGAATTTGAAATCGGAGGGGACTCTGCTTGGGGGTAAGCCCACCAGAGGTACAAATGAGCATTTGGACTATTTGAGTCCCCATTTGAGGAGAGAAAGCTTGATCCATGGCGTTTGGGCCCACGGCCCATTACATGGTGGCGTACGGTATTCTTGACATGGCGTACGCCAGGACTCGCTGTTTGCCCGGTCCAGATCCAGGCCCAGACCCGGCCCAGCACGTCCTCATGTCGTATAAACTTCTGGAATACGAATGGTAATGCAGAGAAACCGCCATCCTTCGACTTTTGAAATCCCAAAAACTTCCAACTTCCCCCATTCTCGCTTTCTTCCACAACCCACTCATCCACATAGACCTATGGCTGAAATCAGTGGCGGCGGCGGCAGTGCAGGCGGCAATGAGGGCGGTAATGGCGAGGGACGGCCGAGAGTGAGTGGAGATGAGGCCGAGAGGCCTCAAATCGACGATCAGATGTCAGGCGAACCTTCGTCGAGTGCTGGTGCAGAGATCCCCGGCGGCGATGGCGACATCGGTGGCCATGCAGAGAAGGCCGGTGACGACGACGGGCGGCGTACGCCAGGGGCGACCGACCGTACGCCACCCGTCGTTGAGGCGAGGGGCCCACAGGTGCGACGGTTAGACTTCGAGAGCGGAGTGGAGGGACTGGTCGTTACGGGTCCCGTTCTGGCAGGGACCAGCGGCGGCTGCAGTGGCGGTGATGCTGTTGAGGGCGGCGGTGATGATCGGTCGGGTGCGCGGGGAAGAGATCCGGCACGGGGCAAAGATGTCGTAGCGGAGGAGGATGCTCCCATTGGGGGACCCACAGGGCCAGCAGAGTTCAGACCCGCGGCGGGGTCCTCAGCGCACGTTCCCATTACGCGCGGGGATTTCGCGGAGTTTGTGACCGAGGAGGTGCTTGATCGGCTGCTGAGAGAGAATCCGGCGGTGGTGGAAGTGGTGATGTCAGCCCGAGAGGAGAGGCTGAGACAGGTCGCGCAGGCTCAGTATGAGGAGCGCCTGCGGGTTGAGGCCGAGAGGGCCAAGGCAGCGGAGGATGCTTTTGTACGAGAGACTGAGGTGGTCGAGCAGGCCCAGGAGGAGGGTGGTCTAGCTCGTGAGCGAGCGGTGGCACGGGCAGAGACGATGCGGGCTGCAGGCCGCCCGGCTTTTGAGGCAGGGGCCTATGTTCCCCCGGAGCCACATTTGTTTATACCGTCCGGGTTTGAGAGTTACATTCCCCGACGCGATGATTACGACGCAGAGCTTGTGCTGCGGGACCCGGAGTGGCACTTGTCGGTGGACTGGGCGCAGGTATTCCTTTGAACTCCACTTTTGACTTACTACTATACTTGTACTCAGTTTTACTTGTGCATGGTTTCTGATAGTATGGTGACACATACATGCTTGGTAACCGGACTTGGTAGATAGAACCTCAGGTAGAAAACACTTGAACTCGACTGTAGAACTTTGGGTAGAACTGTGTGATAATGAACTTGAATCGACTGTAGGCTGCCTCGACTTGTCAATGTTTCGAAACTTGAATTCGACTGATAGAACACCAATGCCTTTGATTCGACTGAGTAGAATGCCTTTTGTAAATTGAATACTACGCTTTTTAAAATAACTTGCTTCGACCTCATGCTAAATACGGACCTTGAATTTGACCATAGAATGTTGGATGCCCTTTTGATTTGAAACTAGATTCGACTGCTTGTTGTAACATGCATGCTAATGGAAACTCTTGTTCTTTTGCTTTTATGGTGTGCAGAGGACGAGAGGCGGTACACGGGGGCATGGCGGTCCTGCTAGTTCCCTTGAGTTGTACAGAGGGCTGCCCGAGCGGGTCAGGTCCTTGGTTGATGCTGCAGGGTTCAGGCCGTTCATCCTGACACAGACGGCCACGCTCAGCGACCACGCCCTACTCACGGCGCTGGCTGAGAGGTGGTGGGATGCCTCCAACACCTTCCACCTTCCGATCGGGGAGATGACTGTGACTCCGGCGGACTTTGCTGCTTTGACAGGTCTGAGGGTAGGAGGGGAGCCTATCCCGTTTGATACAGGGATCCATAGAGACCCGGAGGCGTTGCAGTGGTTCTTGGGCTTCGTGCCCGTGGGTATCTCGGAGACATTCACCCATGATCAGTTCCACTGGCGCTTGAAGGACAGGATCCCGCACTCGGAGCAGGAGGAGGAGCAGATGGCGAGGGCCTACTTGTTGTACTTGTTCGGGGCGTCGCTGTACCCCAACAAGAGGTCCACGGTGCACCTGGCCTACTTGCCGGCCCTGTTTGACTTGCGCACGGCGGCCAAGTACGATTGGGGAGGTGCTGCTCTGGGGACGTGCTATGGCTTCATGGGAGAGTTCTCTCGGCGGAAGAAGGCGATAGCCGGCCTTTGGAGGGTGTGGGAGGTAAGAAAAACAAACTCGTAACCTTTACTTTTCTGAGCACTTTCCCCTCTTTTGGATTCTGACTGTTGTACTGATGCATTGATTGTTTAAACTTGCAGCTATGGGCATACGAGGTGCTGAAGATGTACCCTTCGGAGAACTCCTGCCCGAACTTGAAGACGCTCCCACGTGCTCTGATATGGGGGCCACAGTACCGAGGGAAGAAGGCGGCAAGAGGTAGCCTCCAGGCCTTCCGGGCGTACCTTGACGAGCTGTCGAGCACCCAGGTAGAACTCAACCTTTTTTATCGACTACTCTTGCCTTAGAATTGCTTCAATGCTGTCGCTGATCGACTATTTGTTGCTTGATTGTTGAATGCTTACAGGTGGAGTGGGACCCTTGGAGGACTACGGAGGCTGAGCCGGAGTACCTTTCTCGGAGCAGGGTGGTAGGCGCGAGCCGCGTGCTACTGGAGTCGATTTTCGGGTGGCAGTGGTACCTAGGGGACCGAGTGACACGACAGTCACTTGAGGCTTCAGAGTTTGTGGTGCCGGGTCCACTTCCGCCTCGCGCTTCCCACACGGACCAGTACACGCTGGCTGAGCTGCAGCGCTTCACCGTCCCGGCAGGCCTTAGTGCTTTCTTGAGGCCCGAGCGCGACTATGCTGTCTATCAGAGGCAGTACTTGGCGGGGCCACTTGGAGTTGTCGAGCACGGAGCTGTGGAGGCTGAGGCTAGAGCAGCGGGAGAGGAGAGGCGCGGGCAAGGCAGGACTGCCCGCTCGAGGGAGAGGAGTGAGCCTGCTAGGGCGACGGGCCTTCCTCGGCTTTCTTGGACACTGGCTGTGCGGGATGCTCAGGGAGAGGAGGCGACCGTTCAGTTTGAGCCTGCGAGGAGAGAGCCCGAGGAGATCACAGGACCGGTACGATACTATAGCATCCCTTGCATTTCCCTTGTTCACTCTGATTTGCATATGTATACCTGTCTTGCAAACTGACTTGACCATTTATTGTAATACAGGCCCCGATGGAGTGGGTGAGAGAGGCGGTGCGCCTGATGAAGGCCATGGAGAAGGAGTTCCACCGAATTGCCGGCGGTGCCCAGTTGCGGCTGCAGTATCCACCTCCAGTTCCAGCTCCTACTGTGCGGCCTCAGGTATGACTTTGAAACTTTGATAGAATAATGTCCTGCTTTCACATTTCAATATATATGCAATATGTACACAAATGTTGATAAGCTAAATGCAATGCAGGGGCAGGCTAGGGCGGCTCCTAGAAGGAAGAGCGTGAGGCCACCGCCTCAGAAGCAGATAGCACCGAGCTCATCTCGACCAGCAGCGAGCACTCAGAGAGGAGTACACATTGCGACTGCTAGCGAGGGTCTCCCATTCCGCCGGGAGCTGAGGAAGAGGTCTGCAGAGAAGAGGCCTGCTGAGGGGCCTCTGCAGAAGAAGAGGAGAGAAGAAGAGGAAGCAGAAGAAGAGGAGGAGAGCACGTCCCTCAGCAGCGACTCTGACTCCGCGGAGGATCCCCGATTCCGGATAGACCCGCGCGAGCTGGTAGAGAGCGAGGAGGAGGAGGACGACGAGGACTTGTTCGACGACTGAGGACTATCACTGAGCCTTAGTCTATTTTGCTGTTTGACTTTTGGTACACTGATTCGTTGACATTTGGGCCTGCGTGCCTTTTGACTTGTAGGCGAGTGTGCCTTAGTACATTCTGAGCTTGCTCGGGCCGTTGTGCCGCTTGATGCATTCCACTTTTTGCTTTTTGGGGCTCTGGCATATTACATATGGTAGAAATAATATCTGCATTTTCTGTTTGTCGGTTCCTTTAGTTGTTGAGTTTTGTGTTTCAAAGAACGAGCAAACCATCCCCTAACATCTAACATGCATTGATGATAGTTCTGAAGCGACACAGACACTTGTATATGTGCAAAAATGGGTCTAGCTCGAAGAGAAAGGTACAGAAAAGCCTCAGGATACGAGATATACCCCAGACACGCGGAGGATACGGGAAAATTGGTATTGATAGACCAAATTCTATATTCCTCCAAAACAGAAGAAACTGACACTTTGAATAGACTACATAGATGTACAATGACCTGTACAAACCATTGAAACCGGCAGAAACGTCCCGATTCAGGGAAAAATGCCATAAAAAGGCTAAAAATGTCGCAAAAATGGACATAAGACGCAAAAGACGACTCGATATGGTCCCGGACTGAAACCGACACCCCCGTATAGTTACACAAGTCCTATGTGACATGTACGGTGTAACAAAACTTGGCAAAACCCCACAAAACGAATTTTTGACCCTCCGTATCCTTGATTTTAGTTCGACACGGGCCTCCGGGGGTCCAAAATCTCCGATGGGCGCGGCTTTTGGGCACCGATGCTTTGCTGCGGTCCCAAATGATGCTTGAAATTTGTATAAATCAAGAAATATCCAAAACAAGCCTCGGATTTGAAAACGACCACGCGAGGGCAGCTGCTGGTGGAAACTGGTTTTCTGGTGCACATACGTACCGTACGCCAGGTCTATGAGCCCGTACGCCAGGATAGTAAAAACCATGTGTACGCCAACTTTGGGATGGCGTACGCCAAGTTCCTGTGGGTCAGGTCCACTTGACTGACCAACTGTCCTTTTTCAGGGGGCGTTTTGTTTCCATCCCCACACGGTTTCCCCACGGCTTCTGAGAGTTCAGGGGGCAGTGTACTTGGCATAAGGCTCTCTTGGAGGCTAGCTATTTGTTCCCATGCTCCAAGTATTTTACAACGGCCATTTGAAGCCTATAAAGCTGGGATGCCTCCTTCAGGGCATTCTCAGCACCAACTACTCCCCTTTTCTTTTCTAGCATTTGCCTTGTCCATGGATAATCCCCTCCCAACACTGCTCAGGCCTTGGCTAGTGTCCTTTTTGGGTGTTGATTGGCTCAACTTTCAATACCACGGGCTTTCTTCTTTCCGCTTTCTTCGACATGTGCCGATCCGCCCGGCGCTGCTGTGGGCTGCTTTGAGGTTTTGGGACCCGGACGTCCATGTCTTCCGTTTCGGCGATGATGAAATGTGCCCGACGGTGGAGGAATTTCAGGCGTACCTCCGCACTTACGCGTCCTCGACGCTCGTTGTTCCTCCATACCAAGTGAGCATGCCAAAGCTGCTGGCTAGCTCGCTTGGAATTCCTCGAGGGTTGGCGAACACAATCCTGGATGGTGGCCAGGTGAACGTCATCCGGCTGATTGAAATGTACAGCCCGGATGTTGACTTGAATAGCCCAAATAGCGACGAAGTTCAAGCGCGTCGGCGCTTTGCCTTGGTTATCTGCCTGCTTGCGGCTTATTTGTTCGTTCCTGCCGACGGGCGGGTCAACTCTTCCTTGGTGAGCGTGGCCGCTCAAATGGGGGATCGAAAGAACGTGATTCCCATGGTCCTGGCTGAGACACTCATAGGTTTGGATCTAGTGAGTACGGGCCAATCGGCCGTTTTCAGCGGGAGCCCGCTCTTGCTTCAGGTAAACTCACTCAGCTCACCTTTTTCTGGTTTTTCGCACATTCTCGTTTTACCTCGACACTCGGCTTAGGCTACTTCCTAGTTCCTTACTTGTCTTTTCGCTCAGGCTTTATCTGGCTGCTTACTTGTTTTATCACTCATGCAGCTGTGGTTGTCAGACAAGCTGAGCCTTTTGCATCCACCGGCAGCGGGCTGGAACCTGTTTCCAAAACGGGTTCATCAGAGGGAAATGCGGTATCCCGACTTGGATGTGGAGGGCTGGTACGAGTTCATGCGGGAAATGCAGCCCGATGAAATTGCTTGGAGGTGTCCGTGGCTAGACCTTGCAGACATGACTCTCCATTCTGACGGCTTTGACAGGGTGGTCATCGCGGGGCTGACCAGCTTCACATTCTACATCCCTGGGCGGATCCTTCGCCAACTAGGCGCTTCACAGGATAACACCCGAATCAGTACCGGGGGCTTCCGTCTTCCCAACTTCAATGCTCAGACGCTGGGCGGTTATCAGAGGCGCTGGGGCCTGAGGGTTCTCCAGGCGGAGATGCCAGATTTTAACCCTCGGCTAAAGAGTCGCTACAGACAGTGGCTGAGAGCAGATGTGCATGCAAGAACAAATATGGGCTGACTCCAAACCACTTTGCTGTACTTAGAATAAGCTGTGAGCCGTTAGGCTTCTCAAGCATTTTGTTCTGTTTTTCATGCTTCATTTTTTTTTAAGGCTTTTATGCTCAGCTTGTGTATTAGAAATAGTAATTTTGCGAAATAAAGCTGAAAGATGAAGGGTTTCCCCCTTTTGAATTCTCTTACGTGACTCCAGTCCGCCTTTTGAATCTCTGAACCATCTCGGCCTTGTTACAAACCCAAAATGTCAGACCGGGGATCAGCTTGATAGAATATGACCGGGTCTCATTGTGAGACTGCCTACGTATCCCTTTGCAGGGAATCAGGTCAGAACGTAGTTCAGGCAAGGGTTCGCTCGTGTATTTTACCTTTCCTTTTACGCTCTAACTTTTGCCTAGAACCGCCTTAACAGGTTTTTGGTCTAGCGAGCTTTTTTGATTTTGCCTATTTATTTTTGCCTAGACTGCCTCCTTAGGTTTTCGGTCTAGCAGGCTGCTCTAACTTTTGCTTGGAATCGCCCACCCTTGTGGTTTTCGATCCAACGAGCATCTCTCAAGGATAGTAACGTTTGAGCTGATCCAGGTTGACCAAGGTGCTGAATTCGTTGCCGTCGAGGTCGATGAGCTTGGCGGCACCCCCAGATAGGATGGTTTTGATGATGTACGGCCCAGAACGCTTTGGCCGGAACTTCCCACGAGGATCGAACACTGGAGCCCGGATCTCCTTTGTAACCATATCCCCTTCGACCAGACCTCTCGACTTCACTTTCTTGTTGAACGCCCGGGCAATTCGACGCTGATACCCTTGAACATGATACAGAGCACGGAGCCTTCTTTCATCAAACATCATAAGCTCGGCGAACCTTCCACTCAACCATTCAGCTTCCTCAAGCCCACTTTCAGTCATGACTCTCAGGGACGGAATTTCAAGCTCAATGGGGAGTACAGCTTCCATTCCATAGACTAAAGAGAACGGGGTTGCGCCTGTGGAAGTGCGAATCGAAGTGCGGTACCCCCAGAGGGCCAGCGGTAGCAGTTCGTGCCAATCCCTTGCAGACTCAGCAGTCTTTTTGATGATCATCTCGACATTTTTGTTGGCAGCCTCGACAGCCCCGTTCGTCTGCGGCCGGTAGGCTGTTGAATGATGGACCTTGATTCCAAATTCCTCGAACAGCTCCAAAACCCTACCCTTGAAGTGGCTTCCATTGTCTGAAACGAATGCCTGAGGTACCCCATACCGGTAGATGATGTTCTTTCGAATGAACTGCGCGACTTGAACAGTTGTCAGAGTCTTATAGGATTCAGCCTCAACCCACTTAGTGAAGTAGTCGATGGCTACTAGTATGAACTTGTGGCCGTTCGAAGCAGAAGGGTTGATCATCCCGATGACGTCGATTCCCCACACTGAGAAAGGCCAAGGCGAGGTCATACCAAAAAGTTCAGTTGGAGGAACATGCTGCAGATTAGCATGGATTTGGCATTTATAGCAACGTCGCACATAATCAATACATTGAGATTCCATGGTAGACCAATAATAACCCTGCCTGAGGATTTTTCTTGCGAGCATGACGCCGTTCATGTGAGGACCGCAGACTCCTTCGTGAATCTCCTCCATTATCCGTGTTGCTTCGGTACCGTTCACACACAGCTTGTGCATCCCGCAGTGAGACCTTCGATACAACTTTCCCCCGCAGATGATGTACTGAGCAGCCAAACGCTGCAAAGCGATCCGATCCTTCCTTGTAGCCCCAGTGGGAAACTCCCCGCGCTCCACAAAATTCCAGATGTCATGGTACCAGGGCAGGCCATCATCGACATCATCGATGGCGTTGATGTATTCATAAGCGGGCAGGTCCCTTTGTTCGATCACAATCGGCCGCATTTTGACCCCTGTCGGGAGTTCGATCATTGAAGCCAAGGTCGCCAAGGCGTCGGCGAACTGATTCCTCAAGCGAGGGACATGGGTGAAAGTCACCTTATTGAAGCGAGGAATCAGTTCCTCCAAGTCTTGGTGATAAGGCTTCAGCTTTTCCTCGCGAACCTTCCAATCTCCATTGGCCTGGGACACCACCAAGTTCGAATCTCCGATAACCTCGAGTTTCTCAACTCCCAGTGCAATTGCCGCCTCCATTCCGACGATGCAGGCCTCATACTCGGCTTGATTGTTGGTAACATCGAAATTCAGTTTGAACGCGAGCGGAATATGAGCGCCGGCGGGCGTGATTAGCAGCACCCCGATTCCGAACCCTTTCTGATTAGCAGCCCCGTCGAAATACAGCGTCCATATTTCTTCAGTCACGGTTAGTACATCCTCGTCTGGGAAATTGAAATTCACATCCTCTGGCCCCTCAACTGGGTGATCTGCCAAGAATTCTGCCACGGCGCGGCCTTTTACTGACTTCCTCGTGACATGCTGGAGATCGAACTCAGCCAGCAGAAGCAACCAACGTGCTAGCTTATGGGTGAGCGCTGGCTTCTCGAATAGATATTTGATGGGGTCCATCCGAGAAATCAGCTTCACCGAATAGGCTAGCATGTAGTGTCTAAGCTTTTTGGTAGCCCAAACTAGTGCCCAGCATGTCTTTTCCAAAGGGGTATATCGCTCTTCGCTTCCTACCATTTTCTTGCTCAAATAGTAGATGGCCTTCTCGACTCTGTTTTCCCCTTCCTGCGCTAGTAGACACCCCATTGCCGTTGGTGTCACAGATAAGTACAGAATCAGCGGTTGTCCTGGCGTAGGCGGCATCAGCACTGGCGGATTCTGTAAGTAGGTTTTGATTGACTCGAAAGCGGCTTGGCACTTGTCTGTCCACTCGAATGGGACATTTTTCTTGAGTAAGCGGAACAACGGTTCACAAGTCGGAGTCAATTTGGCGATGAATCGGCTGATAAACTGAACCTTTCCCAGAAAACTCCGCACTCCCTTCTCGGATTGCGGGGGCTCCATTTCGAGAATTGCTTTGATCTTAGACGGGTCGACCTCGATTCCTCTCTTGGTGATCAGAAACCCCAACATTTTACCTGCCGTAACCCCAAATGTGCACTTCTGCGGGTTGAGACGCACGTTGTACTTTCGAAGCCTTTCGAGAAACTGCCTGAGCGAGGGGAGATAGTCCTTTTCCTCTTTTGCCTTTACGATCATGTCGTCTACATACACCTCGACCGTCTTGTGGATGAAGTCATGGAACAAAGTTGTTTGGGCCCTTTGGAAAGTGCACCCGGCATTCTTGAGCCCAAATGGCATTTTCACGTAACAGTAGGTTCCCCATTCTGTGACGAACGTCGTCTTCTCCTGATCCTCCGGGGCCATGAAAATCTGATTGTAACCTGCGAACCCGTCGACAAAAGAGAGCAAGGCATGCCCCGCCGTGTTGTCCACAAGCACATCAATGTGAGGCAAGGGAAAACTATCTTTGGGGCTTGCCTTGTTCAAGTCCCTGAAATCGACACAAACCCGGATCCTTCCATCCTTCTTGGGTACAGGTACGATGTTGGCGACCCATTGGGGGTATTCAGCAACCCTCAGGAATCCTGCGTCGATCTGCTTGGTGACCTCTTCCTTGATCTTTTGAACCCAGTCCGGCCTCATTCTTCGGAGCTTTTGCTTGACAGGAACGGCTCCTGGTGTTAACGGAATCCGGTGCTGTACTATCTCGGGATCGATACCAGGCATGTCGGCGTGAGACCAGGCAAAAACCTCGAAGTATTCTTTGAGTGCCTCAATGGTACCAGTATGATTTTCCGGGGACAAGTTTGAACCGATTTGCATGATTCGGGGGTCATCCTCATCTTTCAGATTTATTGAAATTACTTCTTCTTTTAGAGGCTGAGCATGCCTTTCGTCTTCCCTTTCGATGAGGGAACGCAACTCGGCCGGGATGTTCCCGTCAAAGTCGATTCCTTCATCGTCGGGGTCGACACAGTTTATGTAAAAGTCAGCAAAGTAATCGGAAGCAGGATCATTCATTTCATAAAACCCAGAGGGGTTGCCAAGTACAGTCGACTCGAACTCAAAGTAAAAGCTATGACGTGGAGGGCCGAGAGGCACAAACTCCGACTCTGAGCTAGACTTAGACTCGACAGACTCTGTGTCAGATTCAGATACATCGTCAATGCATGTTAAACGGGGAGTAAAAATGCAGTTATTAACACTACCCTTTGCTTCGACGATGAGGGAGGTTGGATCGTTGAGAAGATCTGGAGAGTCGGGCCCAAGCATCAGTACTTCAGCCTCATCTTCCTTGCCAACCAAACCCACTTGGGAGAACAGCTCCTCTAAACCCCCTTGACCAAAAGCGACCAGCCAGTCAGCCTTTTCCTTGATTGCGACCAACTGCTTCTTGAACTCCTTTGCAGCCAGTTCTTCCTTTGCAATTTCCTCTTCGTCATCAGACCAGGTGTCGGCGGCGAAGATCTCAAAGCCCGGAAGCCAAGTCTTAGTCACTTGATCCCAAAACGGTTCAGCCTGCCCCAGATAAGCAGTGCCTCCTCCTTCACGGACGAAATAGCTGTCAGGGTTACCATAAAGGGTCCGAGGGTTTCCCGTGCCTTTCCCTATTTTGGCCTTTTTGGTGGGGGGAGTGTATCCCAGGCCAAAGCGGCCTTCGGTAAAGGGAAAGACAGGGAACTCAGCGATCCCTTGCTGGTTGATCCCGAGTCCTAAGCCAGGCATGAATGACATCTTCCTCATGATTTCGAGGGCAGTAGAGCTGATTATGAAGTCATCATCCATGACGATGGACAGGACTGAGCCTGAGGTGTCGAAAGCAAAACCTCCAAAGTCTGAGTCTTCTTCCCCGTGCATGATCCCCAAAACAGGCGTCCCATCATCCTGGAGCGGGCGGATCCCAGAGTCGCCGCAGATAGTTAGAGTCCCGGTAGGTAGCCCCAGCATGACCTTCTGGTGGAGAGTCGACGGTACAGCCATGATGTCCGCCCTATGCAGCCACGGCCTTCCCAACAGCAGGTTGAAGGTGGCGGGGATGTCGACCACATGGAACTCTACGTCCATTTCAAAACCCTCGGCATCAAGCTTCAGCATGAGAGTTCCTTCGACCACGCGGCGTGTGTTGTCATAGGCCTTGACGGCCAGATTGGAAGGCGTGAGGTCAGCCTTAGTGAGCCCCAGACGGTAAGCAACCCTCATTGGACAGACGTTGATTGCAGATCCGTTATCGATCAACACGGTTGGGACCCAATGTCCCCTGCACTTGAGAGTAATGTGCAACGGGCGGTTGTGAGCAGTCCCATCGACAGGCAGATCTTTCTCGGTGAAAGTGACAGAATGCTTGGAAAGCAATGGCAGGACTAGGGCAACCATGGCTTCCGCGGTGATGTCCGCTGGTACAGTAAGGCGAGCGAGTGCTGCAGACAGCCTTTCTCGATGCTCCTTTAACGACGATATCAGACCCCAGACGGAGACGGCGGCAGGGATCCTCTCCAGCTGTTTCAGAATAGCATCCTCTTCAGGTACCCCGCTAGGAATGGCCGGAGTGTTCTTTTGTGTAGAGGGAATAGTGGGTCTTTGATCACCACCGGGGTTGGACGAACTTCCAGCCGAAAGATTGGGTGGCTGGAAGACTCGGCCGCTCCTAGTGACATTAGCGACCTCCCACCAAGGCGATGTGTCCACGAAATCCCAGAAATCAGCAGGCACTTCTTCTAGCTTGCGCTTCCCCTTGTCGATCGATGCAACCTGGTCCGAAGCTGTAACCCATTCCAGATCACTCATGACTTGTCCTTCCCAAGGGGCCGGATCCTGTGCGGCAGCTTCCTCAAAAGGCGTCCCCGGGTTGGTGACGAATGGTACATCCCAAAGGCCCCCGTCCACTAAAGCAGTATCGACGGTCCAGATTTCATTCCCGACCTGAATATCGACCACTTTGTCGTCGTCCCAAAAATCAGCCGGCAGCGGGCTTGTGTTGAGGTCAACAATCTCATCAACATCCCACAGGTCAGCGGGAGGCGCATCGAGGACCATGATTGAGCAATCCTCCCTTGGAGATGTCAAGGGGCGTGGTTGATCCAAAGGGACGATGTTGAAGGTTGGCCCCACCACAAGGTCGTACTCGTGCACGGCATCCGAGAGTGTATCAACCAGAGGCAGAAAAGCTCCCAGCCAGCGCGGCTCATCGGAAGCAGCTCCCCCTTCGGCGCGAAAGTCTTGCTCATCTATGTCATTGCTGGCATCACCCTCTCCCATGCCGGGATTCTGAAGTTCGACGGGCTGTACAACTTCGGGTTCCACACTCCATATGTATTCCGCGTCTTCCTCTGCGGGCAAGGCGGGCTCTGGTTGGTAGAAAAGCATGAATAGCGACAAGCCATCGAGTGGATCCGCCCTTGTCGCGATCCAATCTTCCTCCCATTGGTCTAACGGAGCTTGATTGTCAGCCGGTACTTGAGGGAATCCCAAGAAGTGCTGCTCGTTCCAGTCATTAGCAAGCTCTGCCCATTCCCTTGCGTTGTCCTCCATATCCCAGCCAACTGCCAACATGTTGATACTGAATTCCGCCGGGATGGCCACAACAGGTTTCGGGTGGTGTGCTGGGGCTATATGGTCAGTGGGGTTGAATATAGTGGAGCTAGGTTGGATTATAGTGGGGGTAAGGCTGATTTGGTTGATTTGAGGGTGGCCGTTGTGCTGCGGCATGGAGTTGGTGATGACATTAGGCTTAGGAGGGGTCGGGAGAGTGCCGTTGTCCACCAAGTCTTGGATTGCATGGCGGAGGCGGTAGCAGGAATCGGTGTGATGGCCGGGCATTTGGTGATAGGCGCAGAAAACATTCGGATTGTGGCTGGGGGATAGATTTTGGGGCAGTGGAGTTGGATCCATTGGTTTGAGGTGACCGGATTTGGCCAACCTTTCTAGCACTTGAGAGAGCGGAGCTTCAAATTTGGTGAAGTTCCGGGGCTGGTTACGGTTTCGGTGTTTTGGAGGGGCTTGGACCTGGTTGACATCAGCAATGTGGTTGGAGTCCTGAGTGTTACTGTTACCGGCAGAGGTGGCGTTGACATAACTGTTGCTGCCGAACAACGCAGCGCTGCTCCCTGAGTAAGCGCGAGTTTTAGCTTTGGATCCCGAGGAGGAGGAAGGAGGGTCGCTGCGCGGCAGAACCCCAGTTTGGAGTGCTTCTTCGATGGCAAGGCCGGATTCAAAGAAAGTGTCCCAATCGGCCCCTTGGACGAGCACCAGATTCTTAGCAAAGTCGGGCAGCAGATTACGGGAGATGATTCGGATCTGATCCTTCTCACTCGGCCGATCGGTCATGACTGCAGCCTTAGTCCTCCAACGCTTGATAAAATCCACAAAGGACTCTTTTGGGTTCATCTTGGTGGACTCCAACTCCCGGGTGGTCATTTTGAGTTGGGAGTTGTAGCTGTACTGGGCGAAGAAGGCCGCACCGATGTCTTCCCATGTTTTGCGCTTGGACACGTCAAGAGATAAGAACCACTGGAAAGCCGGGCCAGCTAGAGTTTGAGGAAATAATTGGGCCATTGCCTCCTCCTCAACCCCATGCAGTTTCATCGCGCCGTGGTAAGCGAGCAGGTGTGTTTTTGGATCACCCGTCCCGTCGAACTTCGTAAAGTCGGGCATTTTGAACCTTTCCGGGAGCCGTGCATTCGGAAAGGGGCAGAGACGGTCCATGTCCAACCCCCCGGCGCTGATTCTTTCGGACTTGGCGACCGACTCTTCTAGTTTAGCCATCTTGGCGATCAAGGCTGCCATTTCGGGATTTGCAGCAGGCTGTTCGGCCGGGATGTCCTCCCCAGCTGGGTTCTCACGTTCTTCCCGGCCGCCTTCTATCCTTGCGACTGGGACCCTCTCATTGATAAGAGCTTGTAGGTTGGCCATGGCGGTATCGGCCTGGTCAGCCCTTTGCTGCATGATGGCAAGGTTGTGCTGAAGATCGGCTAAAAGGGTTGCGAGATTCGGTGGAGGAATATCTGCCATGTCTAGAGTTTCTGTCTTGATCGGTTTCGGAGCTATGGGTGGAGATGGAGAGGATGGAGGAGATTCGTGCGGAGTGGTCGGCGGCGAATCCTCCTTGGACAGAGTGCAGAGCTGTGCTTCCGTTGTAACTGACCCAAAAGCAAACCCCAGAGCAATTCCTCAAACAATCCCCGCAGACGGTCCCAAGTAGGTTTGGCTCTTGATTTCGAAGCTCCCCATGATTCAGCTAAACAGCAAAATAGATGGGCTCAATGACAGCCTGCAACAGCTTATTTTAAAAAGAAATGAAAGAAAATGATCATGCCAACGTCGTCGGTGTCCTCCTAGACTCTAACACTAGAGGGAGTCCAACTCATGCTGTTAGGACGCTGCCATAGAATCCTCAGATTTCTTTTTCGACGGTGTATCCTTGTTTGCATCGATGGACACTAAGGGATGTCAAGACAATCTAAGTCTTTTGACCATTCCTTTATCGAAGTTTCAACTTTGGAGGTCGGAACAACTTGATGTAGATGGCGTGATACCATAACCGAGGTGGCGTAAGCAGCACTGTGCCGGAGCCTTGATGGTGTAAGTGATTAGCACTTTAACCGGGGTGGTGTGGGTATCACGACATGCTTTCCGTTGTTCCTGATTTTCTGTTTGAAGCTTCGACCAGGTTTAGACAATAGATTTAAACAGTCCTGATTTCCCAAAGTCTTGCTTGACTCAAGGATTTTGGAAATTGATAACGCGCAACATCGAGATGCGCGACTCTTCATCGGGCCATGGCAGGGTCCTAACAGTCAAGAGACGAACTCGAGACAGACCTAAAAAGCCGCCCTAGCATGCTCCTACGCAAAGCGGGATGTATGTATGTACAGGCATGCGATAGAAAGCAGTAACACATAGACAGTTTATGGGGGTTAGATGCAAGTAATCCTACCCTGTAGGTTCCTGTCTTAGGTTGAAAGGTTCTAGTGCTTTGTACGCATGACGAGGCCGGTTTTGGCTAAAAGGGGTTCCTCTGACTAGAGCCGCGGTATACCTCCCACTGCAATGCGTGCAGCAAAGCAATGGTCGAACGGTATTACGACTCATCATCGTCCAAGGTTGTTGGGCATTCGAGGACCCCGGGCTCCAGTAAACTGTGCCGGTTACCCAAAACACCTCAACGGGGCTTATCCAACATCGATGCAAATGAAGAACGCCAAAATTTGACTAAATGAGAGAGAAATGCAAAATTTTGGAAATGCCTTTTGAAGCTTGGCTCACTTTTATTAATCAATATTTGGACAAAACTACACAAGTGAACAATAATAAAGCCCCAGTTCGGATTGGTCGGATGCTGAGATCCTGTTACGTTACCATTCCGTTCTTCAGCAGCGCGGAGCGTACTGTTTTGCCAGACTTTTGAAGATTGTTCATTCATGTATTAATGCCAAAATATTAATCAATGCAATGATCCCCAGCAGAGTCGCCACTGTGGGCACACGCCCCGGAAAATCGCCCGATTTTGGTTTGGAACGGATATTGTTTGGGGGGCGGCCCTTTTGGAAAATAGCGCGGCGAAACGCTTCGATTCAGAGTCGCCACTCGGGTTTTAGCGGAAGAACACCCAAGGAACCGAACTCGAGAACGTTTGCTACGTTTTGTTTTTGATTTGAAAAATGTTTGATTTGATTTGGAAAGGCGTAGACTGGTCCGTCGTCACCTTCGATATCTGAGGTTCGGGAGCCAGGTTACGAGAGGGGAAGGGTTTTATGGCACCCCTCTCGCCCAATCCGGAGATCGGTCTCTACTCGGGCATTTTATTAAAACTTTTGCATTTTTCTCTCATTTGATCATTTTTGGCCAGTTAGGGCGGGGGAACAGTTAATAGGGATTAAAACTGTAACACGTTGCAGTTTGTATGACAAAAATGTTGCAGTTTATATGACAAAATGTTTATGGATGATGATTTGCTTGCTTGAATTGAATTAAATGTAAGAATATAGATTGAGAACAAGCGCTGCCAGAAGCTCAACAGGATAATGTACGCTGCCCGTCGGGTGCGTGAGCAGGCGACATGCTGGCACGCCATGGCAAAGCCACTGCACGCCATCACACCCTGCGCACGCCACCTTCAGGCTGGCGTACACTACCACCTCAATTTCTTACAGCTCCTACTCTCAATCCTCTGGGCTCTGGAAGGGACCAGTGCACACCCAGGGCAAACCACGCAGTTTATAAAGTACTATGTACAGATTACAGGCAGATAAAATGGCTGTAAGCCATGAAAAGGAACAAAAATCCCCAAAAACAGAGTGGGGAAATATGAAAAGGCCAGGACTGAGCTGGGATGTAAGGGCCAGGCACTGAACCATGGCCTACATGCCGTACGCCACCACTATGGGGCCGTACGCCATGCTCGCCCTCCTATCCAGTGCTTGGCTTTACATGATCTGGGTTCTGGAACATGACCAGAGGCACCCCAGAGGCCTTAAAAAGCAAGATAAGTGCAGGTATTGAAAATTACAGTTAAACCGTTCTAATGTACAGAAAGCAGTAAACTGGTTATTAGCATGCTCAAGGTGATGACAGAAAGGAAGTAAGCAATAAATGGACACTTCATGATCCCCACGCCAGCAGTGCACATACTACCAAAGGTGGCGTACGGCTTGATGAAGCTGGCGTGCGCCATGGTGTGTCCTCTACGACTGATTTATTTTACCAGAGAGGGGTCTGTACTAGTATCAGTTACTAGCCAGAACCCTTCTGGTTCCCCTCAGGAACTGAAAACAGAAAGCAACACAAAGGTGGTATACCTTTGGTTGCAAGAGATGGAAGGATGGATTGAGCTTTGGGGGTTGAAGATGGAGGCTGTGCAGTGACTGGACAGTGGTGTGGGGTGTGAGGTACTCCTCTTACTCTCTTTCCTTCAATGGGAGAGCAAAGAACAAGAGAGAAGAGAGAGATTGGCTTGGGTTCTTAATGAGGTTAACCCTTGCAAATGAATGCAAGGGCTTGCATTTATAGAGGAGAGAGGCTGAGATCAGGGCTGATCAACTGGGGTTAGGGGCTTGGTTAGGTTTAGAGGGAGCCTCCCATGCATTTAATGCATGGGACTTGTTGATGGGGCATGTAGGAGAGAGAGGGGGACGTCCCCTGCAGAATGCAATGATCAGGGGACTCTGCGCCGTACTGAGACGGTTGCAAAGTTTCGAGCACGTGACAGAAAAGCAGTGATTTGACCGGTCTTGACCATGCGTGCGCCACCTGTGACCTACCGTGCGCCAGGTCAAACTCAGTCAACGGTCGATGATCGACACGTGGCAAGTACCTGGCGCACGCCAACGAGAAGGTGGCGTAAGCAAGGTACGGCTTTGCTGAGGTTCATTGGGCTCGAGATTTGAAGGGTTTGAAGTGGGCTTTGAAAGCGGGCTTTGAAGGTGGAGGATCCAACATCTAAAGCTCAAATCCATCCATCGACTCTGGACTGTTCTCGACCGTTTATCATCATCGGGTCAACAACAGAAATAACAAGGACTAATCCGGACAGTCCAGAATGGGGTGTCTACACAACGATGGTTCAACGAGTCGTCCTCAGCGATGACCCACCGTCTCAAATCAACGATGGTTTAACGAGTCGTCCTCAGCGATGACCCACCGTCTCAAATCAACGATGGTTTAACGAGTCATCCCTTAACAATGACCCACCATCTCAAATCAACGATGGTTTAACGAGTCATCCCTTAACAATGACCCACCATCTCAAATCAACGATGGTTTAACGAGTCATCCCTCAACGATGACCCACCATCTCAAATCAATGATGGTTCAACGAGTTGTCTTTAACGATGACCCACCGTCCCAAATCAACGATGGTTCGACAATCAGAATATTCTTCAATAGGTCTGTCCATCTGCGACTGATTATTCCCCAGGAGAGTCTGCCTCGGCCTGCCCTGAACAAATACCTTCCCTTCAGTCTTGCTTCACATGCATCTTCCAGCAGCCTTATTGCTTTGTCTCGGATGGTCTTTGATAAGGAGATTGGCTCTGATTCCCAACAGATGGAATTTAACCTACCTGACGCGACTTACCCGTGGATGTTGGAGTTCTTTGTATCGAGGACGGTTTGGTCCCCATCAACGACGGTCCACCCGTCCAATTCTAAATCAACGACGGTCCACCCGTCCAATTCTAAATCAACGACGGTCCACCCGTCCAATTTCAAATCAACGACGGTTCACCCGTCCAATTCCAAATCAACGACGGTCCACCCGTCCAATTCTAAATCAACGACGGTCCACCCGTCCAATTGCAAATCAACGACGGTCCACCCGTCCAATTTCAATTCAACGACGGTCCACCCGTCCAATTTCAATTCAACGACGGTCCACCCGTCCAATTTCAAATCAACGACGGTCCACCCGTCGAATTTCAAATCAACGACGGTCCACCCGCCCAATTTCTGCCCTCCGCGAGCAGCAGTCTTTCTCAAGTAATCTGTCTAGCTGAACTCACCAATCAGGTTCTTTAAGGTCCATGCCTTCTTTATCTTGCTCAGGATAGTCAAGAGTAGGGTGTCTAGATAACCTTTGACGTTACTTGTCTCTACTCAAACATATGGTGCTCCAAGTGCCGTCAAAGGGGGGCTTCTGTAGACACCCCATTCTGGACTGTCCAGATTAGTCATTTTACTTCCTTTGTGGACCCAATGATGATAAACGGTCGAGAACAGTTCAAGGTCGATGGAAGGATTTGAGCTTTGAGCGTTGAACTCTCTCCCTTCAAACCCACCTTCAAGCCCATTTCAAAACCCTTCAAAACCAGAGCCAAACAAGCCTTAGCAAAACCGTACCTTGCTTACGCCAGGTTCTTCTTGGCGTGCGCCAGCAAATTGCCACGTGTCGGACATCGACCGTTGACTCAGTTTGACCTGGCGCACGCCGGGTTATAGATGGCGTACGCATGGTCAAGACCGGTCAAATCACTGCTTTTCTGTCACGTGCTCGAAGCTTTGCAACCGTCTCAGTACGGCGCAGAGTCCCCTGATCATTGCATTTTGCAGGGGACGTCCCCCTCTCTCTCCTACACAACCCATCACCTAGTCCCATGCATTTAATGCATGGGAGCTCCCTTCTAACCTAACCCAACCACCCTAACCCCAGCTGATCAGCCCCTAGTCTCAGCCTCTCTCCTCTATAAATGCAAGCCCTTGCATTCATTTGAAAAGGTTAACCTCATTAAGAACCCAAGCCCATCCCTCTCTTCTCTCTTGTTCTTTGCTCTCCCATTGAAGGAAAGAGAGAAAGAGAAGTTCAGTACGCACTCCTCTCCACTGTCTAGTCACTACACACCCTCCATCTTCAACATCCAAAGCTCAATCCATCCTTCTATCTCTTGCAACCAAAGGTATACCACCTTTGTGTTGCTTTCTGTTTTCAGTTCCTGAGGGGAACCAGAAGGGTTCTGGCTAGTAACTGATACTAGTCCAGACCCCTCTCTGGTAAAATAAATCAGTCGTAGAGGACACTCCATGGCGCACGCCAGCCTTAGCAAGCCGTACGTCACCTTTGGCAGTACGAGCACTGCTGGCGTGGGGATCATGAAACGTCCTTTTATTGCTTATTTACTTCATGTCATCACCTTCTAGCATGCAAATAACCAGTTTAATGCTTTCTGTATTTTAGAACTGTTCAAATGTAGCTTTCAATACCTTCGTCTTTCTTGCTTTTCAAGGCCTCTGGGGTACTTCTGGTCTTGTTCCAGAACCCAGATGATGTAAAGCCAAACACTAGTCACCATACAAACCTGGCGTACGGCCCCTATAGGTGGCGTACGGCACGATTGTTAAAGGCCAGTGCCTGGCCCTTATGTCAAAGCTCAATCTAGGCCTCTTATTCATCCCCACTCTGTTTATGGGGTTTTCTGTGCTATTTTCATGGCTCTTAGCCATTTCCTACGCCTGTCTGCTTGTAATATGTACCTAAGTTATGTTGCTAACTGCGTGGTTTGTCCTGGGTGTGCACTGGTCCATTCCAGAGCCCAGAGGGTTGAGAGTAGGAGCTGTAAGAAATTAATAGGGTAGTGTACGCCAGCCTGAAGGTGGCGTGCGCAGGGTGTGTTGGCGTGCAATGGTTCTGCCATGGCGTGCCAGTACGACTCCTGCTCACGTGCCCGACGAGCAGCGTACATCATCTTGTTGAAACTGTTTGCAGTGCCTGTTCTCAATCTATGTTCTTACATTTAATTCAATTCAACCAAGCAAACCAGCATCCATAAACATTTTGTCATATAAAATTGCAACGTGTTACAGCATTAATCCCTATTAACTGTTCCCCCGCCCTAACTGGCCAAAAATGATCAAATGAGAGAAAAATGCAAACGTTTTAATAAAATGCCCGAGTAGAGACCGATCTTCGGATTGGGCGAGAGGGGTGCCATAAAACCCTTCCCCTCTCGTAACCTGGCTCCCGAACCTCAGATATCGAAGGTGACGACGGACCAGTCTACGCCTTTTCAAATCAAATCAAAAACACTTTTCAAATCAAAGTAAAACGTAGCAAACGTTCTCGAGTTCGGTTCCTTGGGTGTTCTTCCGCTAAAACCCGAGTGGCGACTCTGAATCGAAGCGTTTCGCCGCGCTATTTTCCAAATGGGCCGCCCCCCGAACAATATCCATTCCAAACCAAAATCGGGCGATTTTCGGGGCGCGTGCCCACAGTAGCCTACAAGCATAAAAAATACAAGATTACACTTTCCCTTCTAGTTAAAGTCTCTATCAAAAAACAACACCACCACTCTTCAAGTTAATGTCTACCAAGTTCAAAACAGTAATGCCACCAAATGAAAGACTCCTAATTAAACCACCATGTTTGTCACGCCCTCGATTTTTAACATATATATATATATATATATATATATATATATATATATATATAATCCATTTCAATTAAAGATCCTCACATATCAAATATATAATACCCAAATGAGTTTCCCATCTACTCTATTTACAAATTCAATCTCCAAATTTAGAGAATTTCAACTTTGGCACTTCGGCCTAAATTAGTTTAGATGCAAATATGAACATATTTAGAATATTACAAACTTTAGTCAAAAGATAATTCAAGAGTAATTAGTTACAAAATCATCTTTAATAAAATAGGATCTTTACAAAGATGATGAAACAACTAATGATGTCAGCTTCCAAAAGTCTTTCATTGTCAAGCATTCAACGTATGCAATTTATTGCCCGTCATTTGAACCTGAAAAGAAAGATTAGCTTGAGCTACATTAGCCCAGTAGGAAAATCTTTACCAATACTATGTGCAAATATGCTAATAAGGCCAAGAGAAGGAAAACAAAGGGATATAGCTCAACAACGAAATACAATCAACTCAAGGATGGCCAAACATTCAAGACAATCATTCTAAGACTTACCATAATCACTTTATGCCATAAGGTTCACACTACTCAAGCAAGTAACAATTTTGACACGACTCACTATCCCATACCTCCACCATCTGTATTTTCACCTCTTGCGTTACAGTTTAACGCCACAAAGATTACCGCGATAATGGACTTACATTCCGGGTCTTAAGAACCCCGTGTGTCCTCCAAAGGTCTCCAACATACGTCCAAGTTCATTCTCCATTGACTCATCAAATAGTGATCATAGGAAACTTTCCAGGCCTTAGGGCCCCATATACCCACGATATATTCCGGGTACTCATGACCCCGTACATCCATTTTACATTTCGGGTTTTAGGGCCCCATATACCCACAATACATTTCGGGTACTCGTGACCCCGTACATCCATCTCACACTTCATCCCACGTATTCCCAAGACCCTAATTTCAATAATGCAGATCGGAGAAAGATATTGATATGAGGTAGGCTGTTCACATATTAACTCGTGTTGTCATTTTGTTCCCAAACTCTTTATCTTGACTCACCTATCGTACTACATGGCATCAATAGTTAAATTGTCACATCTTACATTAATAAGTACCTTATGATCACATTACTCCTCTAAGTCTATCACGATGCCCTTTGTCATGTACCGTACCCATAAATGACTCCACGACACACCATCCACTAGGTTCTAAAGAGAATCTTATCGAAAGAGTGCCAAAGGAACTTAGGAAGCTCAACAAGACGAGACATGAGGATATGAGTGACAACAATATCCATCAGATCACTAGACAAGCTCATGTCTTCTCATAAGACTCACCACTTTATCCCTTATAGCCCACAGTACTCCTATCGACCTTACGGTACATTTCCTAACCAACGTCATTGATATTATGCTCTAATGAGTGCTAAGAGACAAGATCAAATAACGAGTCATTAGAACATGAGCAATAATGCTCAAAAGTGACTTAAACATGTTCCAATTATATAGGGAATCATAACACGGAACAAGAATAACCCTAGGAATAGCCAAGGACATCGGTAGACTAACAAACCTCTACTTAAATGGTCATAACTTTCTGTGTACTATGAGATTTAAGGTGATTCTAGTGGCAAATGAAAGCTGACTTCAAGACCTTCGAATCGATATAAAATTTGCATGAAACGGACATCGGACGAAGAAGGTATAGCCGTTTGAAGTTGGGCTGAAACTCAAAAGACGGGCAGAACTTCCAGAGAGAGGAGGGATCGATCCCCCCATCACCAGGGATCGATCCCTGGGCTTACTGGACCAGAAACAAAAGGGGGATCGATCCCCCAAGTTTAGGGATCGATCCCTACGCGATTTTGGGCGATTTTCTACAGATTTCAACAGCGTTTGAGATGAACGAAGGGAGACAAATCAAGCTCGATTCTTACATCAAATCATCATATAACACATAAAAGAGGTAAAGAAGTCCCTACCTCGCGACGAACACCAAGATCTACAAGATTTGAATAAGCCCTAGCCTCTTTGAACCTCAAATCTTCGATCCAACCTTCACCCAAGGATTTTCGAGCTTAAGAACGCGAATGGAAGGCCGGAAGGTTGTTGATTCTTGAAGTTCTTGAGAGATTGAGTGGAGTTTAGGGTGAGAGGAGGAGAGAGAGAGAGAATCCGGTAGAGAGAGAGAGAGAGAGAGAGAGAGAGAGAACGGATGAGAGAGGGAGATTGGGAGATATTTTTATCTCCTACACACACACCCCTTATATATATACTCCCATATCTTTTTATCACACACTCACTCCCTCACGTTTCCATTCTACTACTTCAATCCCCAATCCAATTGCCACCAAATAAATCACATTTTTTTTTCCAATTAGACATTTAATAAACATTCCAATAATTAATGATTTTTTTTTTCGGATCTCTACAATGTTTGTTCAATTCTCACCAAGCTCCACAACCAAAGAAAACAAAAGGCCCAAGCTACACCTTCTACTCTATTCTCATGTTCCTGTTGTAGCAAAACTACAAAAGAACGACAATGATACAATCAAATAATGAGAGGAACTTTAGTTTTAACTTGTAAGAAGAAAGCAAATTACTTAGCATAAAAAAGGAGGCAAAGATAAACCAAATTAGAGAATAATCTCAATACCAAATCAGTAGCATCCATCAATACCTTGTCAAGGTCAAAAAAAAAAAAAAAAAACCTAAGATAGTTCAAAATCAATTGGAAACATTAGTAGAAGAATTTGCAGACATAAACTTGCATACCTCTTGTAGAACTCCTTAAAACTCCGTTTTCGAAAAGGAAATAAGTATTTATTTTTTAAGAAGGTAATTTTAAGCTTAAACTTATGTGTTTATGCAAATTATTTTCATATTAATATGGATATTGTTTGATAGATCTCATTGAGATTTTTTATATGGTGCAAAAAAAATTAAAAATTTATTTGTCATTTACATAATTTTTGAGTTTGAAAATGTGAAATAAAAATTTATTTTTTAAGAAGATGTTCTGAAACAGGCCCTGGTCCAAGCGCATCCCCTTACTCCTTATCAGTTGATTCTAAGACAACTAAAAACATAGAAAGAAAAGAAAATAAATAAAAACATACAATAAGACATTCAACACAAAGTAATTTAAAAACTATACAATAAAGAAAACAAGAATTAAAAGTAAGAGTAGTACCCGAACCTAATGCCTCCAATTCATCAAGTTGTTCTCTTATATTGATCTTGATTGGTTTTCTAATCCATTGTTGTGTGCAAATTAGTGCTTCCATGGTCTTCGGAGAGAGAACTTCGATAAGAATCAATGACACGTCCACTTGTGCTAAAAGCGGATTCGGAAGGGGCCGTGGACACAGGAATTGCTAGCACATCTCGTGCCATTTGAGAGACAATTGGATAATTTGAAGAGTTTAGCTTCCACCAATGAAGTACATCAAAGTTGTCACAATCATCCTCATTAGTTCCTGCAAGATACTTTTCAATTCCGTTTTGCTTGTCATGTTATCCTCCTTTTGTTTGTGCATCTTAAATTGAGATTTCAAATATTTATAATTACCAATGTCTGTTTCAAATCCATCCAAATCTACGATGTTCGATAATCCCCTAACCTCTTTGTTACACGCATTCAAACTACCAGTATGCTTTACATACCATCCAAATAAACGGGTAATTTCACTTTTTAACTTATCCATGAACTCACCAACTATTGCCTTATCATAACCCAAGGTATTTTGCAAGCAATATTCAAAAAATGCAACTTTGCATCGAGGATCAAGAATAATCGCAAATATCATCATTTGATTAATCTTATCAAAATCTTCCCAATATTTGTCAAGTAAAGTTGTTAAGCATACTCTTTGTCAAATCATACAAATCACTATCCTCGTTTTCACACAATTTCATAATATCTTGTTGAATCAACATCATTTCCTCGAGAAAAAAAAATATTGCAAGTAACGGACAAAGAATTCATAAATTTCAAAGTTGCAACGTAAAACAATATTCGAAATAACTTTACGTACAAGTTAATCGTTTCCCAATCATTTGAACTTGGAGGCCCAACGTACTCCTTTCGCCCTTTACCCCTCTTTGTCTTTCTCTTCTCAGTTTGAATTACCCTATTTATACTAGAGGCATTCAAATAAACCATCCAAACCGTAAAATCGATTTGATCCGGACCAAACAGTCCTATTTGGTCCGATTCTGCGGTTAGGTTATGGTTCCAAAAAAATAAGAACCGTTAATTTTGATTCGGTTACTGGTTCTCAATTAATGAACCGTAGTTAGAACCGAATTAGACCATTTAAAACTAAAATAAATATAGAAATACATTTGTGTGTAATTAAATATGTATTTGAATTTGGAAGGTTAATCTTTTTCTTGCTAAACTTAATTTAGTTAGAGATGAAAGCTCATTTGTTAGAAAAGTTTTTATTTTCTTCCTTCCTTTTTTATTCCAGCAGATTATCTTTCCATTTCCTTAATTTTATGACTTCATATTTTTTGAATAAGTGTTTGGATGCTTATTGGATAGAACCAGAACCGAATCAAAATTGGGCCGGTCTTGCAATTTGATTCTAGTTAGGTTCCATGCATATATTGGTTAGGTCCCAGTTCCCAATTTTCTTGAACCGTTTGAAATGGTCCGGTTACTGATTTTCTAAAGAATCGAGCCAATCCGAACTGTATACACACCTAATTTATACCCTCAAAACGATCAACATCATCAAAATCCTCGTCTATCTCCTCCTCTCTTACATTTAATTTAAAGTTCGGGTCATCACACAATCAATCAAAAGCCTTTTGTTAAGTTAAAGTTCTCTCCAACATGAAATGTGTATAGTTCTACCAAGTAGACACATCCAAATAAGGTTTAAGCATACACATAATTTTCTCCTTCTTAACATTTGACCAAAACTCCTCCAAATGGGGAAGACCTCACATATCTTACCATATTGTGCACCCTTACAATTGGGATATCAATCTCCTGCAATCCCTCAAGTACGATTAAATTTAAGATGTGTGCTGAACATCTCACATGCAAGAACTCGTAATTTAAAATGGTGATCTTCCTATCTTTGGTCTTTCTCTGCAAGTATTTAATCAAAATATTATTCAGGATGCATTATCAACCGTAACGGTTAGAAACTTGTCAATTCTCCAATCCAATAAACATTCTTCAACCATTCTACCAAGAGCATCACCTTTGTTATTGGGAACAACACAAAAATTCAGAATTTTCTTTTGGCATTTTCAATTCTCATCGATTGAACAACATTAATAAATTCTTCGAATCCTTCACCCTCAACAAATAAAAAAGGGAACTCATCAATTATTATCATTCTCGCTAGTGCCCTTTTACAAGCGTTAGCACTAAAGGGCACAAGTGATGAGCACCCAATATTGTAGATATTTGGTGCGACTAGTCTCATTTTATGTTGTTTTAACTTATGTTTATTTAGCAATTATTCAATATTACTCGTAAGGTAGTTTGTTTAGTGTTTTCAGGTAAACTATGTAAATAAGACGTATTTCGACGCCATGGATGGCCCAAGTGCTTTCAAGTACCCAAAGACCCTGTCGGCCCCTGAAAATCTGTCTAAGTATGGAAAAATGACTTTTTGAAAAAGTATCGATTTTCGAGATAAAAAATGGCGGTAATTGATCCTTGAATTTTTTTAAGAGTAACTACAAAGTTGTAAGGTTTTATTTGAAGAGTAAGGTCATATTTTGAGCCATTTTCGCTTGAGAAAAACGTGCAGATTTTCATTTTACATTAAAAGTGGTGGGTTGACATTTTGATTTAATTGGAATTTTGAAATTCTGGTAATGCTATTGTTTCCAAATGGGGGGTACTTTCTTATTTTCATTAAATAAATTAAAGTAAAGGAAAGGTAAAAGAAAGGTTTAAAATGTAGCCTTTACTTAAGTTTACAGAATGAAAATAAGGTGCTGTGGAGCTGTGGAAGTTGCTGGGAGCTGTCGGGTGCTGAGTTTTGGAGGCTGGCCTGAAGTCTGAAGATAAGCTCACCGTATCGATATAGATTAAGGCTGTATCGATACACATTAGCTTCAAGGGAAGGCAGAGTGTTCTGTATTGATACGGCCTTAATCCGTATCGATACGGGAAAGATACGTGGAAATGGCCCTTTTCAACTTAACAGCGTGGTATCGATACTTCGCTTAATTTGTATCGATACCACGAGCCTTCGGCAAGATATTTGTTACTTTTTGGACCTTCTATTTATGGAGTAGTTGCTACTTATAGTATGTTTTTAGGATATTTGCTGGGAGAGAAGATGAGTTGTATAAATACTCTTCTCCCTCACTTTAGTTCAAAAAATCTACTTTATGCTTTAGGTTAGGTTTTCTCCATAACTTTTCTCAAGCTTTCTTAGTTTAATTATTCAAGAACTTCTTAAGGTAATTGTTGTTCATTAATTTTTTGTTTATTAAAGTTGTTCGTATGGTTTGGATCTTCCTTAATATCAAGTTTGTTTTCGGTTTCATCGGTTAAAAATCATGCCTCGTTTTTATGCTTTATTTTGTGCTTTAATTATGTGTGAGTAGTTTCTTGGCTAAGTCTTGAGTTACTCTTTCCCAATGATTTAGGTGGTTATTTGGTTCTCAAATCTTCGGGTTTAAAATCATGGTTTTCGGAATCAAACTAACTTAGCCATTTCGGTCTAAGCGAGGGGTGTTAACTCCTTGGTATGTTGTTTAGTTAAGCGTTCTTGGCAAGCGGCATATTGAGGGCTCGTGGCCTCCTACGTGTTAGATACAATAGAGAAAATAGGCTGGTTTAGTTTCGATTAATCACATCTTTCAATAAATGCAGTCGTTAAAGCTAAATCTTCCGGGCGTGAGCACGCGGTCGTGATTTTCGCTTGAGTTATATTGAGAACCAATAACGGCCTTTGTTAAGGGTTAGACGAGCCATAGATTTGCCTCTTTTAGTTTATAAAACTCGTTTCTAGCCTTTTCATTATCATTTTCACCGTTAAATGCAAAACCAAGTTGGCCGTCTTGAACGCCGTATTCTACCATTTCAACCTACAATCCAAACTAGCTATATTTCGATTCTCTGTGGGTACGATCCCAGACTTCCGGATATTATGCTACTGACGATCTAGCCCTACGCTTGGGGTGTTTCAACCTTATTGGAAGGCGAGGTTCGGAGGCTAAGCAACAGGCACAAGATTTGCACTTGTTTCACTATAGCGTTCTTTATTTTGAAAACTAAGGAGTTTTTTCCTAGAACCTGTAAATTTCTTACTTTGTACATATTTGGTACACTGATACGCTAGATGATGAGTTAGTGATTTAATACCTTTTAACTTCGAGTGACAAGCATAATTGATCGAAATCGGAAAAATCGGACTAGGCTGAATTTTTTAAAGCGGTAGAATAATTTTGATCCGGATCTGATTTTAAAATTTTTACAAATCGGTTTCCGGTTTGGTTTACGTGTTTTAAAAGTCGGTCGAAACCGGACCGGATATATATATATATATATATATATATATATATATATATATATATATATATATATATATATATATATATATATATATATATATATCGGAGCGGTTCCAAGAACAATTAATTAGACACCTAAAAAAATACTCCCTCCGTCCCATAATATTTGTCCGGTCCGCAAAACGGAGACTACAAAATCATGCATTTCTTCTAAGAAAAAATTCAAATTTTTTTCGCAAGTTAAAAGAACTCGTCGAGATCTAGTAAGTTATTGAATTTTTTCTCAACTTTTCTTACAAAAATAGTATTATTTTTACGTCTCCGTTTTGCGGACCGGACAAATATTATGGGACGGAGGGAGTACCCCAAAGTTTTCGATCCAATTTTAATGATCCGAGTAGCTCAATGTGATCAGAACGTGATTTTAAGGGTACTTGCGAGAAATCAGCAAAAAAAAAGACCGAGAAGGGCTTGATTTGAGCAGTTTTTAGCTTAGAGTTGATGAACGGTTCAATTAAAAACTGTTCAAAATAAGCACTTTTTGTTCATATTTTTTGCTAATTTCTCGCAGGTACCTTTAAAATCACATTCTGCACATATTAAACAGTTCGGATCATAAAAATTTGATCAGAAACTATGAGATTGAGATTTGTGGCATTTTTTTAGGTGTTTAATTGGTTGTTCGCGGAACCGCCCTTTGTGTGTGTGTGTGTGTGTATATACACATATAGACACATACACACACCCTTACCTATTATGCCCTAATTTTTCATTCCACTCTCAAACACAAGCACAGGCACCGCACTCGGTGCTCCTGCTCTCACTCTAGTCCACGATTTGAACATCTCTCTCTCTCTCTCTCTCTCTCTCTCTCTCTCTCTCTCTCTCTCTCTTTCTCTCTCTCTCA
Source organism: Rhododendron mucronatum var. ripense (assembly GCA_019656295.1). Lineage (NCBI taxonomy): Eukaryota > Viridiplantae > Streptophyta > Magnoliopsida > Ericales > Ericaceae > Rhododendron > Rhododendron mucronatum. The sequence goes on along the minus strand of BPLT01000072.1, from coordinate 1,837,943 downwards.
GCTCTTATCAACGATGAGGAATGGCCAGCTGTCTCTCATCTCCTGTCAACGACGAGGAACGACCAGCAATCCGGCACAGCCGCGAGGTTCTCTTCGACGTTCGACCCACCAATCACAATCTCACACTCTCACACATAGGTTTCTCTCTCTCTCTCTCTCTCTCTCTCTCTCTCTCTCTCTATTTGTTTGCTTCTTTTTTTTTTCTAATCAAAACTCTTGCAAGTCCTTATGGTTTGATTGGTTGTCTCTCATCTCCTATCAATAGATCTGTTGTTGTTTTTGCCTTGAGGGGTGTCTTTTGATCTGTTGTTATTACTTGTTTCTGTTTTTTTTTTTTTTTTAAGATGGATGATTCTGGTGTTACTCATATTGGATCTAATAATGTTAATAATGAACCCATCACAGTGGATGAACAGAGCCTGAAACGTAGTCCAAAACAGCCGGCCCAAAATGTGGCCCATGAATGAAAATCGGATAAATCAGACTAATGCTGATTAAACCGATCAAAACTGGAAGGGATTATCTCAACCGGTTCTAGTTTCTAAAAATCTCAAACCAGATAACCGGTTTCGACAAAAAAATATGTCAAAATCGATCGAAACCGGACCGATATCACCCCTAACTGCATGATCTCTGATATGAGAGTTGGAGATAGCGGAGATTTAGGGTTTTCAATGGACGGTCAAGATTTAAATAAACGGTCAAGATTAATCTAAAATATATAAAAATATATAAAAACACATAATCTGTCGTTTTAGGGTGGTTCGGTCGGTTGGGGTGGTTTGGTCCTGTCGGTTCTGTTTGGTCCGATCGGTCCAAATTTTAACAAAATCAAGACCGAACCGAAATAAGTTCGGTCGGTTCAGTCCACCCTGAATCCAAAATTTTTAACCGAAGACCGAATCGAACGGTCGGTTTTTTCGATCTATTTTGATCCAGTCAGATTCGTAACACCCCTACAGCTCATAGTCACCTTGATAGATCATAGATCACCACAAAAAAAAATACTCCAGTACCATCCAGTGCTTAATTATTAATTCAATAATGAGAGTTGGGGACCAAAGTCTAACCCAAGTACTACCTAACAATGGAGTAGGAGTATTAATTAACTGGGAACTGTTGGCCAACCAACATAGAATTTTGTGTACCTTTTTAAGGGAAATGATTTTACAACTCATTTTTTTATTAACGTTACTCCTTTGCAATTGTATTTTTGTACAAAAAATATACGTGTAGGGGAGTGTCGTCAACAAAAAAGGAAGACTATGAGACTTATTAAGAGAGTAGTTAATTAGCATGAGACTATGAGTGTTATATATTGAAAGCAAAACACCTGACCCACAAAAATATTACTATTTATTGTGGCGTGCCGACCCTAATTAATTGGGGCATAAGGCTCGATTTGATTTGATATTTATTGTGACGTGAAGATTTGACCTGGGAAGGATACAATTATATAGGAAAAAGTTTAGACAAAATTAAAAGGCTATTGATAAACTATTTTGTTGGACTACATACGTAGATTGTGTAGCTCTAGCTCTAGCTCAGATTTTCCAATTTTTTGCGCTAAAAATGTTAAAAGACCTTCTAACATTTTTTTTTGTTATTCACACTCATGTCATCTACTCATTTATGTGAAAATAAAGTACTGTAGTAAAAATATCTGAAACTATGGCATTAATTTGTAGTCTCCAACAAGTCCAGTACATGAAAAACAAGTCCAGTAGTATATGGAAGTGGCCTATGTGGGCCATAAAGCCCAATATGAAATGGATTTTTATGAGTCTGGTTTTGTTCCCTCTCTCCTCCTCCCTCTCTTTTTTTTTTTTTTTTTTTTTTTCATTAAGCTCTGTTAAGCTGTCTTGTTGAACAATCAGTTTTCTAGTAAGTATATGATTTGATTGAAATTGAGTGCCTTTAATATATATAGGACCTTCACAAAATAGTTTTCACGACCCCCATATGATGAGGATATATGATCATTCTTTGGTTAATTACCATTTATGGCGGACTCATCCACAAGTGGAAGTGGATTAATCATCCACTTTAATTTCCTATTTATTCTTGGATTTTGAAACTTGACTAAGAAATTTGAACAAACTAAAATTGTGATATTGTCAAAATCACATTTCCCCTTCGCTATAAAATTTCCCCAACTCTTCCATCCAATTAATCATATACAAGTACTTTACTTGTACTGTATAAACTAACGCGGACAATTGAGTTATCAAAAAAGAAAGAGAGAGAGAATTTTGGCATCTCCACAAGGTCCACGTACTTCAACCAATGTGTCAAATTTCTTAATTAAGAGTATATTTATTATTAAGCTATAGAGAGTTAAGTAACCGAAGAAAACATTTGACAGCACTTCAACACATGTCAAATTTGACAAGAGAAAGACAATCTCGAATATCACCTAGATATTTGACATTTTAATTGAAGTTGCTTCACATTTCAATTACATTACAGATATATTTCACTTGTCATGACATGTCCTATTTGACATACATATATAGATGGAGATGCTCGATCTTGGCAAAGATATAGGAGTAATATTTGGCTGGGTCGGCCAACGTCGACATTCTTTATTTTTCACGTCATAAATTAATAATGTGTTGAGATGCATTAATGGGATGGGAGCGTGCAAATCACGTGGTTTTTGGGAAGGACGAGTTTTCGTTGCCCACGCATGAGGTGTTTTGCCAACGCATGAGGTATTGCGCATGCCTAGGGCTAGGAGACGAAAAAACATGGTGTGGGATGTGTGTGTGTTTTTAATTTCAAGCCCATCACATTTTTAATTATTAAGCCTATCCAGAAATCAGAATTAATTCCTTGTTAAAGTACTACTGCTAGCTGTATTTTGCTAATTAAATGTCTGGGATGCTTTTTTGTTTTTTCATAACTCAGGTACGTCTTCGATTGGGCTAGTTCACGTTCACCTCGACTAAACTTGAGGATCAATTCCACCGTTCACTTGCAGGGAAAATGTACGTCTAGAACATTGCTATTTGACTTTCCGAATCCAAAGACAAAAGTTTCTCTTAAACCCTGTGCACGCAATAATAAACAATGGTTGGTAGTGATCAGCAATCAGCCAATAATTAGTTTCGATAATATCTTTAAGTAGTTTTGATGATCGACCACTTGTTTGTATTACTTAATAATAGTGAAATTATATATAACTAATCAGTTCAATTACTCCATTAAACATATCAAAGTAAGTTTGGGTTGTCATATAGTAGTATAGTATAGTATAGTATAGTATAGTACTAGAAGATCGAACCAGGCAGGCAGCATGTGGTTGATGCATGGGATTGGGGGTCGGTCATGGATCATAGTAGGATTATTTTAACTAGAAGAGAAAACTCTTTTTTAGTAATTAATTAATTTTGTCTCTTACTGCTAATTGCAGATCAAAAAGGGATCTATACAGTAAACATATATGTATGCAATTAAAACAACTACTCCTATATAATAAGCAACAACATTATTTTAGCTTCTGGAGCTTGTCCGCCATGCATCCATGAATCGTGGAATTAGATAGTATATACCAAGTTAGTTGAGTTCCCACAATTTTTTAAATTACCGTAGTTAACTAAGATAGGATAGGATCAAGGACGGAACCAGGATTTTACCCTAGCAGTGGCGAAATGTATACTAAAAAATTTTAGTGATAGCGAAACTATATAACTTGGGCATAATTTTTTTTTTTACATATCATAATTGTGTTTTTTAAAATTCTTGTTGTGGCGGTCGCCGCCATTAGACCCTCTGGTCCCATCCTTGGATAGCATAGGATTGGATTCATAATTCATTCACAGCAAATTAAGTACGGCATATATATCTTGGGCTAAAAGAACCTACTTGCGTGCAACCGCACACTTGTATTCAGGCTGCGTTGAACTTATAAGTCTGAAACTTAATTTCGATATTTTTTTACTTTTTCTAAGTTTTTGTTTAGCTTTTCGTCGTGATTTTTAGGGTTAAATCGTTAGTATTGATGAGACGAATCCGGAAAGTATAAAAATATGGACCGATGTTGAAAAAATTCAAATAAGATGACATTGTAAACAAATACTAAGATACTCTGTAGTTGTTTGATATTTTTTTCGTCTTTAGTGATTTTTTTTTCTTTCGGTCAAAATTTTATACCTTTTAAACTCCTCCTCTTGTTAAGACCAATGATTAATTCAAAAAATATAACGCAAATCTAACAAAACATTTAGAAAAGACAAAAAAAAACGTATAAAACGAAGAAAATAATTAAGTTGACAAGAACACCAACTGACTATAAAAATGCCCATGTAGCATCAACATCCACCCATACACACACTAATATTCTTGATTCTCAAATGAACAAAAAAAGACCAAATATTACTCATTCCGTTCTAAATTGTTTGCTTTGTTTGCAACTTTTCTAAATTAGAAACCACCAAATTAAAGCGAAAGTTTCAATTTTACCCCTTTGTATCACAACTAATTAAAGTTAGTAAAGGGTAGTTATGGAAATCTAAAGACTTTTTAACCCAAAATCTTCAAGTCAATAAATTGAGAGAATTCATGTAATGAGCAAACAAATTGGGATTTGGAGTACTAATATTTATCACTTCATAATGAAGTGTCATGCATGTTTTGCACTATATATGTATCATGCTCGTAGCATTCTATCTTGAGAAAGTAGGTCTCCAATTCAGGAAAAGGCACCACCGAGGTGGTAGCCCAGGTGGTGAGGGTCACCACTCCCCTTAACGCAGGCGGAGGTTTGAGTTCCGGCAGGTACTCGAAATCCGTCTGCGGACTAAAGGGGGGACTTTTGACCAGCTGTGCACTAAAGTGGTGCCGTGGTGACGGCCCGTCCACCCGGACGGTAGCTATGGCTCGAACCGGACATTCCATTGGCAGGTTGGAAGTCCCTATGGTCACGCTCAAGGAAAGTTGCTATGCTGGTCGCCTCCTCTCACCCTTTTGTTTATAAAAAAAAAAAAAAAAAAATTCAGGAAAAGGCCAAAAAAACGACGGATTCTGTGCAAAAATATTATTACTCGAATCTAACAGTCAACACGTAATGAATCGATCTAACAGAACAGGCCATTAACCCAAGGGGCTGTCTACGTCCCAAGTATTGTATTATGGGATGTTGCATTATACGTATGATGATATCTGATTAAAGTTGTGTGGATAAAACATGCACCCTTATACTTGTGGTAAAAGTCACATCACTCGTTAACCACTTTTACTTTTCTTGAAAATGAAATCTCTAAATGGGGCACTCTCTTACGTAGGAGGACTTTTACTTTTCTTGAAAATGAAATCTCTAAAGTGGGGCACTCTCTTACGTAGGAGGAGTACATAATTATATAGTTACCCAAAAAATATAATGAGAAAAACTTTTTAACGTGGCCTTCCGTAAATAAAGTTTACGGAGATTAATCTCGATCGTCCAAAAGTATTTTTGGACGATTCAGATTAAAGACAAACTATTAACAGTAAGAAATATTTATTGTCGGTAATAGTTTAAAAACATATATCAATCTGTAATAGTTTAAAAACATATATCAACCGTTGATTGTCGAAACGAATGGATGAGATTGCGTAAAGTCGTTAATAAGTTTATTCTCTAGTAAGTAATACTTCGGTATGAACGTCCAGAGAATTTTACTTCTCTCTGGAGACTCTCTCTCTTTAGTACTTTCTCTGTCCTGATTTGTTTGTCCACTTTTTGACTTATACATGTCTCAAATTGGCTGTCCAATTTCAAAATCAATGGCTGAGATTATATAAATTTTCAAATCAATGAATTAGATTTTGTTTCCTTAATAAATTGAAAATCTGAGATTGAACAAACAAATTGGGATGGAGGAAGTACTTCCTAGCCCTAACCGCCTCCCTCCTTCCTTCCCTCCCTCCCTCTAGGGTTTCCACCCTATGATGGGCGGCGGGAGGGGGACGTTCGCCATTAATGTTTCATCCGCCTCCCCTTTTACATCTCCGTCGACCTCCTTCATTGTCGTCTTTTCGCCGCTTCCTCTCTGTCTCGCCTCCCTCTAGCTGCCTCCATTGCCGCCATCAAATAGATCCTTGTGCTCAACCTCTTCCCCGACATCCCGAAGCTTCGAGACCACCTAGACTAGCTCAAAACCCCGTCCTGGGGGTTGGGTTGCAGAGTCCAAAGTCAAGAGGTTGGAGAATAGGGTCCAATCTGGAGTTGATTTGGGAAGGGAAGGTTGGGTTGTCTGATCTGACACTGTTGATGGGTTTTTTTTCTTTTTAGTTTTATGCTGTGATGTCCCGTTTGCGGGTGTTTCTATCCTTCAGGGGTTTTCCAAAACCCTTTTGGATGTAGTGTGTTTTTCTTTCTTTAATGTTAGTGGTGCCTTTTTGAGTTTGGGGTGTAAGTCTTTTCTCGTCGGATCTTATCCACCTTATTGGCTATTCTCTCATTGTTCAAGGAAGAATATGCCCTTTGATATTATCCCTCGGTTATCAATGGAATTCCTAAACTTTTGGAAAAAAAGAAAAAGAAAAAGTAATACTCCGATAGTAATTGCCTTCCCCAAGTTGCTTCCCCGTCCCTAGCTACCATCCACTATAAATTAGTCAATTTTCAAAACTAACCAAAAGAATCTGGTACGTATCAGGTGAACAGCTTAATCTGTCCTTATGTGCATTAAACTAATCCACCAAACCTTACCAACTGATCATCTTCTTTTAAGAATTACTATACGCAGTAGCAATATATATTATAGACCATATTTTTGTTATTAATGGAGCAATACATTTGTTGTAGCCGAGCAAAAAAAAAAAAAAATACATTTGTTGTAACAAAAAAAAAGAAATAAAAAAAGAAAAACATTTGCTTCAAGTCCACTAAATGCGAATTATGCGTCTGTTGCCAGTGACTATATCCCATGTTTTACATCAAGGTGGGTTCTGGATTTTAGGTTTGATAGTGTACATGACAAATTCTCATAAAAGTATATATGAAAGGGACATAAACTGGTTCACATTTCACGTTCATGTCCACTTTCATGGAATCTTGTCATGAATCATAATATCTTCGAAGAGCTAAAGCTGAAAAAATGGAAAGGGAGAAACAAACAATTCCAACCACTTACTTGGAGAAATGGAAAAATAAGTTTGATAAAATATTTTGGAAAATGTCATGAAATGATGAAATCATTCACTATAATCCAACTTTTCATTGAAAATGAAGAGATTTTGAAGTTTTGTAAGGTTTAGTATGTAGAAAATCGGATTCCAATTGTGATCGTCCAAACTATTAGATTTGTGAAGTATGATTCGGGTCTGGAATATCACTTTGTTGACTGTCAGGGCTTAATTGTGTCAAGAGGACCAACGCCCATGGCTGGAGCTCGGGGGCAGCACCCTCAAAATCTAAATAAAAGTGTTAATGTAATTGATTATGTTATGCCCAGCCGATGTATTGGTGCACATGTAAATGCATTCTTGATTTACTTTTAATACATAGTGAAACATTCCATGAGTCGTAGATGTACTTTTACATAATTGAAAAATCATGTAAAATCTCTCTGTATTTTATGTTGGGTTTGCGTTAAATTTGTTCATTATTATCCGCGCATGTTATGTGCAATGGTTTGGCTGATTTCTCAACACAAACTAAACAAATGATTAAAACCAAGCTCTTCTAAATAAAGTACCAAAAAACTGATCTTTATCTATATTTTATATATATATACATACACGGGGCGGTTCTATGGACAACTATTTAGACACCTAAAAAAACACCTCATAGTTGCTGATCAAATTTTAATGATCCGAGCAGCTCAGTGTGATCAGAACGTGATTTTAAGGGTACCCGCGAAAAATCAGCAAAAAAAAAAGATCGGAAAGGGCTTGATCTAAGCAGTTTTTAGCTTAGATTTAATGAACAGTTCAATTAAAAACTGCTCAAAACAAGCACTTCCCTGTTATTTTTTTTGCTAATTTCTCATAGCCACCCTTAAAATCACATTCTGTACACATTGAACGGTTCGGATTATAAAAATTTGATTGGAAATTATGAGATTGAGATTTGGGGTGTTTTTTTAGGTGTTTAAATAGTTGTCCGCGGAACCGTCCCGATACATCTATATATATATTTATTTATTTATATATTATATAATATGACCAGTAAGTGCAGACTACATTTGATGTCAAATTTTACTAACAATTTTTTACAAAAAGTTTCTCCAAATGTTGGTTAGCTAGCACTAAACTATAAATGGATGAAAATACAGTCCCAACAAATTCATATCACTAGGAGTTTTTTTGTTTGGGAACGACTTCGGTGTCCCCGGTCATTTTGGGAACACCGTAACTTTTGCCATAACAAAACCATTATAAGCATAATCAAATTCATTACAAGCATAACCAAAACCATTATAAGTATAACCAAAACCGTAACAAGGCATAACTTGGTTGGTTATGCCTTGGTTGATTTTTGGTTATACCTTGATTGGTTTTTGGTTATACCTTGGTTATGCCATGTTATGGTTCTATTATACTTGTAATGATTTTTGTTATGCTTGTAAGGGTTCTGTTATACCAAAAATTACGGTGTCCCCAAAATGACCGGGGACACCATAGCATCATCCTGTTTGTTTTGTCTTGGTTCGAATACCTAGTCCAAAAAATATTAAACACCTAGCCCAACAAATGTCAAACACCCAAATAAATAAATAAACATGAAAACTTATCAAGGTCAAATGGTTTAACTGTTCAAACACCCAAATCGATAAATAAACATGAAAACTTGTCAAGGTCAGATGGTTTAACTGTAATATCTTATGTACTTTGATGTTTTCAAGTCACCCCAGTGGGGTTAGCGGGATGTTAATTTGTTAGTTACCGGGGGTTTAGAGGCTATTCATATCCCTGAACCCTAAACCTGCTCTCCGTGGGACTCGAACACAGATCACCATCGGGAAGAGAAATGAGACAAAGTTTAAAGACATTTTGATAATTTGATGTACTAACAAAAAAAATGAGAGTATAGTTAATAAAAAAGGGAGTGCTAAAATCACTCCCCTTAGTTTTTGTTATACTCCATCCTTCCCGATTCATGATTAGTTATTTTGGAAGGTTGTGCGGTTGTGCCACTTTAAATTACCTATATCTTTTAATTGTTCAGTGTATATCTTAATTATTCGATACTATATATCTCATTTCGCTATATTAAATAACAATTTCTGAAAACGAAAACAATTTTGTATCCAGTTATAATTACAGAATGGGGAATAACCAAATTGGAAAGGAAGAAGTATATCATTGCTTTCCATACTTAATTATATTATCAATGAAATTAGACAAAAAGAGTCACGGATTAAAACGATTCATGGACAAGGATCCAATTTCAGGAAAAAAAGTACTAGTAGGAGAGAATGTAATATCTCAAAGCAAAAGACCAGAGCAGAATCTGTGCAGTCCCAACCAAACACGACAAAAAAAGCAAGGCACAAAATCACACAGTGAAAGTGCGTACGTTATTAGGAGTACTTAATTATATATTAAGTCGTGCGAGATTCTACAACTAACTGATATTTAAGATTGTAACTTTAGTACTTTATAATAAATTATGAGATTATGGAGGATGGACTCTACGGATGGTCACGACTGGGAAACCACATGTAGTGCACTCCTACACTATCAGATACAGCTATGATGTTCCAGTTTGGTTTGGGGGCATCCATGTTCCCATTTTAATTTCCTCAACCATTGGATTTTTCTTTTTTAATCTCAACAATTGGTTCAATCCTGCTCATAGTAAGTGTGATTATACTTTGTGATAAGTGTGACCATACATTGTGATTATCGTGATCATAGTAAATGGTATATAAAGTCAGTTTGTGTGGTAACTAAAATTGTAATTTTTTGTGAAAAAAATCATAAAACCGTCTTGTTTTTGTAAGTAGTTTTGATCTAATGACTGAGATTGATCCATTTTTTCAATCTAAAGGCTCATATTTATGGGGACATCCATGTCCCAATACCACTGTGGGGCATGGAAGAAAAATTCAATACTACAAGGTCCTCGTGTCCCTCAAATAACGCCCATTTCATCGCAATTCACTGACAAACTAACTTAAGATTAGGTGTTGTTTGGTAAAGTTAAGAGAAAATTGAATATTGAGCTCAAATCATACATCTGTATATCTCCATTTTCCGTCATCATTTCAAAGTGTTTTTTCCATAATTTCATTTCAAATTTAGTTATTTCTCTCCTTTTATGTCAAAACGTGAGTTTCGTGGATCATCCTTCGTCTCTTCTTATAAACTATATTTAAACTTGAAATATCAAACTTTATTTAATTTCTCAATACAAAACATAGAAGGTGTGTTGAAACCATTTTATTTTTCTGAAAACATAAAGTAGATATAAATTACGAATATAAGAGTTAGAGATATTCTTGTTACTTATCATCAGCATCCATGACTGATTTTTAAGGCTCCTCTCGTAATTCCATTTATAATATTAGAGTTCATGGACACCGTCCTGTAGGGTTTTAGATTCTTTTTTCTACCATGAATGATGATGAGATCCATACACCTTGTCTTGAATTTCAAGCCATTTTGTAGTGAAAAAAGGAGGAAGACATCAAAGTGGTGCTTGCTCCAAATATATTGAATAAATTTTCACATTAGGTATGGACAAATCCCCAAAAAGGGGGTTCATATGTAGAGCCTAGAGGGACCCAAGAACACGACTTTACTCCTTTCTACTTCTTTTTTTTTAATGTTTTTGGAACCTAGCACACCATGCATCGACCTCCTTTACGACTTTACCGAGTGAGAAAGAAAGTAATCACATCACAGGGCTCTTCTGTCCCAATCCCAATTCCAAACAAGGGAAGGGAGGGACGGATAAAAAGGAAGCTAGAGAAGGCTAGTGCATGGCACTCGGCAGGTATGGACCCAACTCCCAAAATGATTTCCACCTTATTCTTGGATTTTTATTGCTCGCCGGATTCATTTAAAGTCTCATTAAGAATATAAATCACGTCAATGCATATAATATTAAGTTAGAATTAAGATTAATAATGAATTGCTACGACATCAAACTAAGTAGGTCCGATAAGCAATTAATTGTGCATTACTTAGAGGATCAAGGGATTGGAAATGATCCACTTCCGAAATAAATTTGAAGTGCAACACAACAATTTAATAGACTAGTGCCATACACTTGCTAGCTAAATGCCCATCATTATGTTCTTCTCTTAAATTAAATTACCAATAGTATTATAATCTAATTGGAGAATTATATACGAGACTATAATTGTTATAAACAACATTGCAGTTTCTAACTCGTAGTAGTATATATTATCTCTATCTACATGTACAAATCTTCAATCAAATTATCATGTTTAGTTTCTCCATCAGATCTTGTAATATTCTTGTCTCAAACACTCTCTTATTCTTTACTTGTACGCTAATCCTAGAATATCTCTATTACTCATTTTCCCATCAGCGGTATCGTTGTCTCTATCTTATCTGAATATTTTATCTGTCTCAGTTATCGTAGTTATCATCATTGTAGAGTTATCATAATTTTTTTTTTATAGATATTATCAAAAAGTCAAATGAGTAATTAGATCATAAAAAATAAGTCACCAAAACGGGAAAAGACTATTGATTTATTTGAGGGATTGTCAAAGTATTCCTGGTATTGTAAGGCTGTACTGTATTGTCAAGATTGTAGAAGGGGGTTGGAAAGGGATAATAATGTATACACGCAAGCAAGGCAATCCAAGTAAATTAAAAGGATATACGCGCGATACTTTCGGGAGGAGGGGAAGTGGATTTGTTTGTATGTTTGTTTTATCTGGGGCTGGGAGGAACCCCATCTCAAAATAAATACTAGTACTGTATATATACTCCTACTATATATAATAAGGCCCAAATGCCGTATTATTAAAGCCAAATGCCAAGTTAAAAAACGCTGTCGTCGTTGCCCAACAAGGTGCGTCGCTGCTTGAGGAGATTCTCGCAATCCATATTCATTTTACATTACATACATCTCTCTCTCTCTTAAACGCCATCCCCACCACCACAACACTCCTCCATTTCTCTTTCTCGCTCTCTCTCTCTCTCTCTCTAAAGATACCATGAAGAAGAAGAAACGAGATACCAATGTTCTCTTAATGGTTGTCCACGGGACGCTCTTTTGTCGCCGTCGCCGCCTCCACCACCACCTCCTCCCCCTTGTCTCCGCCGTCTCCGGTGGCCTCCTCTTTCTCTTCGCCGTCATCTCATTTCTCTTTCTTCCGATCACCAACCACCACCATAACGTGGTATTCTCAGCTCTTTTCTTTTTTTAAAAAATCTCTTTGTTGATTTTTATTGAATTGGCTTCGACTCACTTTCCTTTGTCTCTACAGTCCAATAATCCAATCGACGGTCGATCTGACGTGGAGGGAGAAACGCTCTTTACTGTACCGGTTAGGGTTTTTCTTATCGTTTCATTCTTAACTGCTCGTTACGATTCGATTGGTCCATTTGGATCGTCCCCTGTTTCGATTCAGCTTATGATTTTTAGATTTTTTTAATGTTTAGTCGAGTGGAGGGAGTTTAGCCCGTGACATATGGAGTTCGACGCAATCCAAACTCTTCTATGGTTGCAGTAATTCCAGCAGTAATTTTCTGAGTGAGTCTTCATCTCTGATTTTGTGCCCGAAATGTGTATTGGAGTTTGAGCTGCCTATGGTCAAATGCTTTCTCAGATTTTAACCGGGATTCTTCGAAAAGCTTATTTGTTTTGTGTGTTATTGGCATAGAGTTATGTTGGAGAGTTGACTTGTTCCTGTACTTTTTCCCTCGAGCTGCAACAAGAATTCTACGAATCACATCTTGTTAAATTGTCTACTAAAAAATGATTTTTGAATCACGTCTAATTTAAGTTTCTATTATTTTATGTTGGATTGATTTATACTGTGTTTCATGTCACAGCAGCTGAATCGAAAACAAATCCTAATCGATACTTGTTGATTGCAACCAGTGGAGGCTTGAATCAACAACGAACAGGGGTACGTTTCTTTAGCCTCACAAATCTAGACACCCCCCCAACTGACGTGCCTTTCAGTTTAAGCATTTCTTATATTTAGGTTATTTATTCTTTTATGATGTTAGGTCACTTGTTTTCAACTATTGCATATTAGAAAATTGGAAAACTTGTTTGTTTATGGTCATCAGACTCATCACTACACCTTTACTTCTGCCACAAAAATCATTGGATTTCTCATATAACATCATTATTGTTGTTAATTTGAAGAATTGTGCCTGTTGTGGCTGCAGATAACAGATGCGGTTGTCGCGGCATATATACTCAATGCCACTCTAGTTGTTCCAAAGCTAGACCAAAAATCTTTCTGGAAGGATAACAGGTTGTTATTTAAATTGTTAACTTGTTGATTTATCTGACTGCTGAACTTCACTAGTTTATGTGATTTGTGCATTTACATGTTCTATGGTTTTCGTGCAGCAACTTTTCTGAAATCTTTGACGTTGATTGGTATATATCATATCTTTCAAAAGATGTTAAAATCGTTAAACAGCTTCCGACAAAGGGAGGGAAGGTTATGAATCCACATAGCATGCGTGTTCCAAGGAAATGCAACCCAAGATGCTATGAAACCCGAGTCTTACCTGTTCTTAATAAAAAACGTGTAAGTGTTCAATTCCTTAGAGCATTCCAGCTTCATCTCAAATTATGAAGTTCATTGGATGTGTGTATCTACTGAGCTCACTGTTTGGAGCATCTGGTATATATGATTCCATTAGTGAAAATGTGTGAAACTGCATTCAAACCTTCAAACATGACCTTCAACTTTGCTGTTTCTCTGGTGTTGCATGATCTATTCAGGCCAGTTTTCATGGTCAATCAAGGTCAAGCGGGCCAATATCTAATTCTGGATTGGAGTTTTGAACCATGTCTTGTTCAAAATAAAATTCCTAAGCAGAGATAATTTGAACAATTCATCTGCAGATGCAGTCAATTAACTAAACAGCCTAATTATATGAGCCACCCAGTGTGGAAGAAATACTTTTATTTCATCCCTAGGAAAGCTGTTCATATAGCTTAGTTATCGGAGCTTGAGTGATTTCCATTTGGTAAAACCTAGGGGGTCTAAACTAAGGGGACCTTCATTCCGATGAACTCTTGCGTCAACATCTCCAGATTTTCTTTCAGCCCCATGTTTATGAGTCAACAAGCACTTGGTTAATTCTTACTCAGCCATAATGGTTGTTGGCTTGTTAAGATGGTGCTTTTTACCCAAGTACATGATGATATAGGACCACTGTTTGCTTGGAAGTATCTTCCTTTTGGAATGTTTATAAAAAGTTATTGATTTCTTTTGTATTCCGAAATTGACACTTTCGAGGCCATCCTACTCTCTATGATGCAGGCTGTGCAGCTTGGTAAGTTTGATTACAGGCTTGCAAATCGGTTGGACACAGATCTACAGAAGCTGAGATGTAGGGTTAACTACCATGCTCTCAAGTTTACTGACACTATTCAGGAAATGGGTGAAAAATTGGTTGAAAGGTTGAGGATGAAAAGCAAGCGTTTCATTGCACTGCACCTGAGGTAAGATTCAGATTTTCCTCAATTTTGCTTCTTGTTGACATGCTTACAAAGAGTAGTTTGTTGACGAAGAGTTATGAATCACAATATCCGTGCACATGCAATCTGTGCAGTGAGTGCATGTGTAAAAGCCCTTCAGACCAGTTTACGTGCATGTGTACGACTTTGCTTTAGGAAACTTTCTTTAATTTGAGCATCTGATCTCTGGCCTATGCAAAACTAGGAGTCACAGGCTTCACTACTAGCGTCCTCTCAACGCTTTCTCATTCGTCAATGGGATTCCGAAATATCTGTTGATGTGAATAAGTTCTCTGTATGATGGTAGGTTTGAACCTGATATGCTTGCATTCTCTGGGTGCTATTATGGTGGTGGAGAAAAGGAAAGGAGTGAACTAGGAGCAATACGGAAGAGGTGGAAAACTTTGCATGTGAGGTTCCACTTATTCGGTTAAATATTCAAGCAACCTGAACTAGAGATTAAAGCATGTCTAAGCTGTATATTTTATGATGCAGAAAAAGAACCCGGACAAGGAAAGACGGCAAGGAAAATGTCCAATGACTCCCGAGGAAGTTGGACTAATGCTGAGAGCACTGGGTTTTGGCAAGGATGTCCACATTTATGTGGCATCGGGTGAGGTATACAGAGGTGAAGAGACATTGGCACCTCTGAAAGCTCTATTTCCTAACTTTCACTCAAAAGACACTATTGCAAGCAAGGAAGAGTTGGCTCCATTCTCATCTTTTTCATCTCGCATGGCTGCTCTTGACTTCATTGTTTGTGATGAGAGTGATGTTTTTGTCACTAACAATAATGGCAACATGGCTAGAATATTAGCTGGAAGAAGGTATGCTTATGTCGATCCTTTTTGTGAGAAGTATCAATATAAAGTTGATTTTGAAATGTTTAAATACACTTGCCTGGTCTCTGACTAGGCAAACATGTTCTCCAATCTCAGGAGATACTTTGGGCACAAACCAACAATCCGTCCAAATGCTAAGAAGCTTTATCAACTGTTCTTGACCCGAAATAACATGACTTGGGAAGAATTTGCCTCGAGAATTCGAACTAATCAGATTGGATTCATGGGAGAGCCAAATGAGGTAAAGCCAGGCAGGGGTGAGTTCCATGAAAATCCTGCATCCTGCATATGTGAAAATTCCAATGCCAAGGCAAGGAGAGATTTAGGTTACCGAATTCAAGCCACTACCAGCCATGGACTTGTCATGGAAAATAATACAAGGAGTGATACTGGTGGATTGAGTGATGAGCAATCTGCTGAGGAGGAACAGGATTGGTCCGATACAGATGATGCGGAGAGTGAAAATGGGCTTCAAGGGAAAACGTTGCCTAACAGAACGGATTCTGATCTGGGACTGGGTCTAGTTAAAGCTGAGCAACCAGAACTGGAAGAAATGTTTTCGGACTGACAGATCAGATTTCTGCTCGATTTTTTCTTCAAACACATTTTTCTCTTTGCTTGCGTCGTTGACATTAAGTTTCTAAGGGGATACATTTGCCTGTATTCAGGCAGAAATGACAATTGTAGATAGTTGAGGGGCACCTTGTGAAGAGATGGAGTTGCAGCAATCACATTTTGGAGAGCAATGGACATGAAGAGGCACTAGGACGTTGGCAAAAGGGGGCTTTAGGGATGTAGTATATAGTGTACAGATAGATTTTTGTGTTTCTGATTGTCTTTTAACAGACATAAAATTAGACATTCATCAGTTTAAAATATTTTTTTACTGCTAAAATCCAAGGCAGGAATGGGGGTTAATAAAGTGATTATTTCTTCCTTTAGTTTGTGCTATTTCTGTTAGTAATTCAAGTGTTATTCGTTTTGTTGTAAAATTCCTTTGGCGAAATTTTACCTGTTCATTTGTTCCAGGATGCCAAGTCTAGTGACTTCACCTTTCTCTTGCTGCTTGCAGCTGGGGGTTAGAAAAAGTGGAGAAAAGGATGGTTTATAATAAGATAAGATACAGCCTACGAGTTGGGATCATTCGGCCCAATTACTCATGGGCCAAAATTGTAGCTCCAGGCACCTCTCTTGATGGACTATGAGGAGAGTTTCTTTTGGGCCTGCCTTGATAGAAGATGAACAAAAATGAGTTGGACATAACACGAGCTGTTACAATCCAAAACCTAAACAGAAATGAAAATTGGGTGGATGATGCCTACTACGATACTAATAGTAAGATTTTTCATTTGTTGATGTTTATTCCAAGTGTTATCGTATCGGTATAGTACCTAGCTAGTGCTGCTGATTGCTAGAATCCTAACAACAGTTCCATTTCTTTTCTGTAAGTTTTAATCGATTGCGAATCAAAGAAGAAAAGTTCGCGCAGATGCAATATGCGTACCATGATCTAATCCAAGTAGTGAAGTGAAGGAATGCTCAAGACCAAAACAAATAAGGGAGATAAGAGAGTCATGTGGTTTATGGGCCTACTATGCATGCATCAGCCCAGTTTTCATGGAGGGGGAAGGAAGGAAGGAAAAGGAGGCTATAGGAATTGGGCAGGGAAGTCTGTCCTGTCCTGTCCTGAGGTGGTGGACTTTCTGTTCTCCTTGTTTGGATATGATAGAGTATGTTGTATGATCCTCTTCTGAGAAGGACGGACGTGGCACCATTTACATCTCTCTTCTTCTTCTGCTTCTTCTTCTTCAAAAATCTCGTTTTGATCCTCTTTTGTCTTCCTCTTCCGTATAATCATACCCTACCCAGTCTATACACTGATACACGGAAACACACGTCATTAGAAGAGAGAGAATTTTGGAGAGAGACAGAGCAATGGCGTGTAGACTACCAACACAGCTGGCGACCACCCCTGGCTCTGTCGATTACCATGCCCATCCACTCCTAATCAAAACGCCGTCCCATCTCCCCTGCCGCCACGCTTTATCCCCCATCCGCCTCGGTTTTTCACCTTCTCCTTCTCCTGCTACTAGCTGCCTATCCCCTCCCCTCCTCTGTTTACCCCAATTTCCCAACCAAGTTTTTTTCTATTCTTTTTAATGTTTGGCTAAATTAATACTACTCCTACTTAAACAGTCATATTTTATCAGGGCGGAGAAGATGTTATGTGCAACCACCATTGATAAGATGTGCAGCGGCGGCGGCAGCAAATCTAGCACCGGGGACGCCGGTGAGGGGGACGAGCATATTAGTAGTGGGGGCCACGGGGACACTTGGAAGGCAGATAGTGAGGAGGGCATTGGACGAGGGCTACGACGTCAGGTGTCTCGTCCGCCCTAGACCCTACCCGGCCGACTTCCTCCGTGATTGGGGCGCCACCGTCGTCAATGTATCACTTCTACTACTACTACTACTCCCTTCTCTCCCATTTTATTACAACTTGTCTTTGAAATTCTGCATCTTTCCATTGCTTATTACGCAGCCCCGGAGACGCACAGTAGAGACATTTTGTACATCAAAGTGGTCATTGGTCAATAGTGAAAACTGGGCATGACTACCCAAAAAAAAAAAATTGCTTTGGACCATTTTGGCACAATTGCTTTCACTTTGAACTTCTTTGCCAAAATTTGCTCTACTTGTCTATTCTTGGAAGTGACAATTGGCGCAACCTTTCTTAGTCACGCTTCCAAGTTTTCGTCTTTGTAGTAGAGCTGATTTTTCTGGGGGTTTTTTTTTTCTGTTCCTGTCGTGGACTTCATTAGCTTAACTTCTTCAATGTATATGAATCTGTTGTCTGCAAAACACTTGGAATTCTAATTAGGCTAGTTGGTTTTGATTCTTTTGGACATAAATAAACAACTTCGTATTCCCCACAATGGCCGAATGCCCAAAGAGGGTTTCATAAGGTCTAACCTGAATCACATACCCAGCAAGGCGTATGTTGGAGTTCTGAATTTGGCTGGATGCTTTTGATTCCATTCATTGTTACGTTCGCATTATTGATAGAATTTAAATCTCAACTATATCATCAGAATTGTTGTACCATTTTATGCCTAATGTGCCTTCAATCCAATTTCCTAGGACTCTTTGGTAGGTACAATTTTGGCTTGACAATCATTTTTGGGTTTGGGATTCTAATCATTATCTTATTTCTCTTCAATCATTACTCTCATTTTTCTCTCTATATCTCTTCAATCATTACCCATATTTTCAATCATTACTCTATTTTTCTTTACACTCATTACTTACAAATCTAAATCCAAAATCCCAAAACGAATGGAGTTGTCTATTAGTTAAGCTCGAGTCTTGACCCTCAATTCAAGAGATCTTATTACTGCCAATTGATCTCTAGCCATATCTGGCTCGTTAGCTTTGGATGAAAATGTGCATATAATACACATCCGTCAACTCCTCAATGTATATTCCTTCTATGCAGGCAGACCTAAGCAAACCAGAAACTATCCCGGCAACACTGGTTGGCGTTCATACAGTCATTGACTGCGCTACTGGGCGTCCGGAAGAACCCATTAAAACTGTAAATATCTCTCTCCCTTCCAGTTTTCGATTAATTGATATTAGGGATGTTATTGATCACCTTGCAGTAATTCTCACAATTGTTTATTACTTTATGTCATTCATGTATCATCCATCTTGTATCTATAGTTTCATTGATGTACTTGGCTAAACATTTAAATCTTTCTTTTGATGGTATTTCACTTATCCACTTATTCAATTTAGGTAGATTGGGAAGGAAAAGTTGCTCTAATACAATGTGCAAAAGCAATGGGAATACAAAAGTTTGTATTCTTTTCCATCCACAACTGTGATAAGCATCCTGAAGTTCCATTGATGGGAATCAAGTACTGCACTGAGAAGTTTATTAAGGACTTGGGCCTAAACCACATCATTATCCGGTTATGTGGCTTCATGCAGGTAACTGTCCCCCAAATCCGAAGTTGAATATTCTTTCTGTGATCATGTTGCTGGAACATTTTTGTTAGCAGTTTGTTCCTGTTATTGTGGATACTGTTGCCTATTGTCCCAGGGTCTAATTGGGCAGTATGCAGTTCCTATCTTAGAAGAGAAATCTGTATGGGGAACTGATGCTCCTACGCGAATCGCTTACATGGACACTCAGGTAAATACAAATAAAATTCCTGAAACCTCATTACCTTTTCTGAGGGCAAATGTTGTCTAAACTTCTTTCCAGTCTCTTTCAGGATGTAGCTCGATTGACATTTATAGCTTTGCGAAATGAAAAAGTGAATGGGAAGCTTCTCACGTTTGCTGGTCCTCGTGCATGGACTACTCAAGAGGTAAAGAAAACGATAAACTTTGTAGGATCCTTAACTTCGTCCTACTGTAGTCTTTATGCCTCTCATCTCATCTGGGCTTTCATATTGAACACTTGATTGCTTGAAGCCTTCAAATCTTCCATCCCTTCAAATCGTTCCCAAGCTTCAATTCTAATGCTTCCAGTTCTTTTGCCACAAGTATCGGCAATGTGACAGCATCACATTGTCTTAGTCATAGAGCAAATTTTGCTCCTACAACTACCCTAACTGGAAGCACCGTATCTTTTCTTTTCTTTCTATTTATGGGTCTTGTTCGTTTTAGGTGATAACACTGTGCGAAAGGCTAGCAGGACAAGATGCAAACGTTACTACAGTGCCCGTCTCGGTTTTGAGAGTAACTCGTCAAGTTACTCGTTTGTTTGAGTGGACAAGTGATGTCGCTGACAGATTGGCATTTTCGGAGGTACAATTCTTTTTGTTTTCTTTCCCAGAAATATTGGACCTCTTGGTATTATTTTCTGTGGACGAAACTTCTAGAATCTACTGTTCGACGGTCTCTAACAACTTTTGACAAGAATTTCCTCCAGCTTCAAATTTCTCCATTCAGATCAAATTAGTAACCCATTTTACCATGAATGGATATAGGATTTGAGTACCTGTTCAAGTATGCAGCCAAACTAGTTCTAGACATTTGGGGCCCAGTTTTGAAAGCATAGTTTCCACCATTTTTTACTTACATCAGCATTCAGCAAACGCTCTAGTATAATTTTGTGTTGGCATTTCTCAGGTGCTTTCAAGTGATACCGTTTTCTCGGTCCCTATGAGTGAGACATACGGTCTCCTTGGTGTAGATGCAAAAGATGTCGTGACACTGGAGAAATATTTGCAGGATTACTTCACAAACATATTGAAGAAACTGAAGGACATGAAAGCACAATCGAAGCAGGCTGACATTTACTTCTGAAGAATACTGTGGATGAAGTTGTAGTGTACGTATTGACTTGTTTGATAGTACTATGTTTGTATCACGCCCCCTTGCAAAAAAAGACAGAGAGGAATATGCCCATTCATTCATTAAGAAATTTGCTTTCCTTTGGTATATTGTTCATATGTGCGAGAAAAACAACATTAGCGATGGATCGAGAAGGAGGGAAAGTTTGTAGATCCGGAGTATCTGGACTTCTCACACAAATCATGGGCTCTTGTGAATCAAATTTGGCCCATTATCATCCTAGGTACTAAAATTGTGCGCCGTGTGGACCCTGCCCCATTATATTCATACAAAACTCCCCCAAAAGGAGGAGGGTGCCAACTGTTTGGTTGTCTATCAATTGTTTGGGCACATTTTTCCTCTTGGAAAATACTTTGGACACAGATTCAGACATATCAATATCCGAACCGTCCGTTGGGTGTCCCGGTGCATCATGTTGGTGCCGGCATATATTGGATGATTTTGAGCACATTGTATCCGGATTTGTATTCAGATATGCGTCTGTAGTATTGCTATTTTTTCTTTCAACGTAGATCGGAGACAGTTTAAATTATGCTCTGCTTTGTTTGGATTGGGATTTGAAAAGTGTTTTTGAAAAATAGTAGGGGTAATGAGTGGAGAGAGATAGAGAGAAAAAGGTGGAAAGTAGAAGGAATCTAGGGGGAATTTTTTTAAAAATTCTTTTTGAATCGCGGAGGGAAAAGGCATTCTAGCAGGGGGATGACTTGACTAACAAAAGAAAAGGTCAAAAGGTCCTCATAATTGGTGAAGATCTGATATGCAATTATTTGATCAAATATATGTGAAATGGAATTCAAATCCAACCAAGAGGTATGAGCCCATTAGGGGTGAGTAAAAAATCCGTCAAATCATAAATTTGGTCCAAATTAGGTGGTGTTTCGGTTTCTAAAAAAAAGAACTTTTTGAAAAAGGAAGCTAATTTCAAGCTCAAAAATTATGTGTTTACGCAAATAATTTTCCTACCAATATGGATCTTGTTTGATAGATTTCATTAAGATCGTTTATACGGTGCAAAAAAAATCAAAAAATTATTTTTCATTTTCATTATATTTGAGTTTAAAAATTGAAGAAAATGTACTTTTAAAAAAACAAGGCTTACTGGAACACCCCCTCAATCCAAATCAAAAGGTTTGCTTCAATTTTTTAATCGTATGGTTTGATCATGGTTTAAAAACAATTAGAAACCGCGTTACATAGTTTGGTTTGTAGATCCACGTTCACGGTTATGGTTTCAAATCGATCCGAACTGTATAATACAATATATATATATATATATATATATATATAATTTAATTATGATTTTCACCAAATAAATATGAGAGCCTTTAGTCAATTACAACTTTCCAAATTTATTGATTCAATTAAAGCAACCGCAATATTTAGTTTTTCTTCTTTACCAAGATAATTTAGACTAAAGTTTTTGCATATGTCAAATCCATTCCTAATTTCCTATGAATATTAATTTATTATATGCAAAAAAACACGTGGGATCACCAAATTAGTCAACTTCTACGGCTCAAATCCTAAATTTCTAAATTTTCTAAGTTTTCTTTGAATTTATCTTCGTAATTTTAAGTACTTTAAATACTTTTGAAGATGATAGTTTTTCAAAGAAAATCATGGTTCAAAACCGAGAGCAAACTATATTTTAATGGTTTTGATTGGTTTGGTTCTATGTCTTTTGTGGGTTAGTTTGGTTCTCTAAATTCATAATCCGTAGATATTGATTTAGTTTTTGGTATACTACTATCACACCGAATACCGAATCAATCTGAACCATGCTCGCCTCTAGAGCCAACCTTTAATATTGTATTCAGCAAATTGGTCTACAGTCCAATTTGGACGAGCCCATTTTGATTCTAGCCCAACTTCTTTTACTGTGCTGGGCTTGGTCCATTGTATTGTTTTATTTGAAGTCTAAGGTCCATGAATTTACTATTTTAGCCTTTTGTATTTAAAACAGGGGCCAGTTTACATTCCAATCGCGCGCTATCTCTCTAATTTACGTTCAAATGGCGCGTTGAAAGCTAGGGCTGGCGATCGTCTCTCTCGATCTCTCTGGATCTCTCTCTCGGTCTCTCTCAAGTACGTCTCTCTCTGTGGATCTGTCTCTCTTGATCTCTAGCAAGTACGTCTCTCTCTCTCTCTCTCTCTCATTGTTGCTTTTTTTGCAAGTTATGGCTTAGTTTTGAGTTTGTGCGATGTTGATTCCGTTTTGAGTTCGTGTGATTTGTCATTGTGCGATTTTTTGGAGTTGTGCAAGCTGTCATTGTTCGGTAATGTTGTAGTTAATTTACTGGCACAATGATCATTTGTGTATTGGCATATTTGTATCTGTTAGTTTCTCTGTGTATCTGTCATGTTGTTTTTGTTCGTATATTTGTATCTGTATCGGTTAGCATGATTTTATTGGCATGCTTGTATCTGTTAGTCTCTCTGTGTCTCTATATGTTTTTATTCTGTATCTGTCAGCATGTTCGTATATCTGTGTCCCTGTGTCTCTCTGTTTTGTTTGGTATATGTGTTTATATATGTCCTGTTATATCTTTGTTTTTTATTTGTTTTTACAGAGTAGGATTACTCTATTTCAATGGCTTCTTTGGTTATATTGATGTGCAAATATGGTGAAGTTACTCTAGTTGTCATGGCTACAAGAGGTTTTGGTTTCAATGATCTAGTGGAAAGCATTCATAGAAAGTGGCAGAATTTGGATAGTTTTGAGCTTTTTTATGTTGTTGCTGACCATGCTAATTGCATTCTGGACAATGATGAAGACTTTTGTAGCATGATTGCATTAGCTACTGCAATTGGAGTGACTTGTGTTGATGTATCTGTTGGGGTTATTTCTTCTTCTACCATTGAATGTGGTAAAAGTTTAGGTGGCAAAAATGGTGAATGTGTAAGGAGTTTTGAATATGGTGAGTGTAGTACTTTTCAAGGAGAGGAAGAAGATCCGCTTGATAAATTTTGTCCTCATCATGAGACGGTGCGTCTTTCAGCCGATTGGGTTAGTTTGCTTAAGTGTGTTGGTCAAGAGTTCAGAGGTGGCGTAGATGAATTTAAGGCTTGTTTGTGCAAATATGCAGTTGAAGTTGGTTTCAAGTTTAAATATCTGAAAAATGACAGATCAAGAGTAACGGCCGAGTGCTGTAAAAAGCTGGATGGTTGTACATGGTTTATTCACGCTA
The DNA here is from genome assembly GCA_019656295.1 of Rhododendron mucronatum var. ripense. Lineage (NCBI taxonomy): Eukaryota > Viridiplantae > Streptophyta > Magnoliopsida > Ericales > Ericaceae > Rhododendron > Rhododendron mucronatum. The sequence continues at coordinate 1,813,926 of BPLT01000072.1, read as the reverse complement.
CTTTGGAAAGATCGAATGATTTTTTTGTTGTTAGAGAGTTTCACAAAGAGCACAACTGTCTTGGTACATTTTTTAGTTCAAAAAATCCTCGGATGACCTCAAAAATTATTGCCAAAGAGATTGTTGAGGAGGTTCGTTCGAAGCCATCTTATACACCGATAGAGTGTTTGAAACATTTCGAGGGACGGTATGGTTGTTTGATTGGCTATTACCATGCATGGTTAGCTGTTGAGAAAGCAAATAAGGAGTTATTTGGTGATTTTCATTTATCTTTTGACAAACTCCGCTGGTATGCTGAGGAATTAAAGGAGAAAAATCCAGGGACCGTTATGGATGTGGAATATTGCAATGAGACTAATCGGTTTATAAGGTTTTTCCTGGCGTTTGATGCATGCATTAAAGGTTTCAACTATTGTCGTCCTATTTTGGCTGTTGATGGTACCTTTTTGAAGGGGAGATACAAAGGAACCCTTCTTGCAGCTATAGGAAAGGATGCCGATCAAGGTTAGTTACTATTTTTTTTTTGCTTGTTGTATCTGTTAGTCTCTTGGTATCTCTGTCAGCATGTTTGTGTATCTGTTGACATGTTGGTTTTGTAGGTATATCTGTGTATCTGTCTCTTTGTTTTGGTATATCTGTTGTCGATGCAGTTGATAATTTATTTTGTTGTTTGCTTTTGTTGAAGGATTAGGTTTTGTTGGTATATCTGTCTCTTTGTTTTAGTATATCTGTTGTTCAAACAGTTAATAATCTATTTTTTGTTGTTGCTTGTTTATCTATTAGTCTCTTGGTATCTCTGTCAGCATGTTCGTTTATCTGTTGTTGATTTTGTTGTATCTCATAGTCTCTTGACATGTTGGTTTTGTTGATATGTCAGTGTATCTGTCTCTTTGTTTGGTATATCTGTTGTTGATACAGTGGATAATATTTTTTGTTGTTGCCTTTTGTTGGAGTAGGATTATTTCCTCTTGCTATCGGTGTTGTTGACTCTGAGACTGAGTCAAATTGGCAATGGTTTTTGGAAAAGCTGTCGACAGTTATTACGTGTTCTCGGCCTCTTACGTTCTTTACGGATCGTCACTCCGGTCTTGTAAAGTATGTGCCTATAGTTTTTCCAACTGGCTATCACTCTTACTGCTTGCAGCATTTGAAGGGAAACCTTAGGGATAAGCTTTCAGGTCGACTCTCGAATGGGTTTAGGGAGAAAGTAGTCAATCTTTTCAATGATTGCGCACATGCTCCTACGGTGATAACTTTTGCCAAGGCTCTTGAAGAGTTATGTACTGTTGGTGGAACGAGTGCGAAGAATTTTGTTGAGTCATTACCGCGTGAGAGATGGGCAAACGCGTACTTTGAAGGCAGACGATATGGTGAAATGACTTCAAATGCAGCTGAGTCATTTAACAACCAGATTCTTAAATTCCGTCATTTGCCAATATGTGAGTTGGTTGATAAGGTAAGGGTGCTAATCATGGAGCAGATGTGTAACAGGAGACTACTATCAAACAAGTGGAGCAGCCTTGTTTGTCCTGTAATGGAGAAAAAGTTGGTTGACCGTTTCAATAAAGGCAGAACTTGGCATGTGGCAGCAGCAAACGATGATATTTTTGAGGTTTTTTCTCAGCCGACTGTTGTGGTTGATCTTAAGAAGAGGACATGCACGTGTTGTCGTTGGCAACTTCATCTTTTTCCATGTGTGCATGCTGTTACAGTTATTCAAAAGACAGAAAAGCAAATGTACGATTATATTGATCCCTATTATACCATCGAGGCTTTCCAATTGTCGTATGAAGATACTATAAACCCGGTCCCCACTCTTGGAGCTCCGGTGATCACGAAAGAATCTGCTATCATTCTTCCTCCTAAAACGAGGAGGCCGCGTGGGAGGCCAAAAGTTGGGAGAATCCGATCAAGGGGTGAGAAAGTAAGGCAAATGTTGTGCGGGAGGTGTGGGAAGTTAGGAAAACACAATAGAAGGACTTGCAAAGAGGCCGTTGATTGAATGATTCTTTGATTGCTATTCTTACGTTTTCTAGATACACTTTGTAATTGACTTTCATTTGGGTATAAATCGAGTTGGTTCATTTACTGCAGTCATTTTGTGTATCTGTTTGGATGTTATAACTGTATCTGTTTTAAAAAGGTATATTGGTATATGTGTATCTGTTTTACGTTGGTATATCTGTTTGTCTTTATGTTGGTATATTGGTGTATCTGTATGTGTATATCGGTGTATCTGTATGTGGTATGTCTGTATCTGTTGTTTGCGTTAGTGTATCTGAAAGATTTCCCTCAAACCGTACATACAATTTTCATCATTGTCCAGGATGCAGTTTGTAATTGACCTTCATTTGGGAATAAATTGAGGCGGTTCATTTACTGTCATTTGTATATCCATTGGAACATTGGCATATCTGTATATATCTATGTTATATTGGTATATGCGTATCCATTAGGTCCAGTGTTCATGCATTATCGCAAAGTTCTGCCATCTTTAAGGATGCGAATTGGAAATGGCCTAGGGCCAAGAATCATGTAATCTATGAAATCCTGGACGACATTCCAAACATGCTCAGGTAGATGCCTACAGAGAATAATTTTACAAATGAAAAACAAGAGATAAAGATTAATTCTACTTCAGTAAAGATCATAACCATTGTGGTCCAATTGTTTGGACAACAAAAAATACGTACAACCATTGGTATGGCAATTTCCAATTGTCTGGAGCCGAGCATTCACATATACAGACTAATTCTCCTTCATATCCCTTGTCGTCCGGTTTGAGGATAACAGTTTACCACCGGACACCAAAAAAATATGTACAACCCTTGGTATGGACCAAAAAAAAATTAATTCTTGAGCAAAAGTATATGCCTAAATTGCCATTCCATTCCGTGTATTAGCTGCTTGCTTTTCCGTTTTTCTGTTGACCATGTTCTGAGCTTGTCATTACATATACATACTAATTCTACTTCACAACCCATGTCGTCCGGTTTGACGATAACAGTTTACCACCGGACACCAAAAAATTATGTACAACCCTTGGTATGGACAAAAAAAACTTTAATTCTTGAGCAAAAGTATATGCCTAAATTTCCATTCCGTGCATTAGCTGCTCGCTTTTCCATTCTTCTGCCGACAATGTTCTGGGCTTGTCATTCAAGAACATATGGATCAATTCAGCTCTGAATTTTTTAAGATTTTCCACAGTAAGATATGTTGGGACGGGCTTCTGTTCCGCAAGTTGTTTAATGATATAGCACACAATTATTCCACAATCAACCCTGTAGAATTCATAGAAAGCAGGTTGAAGAAGAGAAGAGTTTAGAAACACAATGATGGTGACAGATACAGGGACAGATACACTAACATAAAACTAAAACAGAAACTTACGATCCAGGTTGTTGCTGAGGTGCATCATCAATGGAGCTTATTGGAGCACTGAGTGTGTTGGTTGGAAACAGTGTTGGTTTGGGTGTAGAAATGAGTTCAAAACTTGGTGGTTTACTAAGAGTCAACTTCCTCATTTGCTCTTCCACGTACTCTTTCTACATTTTGTAAAAAATAGTAAATTTGTTTTTGTTTTAATGTTATGATAGATGGATGGACTACAAGACAACAGATTAAAGGTAAAGTTATATACCACTATGGAGGCATCTGTCAAGTAAGGATCCTTCTTTTTCTTGGGCTTCGTCAAAGAGTTATAGTGCATCCATTGTTGCTTGGAAGTATCGTAGACCAGAAGAGTCCAATGGTCAGGAGCTTTCACTTTTCTGCCTCCCATTGAATTCATCGGGAATATGAGATATTTGTAGAATGCAACACCATTTATGTCAATGACTTTGTCCAGTTCTTTCAGCTTTTCATTGATTAAGTTTGCTCTTGCATCAGCTTTTTCTTTTATTAGTGTCTGTCAAAAAAGAATGTATTTATAATATCAGATATTGGAATAACATATATCTGTTCTTAGTTGACAAAGATGGAATACTGAACAGTTCGCATACCCAACAGGTGGATGTAATGTAGAAGCTGTTCCCTTGTGTTTTTGCTGTCTTTTCTTCCCGTCTTTCCAAAATGTAAGTGAGCCCATCAATGCACTGCAATAGTTATGTCCTGATATTAGAATTGAAGTTGATAAAAACAGATGTATCAATTGACCTACATGGTTCCAAACTACTAAACAGATGACCAAACATGCTTAAAACAGATATACCAAGTGTACTAACAGATACAGACCTACATTGTTCCAAACTACAAAAACTACCAAACAGATGTACCAAACATGCTTAAAACAGATATACCAAGTGTATTAATAGATACAGATATACCAACAGACCAGCATTGCTTCAAGCTACAAGAATTGAACAGATTTACCAACATGCAGATATACAAAACCAAAATAAAAACCAGCAGATATACAAACGTATTAATAGATACACTGACATAAAATCAGATACAAGTAAAAATAGTTTATTTTGGTGTTACCGTGTTTCCAATATCACCCTCACTCAACAGATTCAGGACATCTTCGATTGTAACTGTATCATTGTTGACTTGGTTGTGCCAGACGAAAGCTCTGCGATTTCCAGAAGAAAAGATGTATTAAATGGAATGAAATTTGTGAATTTTACTCAATACGAATCTAGCTTTGCTGATTTCACTTACTTTTTGTCTTCTTTCTCAAATTCATAAATTGTTTCCAGTAGATCCATATCTCCTTCGAAATGTAATTGAACAGCTTTGTCATTTTAAATACAGAATTGCTGTTCTTTATTTCCTTCTGGTTCCTTCTATAGTAGATGAACCCTTCCTCCGTCTTCATTGTTCTGTCATCTTTGCCCTTGAGATCTTTTACCATTGATGGCGGGTCAATATCATCTTGTTCTCTCTTCCTTTTCTTTTCTTTCTTCCTTTCTCCCTCCTGTGTGTCTTTGAAGATTTGGCAGATCGTTTTGTCAATGACTTCGTCAGACAAAATTTCATCATGCAATCCAGTTGCTATATCAACTCTTTCGCTGATAGTTTGATCAACTCCTCCTTCCTTGCTCTCCTCCTCTTCTTGCCTTTTCTCTTTGTCTTCTTCTTTGTCCTGACATAGTGAATTAGGCAATTATGATTTATGTGTGTAACAATATACAGATACATATATGACAAGGCATACAGATATACCAAAAATACTAACAGATACAGATATAACTAAACAAATACCAACAGATATACAAACAGATATAGTGACATACTTATGAAGAGATGTTTTTCTTACGTGGAATTCTTGTGTAACCATATGGGTTACAATGTCATCTAGGCCATCTTCGAAACTTGCTTTGTCTTTTTCAGATTTTTCAAGTTTTTCCTCCAATAAGTCGTTGCTGACGTACAAACCTCCTATCTCAACCTCCTTTTGCACAATTTCTTCCTGCAGGATACCCTTTTCAACATGTACCGTCCCGACTTCTGTTTCATAGTCAAACATTTGCTCAGCGGCGTCTTGATACGGAACATGGTCCCTTTCAAGTTCGGCTATTTTTTGTTGCAAAGTTTGAATTACTCTGTCCTTTTCCTTCGATTCTTCCTTCAACCTGTCAATTTCTTTGAGTAGGTCAGAAATTAGGTTGTTGGTATCATTGTTAGTCTCCTTAACCTCCTCGTCCTTCTCAAATTCCGATCCATCGTTGTCTAAGCTGCACTCCCGAGTGTCAGTATCCTTCACATCACTCTGATTTTCAATTTGTTCAAGAAAATGCAACAACTTCTTCTCTTTCTCGTTGTTAGGCTCCAATTCTGCATCCTTTACCATTTCTGGATTAAGGGATTCCAACGGTGTTCGTGCCAATGCTTCTGGTAAATCACTCATATCCCACTTCATAAACCTTGGACAATTGTCTTTTGATTGTTGCATATTCATTATGCTTGTATGCTCGCAGAGCCAGTACTGCATTCAAGCAAAGTAGCTTTCACTGTAGAATTCTAATAGAAAACAGATACAGTTATAGAAAACAGATACACATATAAAACAGATACAGATACCAATATAAAACAGATAAAGATAAAGATACAGATACAGAGATAAAACTGATACACATATACAGATATACCAATATAAAATAGATATAGATATAGTAACAAACATGACATTAAACTACAAATAGAAGAGATATTCACCAGTAGCCCAAGTACACATCCACCAACAGTTGTTGGATTTGTATGCTTTGTATCAAGCTCTTTGACCAAGTGCTCCGTAATGAATGTTGACCATGCATACGTTGTGGATGTGTTGAGATCCTCAATGAATGGACAATAAGCCCAGCTTAATTTTGGTTGTGAGAGTGGGACAAAGATTGTCGCAAGAACCAACATCATTAGCACACGTGCAATGTCCTGCGCGCTTTCACTAGAATCTTCTGTAAAAGCTTTTCTCAAGAATATCTTCATCCTTGAAACCAACATTTCCTTTTCTTTTTCGAAGACTCTGTCGAGAAAATCTGAATTTGGCCTTCTCGTGTTCCCCTGGAGTTGTATTTTGATTGGTCCAGATTTGATTCCAAAGATGAGTGTCAAATCCTTGACACTTATTTTAACTAATTTGCCACCAAGATCAAAGTAACCCTCCCCTTTGTACTTTTCGACCAACTTCAATGTAATTTCATCACTTTTCCTCACGAAAAGTTCATTAATATCCGGTTTGGTCATTGCAAACAAGAGATTTGCAAAAGGGATTTTTTTGATCTCATGAACTTGGCGAGGAGTGAATTTTCTGTGTTTCAGAAGCCATACAAGGCTGACGAGATTAGATCTGCAGGAGGTTTGTACAGATGGGATAATGTCATACAGAGAAACCAACATAAAACAGATGTACCAATATAAAAACAAATACACCAGTAATGTAACAGAGAAACCAACATAAAACAGATGCACCAATATATAAACAGATACACCAATAATGGAATAGATACAGAGAAACCAACATAAAACAGATGCACCAATATAAAAACAGATACATCAGTAATGTAATAGATACAGAGAAACCAACATAAAACAGATGCTTCAATATAAAAACAGATACACCAGTAATGTAACAGATACAGATAAACTAATATAAAACAGATGCACCAATATAAAAACAGATACACCAGTAATGTAACAGATACAGATAAACTAACATGAAACAGATGCACCAATATAAAAACAGATACACCAGTAATGTAATAGATACAGAGAAACCAACATAAAACAGATGCTTCAATATAAAAACAGATACACCAGTAATGTAACAGATACAGATAAACTAATATAAAACAGATGCACCAATATAAAAACAGATACACCAGTAATGTAACAGATACAGATAAACTAACATAAAACAGATGCACCAATATAAAAATAGATACCTGTATTGGCAGCTCTCTTTTTTGATCTCAACAACTTCTTCGTTCTCTTGCTTCTCCTTCTTCCTTTCTTGTTTTTTCACCCTTTTTTTAGGGAGACGGGGGCTGGACTTCTTCTTTTTTCCGTTTAGCTTCACAAACTTGTCTTCCTCCTCGTCTTCCTTCTCTTCCTCCTCATCTTCCTCACTTTCTTCCTCGTCTTCCTCAACATCTTGTTGCTCGTCTTCTTCATCGTCTTCCTCTAAGACTACCACATCATCATCTTCCTCATTTCCAGTCTTCTTGTTTCTGTTTGATTTTCGAACAAATTTCTTTTTTATTTCAATTGTCGCTTCCATTTTCTTTGACACCCTTGTCGTTCTTATTTCTCTTTTGGAAAGAGATCTTGTTATTCTCCTCGATTGAGTTTTTTTAACAGGTGATTTCTGTGAAGCCCTCCTTTTCTGTGGCGTTTCAATGCCATTCTTCTCCTGTTCAGTTTCCTTTATCTGCGTTTCATCATCATCATCATCTTCCTTTTGATTTGTTATTTTCTTTACAGCAATTGGAGTTACCTTCTTTCTTGCTCGCATCTTAAATCTTACCTTTTTTGGCTCTAACTCTCTAATCGGTTCTACTACATCTTCCTGTTCAGAATAAAAAACACAAATCCAAAATAAATATAAAAACAGATATACGATCTATGTTAACAAATACACAGATACCAACATTGGTACATAATTCCAAAAGACCAACCAGATGTACTAACATGCTTGCAAAAACCAAACAAATATACAAACACAAAACAACAGATATACAAAGTGTACTAACAGATATAGAGATACCAGCAGACCTACATGGTTCCAAACTACCCAAACATGCTTAAAAAGAGATATACCAACTGTACTAACAGATACAGACCTAAAACAAACCTACATTATTCCAAACTACAAAATCTACCAAACAGATGTACCAAACATCCTTAAAACAGATATACCAAGTGTACTAACATATACAGACATACAAGCAGACCTACATTGTTCCAAACAGATGTACCAAGCATGTAAAAAAGATATACGAATTGTACTAACAGATACAGACCTAAAATAGACCTTCATTGTTCCAAACTACAATAACCACCAAACAGATGTACCAAATATGCTTAAAACAGATATACCAAGTGTACTGTGGGCGATGCGATTTGCCCGAAGATGCTGCCGGTTCGCGGGAGCGCTTTTGAAGCTGGACGTCAAGTGCTCGCGAAAATACAGAGTCGCCACTCGGGTTTGAAGGTCCGACACCCAAGGAACCGTATTTCGAAGCACTTGCCGCGCTGTTTGATTTGAAAAAGTTAAGGAACCAGTCCGTCATAACCATATCTGGGTTCGGGAGCCAGGTTACGAGAGGGGAAGGGTTTTATGGCACCCCTCTCGCCCAATCCGGAGATCGGTCTCTACTTAGGCATTTGCGAAAATGTTGTTTGTTTGCAATTCTGTTTGATTAATCAGTTTTTAGCCAATTAGGGCGGGGAAACAGTTAAAGGGGATTAAAACTGTAACACGTTTGCAGGATGTGATAGATAGCATAGATGAGCAGTTAGTATAGGATGAGAACAGACTGCTGTGGGAGTTTAAACAAACTGGGGAGCCCCTATTTTGGAGTGATGTGCGCAGGAAGAAACCAGCATGCACTGAACAAGTCACTGCATGCTGTTCACTCTTGCGCGCATAATTCCAAGACAAGCACGCGCCGGTGAGCTTAAAACCCACAGCTCTTATTCTCAAACCTTCTGGGCTCTGGAAGGACCAGTGCACACCCAGGACAAACCACACAGTTTATAGCAGCATAATATACAGTTTAAAGGCTGAAAAAGCCCTACAAATTAATAAAACACCCCATAAACAGTGTGGGGACAAAATAATGGCCTAAAACTAAGCTACCCGTGCAAGGCCAGTCACTGGTCGGAGCAGACTATCGCGCGATGGAGTGAGTCTGGCGCGCGATGGTGCGCCCTGGCGCACTGTCGCGCGATGGAGTGAAACCCTCGCGCGATGGTGCGCCCTGGCGCGGGATGATTGCGCCCTGGCGCGGACCAGACCAGTGCTTGGTTTACACATTTCTGGGTTCTGGGACATATCCAGAAAGACCTCAGGGGTACTCCAAAACGACAGATAAGCATATTGAACTACCACTAACAATTTCTAACAAAGGAAAAGCAATAGATAGGTTATTAGCATGCTTAACAGTGATCTATATACAAAATACAAAACAGTAGGACACCAATCCCCACGCGGTCCGTCGCGTGCAGCACCGAAGTGTCGCGCGAGAGAGTGGGACCATCGCGCGCTGGTTCCTACCATGACGGTTTTTGAAACCTCGCCAGCTTTAGGACCAGAACTGGTATTGATTACCAGCCTTGGCCCTGCCAGCCCCCCTCAGGGATCAGAACAGAAACAGAACAAAGGTAAGCTATACCTTTGGCTTCGGGTTTGAAAGAGTATTTGAGCTTTGAATTGAGGTTGAGGTTGTTTGAGGTGTTTGAGTTGAAGAAGAACAAGCTATGCTCTTTATTGTGCTTAGAGTGTAAGCCTTTGAATGCCAATTTTTGTTAACCCTTGGAAAATGCTAACCCTTTGAAAGAGAAACAAATGGGGGGGTATAAATAGGGAAAGGGGGTGAATCTGGTTGGAAACAGAGGAGTTCAGGCAGTCCACGAGGCCTGGCTGAGGTTGCATTGGTGGCCAACTGTCCTCCTTCAGAAAGGTCGGTTGTAGGTTGGACCGTCGCGCGACGGAGTGAGTCTGTCGCGCGATGGTGCGCCCTGGCGCACTGTCGCGCGATGGAGTGAAACCCTCGCGCGATGGTGCGCCCCGGGCGCGGGATGGTTGCGCCCAGGCGCGAGATGGTTGCGCCCTGGCGCGGACCAGTAGGGTTTTTGGTTTTTGAAGTGGCTTAGGCTAGGTTAAGTTCAAGGGTTTTGCAAACACTTAAAGCTCAAACACGCTATCATTCCCGGGGTGTTCTTGATCCATTTCATCATCGGGGAATCAAAAACCGTAAGTAAACTAATCTGGAAGCCCAGATTGGGGTGTCTACAGTAGCCCCTCTTTGACGGAACTTGAAGCACTATCGACTTGGTACAAGTAACGTCAAAGAATTCTAGACACCCCTCAAGGCAATCCAGAGCAAAGCATACTAGCAAAGTAGACAAGTAAACTTAAAGAACCTGATCGGTGGAATGGACTGGCTGTCCATTGCCGGGGATGAAGGTAGAAGTGGACGAGTGAATCGCCGCTTGTTGATCAAATTTGGACAGGACAGGCTGTCGTTGCAGATTTGGACTGGACAGGCCGTCGTTGCTGGGGATCAAGCTATCCTCGGCACAAAGTATTCCAACAAACACGGGTAGGTCGTGTCAGGTAGGTTGAATTCCATCTGTTGGGAATCAGAGCCAATCTCCTTATCAAAGACCATCCGAGACAGAGCAATAAGCCTGCTGGAAGATGCGCATGAAGCTAGACTTAAGTAGAGGTAGTTGTTTGGGGCAGGCCGAGGTGGACTCTCCTGGGGAACAACAAGTTGCGGATGGTGGACCATTGAACAAACCATCGGACGATAATCTGATCGTCGTTGTGGATTGTACGAATGATATGGCTAAATACCATTGATGGTTTTGACAGGACCGGCTGTCGTGGGTGCGGACGGGGAGATCAATGAGCTGAGTGATCAAACCGTTGAGGAATTTGACAAGATGGGAGGATCATCAGTATAAATGATCGAGCCGTTGAAGTCTGGATGGAAGGATCATCAGTATAAATGACCAAGCCGTTGCAGACAGGATGGGACAATCATCAGTATAAATGACCGAACCATTGTAGACATGGACAGGACTGGCTGTCGTTGATTTGAGACGAGCAGATCAGTGTGCAGAATGATCAAGCCGTTGAGAAATGGACAGGACCATTGAATTATATTCAGATCGTTGCTGATCGGGGTGAATACGGACGATCTGGCTGATTGTCATCGCTGAATGGACAGAGACAGGCGATGGCTGATTGTCGTTGCTGAATGGGTAGAGACAGGCGACATGGTTGATTGTCATCGCTGAATGGGCAGAGACAGGCGACGTGGTTGGTTGTCATTGCTGAATGGACAGAGACATGCAATGTGGTTGATTGTCGTCGCTGAATGGGCAGAGACAGGCGACGTGGTAGGTTGTCATCGCTGAATGGACAGAGACAGGCGATGTGGTAGGCTGTTGTTGATGATATGACTGACCATCGCTGAATCGAGAAGGACGATATTGCTGACCGTCGTTGATTGGATAGGACCGGCTGTCTTTGATTGAGATGGGCAGATCAGTGTGCAGAATGATCGAGCCGTTGAGAAATTGACAGGACCGGCTGTCGTTGATTCGAGACGGGCAGATCATGTGTACAAAATGATCGAGCCGTTGAGAAATTGACAGGGCCGGGCTGTCGTTGATTCGAGACGGGCGGATCATGCTTTAGGATGATCGAGCCGTTGAGATATGGACAGGACCGGTTGTCGTTGATTTGAGATAGGCAGATCAGTGTGCAGAATGATCGAGCCGTTGAGATATGGATAGGACCGGCTGTCGTTGATTTGAGACGGGCAGATCAGTGTGCAGAATGATCGAGCCGTTGAGATATGGACAGGATCGGCTGTCGTTGATTTGGATCGGGCGGATCATGCTTCAGGATGAACATGCCGATGTGGATTGAGTTGATTTTTGATCCCCCCAAAGTGCATTCTAAGTGCCAACAGAGTAGGACAGCGAGGTTGTGTACTTGACGTTTACCATGGCAAATGAGATAAGGAAGGTGGCGTGTGGCATTCCCCCATACTTGCACTATCCCACTGAAGTGATTCCGGCATAGAATTTTCCTGCTTTAAACATTTGATATACAATATGCAATGATATGTATACTAACAAAAAACACAAATTGAAAAAGCAGATGCAAGCTAAGGGCGGCTCCTAGGAGGACAACAATGCCTAAGGACTACCACTGAGCCCCAGTACTTTACTGTCTTTTGCTTCTGAGATGCGCATCCAGACAGAGAGACATTGAGCGGGCCAGCGTGCCCAGTTGACATTTAGGAGCGGTGTGGCATTGCGTGCCCCTTCCTTTGATGCTTGGGCAGACGAGCCCCAGAGATATGCTTTGCTTGGCCTTGGGCTAACGTGCCCTTGCTGATGATGAGACTCTACTGCTTGTAGATTACCGAAGCTAGGGTAGCAATGTAAAAATTACATTTCCGCAGTTTATGGACAAAAACTGACCGCTAATATCTAATTTGCATTGACAAATGAATTGAGTCGACACAGACACACATATATGTACAGACGTGCCTAGCTCGGACGAAAAGGGGGAAAGAGCCCCAGGGAACAATGCGAACCCTTAGACATATGGAATACAATGAAATTTTAGGCATTAACGAGCCAAAACTCACGACATTCCTAAACAGGTGAAACTGACACTTGCGCAAGGTCAAAATAGCTGTACAATGACCTGCACGAACAAATAGAACCGAGAATAGCATCTCGACATGACAATGGATTGAAATCTAGAAAAATGCCACAAAGACGGACATAAGACGCAAATGAAGACACATATAGGCCCGGACTGAAACCGACACCCCCGTGCAGTCACATTAAGTCTACACGGTATGACCAAACTTTGGCAAAAGCCCCTTGAACAGGACTCGAAGGCAGTAGCTGACTGCTATCGATTGATGTACGAATTGAAAAAGTGCGCGCAGGGTTGAGACCAACGCACATAACTACGAATCAAGTGCACGTGAACCTCAAACTAGCGCGCATGACTGCAAAGCTACTGCAACTGCTCACATCAGACTTCGCTGGACTTAGAATAAACTGTGAGCCGTTAGGCCTCGCCAGCATTTCGTTCTGTTTTTGATGCTTAAATTCTTTTAAGGCTTTATGCTCAGCTTTGAAATTGAAGTAGTAGTTTGTAATAAAACTGAAAGACAAAAGGTTTTCCCCCTTTCAGACGCCTCTCATGCAGCTTGATCTTCGATCCTCTTCGACCTTTGATATGTACCAAATATCAACCATGGATCCAATTGATAGATTGTGACCGAGTCTCAAGGAGAGACTGCCTACGTATCCCAAGCTAGGGAATCAGGTCAAAACGTAGTTCAGGCCAAGGTTCACTCGTGTGTTTTACCTCACCTTTTACGCTCTAACTTTTGCCTAGAACCGCCCATTCGGGTTTTCGGTCTAGCGAGCTTTCAAACATTGCCTTTACTTTTGCCTAGACCTCCTTCATAGGTTCTTGGTCTAGCAGGCTACTCTAACTTTTGCTTGGAACTGCCCACCCTTGGGGTTTTCAGCCCAACGAGCTTCTCTCAGGGAAAAGGCTTTTGAATTGATCCATGTTGACCAAGGTATTGGATTTGTTGCCGTTGAGGTCGATGATCTTTGGCTGCAGCCCTAGATAAAATGGCTTTGATAACACAGGGTCCAAAGTGCTTCGGTTGAATGCCTCGCCCCAAGCCAATTTTGAATTTTCTAACTTGTGGTTGGCGGAACGATGTTCCTGCAAATTTGAGGATGGTATGAGGTGCTGGACCTTCTGAGCTTTGCTTTGTATGGTTTGGCGCCTGGTAGCAGGGGGATTTGATGTTCCTTTATCTCAGGGTCAACGTTAGGCATGTCATTTTGAGAGACCCTGCCAAAACATTGATGAACTCTTCGAGCCTGTCTGACTGGACACAATGCTCCTCTGGGAACAACTTTGAACCAAATTTGAACCACTGGGAGGTCTACTTCATCTTTCAAGTTTATTTGAAAATTACTATTTCAATTATTAGGCTGAGCATGCCTTTTGTCTTCCCTTTCGGCGAGGGAACACATTTCCTTGGGGATGATCCCATCGAAATCTATCCCTTCGTCGTCAGGGTCGACACGGTTTATTCAAAAATCAGCGAAGTACTTAGAAGCAAGATAAAGCATATCATAAAGAAAGCCCCTCGGGGTTGCCAAGTACAGCAGACTCAAAACTTGAAACGAAAGCTACGATGTGGAGGGCCAAGAGGCACAACCTCCGACTCAGAGCTAGACTTAGACAAATGCAATAGACTCTGTGTCAAACTCAGACAAAATGCCAATGCAAACTAGACGCGGTTTGAAAATGCAATATTTAAAAAGCTACCCATAGCTTCCACAAAAAGAGGTGGGATCCAACGGGTGTCAGGCCCAAGCAACAGCACTTCGGCTTCCTCAGCTTCTTCGACCAAACCTACTCGGTGCTCCTTTGATCAATGGACCTCAGCCAGTCAGTCTTCTCCTTTGCAAGCTCCTCATTACTGTCAATCCAGGTGTCGGCAGAGAAAACCTCAATTGCCCAACCTACAGCCATCATGTTAACCTCCGGTTCAGACGGGATGGATACGATGGGTTTGGGTTGATTTGCTGGGACGATGTAGTGGCTAGGGTTGAATTTGGTGGAGCTCGGGTTGATTTGAGTGGAGGTGATAGATATCTGACCAACCAGAGGGTCAGAGTCGTGTTGAGGCAAGGAGTTAGAAATGATGTTGGGCTTTGGTGGTACCTGAACTGTGCCATTGTCAATGAGATCTTGAATCTCATGTCGCAGGCGGAAGCACACGTCAGTAGGATGACCAGGCATTTGATGGAAAGCACAGAAGAGGTGAGGCTTGTAACCAGAAGGCAGGACTTTTGGCGGAGAAGTTGGGGTCAAGGGTTTGAGATGCCCATACTTGACGAGTTTTTCCATCACTGCGGACAAAGATGGCTTGAAGGCAGAGAAACTCCGAGGTTGGGTTCGGGCCCGGTAGCTTTGAGGATTCAAGGTGGAACCTTTGCTTGCTTTGCAACTGCGCTGCGTCGTACTATCAATAGGATGAACTCTTTTGCCTTTAGGGTTGAGTTCATTACTAAGCATGTCTTCCCCTTTGGCATTGACTTTGAACAAGGAATCAGTATCCTCCTTCGAGTGAGTTCTGGCCTCATGGAATTCAGCTAGATCTTTGAACATGTCTCTTGAGCACAGCCTGGTTCTGACCGCTGGAGAGTGGTGGGCTTGAAAAGGTTCTCTGGCTTGCCCCATATCCGGCTGCGGGGTTGTAGAGGTAACGAGGCCAACGAGTCCCTGGACCATAATCATCTGTTTGTCCATCTTGTGACCCAATTCCTCTATAGCTTTCCTGAGCTCAGCCAGCTCCATTTGTATTGCCATTTCTGAATTGATGAACGAGGCAGGTGATATGATCTTGGAAACGAATGTGTAACAGCCCCGGCAGACTAACCCAAGTAGGTTTGGCTCTTCCTTTCAGTGAGATGGCCTCTAGCTTCGGACAGCAAAGTAAACGAGAACTCAATGAGGTTCCTACAGCAATTAGAATGCAATGCACATGTTGCCATCGTCGGTGTCCTCCTAGACTCTACAACTACAAACGAGTCTGTCTCATGATGTTCGGACGCTGCCAAAATCCTCGGAAATCTTTTCGAGGGTGTATCCTTTGTTAGAATCGACTAACTCCAAGAGATGTCAAAATAGTCTAAGCCTTTGACTATTCCGTTCTCGAAATTTCAACTTTAGACTTGGAACAACTCGGTATAGATGACATGGCACCTTAACTTTGAACGCCATGGTGTATAGTGACTTCACACTTCAACCTGGGTAGTGCCAGTGTCATGGCATCCATACTTTGTGGTTCCTTATTTTCGGTTGAAACTTCAATCGGGCATGAGCCAAGGACTTAAAAAGGTTTGATTTCTCAAAGTCTTATTGATCTAAGGACTTTGAACTTGATAACGTACACCATCGAGATGCACGACTCTTCATCGGGTCATAACAGCGTCCTAATAGGCATGAGACAGACTCGAAAGAGAGACAATCTAGAAGCCGCCCAAAACATGCTTCTATGCAAAACAATATGTATGTACAAAACATAGACGAGTTTGCCTCACGAATTTCAGACGTTGCCAGAATCCTCAGAATTCTTTTCGGCCATGTGTCCTTGAGTAGATCGTCAGATTCTAAAAGATGTCAAAATAGACTAAATCTTCGGCTAGTCCCATTAGAAGGTTCAACTTTGAATTTGGAACAACTTAGTGGTGATGACATGGCACCTTAACCTTGAACACGGCGGTGTATAGTGACTTCGCACTTCAACCTGGGTGGCGCCAGTGACACGGCATCACTACTTTTGTTGTTCCATATTTTCGGTTAAATTCTTAACCGGGCATGAGCCAAGGATGTAGCAAATTTTGATTTCTCAAAGTCTCAATGAACTAAGGACTTTGCGATTGATAACGAACATTCGACAGAATGAACGACTCCTCATCGGGTCCAACAACGTCTTAGACTGCGCAAGACAAACTCGAAAGAAAGAACCACTCTAAGCATGCTCCTATGCAAAATAATGTATGTACAGTACATGCGATAGGGAAAGCAGTAACACGTAGACAGTATATGGGGGTTAGATGCAAATAATCTTACCCTGTAGGTACCTGTCCTAGTTTGGAGAGTTCTAGTGCTTTGTATATGCAAAGGTTGGTTTTGGCTTGTAACAGGTTCCTCGGACTAGAGCCAAGATATACCTCCCGTTGCCCGCGTAACCGCAGAGCAACAGTCGAACGGTAGAATGACTCATCATCGTCGAAGGTTGTTGGTCATTCGGGGTCCCCGGGCTCAGGTAAACCGTGCCGGCTTGCCAAAACGATCCAACGAGGCTTATCCCACATCGATGCAAATGAAGAATGCTAAAAAAGTTTGATTAATGGAACAGAATCGCAAATTCGCAAATGCCTTTTCAAATTTGGCTCTCTTTATTAATCAATACTTAGAAGAAACTACGCGAGAGAACAATCGGAAAAGCCCCAGATTGGATGGCCGGACACGAGGTCCTGTTAAATCACCAATCCTTTCTTCGGCAGCGCGAAGCTCACCGTTTTGACAGGCTTTTGTGGGATTGTTCCCAAGCGTATCAACTTCTAAGTATAAATCAATATTGATTCGATCCCCAGCAGAGTCGCCACTGTGGGCGATGCGATTTGCCCGAAGATGCTGCCGGTTCGCGGGAGCGCTTTTGAAGCTGGACGTCAAGCGCTCGCGAAAATACAGAGTCGCCACTCAGGTTTGAAGGTCCGACACCCAAGGAACCGTATTTCGAAGCACTTGCCGCGCTGTTTGATTTGAAAAAGTTAAGGAACCAGTCCGTCATAACCATATCTGGGTTCGGGAGCCAGGTTACGAGAGGGGAAGGGTTTTATGGCACCCCTCTCGCCCAATCCGGAGATCGGTCTCTACTTAGGCATTTGCGAAAATGTTGTTTGTTTGCAATTCTGTTTGATTAATCAGTTTTTAGCCAATTAGGGCGGGGAAACAGTTAAAGGGGATTAAAACTGTAACACGTTTGCAGGATGTGATAGATAGCATAGATGAGCAGTTAGTATAGGATGAGAACAGACTGCTGTGGGAGTTTAAACAAACTGGGGAGCCCCTATTTTGGAGTGATGTGCGCAGGAAGAAACCAGCATGCACTGAACAAGTCACTGCATGCTGTTCACTCTTGCGCGCATAATTCCAAGACAAGCACGCGCCGGTGAGCTTAAAACCCACAGCTCTTATTCTCAAACCTTCTGGGCTCTGGAAGGACCAGTGCACACCCAGGACAAACCACACAGTTTATAGCAGCATAATATACAGTTTAAAGGCTGAAAAAGCCCTACAAATTAATAAAACACCCCATAAACAGTGTGGGGACAAAATAATGGCCTAAAACTAAGCTACCCGTGCAAGGCCAGTCACTGGTCGGAGCAGACTATCGCGCGATGGAGTCACACTGTCGCGCGAGGGTGCACCCTGGCGCACTGTCGCGCGATGGAGTGAGTCTGGCGCGCGATGGTGCGCCCTGGCGCACTGTCGCGCGATGGAGTGAAACCCTCGCGCGATGGTGCGCCCTGGCGCGGGATGATTGCGCCCTGGCGCGGACCAGACCAGTGCTTGGTTTACACATTTCTGGGTTCTGGGACATATCCAGAAAGACCTCAGGGGTACTCCAAAACGACAGATAAGCATATTGAACTACCACTAACAATTTCTAACAAAGGAAAAGCAATAGATAGGTTATTAGCATGCTTAACAGTGATCTATATACAAAATACAAAACAGTAGGACACCAATCCCCACGCGGTCCGTCGCGTGCAGCACCGAAGTGTCGCGCGAGAGAGTGGGACCATCGCGCGCTGGTTCCTACCATGACGGTTTTTGAAACCTCGCCAGCTTTAGGACCAGAACTGGTATTGATTACCAGCCTTGGCCCTGCCAGCCCCCCTCAGGGATCAGAACAGAAACAGAACAAAGGTAAGCTATACCTTTGGCTTCGGGTTTGAAAGAGTATTTGAGCTTTGAATTGAGGTTGAGGTTGTTTGAGGTGTTTGAGTTGAAGAAGAACAAGCTATGCTCTTTATTGTGCTTAGAGTGTAAGCCTTTGAATGCCAATTTTTGTTAACCCTTGGAAAATGCTAACCCTTTGAAAGAGAAACAAATGGGGGGTATAAATAGGGAAAGGGGGTGAATCTGGTTGGAAACAGAGGAGTTCAGGCAGTCCACGAGGCCTGGCTGAGGTTGCATTGGTGGCCAACTGTCCTCCTTCAGAAAGGTCGGTTGTAGGTTGGACCGTCGCGCGACGGAGTGAGTCTGTCGCGCGATGGTGCGCCCTGGCGCACTGTCGCGCGATGGAGTGAAACCCTCGCGCGATGGTGCGCCCCGGGCGCGGGATGGTTGCGCCCAGGCGCGAGATGATTGCGCCCTGGCGCGGACCAGTAGGGTTTTTGGTTTTTGAAGTGGCTTAGGCTAGGTTAGGTTCAAGGGTTTTGCAAACACTTAAAGCTCAAACACGCTATCATTCCCGGGGTGTTCTTGATCCATTTCATCATCGGGGAATCAAAAACCGTAAGTAAACTAATCTGGAAGCCCAGATTGGGGTGTCTACATGTACTAACAGATACAGACCTACAAACAGACCTACATTGTTCCAAACTACAAAGGAACTACAAAACAGATACAGACCTGAAACATACATGGGGACACCGTGGGATTTTGAACAAAAGAACTCCTGGAAGTATTTTTAAGTCGAACAAAAGAAGTTCTAGGATGTTGTATTATGTGCAGAAAGTTTCTCTACTTCTTGTGTTTGGGAATGTTCGTGTTCTACTTTCTTAGATGCATTTGTTAATTTTTGTCCATGCTACATACTTGACACAGCTTGCCTGGTTCTGTGCATTTGTTAAAATCGAACAGATATACCACCGGACGAGAAGAAGACATGAAACCCTAAGATGAAGAAAACATTGATGAACTCGATCAAGAGGATGAGAAGTGAAAAGAAGGTCGATTAACTCACCGGACGTTCCATTGGCGGTCGGTCGATCGGAATGGAAACGATCTGCTGATTATTGATCTTTCTCACTCTCCCTTTTTGTTTGCAGAGAAGTTTCAACAGACGTACAGTGAAGTTTGAGGGCTCACGCTTTTTTCTCTCACGTTTTTTGTAATTTTTGGGCTCACGTGAGGTCTCGTGCGATGTAGGGGGTTTTTTTTGTAAATTCTGGACACAATGTCCTTTAAACTTTAAAGGAAAATATGTATGTCCTAATTATAATAAAAAAATCTTATAATATGTCCTTCTAGTCAATTTGCCCTATTGTATTTAGGCATCACCAATATCTATGAGTCAACCATATGATTAGTACCATCACATAAAACACTAACATATTTATCTTTTTTCGCTAAAGTTTTCATCCTCGATAATATGTTGTGGAGTAATGACATCGTACTTTCAACATATTTTTAATTCTATACCTCTCAGATGCAACAATACCCTTCTCTTCTTTGTTTTTTTTTTTTGGTTAAACCGGCATAGATAACCGGGGAAAAAAAAATTAGAACATAGTCCTATTAATACAGTTTGGAGTCGATTGAATACATAAAGATACGTATTATCACTTCTACTGTTCCTAGCTTTGGCAATAGCATCCGCACTTTAGTTGGCCTCTTAATAAACATGGTCAATGTTCACTTTAATTCGGTTCAGCAACACCCTGCAATCAGATAAAATGTTACTCAACTCATGACTACCCATCTCCTTCTTGTTAGTGAGATGAACCAAAGTTATAGAGTCCATTTCCACATAAATTTCCTGCAAATTACAATCCAAAGCAAGTTGTAAACCATCCCAAAGAGCCCAACATTCCACTCCGGTGCTGGAACATGCAACAATACCCTAACTATCACTTATGATCTACTTTCTTTTCAGTAACACTCCGACAAATTCTCTTTTAAATACTACTGTAATTCCCAGGAGAGGTACCCGTAACGAGACATGAAAAACAGCTACATACATTACTGTAATTCACATGGCGTTAAACGAAACTTGTAACCCCTAAACAACCAAATACTACTTCTTCATTTCAAATTATAGTGGAATTGAGCAAAAATGGCAAAAGGCAAGTACAGATACGAGTGGTGTGGGTGTGGATATACATGACTTTTGCATAATACGTATGAAATACTCAAAATCATAAGTACAACTTCTAAAAGTAGATCAATATGGTTGAAGAGCAATCCATTTGTCACTCCTCAATCTGGGTTGACTAAATTGAAAATTATATGTACAAGTATACACACACATAACTAAACAATACTTTATCAAATGGTTGAGGTCTAAGGGGCCTATCCTAATACTAAGGCTGCAAACAAGCCAAGCAGCTTGCAAACAGAGGCTCGGGTCGGAATGCATAGTAATCGAGCCGGAATCAAGTTCGAATTTGAGGCTCAAACAAGACGAATTCGAACGCTGCAAGGCTCAACTCAGATCGTGTGTACTCCATCCTACCTACAACCCAGAAGCACAGGCTGCATATAGGCTTCCAAGAGCCGCCCAGCCAAAGCATTATCACTGTGCTCTCCACTATGTATAACTTTCTCATATTCCCATAAAAGAAGAGGACTCTAGTGGAGTCTGATTTAAAGCCTCACAATCGGGCCAGAGATTGCAAAAGAAAGATCCTTATCCCGCGGTTCTGCACATAGAATTTTACAACTTTTTGGCTATAAAGATTGGCAAATGGGACAGCTTTGGATATTCTCATTGATCCCCCTCCTTTTTTTTTTTTTAACGAGTGAATGTGCATGCTCGTTTATTTGGTTTCTTGTTGCTTTATCGTTCAACCTAGCTAGCATAAGGGATTTGAATTTTGACCATGGGAACTGTGTTAATTGCCAAAGGTCCTGATTTTGACCTCCTTTTTTATACTCCATTTTAGTTTCTGTTTCTTCACCGTGTGGTTACTAGTTAGAAGGAGTTCATGACTCATGAGCTTCGTTTCGTGAAAAGTGTTAGGACCTATGTTACCAAAAACGTGGATCGTACTTGTACGAGGTACGGGAACGGATATGTAATATGCTACATGTCTAAAGTGGAATGCAAAGATAGCTTCTATCACCTCTCTCCTCTCTTCCTCCCTCTCTTCCTCCCCCTCCCTCCCTCCTCGCCTCTCTCCGCTCTCATCGTCTGGGCTTCCGAGCTCCTCAGTTTCGGGGTGTACGGTTTGGGTGTACGACTAGAACTCCTCAGTGCGGCGTGGCCGGCGGTAGGTGGTTCCCCAGCTCGTTCCTCGTCCATCATCTCCAGATCTGAAATCCTCGGACCGGCGGCGAGTCAATAAGGTGCGCGGATGGGTTAAAGGGGTTTTTTTCTTGTTTAGTTTTTTTCTGGGCTTTATGCTCTTCTTCTCCGGCTGGGTTTTCCCCAGTCCGGCTTTGTTTTCGGTCTGGGTTCTCCAGATCCGGAGGGTGCAGTGGTGGGCGAATAAGTTTGAGTCTGGTTTTCTTTGGCTGTTTGTGTCGGAGACTTGGATCATCAGGAGCAAGGTTCTCAATCTCCAATCGTCGTGATCATCGGAGCTCCTCCTCTTCGCTCGATGATGGCCGGCGTGCTTATCGGGCATAGGTGTTGAGTTCTGAGCTGGTGCTGGTTTGTTGTCTTTTCCTTCGGCTGATGTGGGGCTGCTCCGGCAATGGTTCATTTTGGTGGTTTGTAGCGGCTGCTCCTCGGTGTTTCTCCCTAGTCCGCGTGTTATGGGGATAGTAATGACCAGCGATGGCAACGTCCTCTCTCGGCTTGGCGGATGTCACCGGCTCGTGGGTTAGCTGCTAAGGCCCTTATCGTTTGTTTGTGCGCTTATTGTAATCCAGGGTTTTTGATTTTTGGAGTTTTCGATGCTTGTTCTCGGGGTGATGTCCCCTTGCTTGTGTGGTTTTCTCTGTAATTTGATTCTCTGGATCCTTATTCGATATTGGCAATGAAGTTGATTTCAAAAATAAAAAATAAAAATAACAAAATCCACACTTACACCCATCTAAGGGGATAAACATCTAGTAAAACTAAGTACTTATTTTTCAAATTATTCAAGCAAAATACAATTCTAGAAACATAATGACCGAATTCTACATTTTCTCTCGCCAAATCTCATTCTCTTTAGATTCTAAATTAATCAATAAAAGTTTAAATTTTTGAGAACAATTTGGGGGTTCACTTTGAAATATTTGGAATAGAAAAGAACAATGTTTATGGAATATTGACGTAATTCGTTAGGGTAGCAGGGTTCTCTAGTAACATAGGTTTAGACAAATTGACTCAGGAGTGAATCAAGTGATTAATATAATGTTGTTGGGTTAGGTTTCACTTAGTTCACGAATTCCACAATGAGTGGTTAATATTAGAAAAAAAATTGTAACCGAGGGTGCATTACACATATAGGGATAGGGTCCACTAAGTAAGAGGGATATACTTTTGGAACAAAAACTACTATATAGGGTACTCCAGCTAGCTAGCAGAGAGGCAGAGGCAGTCCCTCAAAGTGGAGAAGGCCGGCCCCCTGGGCCCATACCTAGCTAACATGCATTATTTCTTTCTCTCTTTTCTAGGACGCCCATACCTAGCTGACATGCATTATTTCTTTCTTTCTTTCTTTCTTTCTAGGACTAGGAAAGGCAACAAGTCGTCGATCTGCAATAGTACTACTACATGGCCGGGCAATTTGCTCCGAAACCCAAACCCAAGCTGAATACTACTAGTAGATCGAGTAGGAGCTAGTAATGAATAGTGATATGATCGAAATCAGGGCCGGCAGGCCTGAGGGGTTCATTGATTCAGAGGCAGGCAGTGAGAAAGTGAAAGGTAGTGAGTACTGCTAAACTCCAGCTCCCACTTTGTAGTAGTATAAATTACTTTTAACATGAAAACAGATCGAGTACCTTCCCTTTCTTCAACACATGCAAGTCAGTCATACAGCAGCAGCAGCAGCAGCAGCAGCAGCAGGACATAGTAGTAGAGTATTATTGCATTGCATGATCGACTACTGTTGGTTTAGGTACCCAGCCAGCAGTCACATGTCTACACAACTGCAATAATAATAATAATAATAATAATACTCCATTTGACTACCAATTAGTAGTAAAGGACCCAGCTAGCTTACTTACCTGCTTGCATGGTACTAGCTAGCTAGTCAGTAATACATGCACCATATTCTACAAATCTCAATGTATTGTTGATAATTATGCAGAAAAGCTCTCGATCCCCTGCTCGCTAATTGCAACAATATTTTGATAAACCTACTTAATTATAGTAGTATATATACTTCTGTACTTGTACCACAAAACAAAAACCTTCCTTTTTGTTTTTTTAATATAAAAAAAACAATAGTATCTCCGGGTTCAACTACTAATTAAAAAGAACACCGGGTTGAAAATTACTACTCCTCCATAAATTGCGAGTCTTAATTCTTAAGGGTTGAGCATCCGGCCAGTAGTTTTCACCAGTACAATTATTGTTGTTTTGTAAAGTCTCTGTCATGTGAAAATGAAGTTAGATGAATTTGGAGTTGCCATCGCTATACCTTTCTTTCTCATCCTCATTTATCTTTCAGAAAAAAATTAGAATGAGTTATGGAGTACTAGTACTACAATTCAGGGACCACCATCATCTGTGTTTTTATGTTTATTAATTTGTCTTTTAGGTACGTGCGGGGGCATCTCTATTTGTATTGCACATGTCATAGGAGTATCTTTCTCGTTTCACAAAAGATGGAGGGGGGCACATTTTCAATTCATTAATTATACGGAGTAGTTTTGAAAAAAAAAAAAAACGGTGTAAAAGAATTTTAACTGTCTCTTTAGAGTCTTCATTTTTCGCCTCTACTCAATCTTTTAGCGGCTTGTTTGGTAGAATTATAGAGTAATATAGAAGCCAAATATGTGTGTCTCCTTTTTTTGTTTGCATCTCAACTGCCGGATAAGTTTTGGCGCTCGGATATCCCCTTCGAAGAGGATTAATTTTGGACACCTGGAGGAGGGGGCAAATCTTATCCGACTTCAATTTTTATCCCAAAAAAAAAAGCCCTCTGGCCCCACCACTTTTTGTCCTTGACCCTGCATCAAAGGGTAAAATAGGAATTGTAAATTATTCACCCCCTCATATTCTCCTAAGGAAAAAAAAAAAAAACCAAATAAATTTTAAACTCTTTTCTAAAATAATTTCCCTTCAACTATATCCTCCTCTTGTTATTTCTAGCTTTGGCAATGGATTAAATAAATCAACTAGTTATGCGGAGTGCAGTAACGTGTACTGTAACATTTTTGGTTGTGCAAGTAGCATTTTTGTTTTGTCCTTAGAAGAGTTTTTTTTAAATCTAGACCGTCCAAATACATCTGGACGGTCAGAATTACACACATAATCAACACAACGATTGTGCAAATAACATTTTTGTTTTGCTTAGTAGTTTAAAGGAGGTGAACACTTATCTTGCAGTGATTGGGAGACTTTCAAGAGTCATAAGTAGTAGTAATACTTTTGCTTTGTTTCATGCACCTGTAAAAGCTAGTAGTAGAATTCAATAATGGATGAATCTGGGGGTAGGCCCAGCACCCCATTCGGTCCAGGTACGTAGTAGAAGGAGCATGTATTTAAGGAAGATAATATTCTTTTTAACGGAGCTATAGCGAATAGTTGTTTACGGAGGTAAATTGCGCGCTTTTCATTTCGTGAAAAGTTAGTCTCTTTTAAGGAAGTGAACTCTCAGCTTATGTCCTTTTTTATAGACCAACAGTGTAAGGCTATATTAGGGTGAAAATACAGTAAATTTACAATGTAAAATTAAACACGTTCTTATGTGTATTGTACTGTATTAGATTTAGTCAGTGGCGGAGCGAGGTTAGGCCAATTGGGTCAGTGCCCCCATTTAGTTAAAACTATAGATATCTCAATTGTCAAGGTATATCATGTTTGAGCTTCGCTTAGAGTACTAAAACGTTAATAGCTATTGTAAATGTTAGATCGATAAGACATTCTTAAGAAGATGAAATTATATACTAGTTGATACATGGTTTGGACAATATTATTTCTTTTGAAAAAGACCAATTAAGGACTCGATCGCTGGAATTTAACTTGAACAAGTCCAGAGACTCTAGAAGCTTCGTTTAGAATAGCAAAAACTGCTACAGCTCACATGTTTGGCTTAAGCCGCAACAAAAGCCATTTGGCAAGTCCAAAAAGTAAATTGGGACAGTGAAAACTTAAGGGAACAATTCAAGGGCAATTTTGTAATTTGATTTGAAAAGCAAAACACGCCAGTGGAATAAGAAATTTTGTGCTGACACCTATAGAAAAGGCTACCATGGACCTACATTAAACGGTTGCCACCGGGCACTGTTTAGCATTTACCTTTGTGGAATTTTGTTTAACCACATTGACACAGTGGAGCATTTAACCACTTTCTTATTCATTGATACTAGTCCAATTCATGGAGCCTACTTTCTCATTCATTGATATTTTCTTTGATTAGTGATTATATTTTTCACTTTCATAAATATTCAATATTTATATCATGTGAGTTTATTTCTCAGTATTTTATTCTTCTCCCCGAGAAGCAATCCTAAGTTGCACCCAGATGGGTGTAGGGGTGAAAATGACAATTTTGCCATTAACTTGAGGGAAGGATGCTGAGTGACGGTCAAATTTACCTATTTATTTTCGTCTAAATTTTTATGCCGCGGTTAAGATTAGACCAAATATATTGAAATCGAAATGTTTAGGTACAAATCTAGCGGTCTTCATAATTAAGGGACGAAATAGAAATAGTATTTTAAATACTGTAGTTAAGGAGATAAAAGCAAAAAAGAAACATGGGCAGCACAACAGGGGTCAACCGTGGGTGGAATTGCCAAAAGAGTCGATCGAAGAAGAAGTACAAGAGGTGGAGTGGACTAGTGGAGTCGTATCCTCTCCTCTCCTCTTATGTATAAAAATAAAATAAAAGAAAAGAAAATACTCTCTCTCCGCCTCTCCCACCAATCACAAACAAACCACATCCGGTGAAATGTCAAAATTCCACTCCAAAACTCTGCAGTAGGCGCACACGTCCACACATAATATTACTAAAATATACTCCACTCCGACGATTCGCCGACGCCCTTTCTGCTCTGCGCCCTCTCTCTCTCTCCCTCTCTCTCTGCTACATCCCATTTCTCTCTCTCTCTCTCTCTCTCTCTCTCTCTCTCTAGCTCACTTCCAATCCTAGTTTCAAGGTCATGTCTAGTTTGATCTCCCGATAATCTCTCACCCCCATCTAACGGTAAAGTCCCCTCAATTTCTCAAGTAATAACTACCCCATATATCACAGAACAACAAATGGGTTGTACAAGCTCTAAGGTTGACGACCTTCCAGCGGTGGCCCTCTGCCGTGACCGCTGTGCCTTCCTCCACGACGCTATCCACCACCGCCACGCCCTCTCCCAAGCCCACCTCTCCTATCTCCACTCCCTTAAAGGCGTCGGTCTCTCCTTGCTCCGCTTCTTCGATCACCAGGACCTCCTCAATTCCACGGCCCCCCTTCCCTCTCCGGTTATCAATCTCCCCCCGCAAAGAAAAGAAAACGACTCCCCACCCTACCGTAATACGGCTATTCATCATCATCACTCCAACTCCAACTCCGGCTCCCACCTTCACTTCCGTAATTCCGATTCAGACGATTCGGGCTCCGATTCTCCTCTCCACCACCACTCTGGTAACAATTCCCCTTTACATATAAATTATTCAGACCACCAACCACTAAGTTCGTATCAAGTAGGAGACTTTATGGGTATGAATATCAACATGAATTACATGAAGAATAAAGCGACGCCGTCTTTGTCGTACGAGCAACGACCGGTGAGCGCAGAGACTGTGTACATGGGCGAGTCGTCTTCTTCGTACTATCCTCCTAATGAAAACCCAACTAGTTCTTATTCTAGCTACGGTTATTACGGAAGTGGGCCCGGGGTTAATGGTTTCTTCGGTTCACCGCCTTCTTATGGTTCTTCCTACGCGCCGCCGGCTCCGGTGGGGCCAATAGAAGTGGGGGAGGCTTCAACTTCGAAAAAAACCTCCTCCGCCACCGCCATCCCCGCCGAGGAACTCTGGTTGGGATTTCTTGAACCCTTTTGAGAGTTTAGAGCAGTATTATCATGTGCAGACCTCGAGTCGTGGGTGGAAGGAGTTGAGAAAAGAGGAAGGGATTCCTGATTTGGAAGATGAGGATTTCCAGCAGGAGGAAGTGGTGAAGGAGGTACAGGTGGAGCGGAAATTCGTTGATAGTAGTAGAAATTATGCAAAGGGGGTGGCGGAGGAAAGTGATTCAGATTCACTTTACCGAACGAGGCCGGATGTTTCAGGGGAGTACGAGGTTCATTTGGTGGACAAGAAAGTTGTCGATAATGAGGAGGGGAGGTCAGGGGATGGCGGTAATGTGGCTGCTTTCAAGGCTCAGGACGACTCCGAAGTTGTGAGGGAAATCCAGGTTCAATTCGATCGGGCTTCCGAGTCAGGCAATGAGGTTGCAAAGATGCTTGAGGTTGGGAAATTTTCTCATAAGAAAAATTCTGCCTATCAAGGTAAGAAAGCAGATAACCCTGTAAACTTTTTACAAACTTGGTTTTTGATTGGTTTTTTAGTAGTGACGAAACAGTAGACGACATATTCTTGCTTTGATCTTGAATTTACTAATTGAATTGATGCCTTCCGACACAAAATCATAGCAAAGAATACTTCTTTAATTTTGTTTATGTTGGATGTTTCCAGACCTGACTTTATCTAAATGGAATTGTCGATAGGATTGTACATATTTATATAACAAAGATAAAAGAGCCAAAGAAAGAAAAATTTGAATCTTTATTTTCCGTGTAATGTAACATAGTTAATTATCTTTTTTTGTCAAGTGAAGTGAGAGAGATGGCTTAGTTGCCTATTATGATTGAATGTTGTTTCATTCATTTGCTCTTAAACCTTCAACTTGATGGACTTGTGTGAAGCAGTTTCCTCGAAGATGTTGCATGCAGTTGCACCTTCATCGCCAGTAGCGTCATCACACCCTTCTACTTCTGAGATTGGCGAGTCATCCTCTTTTGACAAGGCTGATCCTGCTTATTTGGAAATTGATGAAGAAAGGTTGATAGGATCTGGGAATCTTTCTTCTACGCTACAAAAGCTGCACCTTTGGGAGAAAAAACTATATGACGAAGTTATGGTGTGTTGATTTCTGTTATTATCTTCCTCATTTTAAGTGTTCCTTTAGTTTAATGCCTTTGAGGAGTAGAATCCAAAATCTCTCAACTTTGTAAATTATTTCCAGGTGGGCACTTGCAGTTTATATGCAATTTGGAAATGGCTTGACCTAGTCAGATTTATATTTTTATATATGTGTGATACTTTTCAACTCCAGATTAATACTTTTCTTCTCCAGATTAAGGAGGCGATTTTATCCAACGTAGAATGCTAGTAGATACTTTGCATGTACATAGTGTCACCAATTGATGACATTTCATGCAAAATAATGCTGATGCTCAGTTTTTAGGTATGGAGATCCAGCCCACTCCTCCCAATACCCAGCATTGGCATTTGGCAGGACCAGCTGTCCATAGTGGCCCCTATGTATGTGCTACAACAGAGGATTGGCCTAGAGTTTTAGTATAAGCGGATAATCATGCCCATATTAATGCATCAAAATGCTGTGTCTTAAGCAAGTGCAGATGAAGCTTTTAAATGTGCTTCAAACATCAGTCTCTTCTCCCTTGCATCTCATTTTGGAATGGTTTCGCAGGTTGAGGAGAAATTGAGGGTGCTCCATGAAAAGAAGTGCCATAAGCTGAAGCGTTTGGATGGAAAAGGTGCCGAGGCTCAAAAAATTGATGCAACAAGAACTCTAGTGAGGAGCCTTTCCACCAAAATAAGAATTGCGATTCAGGTTGTTGATAAGATTTCTGTGAAGGTTAATAAGTTGAGGGATGAAGAGTTGTGGCCACAATTGAATTCATTCATTCAGGGGTATGTGATTCTATCAGTAGTTTTTTATGTTCTCCTCGCAAGCATTTTGCATTTATTTTTTGTGTGGCATCAACATAAAGAATAACACTCCTGATTCCTGAATGGCTTCCAAGTATTATAGGAAGCTTACTATTTGGCATTTGCTTACAGTTTTTGGGTTGTTTGTTACTTTTCATTTGTTTCCAGCTCCCTCCCTGGGCTGGGCTCAATCTTGTCTTCTTGATTGCTTGTTTTTGTTGTTACTTGTATGTTTCAAGGAATTTCTTGCGTGCATGAGTGTTATTTCACCTTCTAGAAAATAGATTTGCTTCATTAGTGATATTCTTCCTCTTTTGTTTTCCTCCCTTCTTGTTGGGGACCTGGTTATTATCATTATGTGTATCTTTTTATGCTCCACAATCATTTCAAGGGTTGGTTAACTGGATTTTGCTGAATGAACAGGTTAACCAGAATGTGGAAGTCTATGCATCAATGTCATCGTAGTCAATGCCAAGCTATTGGACAGGCTAAACGGTTGGATGCTGTTGCATTGCATAAATATGTAAGTGATGCACATCTTGAAGCCACGTTGCAGCTTGAACACGAGCTACTTAATTGGACTTCAGTATTCTTCTACTGGGTTGGAGCTCAGAAGGGTTTTGTCCAAGCACTAAATAACTGGCTACTAAAATGCCTTTTATATGTACCTGAAGAAACACCTGATGGCATTATTCCCTTCTCTCCTAGCAGAATAGGTGCACCTCCTGTGTTTGTAATCTGTAATCAGTGGTCACAAGCAATGGAGAGAATTTCTGAGAAGGAAGTCGTTGAATCTATGCGAGATTTTGCCACAAACGTGCTTCAGCTGTGGGAGCGGGATAAGCTTGAGATGCAGCATAGGGGGATGGCAAACAAGGACTTGGAGAGGAAAGTGAAGAAGTTGGAGAGGGAGGACCAGAAGATAAAAAAGGAGATTCAGGCATTGGACAAAAGGATAGTTCTTCTTTATGGGGATGGCAACGGTATTTCATTAAGCAGACGTGCTGTTTATCAGAGTGACACCAGCAAAACTGGTAGTTTGCAGGTGAGTCTGCTACGTACTTTTGAGGCCATGGATGGGTTCATGGAAAACTCCTTGAGGGCATATGATGAGTTGTTGAAATGCATTGAAGAGGATAGACGGGATAGACTTGGTCGTGGGAGTGAGGAAGTTTCCTAGGGTGTCAGTATGATTTGGAACTGCATTCTCTCTTTTGACCATGTGATTGTGTGCAGCGGGCAGTCCTATTATGAGTAGAGTTCTAAAAGCTGTAATCCTTGCTGTGGTTCAGCAATGGAATGGTTGCTTGCTGAGTTGCCCGATTTGTGTACCATTAGGCCAGAGCTAGACCTTGGTGTTACGGTACAACTAACATCTACTCTGCATTGGCGCTTGTCTCTATGGAGAATGGCCTATGCATTATGGATGATAATAGAGTTGTGTGGTCTAAACTTCCTGCAGATGTTATACAAGTTGCCGAGATGGGTATGCAGAAGCTGTAGTGCATTTGCAATCCACGGGAGATAAAATTTCTGTGTTTGGCATATGAAACATTGATGCCAATTTGCTATCTTATTCGGTGATCCTTGGCAATGAAACCAGTTTTGCGCATAAAGTGGTGCAGGACATCCATCCAGGAATGAAAATCAGATAGTCCATGTTGTCTTAGAGTCCCTTGGGTAGGTATATTGGCCCTCAATTTCTGCGTAAGAATGGCTTAAGCTCTGGGTTTTGGGGTCTTTCGTTACCAAGTCATGGGAAATGCCCAAACATTAGGTCATATGAAATAGAAATTCTTTAGTAAATGAAAGTAGATTATTGTATAGGATTTCTTTATATTACAGAGGCATTTAAGATAACTAATAAATATCAAGTGGTGTTGGACTTTACATGGATTTCGACTTTACTCCGATAACCAATCTATATCAAGTGATGTTATTGCCGGTTTGTGATAGAACGAATGGAGGTGAAATTATTGCACGCTTGTATCATTGTCGAAGTGTTCAACTTATCCCAATATCACCTGTGAGTAAACTCTAGTGTGAGATCAAAGAGGTCACAGATAACTACGTAGGGCTGGAGCCACGCTTCTTGGGTTCGAGTTTGTGTTTGTTCGTTGAAAACTCGTTCAAGATTGATTTTCTTACATAAATGAATTAAGCTTGAAATATTTTTTGAAGCTCATTAAGCTTTCAAGCCAAACTCGAACGAGTACAAGGCTTGTTAAGCTTATGATGTAAAAGAAACTCAAGCTACTCGAGACCAGCTCTTGGTCCGCTCGATCAAGATTGGGTCATCTCGTAAATAAGCTAGGATTGTTACGTTTTCCAAGCTTAATCGTTCGGTTGGAGCAAGGCGCATTTGGTTGTTGGATGATGATAACTAATCTAACGAATCAAATGTGCCCTTGCCCTTCACCAATTCAAGGTTATGAGTGGGAAGAGTGGGCATCTTTTCCTCCTTTTATCCTCAAATGGCTCCATGGAAATCGATCACAAGGATAATACTCCTAATTAAGTAGGTACGAAAACAACAATGAATCCGCTTGGCTATTTTTAAGATACGCAAGTATTGTTATCATGTCAGGTACGTATGCCAGAAATATTGTGCTCAATACTTTGATAGCAGCTTCATAAGATAGTAAAGAGTAACTAGTAAAGGGTAACTATTTTACGAGATTTTGGCTCTTACGAAGCATTACATGAGATGAGAATACACTTGACCTTATCCTTGGCTCCAAATAGTAGCTGTCTTAGTCCAATCTGGTACTTGTTGGATGTTATGATTACTTGCTCTCCAAATAGTAGCTATCTAAGTCCAATCTGATATTTGTTGGATGTTATGATTACTTTTGTGAATCCAAATACTAATCCATCTTTTCAAGATTATTATTACTACCCTCCAATCTGTCTGTTTCCTTGTGCAAAGATATAGTACTCTGTACCAAACATAACCACATTATGCGGCACTATCCTATGATAAATAGGAAATCTTACTATTACATATTGGTTCAAACGGCTTTTTCGGCTTTTTACGGAACCAATCACATTGCAAAACCTGTTGCATCTAATGTTTTCAAATCGGGACATGTATCATGTATCGTTTTTTCAAATGTACAATTCGTATCGAGATATGTATTGTGTATCTTGAGATACGTTTGCTGGAAGAGTATGAGTTTCTATTGTGTAATTGGATAATATTTTTCGAAGAGTAAGAATACTAAAGACAAAAGTGGAGAATGAGAGTATTTGTATTACACTTGAACTCAAATTTTTTTGGCTTGGTACAAAATGGTCCCTATTTGTACTACTACATGGAAGACTGTACTATCTTTGAGATAATTCTTGAATTACACATGAAACTAATTCTCCCAAAAAAAAAAAAAAAACTCTAGGTATTTCACAAGGATGTTCTAGAGGTTCTAGAGCTAGATATTTTAGAGTTTCTAAAAACTAGATATTTATATCTTTTTCGATAATACTAATCATATTTGGGTTTTGTCAATTGAAACTTTGTCAAAATATTAATTTAGTTTATGTTTCAATAACGTTAATCATAATTAAAATATAATTAAGAAGTAGATACACCTAATAATACTAACAGACTATTTACATTTAAAAAAAATTAAGATGCAAAATTTTAAGTCTCTCAACTGGAACCTATTACATTAAGGTTTTATGTTCCCTTTGTTAGGAAAAGAAAAGTAAGACAAAATATAATTGAAGTATGGTTCTTTTTTTTTATACAAGACCTACATCGAGGTTGAATTTCTATCAAATGGTTTGAAAGATACCATAATTAGATCAAACGGCTTAGATTAATGCATTTGGAGTGCTTTTTGAAATTAGTCCAACTTTTTTCGAATAAGTAATCGTAGAATACGTATAGAATTAGGATATGCGTATAAATCGAAGGATACGCGGCTGTATCATAAATTTTTTATAAAAAATGATACATGATTTGATACGTATTGTTCCCCGAAGGAGACAATACAAATTGTAAGATACATATCGTGTATCATAGATTTTTAACAATTATAGTTACATCATTGTCAGAGTATACTAGTAATAATTTAGTATAACTAGAATAGCACTAACTATTAGTAGTAACAAAGCCGGGAGGCTTTATTTAAGAGTTGAGTATTATACTCCATTATAGGTTGGATTTATTTATGAGCTAAATGGGGACCAACCAAACCATATAAGAGTGCCCACGGAGCACATCTCCAGGAGGGAGGTCAACAAGTGCGCTTCCAAGTCCCCAAATCTAGGATTTCTCTCCAACAAGATTTTAGTGTGTGAATCGCTCCTTAATTTTACCTCTCCTCCTCTTCTTCTTCTTCTTCTTTAGGTTGCCTTGCAGGAATTACCTAATATAGTAGTAGTATATGTGGGACAAGGACATCTTTGTTAGTGAAAATTCGTTGATCTCCTCGCTAGTTTACTTATTTTATGCTTTTTTTTAGTATGTTACTGCCATTTCTCAATTTTATGAAGATTCCACAGGGGTTGTATACCAAGACAAGAGAATCATGTGTTACTACTTAACTTAAAGCCTTAAACTAACGGGCTCTTCAAAAAAGGAAAAAATTAAACTAATGCAACTTGTCAACCCATCTATAGCAGAGAGCAAGTTAAAAACTGTTTGAGTGAAGACAATAGTAATAAGTTAATACCTTACAGAGGTGTTTCTGATAGTGAAAAATTTGTAAATTTTTATTTGTGATTGAGAAATTGTTAGGTATTTCAGGAATAAATTATTGAGAAATGTCAAATTGTTTCCGACAGTAAATAAATTACTGATGAGCTTGTGAGCAAAATTACTGTATAAAAAATAATTTTTATTAACAATTTTTTTGTTAATCAAAACAAGACAGTAAAATGCGGAAATTTTTTTTGTCAGTTGAAAACAACACCCACTTATAACCCTCCATGGTGTATTAACCCAACTCACTGTAGTGAAGATTCTCTGTTTTCACACTGTGTGTGAACTAGTGGAGAGAAGAAAGACACAGATTTGAGCAAGAGCAAAGAAAATCACCCCATCTCTCTCTCTCTCTCTCTCTCTCAAATGCTTCCTCTTGCTTACTTATAGAGGACAAGTCTGAGAGAGTGAGTGAGACCATGGGCTGTTGTGAATCGTCATTTCTGGCAGAGACACACCCAGAAAAAGACCACCGACATAAACAGCACCACCACCAGAGCCTAAATCCACCGTTAAACCACCACCCCGACGCGGCCACCGCCATCGGAATCCCGTCCTTCTTGGAGTTCTCTTTGACGGACCTCAAAGCGGCCACCAACAACTTCAGCCCCGACTACATCGTCTCCGAAGGCGGCCAAAGAGCCCCTAATGTCGTCTACAAGGGCCGCCTTCAGAACCGCCGCTGGATCGCCGTCAAGAAATTCGCCAAATTGGCCTGGCCTGACCCCAAGCAATTTGCGGTACTCTCAGAATCACCGTTTCCATCTTGGACTGAGTTTCAGCTAAACCTCTTGTACTTTTATTAAACTTTTCTAACTGTTAAGTATCTGCATTTGAAATCGACGTCTATCCAAACGGAGCCTAAGTGTATTTGTGCAACTTCTTCTTTAATTTCTGGGTATTAGGAGGAGGCATGGGGCGTGGGGAAGTTGCGGAACCGAAGACTTGCGAATTTGATAGGGTATTGCTGTGATGGTGATGAGAGATTGGTTGTTGCCGAGTATATGCCCAATGACACTCTTGCTAAACATCTATTTCACTGTATGTGCACGATTTCTTGCATTTGGGCTGTTATATTGTTAACTAATCTTCTCAAGATTTTCTTCAGTTGTGGATTATTGAAGTTAAGTTCTTGTCGCTTAAGTTGTTGAATTTTCAGTAATGAATTATCATACGCTTCGTTGACGAAGTTGTTTGAGTTTTATTCATGTCTGCTTCATTTTGGGTTTAGTGTACATAGGGAGATTGTATGCGTGGTCTAAAGGCTGGGGATTGGGGAAAGAAACGGAGAGATATGTTGAAAATATGGTTACTTTTTGTATCTCCAACTCTCATACTTCTATGTGTTGATCATTTTGGATAGCGCAAAGTTTAGGTGAAAATTTATTTGTATTCGGTGTTTTGTGGATCTTAGAATCGAGGTGGCCCTTTGTTTCAGTCCATTAGTGTGCAAGGGCTGGAATGAATCTAGTAAACATATGCCATATTCAACATTCAGATTTTGGTTTCATCGATGAAATTGTGTGTTACATCTAAGCAGTTGTAGAATTAGATTTTGGTTTCATAGTTGAAATTATTTGTTAAGATTTTGGAAGCAGTGCTTTATGTTGCAGAGCTTTTATTGCTTCCATCTTATCATTTATCAGTACCTGACGTGATTTTGATCTTTCTTTCCATGTTAAATGTAATTGCTATATGCCTCTCTAGCTTCAAAATCGGAAGCATGTGGACGAGTTCCATTTGTTTTTGATTAATTTGGGGATTGATTCGTTTCTACAGGGGAAAATCAGACCATTGAGTGGGCCATGCGTTTGAGAGTAGCACTTTATATAGCTGAAGCCTTAGAGTATTGCAGCTCTGAAGGTCGTCCCTTGTACCACGACCTGAATGCTTATAGGGTCCTTTTTGATGAGGTCTTGTGAACCATCTCCAAATATATTGCTTTACGGTTTATGTTTTTGCATGCATGTAAGATACTATTCAACTTTCTGTTTGAAATTATCTGATTCCTGGATGAATGGTGTAGGATGGTGATCCACGACTTTCATGTTTCGGTTTGATGAAAAATAGCAGGGATGGGAAAAGCTATAGCACAAATCTTGCCTACACGCCTCCAGAGTATCTGCGTAATGGTGACTTTTCTTCTCTATATTCAATAGTTAGTTACGAGTGCAGCGGAACTTTTTCTTTTTAAGTTAGATAAATTTTTTCTTGTTTCTCTAGCTAATCTTTGTTATGTCACTGTGGCTCATACTCACCTAGCTACATGTGCTATATTGTAGGAAGGGTCACCCCTGAAAGTGTTGCATATAGCTTTGGCACTGTTCTTTTGGACCTGCTAAGTGGAAAGCACATCCCTCCAAGTCATGTAAGTTAACTTATATCTTTTAACAGCATTCTTTGTATGCATGACATTTCTCACAAAACGCTTTTTAGGAGTATTGAAGTTTGAGTATAAATATTATTCCCTCTACATGTTTGTAGGCTCTTGACATGATGCGTGGCAAGAACATTTTACTCGTAATGGATTCACATTTGGAGGGGAAGTTCTCTACAGAAGAAGCAACCGCGGTTGTTGGTCTTGCGTCACAATGCTTGCAGCATGAACCTAGAGAGCGGCCTAGTACAAGAGACCTTGTTGCGACACTTACTCCACTGCAAACAAAATCTGATGTAAGGAATATTGCCGGTAGCATTTGTGTACTGAAACTAACACTTTGGGAAAGTGAAAGAGTTGAAGAATAGCATTTTAATTTAAGTCATGGATGGGACAGAATCTTTAACTCACCACAGATTTGATTTGTGATTTCAAATGGTTTGTGCTGCAAATCATTGCCTTCACAAGTGGTGTGGCATAACTGAATATGATCCTCACACACTAGAAGAACTTTGTCTGACGCTTTTTCTTTTTGGTGCCTCATCCCCACGGCTCCACAAAGGTTCCTTTTGTTGATATTGCCATAACTTTGCCAACCGTCTAGATTCTATTTTCAATTTGCTGAGTACCGTTTAATGGTAGCAGCATTTTGATGATCTGATCACTTTGATTCTGGGTTCTAGGTTCTTTCATATGTCATGCTTGGTATTTCAAAGCATGAGGAAGCCCCACCAACCCCACAACGCCCTCTTTCACCATTGGGGGAGGCTTGCTCACGGATGGACCTAACAGCGATCCATCAACTCTTGGTAATGACACACTATCGGGATGACTATGGAACCAATGAGGTAATTGACTTGTACTAGAGGGGCTCTGACATGTGCATTCACTCTAAAAGTTCTATGCTACAAGGGGTTTTCATGTGATTGTGGTTTTGTTCAGTTATCTTTCCAAGAATGGACCCAACAGATGAGAGACATGTTGGAGGCAAGGAAGCACGGGGACTTAGCATTTCGTGACAAGGATTTTAAAGCTGCTATTGATTGTTATTCTCAGGTAATGCTTCTTAAAATATGTGCTCTTTGATTAAAAACATGCCATGAAAGTGTTGCAATAATGGTGGCTTTTCACCTAGATATTCTATGGCTAATTTACCTTTTTGGTCCCAACTGTATTAGATGAATGTCATTTCGGTCTCTAATATACCAAATTACCAATTATCAATATCTAATCCCACGTCAGGAATTCATTTTTAAATAGGTCTCCATCCCATACACCGTTTGCTTTTTCTGTTAAGTGCAGGGTTATTTAGGTATTGTACATATTTAACTCATTCAAGAATGACTTATTTACCTTTGAGGTCCCCAATGAATAACACGGGTGCCATTTTGGTCCCTAATGTACCAATTGCAGACATTTAGTCTGATGTTTGGAGTTTGCGTTTATTTGTCTGTTAAATGATGCAGCATTTTAGAGTTCATTAGAAATCATTTTAGCACCTAAATGCGCAATTTTTTTTTCTCAATGCAAACATCTCTATAATATACCTTCCTAAAAATCTAGAAATTTTATTTTTTGTTCTCTTCTCACACACCATCAACCGACTCTACTAGGTTTTTTTTTTTTTTTTTTTTTTTTTTCCCAATCTCTTTGCCATTACCAAATCACTGCAACATCCCAGATTTATCTCTGCCATTGCAGCCTTTGAGCGGTGAGTTTCTCCCTCTTCTCTTATGTGTTCTGTCTCCCCCTCTCTCGCTGTGTATACATATGTGTATCTACATATAATAATGAATATGACAGCAAAGGATAGGGAGGAATTGGGGTTGCTGGGCAGTGCGAAGAGGTAGCAGGGAGGGTGGCGAGTGGCTAGGAGGCAGTCATCGGTATGGAAAACCGCTGATTGAAGTTTAATTAGTCTTCCCTTGCATTAGTAGCTTTTGTTTTTTCTAAAAATTGTTTGTACTGCCATCCCTACCTCCAATCCCATCCACACATACCCCATTAATCCCCTCAGTCCTCTACGAAAACAAACATGGTATAATATTCCCTACGTCCAACCAAACTACCAATCCCAATCCCCTCCTCACTACGTTCCCCTTCAATCTAAAAGACATATAAAAAAGGCCTATGGTTTTACCCCTTCACTGTTGGTGCAGTCAAACAGATAGGGCCTAGGGGAAAAACGAGATCAACTCTTAGATTTTTGCTTTATTTGTTTGTTTTTCAGCAAACAGTGATTGATGTGTCAACAGTTCCTTTTGTTTGGTTGTTTGTGCAGTTTATAGATGTAGGAACGATGGTCTCCCCAACTGTTTATGCCCGGCGAAGCCTATGTTATCTTCTGTGTGATCAACCAGATGCTGCTCTTCGAGATGCAATGCAAGCACAAAATGTGTATCCAGACTGGCCAACAGCCTTTTACATGCAATCAGTGGCCCTTGCCAAACTGGACATGCATCAGGATGCCGCTGACATGATGAATGAAGCTGCTGGACTTGAAGAGAAGAGGCAAAAGGGTGGGAGAGGATCACGAGAATGTTGAGCCATTTAATCACGAATAAATTGATTCACTAAAACATGCTGTTAAACACCTCCCGGAGTTCGTAAAATCTGGGTTGGGAGTTGAAGTTGTCATCCCAATTGCAAATGTATTATAGAGCCGCAAGCCCACAATACATGTTCATTGCATTAAGGCAAGTTTGTTTTTGCACAACTTTGATGGCAAATTATCATCTTTTAGTCTTCTTAGCTTATTCGATGAATCCATATTAAGAATTTACAATTGGGCCGACGAACAACCAACTTGATCTCTTCAGCTATGTTTACGCAACTCGTCCCTCACACCATGTCCCTCGCTCATCACCAATTGTTTCCGGACGAAATTAGAGGCCCATCTCTGAGCATATATTTCTGGGTGTCATTTGTGTTTTAGCCCAAATGCTCTTCTAGTCAACATTATCTTTGGTACTGCATCTGCACATTGGAAGTAGCTTAGTCGCTGATTAGCTTCATTGTAATTGGTACTTGACAAAACATAGAGAGAGGGCAGTCCTCTTAGCTAGGAAGTAGTTGATTCATCTGACAATTTTGACTATCATTAAGAACTACTCCACTACGGCAGCCCCGTTCCTCAATCGAAAGTCAAATCACTGAGCGAATTGGACACCGGAGAATGAAACTTTGACAATCTGAATGTACTTCTGCCGTAAAATTGAGTTTCAAGCACCTTGTGGTGAATCATTCGATGTCAGAACCATATTGTGTAAAGAGTCTTCCCCACTACAACCATTCCATTCTTCGGCTTCAGCTTCAGTACCTATTGATGAGTAGAAGCCTACATTCTCAAGCCATTCTGGTTCGTTTTCTAGATCCTAGAAACTAGGGATTCTTTCTCTCTGGTCTTCGGTTCAGACCGAGAACTATTGTGACCACTTTTTTGAAGCTTGGATCGGCACTTTTCCTGTAACTCACTGCACAGGAACTGTGGGTTCAGAACAATAGGATGGGGTGAAGAACATAGTGAGTCGAATCAACAGATGACAACCACGTTGCGATCTTGATCTAGTAATATTTTGATCAGCTATGTTTATGCTGTCTCCCTCCCACCTACGTCCCAGCTTAGCACTTAGTAATCTTTAATTTTGAAAACAATTAGTTGATCATGGTTTGTTCAGACAGTATTGAGAATAAATAATAGGCACACGAGGTACCCAGTAACTACCATTATATGTGCATGATACAGGACTCAAATGACAGTTTTTCCCCCTTCAAACTACTGGAATCTCAATGCCATTTAATATAGTAGTAATTTATAAAATGGGTATCCTCGTGGGCCTAAATTAATCTGCAAATGAAGACTTGATTCCTAACGATCAAGTTTGCACGAGCGAGTTGTATGTGTGAGTGAATACGTCCTCTCCAGTAAAAAATGTACTTACATGAATGAAAGATACAGGTCCTACTCTTAGTCGTAGAATCCTTCAAAACAGCATTTGCTCCCACTCTCAATGCTCGCGCTCTCACTTCTTGCACTCATGAATTTTAGTTGTTTGTGAGGTTTTTGAAAGACTCTTTCCCGCCTGTGCTCCCTCACCCGCCCATGCATTATGCGACCTAGGCATGAATCTATGTACTTGCTAGCATTCTTTGGTAACTGCTATTCTTGCCACATTTCCTGCATTTTATTTGCAAATTGCAGTGTACGTGCGTAACACAGTTTAATTGATTTGCCGTTGAATTTCTGGTGGATTCCTCAGAATTATGATCCCAGTTTTAGATAGCTCCAATGACTAACACTAAATTGCAGCCCGGAGGCTGAAAAGGGTAAAAGAGGTTTTGAATTTCACACAGTCTGATCAATCACAGATTGGTTCTACTGCCGAAGGAGTATCAAAATTATCCAAAACCCACCCATGTTGTGTTGCCCGTGCTATTCATTGATAAAGCTAGATTAGATTAGTACCCGTTCGTGTTAAGATAGGCTTGTCTGTGTTGAGGAGAAATAGTAATTGGTAGTGAGCTGGGGAGACGTGGTGGGAGGGAGACATCACGTAAACATAGCTGAGACACTGTTTAGATCAATTTCTATAATCACATTCACACATGGATTTGGACTTACTTTATTCACATTCACACGTACCAACAATGTTGGTTCTCAACTTTATGAGTGAAAAATTAATCGATCAATATTGTCAACTGGTTGGTGCTGGCTGGCATCTCTTTCTATTCTTTTTTTTCCCCTGAAAGAAACCGTGTCATCTCCCGCGTGCATTGCATTTGATATGGTTTATTCAACATTCAACAAACATTGGGGGATTGGAAGAGATGAACAACTGAGTAGTGGTTTAGAGCCAGGTGGTGGGCCGGGAGACAAGACATTCCGTAAACATTGGCAAGTCAAGATATTAGATCCAAGTCTAGTGACGTTTTCGCAGATAAGTTGAAAAGGATATGATTCCTTGTGTCTCCAACACGCCAATGATGTACATATATATATAGAGGAAAGTCCACTTTCACCCCCTGTGGTTATCGCCATGTGCGGATACCCCCCTTGTGGTTTAAAACTGACCACATAACCTACCTGTGGTTTTGAAAATGTGCGGATAGACCCCCTGCCGTCATTTTTTCCATCCATATTAACGGACACAACATTAAAAGACCGTTATACCCCCATCACGTCCCTTGATTCTTCTTCTTTTTTAAATCTAACCACACCATCCTGTATACCAAAAATTAAATCCAAACCGTTAATACTGTAAATTTTGACGAATACTACGTCTATGCCAAAATTCAAGTCAATCAAAAAATGAAAAGTTCATGGTCAAATCGATTTTGTTATGAAATTAAAATTTCAAATTTGAATTTACTAAAAATTAGATCACTTGGTTATTGATGCCTGATCGAGATGATTTTTTACAGAGATACTCTATTCTTTATTTAATACATTATGAACGACTCAGATTACATTCTAGAGATGTGTGAGATATACCTCCGTTAATATGGATGGCAAAGATGACGGCAGGGGGTCTATCCGCACATTTTCAAAACCACAGGTAGGTTATGTGGTCAGTTTTAAACCACAAGGGGGTATCCGCACATGGCGATAACCACAGGGGGTGAAAGTGGACTTTCCTCTATATATATACTGACCATATGCTAAAGTGGAGGGCATTCACAATCAGATACTAGTAATATTTGTTCTTGCAATTCCACTAGTAAGCCACGCTCGAATCACAAGCAAAAGAAATGTATTCCACTCCCTTGAGATCAAAATCCCATTGCCAAGCCCGCTCTGTTAGCTTTCCTTCAAGATCTTATCCCCTCGTTCCTCATTTCAATGAGCATTTATGTAGACTAAGAGCTTATGATTCCGAAGCTACCTCTTCCTCACTATCATCCATAAGCAACAGATTAACTGACCTTGAAGACTTATATCATTCTGTCAATGATTTACTTCTACTCCCACAAAATCAGCAAAACTTAGCCCAAGTAGGTAATGGGAAATGGGTCGATAAGGCGTTGGATGGTTATCTCAAGCTCTTGGATGCTTGTGCAGCCGCTAAAGAAGTTTTGTCACAGACCAAGGAAGATGTAAAAGAACTTCATTCAGTCGTGCGGAGAAAAAGGGATTCAAATAACTTCGAGGGATTTTTGACCTCTAGAAATAATGTCAAGAAGCTTATCAGAGAGTTGCTGAAGGATTTGAAGAGCATTCGGAAAATAGACATGGTTCCAGATTTTGACAGAGACCATGAAGCTGTTGCCATTTTCAGCATGCTAAGAGACGTTGAACAATTCACTCTTGGGGTGTTGGAGTCATTGTTGTTTTGTGCTGTGGGAACAAAGGTGCAAAAGGGAAGTGGATGGTCTTTGGTTTCGAAAATTATGCACCAGATGAGTGCATCATGTCAAGCCAAATACACAGGTATCTACGAGTTTGAGAAGGTTGATGCAGCAGTTCAAACTCTGATTCATGGTAAGCCAATGGAATCTGTCGACAATGCAAAGATCGAGACAGTGCCAAGCCAGCTAGGAGAGTTGGAATTGAGCATTCAAGATGTCGAAAAAGTTCTAGAGCGCTTGCTCAGGCAGTTAATCAAAACCAGAGTATCCCTCCTCAACAGTCTAAACAACTAGCAAGAAAAATACGGGCATCCAAAGTGTAAT
This sequence comes from Rhododendron mucronatum var. ripense, assembly GCA_019656295.1. Taxonomy (NCBI): domain Eukaryota; kingdom Viridiplantae; phylum Streptophyta; class Magnoliopsida; order Ericales; family Ericaceae; genus Rhododendron; species Rhododendron mucronatum. The sequence goes on along the minus strand of BPLT01000072.1, from coordinate 1,770,359 downwards.
TAGACAGAGAATAGCATAGAAGTTAGATGTTTATACTTGAAATGAAAATATACTCGTGATTTCTCCACTACTATGAAAATTTTGGCTTATCCATTACTTTAACTCTTTCCTGTTCTTGAACCTTTTATCCATCAACCACGTGAAGATAAACGAAATATCTCATTACATCTTTCTTATTTAAATTTTAGTAGCCGACATGAAACTGAGAGAAATATGTCAGCATGACGTGTTGAATGAACTCATTGTTCAAGAAATATGGTAAGAAGTCTTTTTGATCTTATTGAAATTATTAGAATATAACCAATCGTGCATGTTTTATAATTCAGGCCGCGTGAGGATTTTATGTAGTTCAATAATTTTCATAGATGTCGAGCCTGAAGGTGATGAACAAACACTGGTTTAAAATATAGTGATGTTCACATGGTAGTCTAGTCACAACTTTGATACAGTAAAATCATGGAAGAAGAATGGTGTCTTTCCATTCGGAGAACCGCCTGATTACTCCATTTCTGCACATGTTGTGTGCATTATGGATCCACATTGATGAATGGAAAGTATAAAATATCTACGGTTCTAACATTTTCTTACAAGAGGAGACAGCCGGTGTGGTAATGCCACTCATGCGTTGCATTTTTAATCAACCACCACGTGCAATACTAAGACGAAAAATAATTTCTAGGGCAATTTGAGACCTGGTTTGGGGAGACATTGCGCAAACATCTTCGCTAGAGCTGATAAATCCAAATCATGATCACATTGCTGCCAGGTGGTGGCTGAATGAAGAGATTCCTTGTCTCCATCAACCTGTTATATATATAGAGGCTATGATGATGAGGGAAGTTACACAACCAAATTCCCAATCTAGAAAATTTGACATTGCACTTTCTATTTCTAAGCCTTAGTCACAATTCGAAAGGAAAATGGATACTAACCATTGATATCAAAATCCGGTTACCATTCCCGCTCTGTAGCTTGCCCTGTAGACTTCACCCTCTCATTCCTCAAGTCGATGAGTATTTGTGCAGACTTAAGGCTTCTGAAGCTACCTTTTCCTCGCTATCATTGCAAGCCCAAAGGCTAAGCGTCCTTGAAGAACTGTATGAGCATTTGGATGACTTCCTCGTATTGCCAAACACTCAACAAGTCTTTTCCCAACAATGCCATGAGAAATGGGTTGAAGAGGTGCTAGATGGATATCTAAAGCTTTTGGACTTGTGTGCCACTGCTAAAGATTTATCCTCACAAACAAAGCAAGATTTGCAGGGCCTTCTTTTGACCTTATGCAAAAGAAGGGATGGAAATGAGTTGGAAGGGTACTTAAATTCTAGAAAGGGGGAGAAGAAAGAGATCCAAAAGTCCCTAAAAAACTTGAAGAGTATCAAATGTAAGCAACCCATCTTAGATATGCACAAAGTCCGACGTTGAAGTGGCTACTCTTGCAATGTTTGAGTCTTTGTTTTCCTATATGTCAAGGACAAAGGTAAAATCATGGCTGAGTGGCTTTTCTTTGGTTCTATCCAAATCCAAGGACAAAGAAACAAACACGAATGAGTTTGACAAAGTTGATGTTGAATTAAATGTGCTCAAAGGTCACAAGACCAGCAGATTTGATGGTACAGTGCAGATGGAGGAAGTGCAAAATCTATTGCAAAAGATGGAGTTGAGCATTTAATTAGAACCAGAGTTTCCCTCTTCAATATTTTCAACCATTAGCCAAGAAGATCATGGTGCAACATTGTGTGCATCACAAAATTTTGTTAAATCAAAGAAAAAAGGCTTACGCTTAGCTTCATACTTGTGCATACATAAATGAGTATTAGAAAATACACTTGTATCTATCATAAGATGACAAACCATTTACTTGTGACCATTTTCAATACTATATCAATTATTTCCATTTACATCTTCTGTTCAATTTCATTTGAAAACTAAACGAACAATACCAACACCAACCACAAAATTAGGGGAAACGGCTCTATATATATTTAAAGTGATTAATTTTTTGCTTCTCTTTAAAGTACAGTAACTTTTAACTTTTTGCATATGAAGTCCTCAACACGATAAAACTTGCCCATGTTGTTACTTTTTTCTCAAAATTTTGAACATATCTAATTCAGTTAATCGAGGCACCGAAGAACACATAGTTAACGATAGCACACTGCCAAGATTCAATGTCACAAGGCAAATGAAAAATTATTTGAGTAAATAAAAAGATTTATGGTATTCACGTGAAAATTCAAGCTTTTTACATCTGTCTTTTAGTGTGGAGGATCATTCAGATTATATATTTTTCCAACTAACCAAATATTGTAATTTACAATGCATTGCTGTATTCTATTTATACCAAATTATGACAATCTGATTTGTATTAAAATATTCAGATCACATAATGCATTTATTATAACTGAGGCCACATGTGGGTTCTATTTAGTTAAATGATTTGAAATGTGTGGAGATTCCAATTGTCTGATGATGATGATCTCACATTGATTACAAGAGTTAGGAAATTCCATCTCTGTATGTAAATCATAGAAAGATGTGGCAACATCCAAATGGATCTCCCTTACCTGCCTGGTTTTTCAGAACAGGCCTCTAAACAGCGAAATTGCATCATATTACCATTTGATTTGTCATAGTTTTACAAGTATTGTAAAATAAAAATAAAAACAAAGAATAACATACGAACGAGTGAACAAGCACACTTGTTGTCCTGGCATTCTTTCAGAATGGTAACACCCCTATTAATCCCATTTCATGAGAGAAAAGGAAGTGAGTTAATGCCACTAGTGCATTGCACGATGTGCGAACCATTTTAATAAGTTAAGGTGTACTTGTGATTTTCCTAGGTAAGAAGGATTGGGAGGGGACATTACATTAACATTGGCAACATATATAGCACTTAGATCTCATTTAAAATCACGTTACCACTAACTTATAATACAAGAGGGAGGCTTCCTTATGTCTCCTTCCCACAACCTTACATATTCATCAATTTGACGCAAATGAATCAGTAAATTAAATTGGCCTTAAAAGGCTAGTTTTGTTACTGCTTTTAGAATATAGGCTAAAGAATATGAATAAAACATATACAATTGGCACACAACGTGTGCATTCGTGGATCCACAGTGTTGAATAGAACTCAATAAACAACGAATATATGGCAATAGTATTTTCTGGCAAGAGGAGACAGCCAGTGTGCTAATGCCACTCGTGCATTGCATTTTTTTATCTACCAATATGGACAATATTGCACTAAAAAAAATTGATATGTCAAACTGAGTCCTGGTTGGGGGAGACATTGCACGATCATCCATGCTAGAGCATATAGATCCAAATCACAATCATGCTGCACTTATGTGATTGTTGAATGGATGAGATTTCTTGTCTCTTGTTCTCAGTGGTATATATATAGCCTATGACAATGAAGAAAGGAACACAACCCAACTCACTAGTTTTACTTTGCAAATTCAACTTCTAAGCCTTTTTCCCAGTTGCAAAACAAAATGAGTTCCTCTCCTTTGAGATCAAAATCCGGCTATCATGCTCGCTCTATTAGCTTGCCCTCTAGGCCTCACCCGCTCATTCCTCAAGGGGATGAGCATTTATGCAGACTCAGGGCTTTTCGATCTACCTCTTCATCGCTGTCATCCCTTGTATTGCCACACCCTCAACAAGTCTTTTCCCAACAACCCCACGAGAAATGGGTTGAAGATGCGCTTGACGGATTTCTAAGGCTTTTGGACTTCTGTGCCATTGCTAAAGATATCTTCACACAAACAAAGCAAGATTTGCAAGGACTTCTTTTGACCTTGAGGAGAAGCAGAGATGGAAGTGAGTTGGGAGGGTACTTGAACTCTAGAAAGAATGCTACAAAAGAGATCCAAAAGTCCCTAAAGATTATGAAGAGTATCAAAAGCAAGAAAATCATCTTAGATTCGAACAATGACCACAACACTATGGCAATTGCTACATTGTTAATGGAGGTTGAAGCAACCACCATTCCAGTATTTGAGTCCTTGTTTTCCAATCTGTCAGGGACAAAGGTGAAATCAAGGCTGAATGGTTTTTCTTTAGTGCTATCCAAATCCAAAGATGAAGAAACAAACACAAATGAGTTTGAGAAAGTTGATGTTGCGTTAAATGCGCTCAAAGGTCACAAGACAAGCAGATTTGATGGTACAATCCAAGTGGAGGAAGTGCAAAATCTATTGCAAAAGACAGAATTAACCATTCAAGATATTGAACAAGGACTAGAATCCTTGTTCAGACGTTTAATTAAAACTAGAGTTTCCCTCCTCAACATTCTCAATCACTAGCTAGGCAAGAAAATCGTTATTCAGTATCATTGGAATCAAAATTTTGTGATTCATAGAAAAGTCTTTTGATTAGTTGTTCATGCTTGCGCATCAAAAAATACTCAATGTAGCATATACAATCTGAATATAAATGATTACCGATGTTCAATACTATCATTTTAGCTTCTTCCTATTACATCTGATGTTCAATGCCCGTTTGTAAGCTAAATCAATGATTCCAAAAGGAACCACACCATTAAGCACTAAAAGGGTAAATGGTAATGGTATAAAGGGAACTAAATATGCAATCATCGTTAATTTTTTTCCCTTTCCTCAAAAAAGTTAATTCTCTTCTATTTCTTGCTTTCTCAAATCTAAACAGATCAACTTTGGTATAATTAGGGCTGTAAGTGAGCCGAGCTACTCGCGAGCTCGGCTCGTTAAAGCTCGGCTCGGCTCGTTTACTAAACGAGCCGAGCTCGAGCTCGAGTATTCGGCTCGTTTACTAAACGAGCCGAGTAGAGCTCGGCTCGTTCGACAAAAGCTCGGCTCGTTAAGGGAGGCTTGGCTCGATAAGGGCTCGGCTCGTTAAGGCTCGAGCCGAGCTCGAGCTCGAGTTTTGGGCTCGTTAAGGAAACGAGCCGAGCTCGAGCTCGCCGAAGCTCGGCTCGGCTCGGCTCGTTTACACCCCTAGGTATAATCATGTACTCAAGGCCACACGGAGTTTCATTTATTCAAAGAATAATGATAGTGCATAGAACCTCCCCAAAAAAAAAAATAATAATAGCAAAGCTTTCAAGATTCCAATTGTTCCAAACCAAATCACAAATTGTTTGACCTGATAAGAAAATTGTGAGATTCTCATTGGAATTCCGAATCATTAATTAAGCTTTGTGCAGCTGTCTTTCTTTTTGGAGTATCAGTAACTAGCCAGTAGAATTACAGATAATGATTCACAAACACGGACTCTTTTAAATTCTAATTAAAAATCATCACTTCAAAGTTTCTATTCAAATTCAACACTGTGAAGACAGCTCATAAAGACAGTTCACTGGCCCGGCCTATCAAGGATGTGGGAAATTAATATATCTACATTGCGAATCTCTGCTTAACTTAGCCTTGAAAAACGACCTTATAAGTTGAGTACATTAGCATATGGTGTCATCAAACTGTCAAGCCATGGGCTACTTAGCTGCGTCCAAAAGGAGTCTTGGGTCCAGTCCGTGCTCCCTCTAGGCACTTGCAGCTCTGCCAACTTTTCTTTGTGCCATGGTAACCGAAGAGAAGTAGTAGTCCCTTTGCTCTCATCTGCTTCTTCATACTCATTTCCTTCTACTTTAACTAGCTCTTCTTCTTTATTGAATGCCATGTCCCTCGTGGCCATTGTTTCCGCCGAGTATTCCGAGTATTGAGCGGAAAAGGAGAATGTGTCCGTTGGTGATGTTAGTGGAGGGGAAGGTTGAGGGGCATGATTGGTGGTTGTCTTTATTTCTTCTAATTCCATTGCAGCCCTCTCTTCCAACACCTTCAAAGAGGTTGCCTTCCTATATATCTTACACAATACTATATCCTGCAATAGAATTTGTACTTTATTAAATAAGCCAAATTAATACAATTAAATCCATTGGTTTGGAAGTTGTAAGGTTGTTACACACAAATCAAGGTACCTTTGGAGAAAGAAAAAACCATTAAACAATATACCTTTGGAGAGGTGAAAGTATCAGGCAAACGATACTCATTCATGACCCAATCAGTTTTGGAACCACGCGGTGCTCTTCCCATATAGAACACCAGAGTCTTTCTCAGACCTATCATCTTTTTTGGATCAGATAAGCTCAGTATTTTGCGGTCCGAACCCGTAGCCTTCCAAAACCCAGTTTCAGTGGTCCGATTAGGCCTCCCTCCATTACCATGTTTTCTATCCCTTGGCACGAAAAAGTACCATTCCCTCTCCCCAATCTTTGCCAGCCCTGTTACAACATTGTCCAATTACATGCATATCAATATAAAGCATCGATCATTAGAAATTAGCCAAGATTTTCAAGAAACTTTAGAACACAATGGATACCAGGCAAGTCCCAAGGATCATAATGGTAGATGTTGAGGAAACCAATTATATCCAAGTATAATTTCTTCCCGAAAATCATGTTCTTAAGGTAGAAGCTGAGAAGCTCTTCCTCCGTGGGGTGGAACCGAAATCCCGGCAATTCAAGCTCATTTGTTGATTCCTCCATTAGCCTAGAGTGGTTGCAAATAACGTCTAGTGATTACTAACTGGGTTTTTGTCCCCGTCTGTGATCTGTATGGATAGCAAGGCAGTCTGCTTTAACATGCCCATGCACACAGAGAAGGGTGCACTAAGGGTTTAATTTATACCAGAACTTACTGGGTCGCTGGTGATTTACTGATTTCTTTTTGGGTGGCCCTATCATGAAGAAAGAAAGACTTGAGTTATGTGGATTGTGGGATCCCAAAATAAAGTCTTTGAGTGGTGGGTCCACACGGTTAACAATGACCCCACTCTTAATCACGACGGAAGACACGGAAAAATACATAATATGTTCAAAGAAATTTGTACAGTAGTATTTGTTATCAAGATTTAAGGTACGGCCCATTTTCAGAATTTGATTCGAGCCACTTCTCTATTTGTTTGGGCAAGTTTCTCTGTAAAATTAAGTACATACATAGAATTGCTCATGAAAAATACTCCATCATAAAACAAATAATTGAAAGATCGAACGAACATCAATAACTTGATTATATCTGCAAGGGTGATAACAAAATATATATCCACATAATTGGTTGTTTGCCTCTCTAATTTTGTTTCCATTTCTTGTCTTCTTGACTTTTAGTTGGAAAAAATGCTTTTGAAAATGGATTCCAGAAGTAAATTTTCTATCGAAGTGGTTTGAAAGCGAGAAATTCAGGAAACAGTTTCAACTTTCTTTAACAGTCAGTGGTCAAGAGGGGTTGATCAACAGAGTAATATTGAATTGGTCATGATGACTACGTGTCATGAATTCAGTGGGGCTGTGGATCATCAACGGCAAAGACCCCTTATTCGCAGTCTTCGCTATGAAGTTTCCTTTGAACCGAAGTGAAGTAGCTTTTAGTGCAGTTCTGCTGGTCCTTAATGTTAGAGACTGTCTTAATTATGGAGGTGCTGTAGACAGATTGTTCATATAACCAACCAATTCAACCATCTATTCATATAATCAATGGTTAAGATTTATTTTCAATTATGACCGGTTACAATTAACTCTTTTCCGAAAAAATTTCATTAACATTTTAACCATCTAAAACACTTTTAGACGCTGTAAACATTTATTTACAGCACCTCCGTAAAGAAGATTTTCTCTTAATGCTATAGTTGTGTTTTCTGAGTGAATTAATCAGGATAAACACAACCCCAAGGGGTTTGGCCATTTGCATACGGAAAAACAACCAAAAGGCTTGCTTCTCAAGAAGAGTTGTAAGTTCGCATCTTATGATGGCTAAATATTCCGAACCTTAGAGTCATTAGAAGTTTGTCCGGTCACTAACTTCAAGAAAGACAACACATAATGAAATGGAGTAAATCCAAATCCGCGGCTGGCTCTTTTTTGCTAGTGTATCATTGTTGGCATTAGAGTGACGCGAAAATTAGAAAGAGTTTCTTTCAGTTTGATAATAAATTCAAAAAGCATATACGCGTTGTTGCCATCCTTTTCAACATAAGATTCAAACAGAGGTTTTATTCGTGTGGTTATGTATACCTTGACTCCGAAGTCTTCCCCAAAGACCTCAACAAAACGACAAAGTTGAGTCTCTCTCTCTCTCTCTCTCTCTCTCTCTCTCTCTCTCTCTCTCTCTCTCTATATATATATATATATATATATATATATCGGGACGGTTCCGCGGACAACTATTTAGACACTTAAAAAAACACCCAAAATCTCAATCTCATAATTTCCAATCAAATTTTTATAATCCGAACCGTTCAATGTGTGCAGAATGTGATTTTAAGGGTGCGTATAAGAAATTAACAAAAAAAAATAACCGGGAAGTACTTGTTTTAAGCAATTTTTAATTGAACCATTCGTTAAATCTAAGCTAAAAACTGCTTAGATCAAGCCCTTTCCGGTCTTTTTTTTTGGTTGATTTTTCACAGGTACCCTTAAAATCACGTTCTGATCACATTGTGCGGCTCGGATCATTAAAATTTGATCGGGAACTATGATGTGTTTTTTTAGGTGTATAAATAGTTATCCATAGATATATATATATATATATATATATATATATATATATATATATATATATATATATATATATATATATATATATATACACACACACACACACACACACACACACACACATGCCATGTATGGTCCATTTCCATCCGAACCATGCTACTTGCACATATGTTTTTGCACATATCTTGCAAATACATTTTTGTAGGACCCATATCGGGGTCTCACAAAATGATTCGAACCGCTCATCTTTTTAAAAATATTTTTTGGGGAGTTCCTAGAAAAAATCAGCTCTCGATGGATATCGATAAGGGCTTTCTTAGAATTTGTAGGGCAAAACAAAATGATTCGTCCTGCAATTTCTGAGAAAGCCCTTACCGATATCCATTGGAGCTGATTTTTTACAAGAACCCTCCGAAAAAATATTTTAAAAAAGATGAGCGGTTCAAATCATTTTTGTGGGATTCCGATACGGGCTACACAAAAAATGTATGTGCAAAAAATGTGAAAAACATATGTGTGAAAATCATTACTGTTTTTTCCATCCTGTTTGTACGATGGCATCACCAGAATTAATTACTGTACTGAAAAAACAGAATTGCTAGTCACCTGTAGCATGCTTTGTAATTTCCTAGAATCTTCTAAATGTTGGGAGGAACTACCATAACGCTTTCCTTTCGATGATTATCTTAAAAATTGTACGTGTTCGGAGCATATACGTGTAGGGGTGGGATGGGCAAAAAAAAAAACTCGGGACAGTTCGGTCCAGTTTCACTTTTAGCGAAGTCGAAAAATTTTGATCCAATCCGGTTGGCCACCATCCAAATTCGGAATAGACTGACTAACTTAGTTTGATGTTTGTGCCTGCCTCCGCACCTCCTCTCCCAATTGAATGGCTTCATATGCTGTTGGAGTTTTTTTTATGTTTCGGCATAACGTTGTTTAATTTTGCACAAAAATGTGGTTGTTTGGACTTCAAAGTTGTTTTGCCACTGTTTGTTTTTTCTAGTGTTGTTTGGACTTCAGCGCAAAAACATACTACTCGTATGTTGGAACAAATTCCAAAACATAAAATGATAGGAGTAGATTTGTTAAATTTGCATTTAAGGTACTTTAAGAGAAACTCTTTTAGCACTATTTAAGGTACACCTTTTACTTAATGCACTTTTCCAATGAGAGATTAAATTTCTTTTACTACCGGCGAAAACTATGAGTTTTCCACCAGCACCATTTTTGGGCTACACAGTGCGTTAATTTGCCGATCTGAACCTTTCATCTTGTAAGGCCCGCATAGTAGTATTCTCATGCAAAAATTTAGCTTCACAGGATATCGATAGGTTTATCAAAATTTAAATTTTGATTTATAGTAAAACGGATGGTCATGGACAATTTAACTTAACAGGATCAGGTTGTCTATTTTATAGACTAAAATTCAACTGTTCTATGATCTATCTATATATCTAATCAAATTGATTATTTGCATGAATATACTACACTATAGACACTACAAGATGAACGGTTCAACTTATACTAGTAAACGTATGGTTGTGTTCACAATGGACGGCGGTGGAAAATCTACTGTTTCTGCTAAATTTATTCTCTTCCAATAAATTTATGTACAAAATGAAATCACATTGTTATATTATCGCGGAGCTACATTTTATTATCCAACAAAAACTCCACTTTAATTTAATTATTTTTCCAATCCGTCCTCGACAATAAATACTAGTCATTACCATTGGGCCAAATCCGCTCCTCGAATCCTTTACTTTACTTACTTAAGTTCCCCCCTACTGTACGTCATAGACTCGAGAGGGCCACTGGGTCTAAGACTGCAGTCCTGATGGGCTCCGCGAATAATAACTAATCTGTCGGTCCATAACGAGCAATGGTCATTGATGATTATTCCCACTGGGCCTAACAAACAGGCAGGCTACAAAACAACACGAATTCTTTCTTCCGGGCCTTACCAATACCGACCAGTGGTAAGTATGCACAACCCAGGCCCAAAAAGAACCTCAGGGCCCACCAACAAAACTTACCAAAATAATTATACAAACAAAATTCCCATCTACTCCATTAAAACATGCACTGTCTTAAACATTTCTTCGTATTCGAAAGGTCCAACTTCTTTCAGAAGAGACAAAAATACAACAAACGCCACCCCAACACCAATTACATCCGTCTATTTGACATTGCATGATTGGTGGTTGCAAAGTAATTTCACAGTGATTGTTCTCTCATTACCAATCATGTACTGCGACGAAGATGGATATAGTTGGTGTTGAAATGAAGTGTTGTGTCCCAAGCATTATTGCAAAAATAAAAAATACTTCCGGTGGTTCGTTTGAGTCATGACTGTCCGTATTCTTTTGTTTCAGGCCATCATCATATTGCGCGCTCTCTCTCTCTGTCTCTCTCTCTCAGGCCATCATCATATTGCGCGCTCTCTCTCTCTCTCTCTCTCTCTCCAATAGCCAATAAACATACAGCCAAACCCAAGGGCAAGGCCTGAGCCTGGGCCCAAGTTTTGGCCTAAAAAGAGGGGTCCCCCAATTGTCGCGACATAAATTATATAAGAGTCTCCTTGGTTTGGTGGTAAAATGAATAAAAAGGTTGGGTTCGACTCCCACCCCTAACACTTCTCTTAAGTTTTTATTTTGTCAAAAAATAATAGCCTTGCAAAAAAAGTTAAGGCCCCATTTCATGATGGCAAATGCTAATGGTTGCCCCTCGGGCACTTCTAAGTTGCATTAAATGAGTTAAAAAGTTGTTGTAAAACCATTGGAATAGTCATATAATTAATTGAGTCATTAAATGTGGAGCTATCCAACTACTTATATTCCACGTTATTCTAATAAGTGCAAAGTATGCCCCATTTACCCTCCTAAAGTGAACTTTGATTTCAAATGACAGTACATACTCAGCTTTTGAATTTTCGATTCAACACTTCAGAGAGTTCAAATTAGGAATTTCTTCTATCATTCGAGAATATTATTATTTTTTGCTCGGCTCATTCGAGAATATTATTACCACAATGATCAATGATTAAGTTTTCGGACTTTTAATAACACAAGTTTTTATATTCACCTTATTTTTATTATTTTAATCATTTATCCCGACAAGGAGTTTAAAAGATTAAAATTACAACTGATATAAAAAATATATACTAAAAATTAAAAATTTGAAATAACTGGTATTTTCATCTTTAGTGTTGTCTCATTTGAAATTTTTTCTACTTTGATCCACATTTTATATTTTTCTAATTCATCTCGTCGAGACAAATGAATATTAATCCCAAAAATTCAATGAAAAGCGAAACACACAATGAAACAAAAGAAAAATCATAAAAAGTAAATAACAACGAAAATACTACTCAAAATTAGGAAGAATCATTTGTCTTTTGAACTGTGATTACTTCTATTTTCCACCATAGTATGATATAAGGCACCGCCTATTTTTTTAAGAACAAATATGAAGGGCATAATATAACTACAAGGGTAATGTTGGCTATTGTCAACACTTTTCCAATGCTATATTAAATGTCACCAGTTTATCTTGAAACTAACAATCACTAATGAGAAGACAATTAATACGGAGAATATTAAATGTAAACACATAATTTATTGTTACTAAACTAATGCACTAAACTTATGCCTAGGGGCGCTAGTTAGCAAGACCGTTTCATGATTTGGCCTAGGGCATGCCCCAAATAACTTGGGCGGGGGGCCCTGCATGCAGCCTTGTGCTACAGTTGAAAAATCCGTCCCTGCAGCCTACATGCAGTTCCAAAATCACTGTCCCACGTAATCAGGTATGCACAGTAGTACACGCTCTCTCATCCTTTTGATCTCTCCAATATTCAAAACAAATTAACAAGATAGTCGTCTTCACCTTTGGGGTCCCAGCAGAGGCAGAGAGAGCTCTCATCAAATTGAATCCACAGCATTCATAAATTTCCAGATATATGGAAACAAAATTCTTGTATCCTCAATAGCACCTTAAACAAAAAGAGAATAGTAAAACAAGACAGTGCTCTTTCCATCAAAGAAAGAAATGGCGCTTTCACAAAAATAAACTTGCTTCTATATATATTCTTTTGATCTCTCAATTCCACCTACTTCCCAAGACACTTTTTTTTTATCAGCAAACTCAAAGGATTCCATATCATTAAAAAACCTATTCTCCATGCTAATTCCCTTTACCATATAACTCCACTTTACCCATATTAGCATTATGGTCAAGTTTATATAAAATACACAAAATTTGATATAAGGAATTGAGCCCACATCCCAACCTTTTGTCACCTAGATAGATAGATAGATAGATACGTATCATTAGACGTATATAATCCTTCTTCTTCTACAGAGCGATCTCAGAAGTCTATAAAGCATTGAACCCGACTAGTTGTTGTGGCTCCACCACCTCCCACTTCAATTTAGCTATGTTTTCATCATTCGTAGGCACGCATTCCTAACAAAAAAAAACCATATCACTAACATTTTTAATACCAAAAAGCCCTCGTTATAGAAAATGCAAAAATAAAATTGAAGACACTGTCCGATCAAGAAATTTTTTTTTTTGAAGACACCAAGATGGTAATCTGTCAAGATTCTTTATTTTCTCACCAAATGTTTGTCTTGACTATTAATGCAACTGAAAGAAAGTAAGAAGTAAAACAAAGCAAGCAATTGAAGATCATCCACCTCAAGTTTTTGGACAAGCTCTTTGGCATTTGGGGCAGACACGAAAATGTGACGCTGGGATGGCTTGATGAACCCATCGTCTACAGCTTTGTCAATAAAAGTCAACAAGTAGTTGTAGTAACCATCAACATTCAGCAAACCCACCTGAATTTAATTTTCAGAAGGGAAAAAAAAAAAAAAAGATTACTTCCCTTTGAGTTTGAGGAACTAATCTCTAATTAATTCTATTAAAGGACAGGATGGATGATTGGATTTTGAGCGTTTTGGTTGTTCTCTATATATGTGCTTACAGGCTTGTCATGGATACCAAGTTGAGCCCATGTGATGACCTCCAATAGTTCCTCCAGAGTTCCATATCCACCTATATATGACCACATTACACAGATTATGAGAAATCAACTAGAGATTGAGAGAGGTATAGCATGCATACTTGTATGAATGTAAAAACAAAATTATATATTAAGGGGATGGGACCTGGTAAAGCAATAAAGCAATCGGAATGGCGGGCCATTTCGGCTTTTCTCTGATGCATGTCCGCCACAGCCTTTACCTCTCCAACCGTCTCACCTGTCAACTGAGGCACCACCACCAAATCATACTATATATCTATCAAAATTTCTGGAGACAAAAAGAAATATAAAGTAAAATCCTACGAAAGTCGAATGAGGTTTTTAGTGCAAGTCTACCTCTTTGCTCATCAGAGTTCTGGGTATGATCCTGTGGGAAGAAACGAAGAAATCCAAAAAGTTAAGGAGGCATAAATAAGTCGTAATTAAATTAAACACACAAAAATTCAATTAATCGGTTAATGAATGCATGTTATACCCAAGAACGTGGCCTCCACCACGGTGCACGGCTTGAGAAACCAAGCCCATCAAGCCAATATTCCCTCCTCCATACACAAGACCCAATCTCCTAGAAACCTTGAGAAAATAGTAGTAGTATGACAGTGACACACATGCATAACTCTTGTAAGCAAATAAACGAACAGATTGGAAACACAAAACCCAATACCAAGTAGAGAACATGACTGAGTTTTGGTAGTAAAAGACGACGAGCATGCATAAAATAAAATGGTATGAAACACATGCATGCAGGCTAGGAGGCAGGGAAGGGTACGGTACCAATTCTTGGCCTAATTCAATGGCGGCATCTCTATAACACTCTCTGTTGCCTGTGCTGCTCCCACAGAAAACACACACCCTGTTGAACCTTGATTTTGCAACTTTCCCCGCCATTTCCCTTGTCTAATTAACTAGATCACCGGCCGAGAGAGATATCTGTGTGCGTGTGTGTCCTTGTGTGCTGATTTTTTTTAATACTAATAAGATAAGATAAGTGGCCACAGAGAAAACAAATGGAATAACTACATGACATGCGTATTTATAGACATCCTTCCAAGTTATACGTACTGTATTAATCTCTGCTCACTAACCAATCTATTGAGTAGGAGTATTAGTAATTGGATCCATTCTTTTTTAGGGAGAGAGAGAGAGAGAGAGAGAGAGAGAGAGAGAATTAGACCCAAGTGGAGAGACTAGAAGTAAAAAGACAAAAGCGAAATAAAAAGGGGAAGCCAGGCTTTGGCCTTCATCTTGGAATATGGAGACTCTGGGGAGGGGTGCTCCCAAACCCTAGCTATATATGCTTACACGTGTCAAAATTGGCGCTACAGTCCGTGTGTTTTTTGGTATCAAATCTCAATGTTACTCTAAAAAAGCCTAATTATTTAACATTCGTAGAGTACCATATGGGAGTGATGTCTATGTGATACTTTTAATCATATATATTTGTATGGGCAAATTATGCAAGGAGACTATGATCATTCAATTGTATTGGGTGGTTGGGAGACAAGAGGTGACCCACATTGTATGGTGGTGTTTACAACGCCACGTGATACCCTGAATTACTCAATAATTGGCCAGATTAAACAGCCAAGCAAAACCAAACCACTCATAAGATCATTTTTAATTAACTCCCTCTAAAACTTTATTTTACAGAACGAATATAAAAATAAAAAAAGTTATCGAGGACTACAGTATTTATGAACTCCAACCCCTTTACTATATTCACCCCCCCACATAGGAGTATTTAAAAATCTTTCTTCATTTTTACGTAAAACTCACACAGTTCACATTTTTCCTCCAAAATTCTACACAATCTTGTTCAGCTTTTATTAGAATATATATATCCAATACTGGTCTATTTGTAAAGGTGTGGTGAATACATGTTGAATACTGGCCTAACAGCTCTGTTTTCTTTTCGGCCAGTTGGCCGTTGAAATTTGGGGATGGCGGCGGTCGACGCGGGGTGATTCGTTTCCTCGTCGATCTTGTGGCTGGTTTTGGTGGTGTTGGTTCTGGATCTGGATGGTGTGGATGATGGGCGGTGGTGCGGTGGTGGGAGGCGTAATGTTAGTTGTTGTTTTATTTTTGCAGGTTATCCTTTATTCTAGAAAACGATCAATGAAGATGGCGGTTTTGATCTATGATGATCCAGTCCGGTGGTGGTGGGGTGGATGTGGCTCCCATGGTTGCGATGCTTTGGTCGTCTTTTGTGTGCCGAATTCCGGTCGGCGGCCGTCTGAGCTCTCAATCGGGCGTGGGGCTGGCATTTCGTCGTTCTGGGGTGGTGATCTCGCTAATTAAGATTGTTTTGTTGCAGGGGTTGTGCGGTGTTTTTGTCTGATGGTGGTGGGGGTTGGCCCTCGGGCCCTAACTACCTTGGCTTTCATTGTCGTAGGTTGGTTCCCGCCGCCGGTCTCTACATCTGGGAGAGGCCGGCTTGGCTTAACGGCGAGGCTGGGCCCCAGTGGTTTGTACGGCGATGGCTGCCATTGTAGTTTAGGGTTTTGTGGGATGGTTTGGGTGGGCCATCCAGGCTTGGGCTGATTTTGGGTGTTGGGCTTTCTTTGTTTAATTTGGGTGTTTGGGTTGATCTTTATTGTATTATCTGTAGTGGACCCTAGTAGACCCTTGGGTGTATGGGCTCTGCCCTTATGGTGTATTGTCCAACTTTTTGTTAGATTCCTTTTCCCTTTCCCCATTTTTAATAAAATTCATCTTTTGTCGATAAAAAAAAAAGTAGTAATCAAATTTCTGAAAAGCAAATTAATGTATAAACTAAAAGTTTAAACAATTAGATTTAATTATCATCTATATTAGGAGGATTGAAGGCTATAGATAAGAGCTATAGAATATGATTAAATGAGATTTTTATTCTAAAACAGAAAAATGAAGCAAAGAAAAAAAATATTAAAGTATGAGTTAAAGATGTCCTATTGAGTAGTGCGCATTAAAATTTTCTCTCCAGTAATTAAATCACACTCTCTCATCAGTCAACAACAACAGACATATCTCCGCCCAAATCTTCACCATCTAAAGTTCACAGTCCTCCTATCTACTTGTTTGTCTGTCAATTAAATGCAATGCAATCATGCGTGGCGGCAGCTCAAAATCCCAATTGGTTCTATATCTAGTATATCTGATTGTGTGGTTGTCAAGGGTGTTGGGCAGTGTTTCAGAGATATTGAATAATACTGTTTCCGTTCTTAAACGATAGTTCATTTTGACAAGACGGGTAATTTTTAGACCAAAAAACAAAGTATTTTCGTTCATAATAATAAAATTTATTGACAACAAATTAAAAACTAATTGAGAAATTCAAGCTTTAAGTACAGTAGTTACACAGCCTAACTCGATAAGTAGCTTCCCACAATGATTTTTAAAAAATGAAAAAATACCGTACCGGAATATTAGATGGAGGTAGATCATGATTGGCTGCCATAGGTCACGTACCGATCGAAGAAATTACTTTGAATAAAGAATACAAATAATAAGCCACTGGTTCTTTTAATAAGCCACTGGCTTTCCCTCCAAAAATGAGCCAAATAAACCCAAAAAAAAACGAAAATAAGCCAATAAGCCACTTGTTTCGTCTTTATTCAAAAAAAATTGGATTTCGGTCAAAAAATTTTACTTTTTACATTCCTCTTGTCATGAGGATGCAATAATCCCCAAAAAATTGACAATAAGCCAAGTGATACGAAAAAAATTTGAATAAGGACAAAAAATAAACCACTTTGACTTATTTATCCGAACAACTTGAGTATTAATAAATCTATGTTACACTTACTGCAGCAACCTTTTGACATCGATCCCAAGAACAGCAGTAATGCAATCTCAAAAGTCCTCCCCTCTTTTGATCTGTCACCCACATCTGTTTTGTAATTTTCCAAAAGAGCATGCATCAGACTGACTTCATTCCAAGTTAAACATTTTGGATTTTATATATATATATATATATATATATATATATATATATGTGCGCGCGCGCGCGCGGTCTATTAATTAGTAGTTTCATACTTGCATTGAAATAGTATTCATGATAACTGATTAACTGGACTAGAATGGAGAAAACATTAATTTGCGTGAATCATATATTTGGCGTTATATATCTATTAATTTACGTGAATCATATGTGTGTGTATATATATATATATATATATATATATATATATATATATATTGTGCAAGAATTGAAACATTTGGTGAGAGCACCAAAAAACTTTCAATCTAAACACTCTGCGAGTTGTCTCGAATGAATACATTTTTATTTATTTACTCTAACGGTTAGATCATGTGGTGAGGAGAACCGGGTCAATGGCTTACAAACACAAATCTTTATTTGACGGGGAGCTTCGATTTGTGAGGTGGCCGCCACACGACCTAAGGCTACAGTTGGACTTTGGAGGGTCTGTTTCAAATTACAAAGATCAAAAAATTCTCTTACGTACCTTGGATAAACAAGAAGTGCAATTGTACTGAGTTTGTAGGAGGAGAAAGGGAATGCATGCATGGGGGATGCAGAAGGAGGAATTCGGGTGCATTCGCTTGCCAATTTACTAGATTTTTTAAGTTTAGTTTTACCATGAAAATTACAACATTTCGTACTAATAAATACGATTAGGACGTGACCGTTCAATAAAGATAATCAAGATCGTGCCACAAAATTGGTCTTCCTTTATAACTGTTGTGACGGACTTATACCTATATTCAAACGGTAATTAGTCAATACTATTCCTAACCACGGGCCTCGACCCTAAAGCTTTTATAGCTAGGAGCTACTTTTAGCCTTGTGGTGTTAAGCAGGGGAAGTTCTTAATTGAGTAGCTGATTCTAGAATGTTTACTGGTGCATTAATTCCATCGGGAAAAAGATGATGCATGATCCAAGATTTGAGGATCCTGTGATGCATTGCAACTTATCAGCCATCCAAAAGCGTTTTCAATGATTAGATTTTGTTATTAAAAAAAAAAAGAATTTCCCAAAAGTGTCGTCCCGAGTCCCTGGATGGGTCCTCGGCCGGATCCCATGGTCCAATACCTAGGAAAGAAAGGACCTGGGGAAGCTGCTGTGCAGCTTCGTGCTGCGCACCCGCCGGCGCGCCTTGCCGGCATCGGTCCGGCGATCGGAGACATTCAACGCGTAGAGCTCGTCGAGTTTTATGCGTGCGCCAAAAATCAGCTTGATCAAATATCGATAAGTGTCTCATCCGAACACATATAACTTGAAAAAAATGGATTCAGTGGTTTTAATCCAGTGTTTTGTATCCATTTGGATTTCATTTTTTTCAAGTTATATGTGGTCGGATGAGACACTTATCGATATTTGATCGAACTGATTTTTGGCGCACACATAAAACTCGACGAGCTCTACGCGTTGAACGTCTCCGATCGCCGGACCGATGCCGGCAAGGCGCGACGGCGGGTGCGCAGCACGCTGTGCAGCACGAAGCTGCACAGCAGCTTCCCCAGGTCCGGAAAGAAAATGGTCAATAGTACATACTCCTAAAATATTGATTGCACGAACACCTACGTACATAACGCCAGTCGATTGAGCCGCTAACTGCACTTAGGGAACGTATTATCATCCTAATTACTTCATGTTATGATGTTAATTTCATATTTAAAATTATACAAATATATATATATATATATATATATATATATATATATATCCGAGTTGTAGCATATCGCGGTTTCAATTAATCTATCTAATTAAAATTAAGAGGAAAGTCCACTTTCACCCCCTGTGGTTATCGCCATGTGCGGATACCTCCCTTGTGGTTTAAAACTGACCACATAACCTACCTGTGGTTTTGAAAATGTGCGGATAGACCCCATGCTGTTATGTTTTCCATCCATATTAACGGAGGTGTATCTCACACATCTCTAGAATATAATCTGAGTCGTTCATAATGTATTAAATAAAAAATAGAGTATCTCTGTAAAAAAATCATCTCGATCAGGCATCAATAACCCGGTGATCTAATTTTTAGTAAATTCAAATTTGAAATTTTAATTTCATAACAAAATCGATTTGACCATGAGCTTTTCATTTTTTGATTGACTTGAATTTTGGCATAGACATATTACTCGTCAAAATTTACAATATCAACGGTTTGGATTCAATTTTTGGTATACAGGATGGTGTGGTTAGATTTTAAAAAAAAAAAAGAATCAAGGGACGTGATGGGGGTATAACGGTCTTTTTATGTTGTGTCCGTTAATATGGATGAAAAACATGACGGCAGGGGGTTTATCCGCACATTTTTAAAACTACAGGTAGGTTATGTGGTCAGTTTTAAACCACAATGGGGGTATCCGCACATGGCGATAACCATAGGGGGTGAAAGTGGACTTTCCTCTAAAATTAAATAGAAGAGTTTACCATCCCACAAGAAGAAGGGGAAAGATGGTTTTCTGGCTTTGAAACTAGATTTTAATAAGGCTTACGACAGAGTAGAATGGGACTTTGTGGAAGCTCTCTTGGCTAAAATGGGTTTTCATCCAAAATGGAATCAGTGGGTTATGCAGTGTATCTCCACAGTAAATTTCTCGGTGGTGGTCAATGGTGAGGCAAGAGTACAGATCAATCCAGGAAGGGGGCTAAGGCAAGGAGACCCTTTGTCTCCTTATCTCTTTGTCTTAGTAAAAGATGTGCTATCCAAGATGATTTCTACAGCGCAAGATGAAAACAACTTTTCGGGGATAAAGTTCAACCGTCACTGCCCCAATCTATCTCATATTTTCTTCGCTGATGATGCACTGTTATTTTTAAAGGCGGAAGTTCAGAATTGTGCAAAGGTTAAGGAGATGTTAGGAAAATATGGGGAAGCATCTGGCCAAAGGATAAATTATGACAAGTCCAGTGTCACTTTCTCCTCAAATATGGGGGAAATGGATAAGCAACTTGTCTGTGATTTGCTGGATGTCCCTTTGATGAAAACAGAAGCAAGTTATTTAGGGCTGCCATCTTTTTGGGGGAAGTCAAAAACGGAAGCTTACTCTTTTATTGTGGATAAGACTCTTGGAAAACTTCAAGGTTGGAAGCAGAAACAGATGTCACAAGGGGGAAAGGAGATTATGTTAAAGTCCGTCATACAAGCTATTCCAAGCTATGCCATGTCATGCTTCCTTCTCCCTAAAGGGTTGTGTGATAAATTAAATTCCTATGTCTCCAATTTTTGGTGGAAAGGGGACCCAGAATCTAGGGGAATTCACTGGTGCAGTTGGGATAAAATGTCCAAATCTAAGAATGAAGGGGGAATGGGGTTTCGTAATTTCAGAGCTATGAATGAGGCTCTGCTGGCTCGACAGGGGTGGCGACTCATTCGGAATCCTGGTTCTTATTGGGCTAGGATTCTGAAGGGACTATACTTCCCTAATTGCTCATTTTTGGAAGCAGCTAGGGGAGGAAGAGCTTCCTGGGCTTGGCTTAGTCTTTTACATGGAAGAAAGTTGCTCTTGAAAGGACTCAGATGGCAAGTTAAAGACGGAGAAGATATCAACTTTTGGGAGGACAGTTGGATTCCTTCTTTAAAGAACTTCAGAATAGCTACGAGGAAGCCTGATATTTGTGATGTTATAAAGGTTGCTGATGTCTTTGATCGTGGACAAGGGATTTGGAGGACAGATGTGTTAACTCAAATTGTATCTCAGGAGGAAATGAGGGCTATAACAGTTATGCCGTTATCTCAGTTTGGAGGTAAGGACTCGTTGGTCTGGCATTATTCCAAAGATGGGGCGTACTCAGTGCGATCAGGTTATTATATTGCTGCCGAAGATTACAACAAGAGATATGAGGGCCCCTCTACTTCTTTTAGTCCAAGTAAAAATTTGTGGTCAGCAATATGGAAGTTGGATATTCCACACAAGGCTAGACATTTTTGGTGGAGGGTATGTAGTAATAGTATTGCTACTAAGGAAAACCTTGTTCGCAGAAGATGTGGGTACTCTAAAACCTGTCCAATTTGTGGAAAGTGTGATGAATCCATTGAGCACCTGCTATTTGATTGCAGTTGGGCTCGGGCAGTCTGGTTTGGATGCAATATTCAATTGGATTTGGGGTATGGACATCCTGTCTCTGTGTTAAGGTGGACTTCACAAGTGGTAGAAGCTGTTAAGGGAAACCAACTGATGGATTTTCTGGGGAAAGTAGTGATGATTGGTTGGCAAATTTGGAAGTCGAGGAATGATTTTGTTTTCAATTGCAATCCTGTAGACCCAGAAGTTACGATGTGGAGAGCTCGTGAGTCTCTTCGGGATTTCTTGGGTCTTAGGATCCCAATACCGATCCGCATGGACAACCCAACGGCTGTGGAAACTTCTTCCCTCTGGAGGGCTCCGGATCAAGGTGGTTTAAAGATAAATTGTGATGTGGCGATCAAAAGTAACGGTAGAGATGCAAAATGCGTAGCTGTGATCAGAGATGGCAAAGGAAATTTAATCGATGGGAGAGTAATCAGTGCAGAAATTGCTTCATCACTTCATGGAGAGTTATTGGCTATTCGTCTTGCTGGTGGGATGATCAAAGCAATGGGTCTGCGGGGTGCTCTTATTGAATCGGATAATCAAATGGCCATCAAATTAAGCGTCTCTGAATTAGTTCCTCCATGGGAGGTTATGGCTGTGGTCTGGGATATCAGGCAGCTTAGTCAGGAGGAAGGGATCAGTTTTGCTTGGATAAAGAGAGAGGCGAATGGGCTTGCACATGCGGTGGCAGCAGAAGCAATTAAGGGTTGTTTACCTGTAAATTGGGTGTCATCCCCCTCTCCTTTTGTTATGTCAATTGTTTCTAAAGATGTTTCCTTTCCGTTGTAATCCCTCTGGGAAAAGTTCTGTGTATCAAAAAAAAAAAAAAAAAAAATTGTGGGAAACTTGAGTGGTCTGACTTACCTAACTACTACTCCAGTGCGAAGAGGATTATAGTAGTAATTGATAGAAACCTAATCAGAACTTTAGCATGCACTACACTACACACCAATCTGAAACGAGAAAGTGGAGCCGATTCTTTGATTACGTACGTCCTCCACTCATAAGGAGAGAGAGAGAGAGAGAGAGAGAGTAACTAGAATTATTATTAATACAAGTGACAACCCCTATTTCATAGACGGTTCAAAAAGATGTTAATTAAACAAAGGACGTAATCAAAGTAATTAAACTTTCACATGGAAAGAAAGTCCAAGGTTCGAACTTTCAGACTGCATGCGATCGTTTGGGTCCCCACAAACTGGTTTGGGAATCCATTTTTGTCAACAAAAAAAAAAAAAAAAAACCATTCAGTTAATTCTCTTAAACATCTCATGTGACCAAAATCAGAAGTAATCGTCTCTCCCTATCTCTGTGTCTACCTTGCAGAGGGTTTTTCCCCCTAACGTCTCTCTCCCTCCGAACAAATCTCACACCTCTCTCTGGAAGGCTATTTGTGCTCTCAAATCCGATCAATAGTGAAAATTTATAAATGGAGTCCTTAAATATTTACTACTCTATTGAGGTGACCTTTTGACTTATTAATTACGGATGGAATTGAAAAGACATATTCATGAGACGAGATACTAGATGCATGTATGTAAAGATCAGTTACTTGGCCAAAGCTTTGAACATCTCCTCGATCATCTATCTAATAAAACGTGAGGATGTGGGGACCACAAAAACACAAGTTGAAAGAAAGACTGAGATTCATTTGATCTAAGGGTTGACAAGAAACTTTGCAAATGTAATGTAATCTATCTAATAAAACATGAGGGTGTGGGGATCACACAAACACAAGTTGAAAAAAATGCTGAGATTTATTTGATCTAAGGGTTGACAAGAAACTTTGCAAATGTAATGTAAGTGCCCACATTCTTTGTAGTAATTGCACAAATGCCCCACTGATCTTCCAATCTCAAAACCCTATATGCAAATTGATAGTTCTTTGTAGCTAGCTTAAAAGTTTAGTTTGGGAGTGTCGTAAGCATGAGTAATTCTCTTTTGTGCCACTAAGAAGATGATTACTTGCTAAACACTAATGAATCGATTTAGTGTTTGAATTACTAACTAGCAAGTGCCTTAGGCATGGGCAATTCCAACGAAGTGCGTAGTGCCGTAGGCACGGGCAAACACTAGTTCTCAATAAAACAAAAACAATAAGGCAGGCCAGCCTTTAGTTAGGATTATCATCATAATTTAATAGATGTGCCTTTCTTATTATCAGCCTGAACATTCTTTGGCCTGGCCCATTTTGGAATCCAAAGTCAACATGTCAATTGTTCTTCGCTAGCTAAAAATCCTTCCTTTGACTAAATAAAACCAATTCAGTCCAAGCAATGAAGTGAGACCTATGAAGGTTCAAACATAATGCGATATATATACAGGGTTTGAACTCAGTGTGGGCCTAATCGAACTCCCTCTGGGCCTGAACAATATCCGGCCCATTATTGAAATCTGAAATCAACATGTCAAATGGTCTTTGCAAGCTGAAAATTGGCAGGTGCAAAGAGATCGAGGTAATAGATCTTGGGCCAGTTTTGGGATACTATGGTTGCCCTGTCTACTAATTAAGAGCATCCCCATTAATTTGACCATCCCCATTACCATTAGTGTAACACTTTCGGGTCAGATTTTAAAGGTGAGTTTACTGTGGCCTTTACGGTAGTTAGTGTGCGTGCTTTAGAGAAGAGAGAGAGAGAGAGAGACCATGTAATTTTCTTTTTTTTTTTATACTCGAACAAATACCCTAAATTGCCTTAACAATGTCAAATGTGTCACTTTTGCCTTCTCTACCTAATAACTCTCTATTTTCTAACACAATTTCTGGACCCCACTTTCTGTCATATAACACACAAAGTTTTCAAAAGTCAAATGTGGATGCTCTAAAGCTAAATCAATTTTTCTTGTCAAAGACGAACCCGCTTGTCATATATTTTCGGTGCCATGTTTGATCATTGTACTGGTTTGGGTGGAATTGTTACTTTACATGGAATTTGTTAATAAGGTGGGATTAGAATTTGGAAGGGATTGATAGGAATAAGGATACAAATGCAGCGAACAGTCATCACAAGGTTCAGCATAGTACAATGCAGAGTTTATACAAGAAAGATGATTCAACCTCAAACAAAAAAGAACATTCGGCAAGAATTACTTCCTTTTCCCTAGTAAGTGAACATGTTATTGAAGGGAGGAAAGACTTCTATTCTCATTTTTTTAAAATGACAAAAAAAAAAAATCATTAATTTTTAAAATAAGAGTTACAAAAATTATAGTGGACACGTGGAAACGGCATTACAAAAGAAGAAAACATTCCAACTATGTTAGCACCTAGACCCTTATAACACCGATCTAAAAAAAAAAAGAAAATAAAGTTGACAATGAGTACGTCAACAAGAGCGGAAAAAGAGTAGAGTTTACAACCGAAATATAAAGAGTTACATGAACAAAACAGCATCTCCCATTTGGTGCGTAGATTCAACAACTCCCATAATCTCATCGTTGTTAGCAGTCGACAGATCATAACAAAAGTTAAACAAGATTTATTATAAGTTCCAACTTCCATTAATGTCACAATGTGAACAGCCCTAGCCTCCTGTGCAATTTCATTGATCTGGACACCAGAATCGTAAATAACCCCAACCTTCCAATCAGCTGGGAGTACATTTTGGGCCCAAATCCACTTCCCATCGTAGCCATATGTCACGAGCATTCGGAACTGCAACGGCTCTGCTGGTGCCCTATCTGTGTTCCATATAGCGCCATTATTGTTTCTAGTCATGAAAGTCCAATTTGGTGGACCAACCTATAGATATTCAAACCAAATACATCGATATCAAGCTTGGTTTTAACGTTCCATCAAATCCATTGACCTCAGAGCTATTTAATTTACCTTAGCCACATCAACTGCTACGATTTCTGTCTGGCCACCTTGGTACAGGAACTTAACCGCTAGATAATTTGGCTTTTGGCTAGCTTCTTCCACACGGACCGCCAAATTCTGATCTTTGTAATCACATGGTATTCTGTTTCAAACTGAAAGAGATTAAAGCGGATCCACCACTTACGAAATTCTTTGTCCGAAAATATTTTTGGTTTCCGTGTCTTGTGCACTTTGACCACGAGCTTGTTAAGTGTTCCAGTCCCGCAGTATTCATGAAGAGGGTGTAACGAAACCAATTTCTCAAACAATGTTACAAAGAGTATATTGTGTAATGTACTCTGCTCACCTCTTGTATTCCACATCGACGAGCCCAAGTTTCAAAATGCCTTGGTCCATTGCAGAGACTCTCTGCCCATTGCAGAGAGTCTTGTTCTGGCATCTTATCTGCAAAACCACATATATAGTCACATACCGCCAACTAGAATTGCCATAACGAAAGGTGTTTGTTTCCAAAAAGTAAAAATTGGCCTAGGAACAGTAAGTAGTGCACTTCTAGGCCTAATGCGGGCGTGTCAGGACTGAATTGCTGTCCAAATTCGTTAAGGCCTAGATGCCTCAAATCTGACTTCGTATAGACCATTGCGTACAACCTAAGGGGTGAGGCCGTATGTGGTTCATGGTTTCCTTTGTCGGGATAAGGACTTAGAATTTTCCAACCGTTGTTGAAAATGGAAAGAAAAAGAAACAAGGTGCGATGAAATTAAAAGAACTTCATTAACGGTTTAACGAAATTTAGGTACAAGGACATAAAATCTAGGCTGGGCTAGATTGGACTAAAAGATAAAAACTTTATTGAAAAGTAAAGATAATTGAAAGATAAATTGGGTAAGCCATGGGCTTGATGGTCGTGGACCTTTGCCAAGGCCTTCAACTTTAGTATTTATAAGCAATACTTCCAGGCCTTGACCTGCTTGAGCTGCTTCCACAGGCCTTCATGTATGGCTGCCAAGTGTCCTCCTGGTAAAGGCTTAGGCTTGAGCTGCTTCTAAATGCTCCAATGGGTGATTGCCACATGTACAACCCTTGCTCCTCAATCAAATAAATCAGCTGAGGGCTGAAAGGCCTGAAAAAACTCTCCTTTTCATTTTCTTTCTTTAAGCTTTCATACAGAAGGCCTAGTTGAGCTGCTTGTGAGCAGCTTAGTGGGAAACTTCTAGGCCTTTGAGCTGTTTGGGAAGGCCTAAGCTGCTTGGGATGTCTCCATGCATGGCTACCATGTGTCATAAGCCTTGCTTCATGCTGAAGGATAGTAGAGACTCATGCCTTGAGCTGCTTGCAAGCAGCTTATCCAAACCTGTCATGCAAGAACATTCTAAGCCTTTGAGCTGCTTGTGAGCAACTTAAGGCCTTTTCCTACCAATTAAAGGCCATATGTGACATTTTTTTAAGAAGTAGGCCCATCTATTACTTGGGCCTGAACTTGAGGAGCATCATAGGCCTCTTCTCTTTGTAAGCCATGCGAGCCCAAGTCTGGAAAGAAAACTTGGGCTTTAATTGGTTTAGGCCCACTTAGAAGGCCTTATTATTTCTAAAAACTGGCCTAGGCCTAGATAAAATACTTAGATCTAGTGGGTCAACCCAAGTCTTCGGCCAATCTTGTGCTTAGGCTTGTGATAACGAAATCTTAGGCATAAATTTGGCCCAGGCCTTTGAAAACTTAACTCGACCAGTGGCGTTCAAATCGGCCAGATTTCGTGGATGACCGATCATGAGGCTTTTCAAGGCCTAAGACAGTCATTGAAGGTCTTCTTCTAACCAACAAATTGATTTTCTGAATTTTGGCCAAAAATGGATGTAAACAAAAGGAAAAAAAATTCAAAAAACCAAATATCAAATTGATAAATCTAAGAAAGGTCTGTGAACCCAAATAAACCTGAAAGCAAGAACCACAACCAGCTCCGTCTTTGTAAAAACTAGGAACAGCAGCTGCAAGTTGTCCGGCATTGAATCCTATAGCCAAGGAACCATACCCACAAGCGCTAGCTGCATCAATTTCAAAAAAGAATGATGGCCCAGTTAATATTTCGGAAAATTATCATCGGGGTGTATGCTAATATTGTTCTTAATCACCTAACAATCAATCAAACACATGAAAAGGAGAGAGTGATCCTTTTGACTCTTACATGATAGGGCATCAGCTTTAGAGAGAAAAGCAACCTTGGTTTGATGGACGCAGCTATCTGTTTACACCCATTTTTGGCCAAAATTCATAAAACCAATTTGTTGGTTAGAAGAAGGCCTTGAATGATGGTCTTAGGCCTTGAAAAGCCTCATGATCGGTCATCCACGAAATCGGACCGATTTGAACGCCACTGATCGAGTTAAGTTTTCAAAGGCCTGAGCCAAATTATGCCTAAGATTTCGTTGTCACAAGCCCAAGCCCAAGATTGGCCAAAGACTTGGGTTGACTCACTAGATCTAAGTGTTTTATCCAGGCCTAGCCAGTTTTTAGAAATAATAAGGCCTTCTAAGTGGGCCTAAATCAGTTAAAGCCCAAGTTTTCCTTCCAAACTTGGGCTCGCATGGCTTACAACGAAATTTGAGGCCCATAATTCACCTTGAGTTCGGGCCCAATTGATAGATGGGCCCAATTCCATAAAAGTGTCACATATGGCCTGTTAATTGGCAGAAAAAAGGCCTTAAGCTGCTCACAAGCAGCTCTAAGGCCTAGAATGTTCTTTCTTGGCAGGTCTGGACAAGCAGCTCAAGCAGCTCAAGGCCAAGCTGCTTACAAGCAGCTCAAAGGCCTAAAAGCTTCTCTCTAGTAAGCTGCTCAAGCAGCTCAAAGGCCAAGCTGCTCACAAGCAGGTCAACCAGGCCTGCGTTTTTGGCCTTGGTGGGCCCAAATATACCTTTTTTACAAGCATCCATGCATGCAAGCAGCTCAACTAGACCAAGGACACATGGCAGCCATGCATGAAGACGTCCCAAGCAGCTCACAAGCAGCTTAGGCCTGCACAAGCAGCTCAAAGGCCTAGAATGTTCTTGTTGGGCAGACCTGGGAAGCTGCTTACAAGCAGCTCAAGGTCTGAGTGGATCCCATCCTTCAGCATAAAGCAAGGCCAAGGACAGGTGGCGTACATGCAGCCTCTTGGAGCTGTTGGTTAGTGATTCATCCAGACCTAAGCAAGCTGCTCACAAACAGCTCAAAGGCCTGGATGCAGAAGTTCCTTTTACTCTTTTACAAAGTTTTATGCAGAAAAGAAGGGCCTTTCTGGCCTTTACTATTTCCTTGGAGTAAAAGGCACGTTTTGCTCAGAGAACACCCCTCATTGGACCATTTCGAAGTTGCTCAAAGCCTAGACCTTTGCTAGAAGGCCACATGGCGACCATGCATTGGAGCATTTTGAAGCAGCTCAAGGCCTGTGACTCCTATAAATCCCAGTTTTGGAGGCCTTGGCCAAGGTCCACGACCATCAAGCCTCCGGCTTACCCAATTTACCTTTCAATTGTCTTTCAACTATTTTTATCTTTAGGTCCCCGACCATCAAGCCCACGGCTTACCCAAATTTATCTTCCAATTATCTTTTCTTTTCCGTTCAATCTAGCCAAGCCTAGATTTTATTTCATTTCCTTGTAATCA
Organism: Rhododendron mucronatum var. ripense; assembly: GCA_019656295.1. NCBI lineage: Eukaryota > Viridiplantae > Streptophyta > Magnoliopsida > Ericales > Ericaceae > Rhododendron > Rhododendron mucronatum. Next base: position 1,741,286 of record BPLT01000072.1, on the reverse strand, counting down.
GACTTTGTTAAACCGTTAATAAAGTCCATTTATTTCTGTTTTAGGCCTTGCTCTACCTTTCTTTCCATTTTTCACATGATTAGGAAATTTTAAGTCCTTAGCCCGCAAAGGCAAACCACGAACCATATACGGCCTCACCCCTTAGGTCGTACGCAATGGTCTGTTAGAAGTCAGATTGAGGCATCCAGGCCTTGATACGAATTTGGACTGCAATCCAGTCCTGGCACGCCCGCATCAGGCCTAGAACTGCACTACTCGCTGTTCCTAGGCCCAATTGTTATATTTCGGAAGAAACACTATCACAAGCACTTGCAGAAGAGAAGAGAAAGAAGAGGGAGCAGAGAAAGAAAGCCAGTTTCTAGAGAATTTGGTGAAAGAGTGAAGACCAATATATAGAGTTTTGAGTATGGAGTCCAGGTTAGCATTTAAGACAGCTTGATTGGGCTTTCATTTGGTTTGTTGCATTAGGCATATTAGTAGATTGGGGAAAGGAAAGAGACGGGCATTTGCATAAATGCGGCGGGACGAAAGATAAAAAAAAGGAACCGTATGATACATTGACATGCATGGGTGTCTTTGTCTCTCACCCACTGTTTGCCTATGCAGCAACAGCTGTGGCTGCATTTACATTTTGACTTCCCCTTTGTCTAGGGTTTTGTTAGTCAGTGGACATAAACCAAGGTTACTTGGATGTGTAAAACTGTGGTTATGCAGAACAGAATGGGATCATGGTACGCTATATCCTTCATAACGTGGTATATATGTGGGTCGGCTTCTTCGGATAAATTACTTCGTTTTGAACGCAAACCATTTTTTGGGATCATTTTTGTATAGTAGCGTCCATGTATGACACTACTTATAAAAAAAGAAGAAGAAGAAGTAATGTGATAAATTTTTATGAGGTCTTTTTTCTGTCGTATGACAAAGTACTTATTCTTTGTGTGCAGGGGAGGAACTATTGAGGGGGCACGGGTTAGGTCCAACCAATTTAGTTTTTTTTTTTTTTTAATACTTTTGACTAAAGGATATGAGTCATATGACTATATGAGATGCAGTTTGGTGAAGATGATGAAAGCTGTTGAGTTTGTAAATGAGAGTGGAGAGAGATAGGAACAATGTCTACCAGTTGTTCTTATCAAGAAAGCAAGAAAAATGCCAAACTGTAACAGGCTAACAGGTAAGGTGGGCTAGCTGTGGAACAAAAAGCACGCTGTGCTATATGGCAATTCAACCCATACTGTGGAGGATGCATCCAACCTTTGAGTAATAGTACTATCTAGAATCAGTACACCTATATGGCTGCAACAACAAAGGTGTCCTTATGCTTCTGTTTTCCTACCATCAAGGCTCAAGCCATTAAGAACCACATCATCTCTCCCTCTCTCTAATTCGAGAAAACCAACAAAAATTGCCAGAAACATGATATCATAAACTTTTAAACTACATAAATAACTATACATTTGTTCCCCGTTTCATTTCCCTTACATGCGGGATCAGGTCAGGGTGTTCCATGTTTGATACCCCTATCGGATTCATATCTAACACCTCGAACACTTAAAAGAGAGAGTATGAAGGAATTGCTTCTCAAGCTTCAAATGGTCATTGATTTCTTTCACATTCTCGCTCTCTCTGAACTACCTCCAAAACCGAATGTTGCTCATGTGCTTAAACCCATTCTAAGTGCCTCATAGTCAAGAATAATGATGAACTTAGTATTCATGGAGAAACTGGTATTACTCAAGTTATGATTTCTGCTTTGTTTGGTTTGTGATTTGAGTAGTGTTTTTGAAAAATGGGTGGAGAGAGAAATGAGATAAATGATTGGAGAGCGAGATAAAAAGTGGAGAGAGATAGAGTGAGAAAAGAGAGTAATGATTGAAAAATTAAAATGAGAAATGAGAGTAATGATTAAGTTGAGAAATATTTTTTGAAAAAAGTTGTGAAGTGAACAAGACCAAATACAGTAGAAACACAAGTGCGTTGACAGAAATTATTGAAAAAAAACAGACGACTTTTTTACCATTGGCCATAATCGTGTCATGAATGATCTTCAACATGGATTCTACCATCATACTTCCACCGACTCAAAAACGTCCATGTTTTCAGGACAAAAACATGCATTAGCAGAGGCTTAGGGCTGAAAACTTATCATCATCATATGTACAATGGCTCAAACAAAGCAATCAGAAAATTACATTCTTTGACCTAATAAAGCCAATGCTAAAAGATTCAATTTACAATTTTTCTTCCAATCCCTCATCCCTGATAAAAATTGGGAAAAAAGAAGCCTGTTGTACATATGCTTGCTAGTCCCATACTAGGACGCGATAACAAAAGAAAGTATACTTCCCTAAGCAGTTGCATAAGTGGAATGCAAAGGAAGGCCCCCATAGCTTCTGGGACACAATGATGATTTTCAGCTTGTTTTTTTCAGATAAAATAGAAGCAAGCTCAGATTGAGATTTTTCAAGGGCACCCATGAAATCCATAGGGTTTCTACCACCTACCTAAGCAAAATTAGGGACCCCATCCTTTGCCACAGATTTTTGTTATAGGCCCAATAAAATTGCCAGTTTAAATGCCCATACCAATCACACCTGCTGTCGATCAAATAAAAAATAAAAAAATCACCCCTGCTGTGAATCCAGCAATTAAACTTACCTTGCTTTCGCCTGGACAACCAACCTGACATCACAGCTGCTGGGTCTTGTAATGTGTCCATCAGGTACTCTGCTGCGCACTGACCAGTACCCTATGAAGAACTTGTCCAGAAGTAAAGGAGTTTGGGCTGTTCAGGTTGTCTGAAGAGGAGCATCGTCGGCCAAGTGATGGGCCTATCATGTTGCGGTGTAATACCATTTTCGTGGAGTACATTGTATTGGCTCTTTAGAGGGGTGTGGCTAAAGATCTAGAGAAAGCTTTGACAATGTCAGTGTCCACCATTCTCAGCTCATCCTCATCAGCTTTCTCATCATCCTCCTCATCCTCTTTCCACCTTGGAAAGACAAATCAACAGTCAATTGTGTATTCATTTTCCAAACTTAGCTTTGCAAATGATAGGTGCAGCTTTAGTATAAATTAACAATATGAAAATTTAAAGGATTTCCTTAATGCCCAGTTCCATGGCTTATAATGTGACAAATAGTTCAACTAACTGACTAAAATCTAACAAGACAAAAATCTAACAAGACAACCAGGAACTTGCAATCCCATCAATCAAGGCTGCATGTTCTTTTGAATAATTCCTGAGACTTACATAGATCTCATAAATTTTGAATGGTTCATGGCAGAACTAGGTGAGTAACATTTTGATATTTGAGTTAAAGTAAGTCTTGCATTCAGTAATTTAAGTGGGTGGATATGGGCAGGTTCATGGGTCAGTGGTTGAAAATTGCCACCTCTAGTACGATTAATAAAAACATGTAGACAGGTCTTCTCTCTTAAACAACATTCCGGGAAGATTGAGGACAGATGCGTGCTATCCATACACGTTCGCAAAAGGGTGCGTGTTTACAAAGCCCTACTCACTCCATGTAGTTTGGAAATAAAGTTTATGCATGAATTAATTGAAAAGGAATGCAGATTGGAATTGGCCCATATCTTAACACCGTGAATTGTTAAAAGAGGGCATATGAAAGGAATTTCTTTCAAGCTTCAAAAGGTCATTGATTTCGTTCACATTCTCACGCTCTCTGTAATGCCACCAATAAAGAATGTTGCACATGTGCCCTTTCTAAATGCCTCACAACCAAGAAGGCAAGAACAATGATGAACTTACCTAGTCAAGCTCTGAACATCCAGTTTGAAACACAAGTGCGTGGAATAACTAGTGAGAAAAACAGATAATTTTTTACCTTGGCCATAATCTGGTCTTGTATGATCTTCAACATGGATTTACAATCTTACTTCCACCGACTTGCTAACAACCATGTTTAGGGCCCAAAACTTAGGATCCTATGTACAATTGGCTCAATCAAAGTCGTCATTAGAGAAATAGCTCAACTAACTGCCTAAAATCTAACGAGACTACCAGGAACTTCCAACTCCATCAATCTATCACCATATGTTTTTTTTTTTTTTTTTTTTTTTTTTTTTGGGGGGGGGGGGGGGGGGGGGGGGGGGGGGGGGGGGGTGGGTAATTTCTATCACCAAATGTCCATCATACTAATTCCTGTGAATGGATCTCATTAATTTTGGATGGTTTCATCGCAGAACCAGGTGAGTAACATTTCGATAGTTGAGTACTTTGGACAGGTGTATTGATGCAAGTCTTGCATTCCCAATGTAATGCTAGGTACTCTACATAAGCAATGGCCCTATGACCTTCCTTTTGCCTGTGAGAATCTTATGCTAGTAACTGTGTAATGCTACACCTAATTATTTTGTGGTGAAGTTTGTTTCTATAATTTCAAGCATGCCCCTTGATATCAAAATATGTTGGTCCTATATGATTCTGGGGAGGATGCTTCTTCAATCCTTCTGTGGAACTACCTGAAGATGAGTGCCACTGCTATCCAACTGATGCATGCACTAACTATGCAGTTTGCCATTTGAGGTTATTTCCGGAACAAATTTATTTCTTGGACACCATTCCTTTCTTGATAAATTTGCTCCGGCATTTTGTCTGTCAGGTCCCGCGTAGTGTTCTTAAACTACCGAACACCCATAGACAAAATTCCCAGTATTGCTTTCCCTTGATGTGCATGTTCTCCTATTTATAACAAGTTTACATGGTTAATTTTGCTTTGCAAAAACCCACAAACATATGGAAAACTGTATAATGTGTTGTTTCTAAACCACCGTGCATAGCTAACCGAACATTAATTTCTGGGGCCATAAATGAGAAAACCACTTGATGGATATCTTGTCCTCCTCCCTCTCATTGTGTTAATTGCCTGACTAAACTAACATCCTAACATGCAAATTTTGTTTCTAGCGCAGAGCCAGTCACATGGTTTTGCTAGGCCTGACTCCCAACACAATAAAAGCAACAGCTTATATTGTTTCTCAACCCCTGTAGTATATATGGTACATATCTCATTGCCTACCATTCATATCATCAACACTTCTTCTGTTTTCTAAGAGCCAAAAAATTTCTCATCTTCAGCATTAGTACTCTTTTAGAGCCAAAACAGGAAATAACAGAATGATAAGTGCAAAGAAGCTCATTAGCATGGCAAGAAAGTGGCAGAAGATAGCTTCCATTGGGAGAAAAAGAATTTCTTTCCCAAGGAGCAAAGGGACTATGGACAGGAGCACATTTAGTCCATGGTCTGTAGCTGATAAAGGCCATTTTGTTGTCTACAGCACCGATCGAATCCGCTTTGTGATTCCATTAGTGTACCTACAGAATACCATCTTCAGAGAACTCTTCAGGATGTCTGCAGAGGAATTTGGCTTCTCGGGAAACGGGCCAATTATGTTGCCATGTGACGCAGTTTTCATCAAGTACATACTATCTCTTATGACAAGAGGTCTAACTCATGATGTTGAGCAAGCTTTGCTCTTTTCCATTAATAGCAGTTGCTACTCTTTACCTTTTGTACGTCAAGAAAAAATAGGCCAACAAGTAGTTGTTTGTGGGTAGTTCAGAATGTTCTTTGCCAGATTATGTATATGAAGCCTCAGCAAGTAATGTTAAGTTTTACTGTTTTACAAGATTGAACGATCTTCTTACTTTTGCCATAAATGATCTGTTTCCTGGTTACATATGAAGCCCCATTTTTTCAAAGTTTCTAAAGGAATACAAATTCTCTCCTATGACAATACCAAAAACTAGCAAATAAAAGTAAAAAAGTATTGCTTATGATTAATACATGCTTGGCGGTTCAAAAGACTCTTTACGGGCAACTAAATAACAAAAGTTTATACAATTAAACCACGTCAATAAGGAAAGCCAGTAACTCGAGAGTATGACAGAACCTTCGTTTCAATTTCCTGCGAAACTTGACTGACCTGTTAGGGCCTTTCATCCTCTCCGAGAAAAGCATCTGCGAACCTCCGTCCACTAAAATCTTGAAGTTTGAGATCAAAACCCCTGGGAGCCCTTCTCTTCTTGAGCGATAATAAAGAATACAAGCTTTCTTCCTCAAATGATGATCTGTTTTTTGTGTTGCTCCTGCAGAAAATCCGTAGTAATAAAGGCCCCTGCAGGAACCAGCTACAACTAATATCCTTCTGCCTTCAGATAAACCAAACCAACCACAACGAGCCTTGTGTCCCAATTGGGGTCGGCTACATGAAACCTATTTTTTTCACTGAGCTCTGTCTAGGGCTACCTCTTCACTTAGATTTAGTAAGCCCGAGTCCTTCTAAATCCCGTTATCCAAAGTCAATTTAGGTCTTCCTCTTCCCTAGCCCAACTACCCACTACTATCATGTCACTTTTCTTGACTACTGGTTTTATGTGATTCATAGCATCCAAGATCCTGGTAGTTTTGTGTGTTGGTGAGTTTGAGCACGTAGTTCAATTGTCTTTATAGCCCAACAACTGCCATGTCCAAAAAAAAAATCCAGATAAAGACATTAGCACTTCCAAGGGCACGATGAGAGATGAAAAGAACACAGAGGCAAATAAGTAATTCCTCTGACATTGACTCTCAGCATGCGAAATGAGAAGTAGATGATGAAGCATAACATAAATTTTAGACAGAATCAAATTGCATCTGCTTTCAATTACTGGGAAGGCTCGTTGCTCTTTTTCACGCAAGGGTTATGTGGTTTCGACTAGGAACCAGTAAATAACAAAAATTTGGAAACTAGATGAGACTTAATACACTAAAGTCAGTAACCTAAGGTACTAAGATTCAGTAATATGACCTTAAAATTCATGATCCCTTCACATTGGATTGTAGGCAAGGTGCAGCTCTCAAACCTGATAGATATTACCATTTGGGCCCCATTTAGAACCTGCCATCCAAGGCTGTTCTACTTGGGAGCCACATATTGTGTTTCTGGTTTGGTAGCCTATGCCAGCCCACATGTTAGGTTGAACTTTTAGCATTCAAAGAGAGATAGATGTAGTCCAGCAACTTGATCAATTTAGCTTTATTCTTGTGGTTCTCAGGACATCCAATCAAAGTAAAACTACCAGCTTTAAACTCAATGTGTCACCTAACCACTTGGCAGAAGAAACCATCAAGGTTTGTGGCAGCGAGACAGAATTAAACATGGCCATTTTCTTCATCTAACTTGCACATGGTCTTGTCTCCATCATTCTGGCATTGTGCATATATATTGCTAACCCATCACCACTGCCTTCAACCCATCACAACATACCGTTGCATCGTCTCAAGATCTCAATATCCCCTTCTATTTTCCAAAAAGAAACAAACGGTTTCTCTTATTCCTCTGTTTCAAAAAGCAAACAGATATGATCAGTCCAAAGAAACTTATCAAAATGGCAAGGAAGTGGCAGAAGGCAGCTGCCATCAAAAGGAAAAGAATTTCGCTCCAAAGAGACCATGGGGATGTCTATGCTAGTGCTAATACTAGCTCATCGTCAGTGGTGGATAAGGGCCAATTTGTAGTCTACACAGCAGATCAAAGGCGCTTTGTTTTCCCTATATTGTATCTTAACACTGAAATTTTCAGGGAGCTCCTGAGGGTATCTGAAGAAGAGTTTGGACTGCCAAGTGACGGACCTATTAAATTGCCATTTGACGCGGTTTTTATGGATTATGTGGTCTCTTTACTCCAACGGCACGCAACAACAGAAATACAGAAAGCTCTGCTTGTGACAATCGCAAATAGTAGATGCTCCATGGCTTGCTCTATTGATCAAGAAAAACCATACCAACATTTAATAGTCTGCAGCTTCTAGATCCTTATCTATAGTACGGATCTTGTAAATAATCCACAATATTACAGTCTGCCGAAGATTTTAAAATTTCTCCATTTACAGAATTGCCAATCTTCTCAAGTACCAGGATTCTACATTTCATTATGACAGTAGCTTATATGATTAGCCCAGTAACCCGAGCCTTTTTGTATGATTTGTATTTCATTTTTCTTACATAGTAGTAGCAAATACGTTCAAAAAATAAATAAATGAAGTAGCAAATGTTCTGTCCTTTCTGTCTCATGTACCTTCTTCTTGTACTCCATATACAGTGGGAAACACCTCTATTCCAATACACCAACATATAGTTTAGGGTCCTTGTGTCCCAATTTTACATAGTCCCTTTCGTAGTTTCGTGTAAGGAACCAATATGAACATAATCAGTCCACCGATAGCCGCCAGCATAGAATTTTTCATATTTCTTTCGGGAAAATTTCAAAATAACACCTGAACTTTCACACAAATCACGCATAGGTACCTGACCTTTTAATACTATAAAAAAAATACCTGACCTTTTTAAAAACCTATCAATTTTCCACCCGCCGTTAAGTTTCTATCCAAAAACAAACGGAAATGCTGAAATGGCCTACACTTTACCATTTGGAGGGAAATCAATATGCATTTTGGAGGACAAACACATTACTCTACTTATTTCTCCTGCCAAAACCCACTTGTGGAGCCATGGAGTTCCAATAACAACTATTTTTACTTTTCTATGACTTTTTCGTTTCTTTTCTTCTTCTTTTTTTTTGGCGTTTGTTAGTTTTGCGTCATCCTTTTGTGACTTATTGATTCATCTCGACAAGACGAATTAGAAAAGTATTTTTTTTTAATTTTATCCAAATATTTTAAAAAATAACCACTTTTAAATCAAAAAAATGACTATTTCCCAAAATATTTGGGCAAATATATAATATTTTTTATTTTTCTGATTCGTCTTGACCGAAAGAATTAGAAAATAAAAAAAGTGAGACGCAAAACTAAGAAGCACGAAAAAAACTTAAATAAGAAGAAAACTAAAAGTTACTCCTATAAAAAAAGTTAAGTGGAATGGGGATGTCCCAAAATCCCCAAACATCTCCTTCTTCTCCTTCATTTGCCTCACACCATCTCAAGCTCTACCGAAAAAAATGGGACATAAATTTGATCCCAAAATGTGCAATAACCAGTTCAACATAAACAAACAGTTACAATAACCGAGATAAAGTCTTATAAGCATTTCTCCCATAACAAACCATTGGAACTCCATGGCCCCGTCAGGTGAGTTTTGGCAGGAGAAATCAGTAAATTAATATGTTTTTCCCCCTAAATATATATTGGTTTCCCTCCAAACGGCTAGATGTAGGTTATTTCAGCATTTCTGTCTATTTTTGGTTGGAAAGTCAACGGCGGATGAAAAATTAATAAATTTTTAAATAGATCAAGTGTTTTTTTTTATAATATTAAAAGATCAGATACCTATGCATGATTTGTATAAAAGGTCATAGCTTCTATTTTGAAATTTTCCCTTTCTAGAATTCCTTCATGTTGGAAAAGGAGATTCTTTACTTTAGAGAATTGACAGGTAAGAAAAATCAAAACATTTCGATTGCGGCATTTAATAAAATGACACGACTTGCAAACTCACAGCAGTTAATCTATCCTCTTTGTTTTTTCTATTTTGCTGTTATAACGTTAGTCAGAATGGAGAACAGAATAGTTTTGTGCCAGAAATTGAGATTTCTAGCTAGGAGAATTGGGAGAGATTAAACCTTAAAACCACGTAGTAATTCATGGGACTCTGCACCTCTTTCCTTATATTGTCGCCCATGGGCAGGCCAAGAAAGCGACTGCTTTGGGTCCCAACCCAGGCCTAACAAAGGTCTCAAATTTTGGGTGGCCCGTATTGCATTTCAGTTTTTGGATAGTCTTAATGTGTCATCTAAGTCTTAACTACTTAGGCGAAGAAACCATCAAGGTTGCTAGTGAAAAAGAATTAAACATAGCCCATTTTCTCCATCTAACTTGCACATGGTCTTGTCCCATCTCTCTGGCATTCTACAAATATATAGGTAACCATCTACACTGCTTCAAGTCATCAAAACACACATTTTCATTGTTCCAAGATTTCAATCTCCTTTAAGGGTACGTTTGGTCCGACGGAATCAAAATTGGAATTAGATGGTGAGAAAGTGGCAAAAGGCAGCTGCCATGACAAGGATAAGAACTTCATTCCCAACAAAAAAGTGGGGATGCCGATGCTAGTACTAGTTCTAGCTCATTGTCAATGGCCGATAAAGGCCATTTTGTAGTCTACACGGCGGATTAAAATCGCTTTGTTTTCCCTATAGTGTATCTTAACACTGACATTTTCAGGGAGCTCCAAATGTTATCTGAAGAAGAGTTTCGACTACTTACAGAATCGCCTATCTTCCCAAGAACTAGGATTCTACGTTGCACTATGACAACAGCTTACATGAATCGGGCCAGTAACCCGAACCCGTTAGAATGATTTTGTATTTAATTTTCTTGTATAGTTGTAGCACAAATGTTGTATCCTTTCGGTCTAATTTACCTTCTTCTTATACTCCATAATACATGCAGGGCCGGCCCTGGGCTAAAGTCTGAGATGCCGGTGCTTTAGGCCTCCGAAAAATGAGGGCCTCATTTTTCCAAAAAAAAAAAAATCAAATATATTATATTTATATAAATGCTCCATGTTTCAACAACAATGTTAGCACAAGTGGTTTGTGTGAGGTACGTGAAATTAGGATGGGAGATCCATGGTTCAACTCCTAGGAAGGTTTTCTTTCGACTTTGTTTTTTTCCCCATTTTTTTCTTTTGAATCTAGATACAGCTCTTACACCTTTTGCATTCTTATGATTAAAGTTAATAACATGATTAGTTAAAAAAATGCAGTGTATGAGTGGTATTTCGTTATGTTTGATTTTTTTTCTAATGGTATGAAATATTTTAAAATTTTATTTTAGTTAAATTACAAAACTAAAATACCATGTTCAATATTTTTACCTTATATTATCCACCTATATTGATTTTTTTTTTTTTATAGAAAACCTAAGGCCTCAATTTCAAAAGTCGCTTTAAGCCTCCAAATTTTCAGATCCAGCCCTGAATACATGCATACAGAGCAACACCTCTATTCCACTACATGCACCAACTTGGCAAACTCCTCATAGTTTAGGGTCCTCGTGTCCCAATTTTGCGTATTCCCCATCATGAAAGGGGCCAATAGGAACATTATTAGTCCAGTGGGTGGCCGGCAGAATAGAACCCTTAACCTTATTTGTAGAATTTCTTATTTCTAGAATTCCTTCATGTGGAAAAGGAAGGAGAATTGACAGTTTAAGTAATCAAAACGTTGTGATTGCAGGATTTAACTGTATGACTTGACTTGGATACTCACAGCATATTTTTTTTGGGTAAATCTCACAGCATTTAATCTGCCCTCTTTATGGCATGATGACAAATGCTTTTTATTACTGTATTTCCTAGAGTTCTACTATACACAGTTTTGTTTAGCACACTGCAGATTAGTTGTGTAACGCTATTTGATTTGCATCAGTTTAGTTGTTTTGTTTAGTTCAGACTATACGCGCGCAAGTAACACAACTATGCCTAATAAACGAGCCGAGTGGTGGATTGTTCAAATTTGAAAACTTATCAAGCTTAAAAAATATACTCAGACATGTACTTGTTAATCAGGCGAGCCGATCTTAAACGAGTTTTAATCGAGCCAATCATGAAGTGATCACAAGTAACTTAAATTTGTTAATTAACACATGCATCAGATGAACGAGCCGCATGCTATACATGTTTGGATTGAAACATCACGAGCTTCAAAAGATGTTAGAGCTTTATTTGTTTATGTAGCAAATTGATGATCTCTAACGAGGAAAAATTGATCAGCAAACTCAATTAGCTTGAGTTGTTTATCAACGCTAGCCGTTCACAATTCTTGTTTTACCCTATGATATTATGTTATTTACAAATTCAAGATGTGGACTATTGTTTCCTGAATATTGTCAGATCACAGTTGAAAAAAAATGTTACTACAGTCGACGGAAAATGTGACCTCTTTCATGTTTTATGGCACAGTGATAATGAGTCAAATTTGGAGGTCTCTCTCTCTCTCTTCTCTCTCTCTCTCTCTCTCTCTCTCTCACTCATATTGTGTGGGTCGCCTAGCTGGCTATATTTGAAGCTGAACCATGTTTTCTCTGACTTCTAGATAACCAAGTCAAAAAGAAAGAAATTAATAACAAACCTACATGCATCTACACGTAACGCTAACGTATGCACCAGTGATCTGATATGTTACATATGTATGTATGTATTTTATTGGTAAAAACTTCAATTGTCAGTATTTCTTTGACTCCGTTAAAAGAAATTAAAAAAGTAGTATTAATTTTAATTTCTTTAAGAGAACTCTAACAGACAGACATAGGGATGGGTTGTTAAATTAAATAATAATCCTAGCCTGCTGCATGTGCTGCGATTCTTCAAAGAAATACATATATGTCTCCCATCCCCATTAGGCCGGCCATTAGCATTCACATCGCGTGCGCGCGGCCTTTCATCTCTGTTGGCCGGGGAACTAACTAACTTCTTTTCAGCTAGCAAATCCAAATTTTATATATATATATATATTCAGGCTAGCTAAGCCGTCAATATTTACCCATATAAAATTTCCCTACTAGCTAGCTTAATTTGGCGGCCTGCTAGTTCTCTCTCTAAAGATTGGGCAAGTAAAACGACTACTACTATATTTTCGCAATAATTGTGTCTTTTAATTTCCAAGGGTGATCAGCTGGGTCATGTGCATGGTACTAATTTTCCTTCCAAATCTAGTTTTTCAATTAAAAACCACCTCATGACTAAGTCCAAGTCAAGCCAATAACGATATCAATGGTGAGATCGACCATATATCTTTCTTTTGTATTGTACTTTTGAACTACTAGAAGATGAATATATCCTATATGTATGCACCTAAAGTCTTCATAAGGGTGCTTTTCAATTCCCAATTACTACAATTCAAAACAAAGGAAAAACATTGCAGCAGCCAATCTTTTTTTCCCACCCAGCTGCCTTTTTAGTCCAATTCTTTTACCTTTCTGTTATATGAAAACATATCTTAAACAAACCTTTACATCACGCGGTTGAACACTCACCACTAATATTTTGGATCTATGGAGGGGCACATGGGGTAGGTCTACTCCACTACTCCGAAAGAAATTGATAAAACCATATATTCTTCTTACAATTTGTACGTAGCTAGATTAATTGTGGAACAATAATAAAGTATCACATGCATATTTCCTAAGCTCGATCACAGTACTAAATCAAAATTCTGGATTCATTTGTCTCTGCTGAGGACACCTTTGTCTTAACTAGAACTTATGAACAATTGATCACGGCAAATTTCACGCGACCCTTTATCACAACATTTCAGCTTGTTCTTGAAAATAGTTTCTATCTGAGGACGATGCCAGAAATTAAAATTTGGGTTGGCAAAGGTAAGCGTTAACTCATAAAAAGAACTTAATTAGCTTCTAAATGACACTACACAATTTCTATAAACGGTTTGTAATAATCTTATCATAACTACACATGTAAATATCGCATGATGTAGAAATAAGTGGAGTGATGCTATACTTTGAAAAATAGTCATGAAATAAATAGATGCGATGAGAAGAATTTTCAAGAATTTATTACAAAATTCATAATTTAGAAGTGCTAGAGTGATTACTTGAAAATTAAGGCAGTCGTGGACCAGATGTACAAGAGACACACGCACGTCGGCCCCTTGGCCATTGTGAGTGTGTGTGCATTTGCGTGTGTAACTTTATGTGGAGTATATCTTTAGCATTTTTGAGTACTCATGGACGCCCCTGCAGGCAGGCAGGCACCTTCCTCCCTTCGGTCCTTGTTGCCGGTGGTCTAAAACTGTCAGCCAAATTTGGGTCAACACACCAACTTCACATACCCTACCAAATTAAAGTTCCCTTGCAAATTAAAGTTCCCTTGCAAGTATTCCTACTTGGGGTCAACATACCTACTCACACACACACAAAGTTCCCTTGGAACGTATTCCTTTCATACACCTCCTTAATTGACTAAGTGATCTATATATAGACCTAAAACTTGAAGAGTTATTTGTGTGGACAAAAGGCAGGGGAAGAGCCAGAGATATTAACAGAAACATAGGAACTAGGAAAGTTGTAATCAAAATGGGTGAGGGTGATCAAGTTAGCTCTGCCCCTATGACGCCACGGCCGGCAGGTACTTCCCCAAGACCGCCCATATCATGTCCACCGTCGCAATTCCACTCCCCGTCTCTGTCTCGGTCACCACTTCTCTCCTTCGCCGACCACCCCGAAAATGCCATAACCAATGCAAACAAGACCCCGAACAAGACCCCAAATAAGACCCCAAATAGGTCTCGATTCTCGACGCCGCGGTTCATTACTCCCTTGGGAAGCCCAATCAGGAAAGCCCTCCACATGACAAAACTTGACCCACAAGACGCTTGGCTCCCAATCACCGAGTCTAGAAATGGAAACGCATACTATGCGGCTTTTCATACTCTTTGTTCTGGGATTGGAGTTCAAGCACTTATTCTCCCTGTTGCCTTCACAATACTAGGATGGTAATTAAGCCAATACTCTTCTTACGAGCTCATTAATTCTTTGTTTTTTTCCAATCTTCCTAATTATAGAATTTGCTAACATATAAGTGTCTGTTTGGTTGGTTGCAGGTCATGGGGAGTCATATGCTTGACATTAGCATTTATATGGCAACTCTATACCCTCTACTTGCTGGTGCAACTCCATGAATCACCCGAAACCGGAATCCGCTACAGCAGATACATGCAACTCAGCAGTGCAACTTTCGGTAACCTCCAGACTCTTTTGTGCTCAATTTCTTAACAACTCTTCTTCTGTTTGGACCGATCGAGATATAATCCAAAATCAATTACTCTCTAATCTATGCGCACGGTAACATTTGGAGTCCCGGCCCAGTGATATCAGATTTTTGTCCCCTCACAATTTGTGTCGTGATGTGTTTGTATCAATTTCTGCTTTCGCTTAATTTTGAATTTGATTTTCAGAATCAGCTTTTGTAAAACTTAGATTTTGAGAAACAGCTTTCCTAGTTGGCGAGATTCTCCCCTTACTGGACGTGATGTCCGGGTCTTACGTGCTATTATTGCGAATTACATCGTGCTCAATCTGGTCCAATTCCCCTCCTAATTCCTAATGTCAAAACGTTTTCAGGTGAAAAGGTAACAAACTGGCTGGTGGCATTCCCGATCATGTACCTATCGGGGGGCACATGTGTGGCTTTAATCGTCATTGGAGGTTCAACGATGAAGAGCTTTTTCGGGACGGTGTGTGGACCCGATTGCACAGTCCACCCACCAACAACAGTGGAATGGTACCTAATCTTTACATGTGCCGCGGTGCTGCTGTCTCAGCTGCCCAACTTGAACTCCATAGCCGGGGTGTCGCTGGTTGGAGCCATCACTGCCCTCGGTTATTGCACCATGATGTGGGTGGTATCGGTGGACGAGGGGAGGATCCCCAACGTATCGTACAATCCAGTGAGAGCAAACACCCAGATTGCTCAGACTTTTGATCTTCTCAATGCTCTTGGGATCATTGCTTTTGCTTTCAGAGGCCACAATCTCGTCCTCGAGATACAGGTACATTCCATACCTGTGCTTGCCCTCTTATTTAAGCAAAATCACTAACGGAAAAATATAAATTTTTTGGCTGTGCTAATCATCTTATCAATTCTCCATTAGAATGATAAATTTGTTCAGTGTATCAGTTTACCGTCTAAAACACCAAAATTCGTTAATATTAAGAACTAAAATGTCGTGAATTTATCTACCCAAAAAAAAAAAAAAATTGTCTGTGAATTTTGCCGACAACTACAAGTTCGCATAGGAGTACATGCTATCAGGGTGCCTCGTGACTTTTCAAACATGCTAGTAGTACCTGTTAAAAGTATTGGCTGCTAAAATACTACTTTGACTTTTGACTTCAATATTGATGTGCACCAACAACGATATATTCTCCTCAGCTTTGACTTTTCACACCACGTACACACTATATATTTACGTAGGGTAGTTGTACACTATTTATAACAAGACAGACATACTCATTTCTAAAAGGTAGTTAAAAAAAACACAGACATTCATGTGCTACTGATTTTTTTATAATCGAATGTTCGGATTAATTTATACGCATCTCAATTAAATTTGAAACTCTAAAATTAACGAACGGACAAATTCTACGGCAGCTCTATGCCCAATTGGCCATACCTCGTTTGGATTGTGTGATACTGGACTTTTTTTGCGTTCAATGGCCGAATATATTGACTTCAGGGCTAATATTCCAAATGTTGCTGAAGCAGCTGAATATTTTAACCTTGCAACATGCAACATAGGTTTAGCCCCAGGAGTAGCCCCAACAACCAAAAGACAATTTGACAGGCCCTTATTTTATTTTATGCACCGTTATACTTTTCTTTGTTTGGAAATTTTCACGAATGTCATCTTAAGATTCTTAACCAACGAAGCACCCACAAAAGATAAAACAAACACCCACTAAGAAGAATACCATCAATTTCACGCGGTTCGACTCAAATCATATGCATCTACGGAAGATTTTACCATAATAAAATAAAGGTTTGGCTAACGTGAGTCTATTGGACACGGAATAATACACACAAAAAGACAACAATTAGAACTCCGATACAGTTTTTCCATATAAGCAATGCACTTTGACGGATAACTATACTTTTTTGAGGATATCAATGCACTTTTTTGCTATTATTCAAAGCCTAATGAGGTTTAATTAGCATTATCCTAATTCTAAAGCAAATTGGGCTACATTTGGTTCACTACAGGCCACCATGCCTTCAAGCGAGAAGCACCCATCACGTGTACCGATGTGGAGGGGTGTCAAGTTTGCGTATTTTCTCGTAGCAATGTGCTTATTCCCGCTTGCGATTTTCGGCTATTGGGTATACGGCGACAAGGTATAATTTTACTCTTATCATCTTCAGCCTAATTAACCAACAATTAGAATCTTTCATGTCGTCTAAACTCTTGGTACGTACATCAACAGATACCACCAAACGGAGGGATGCTGGTGGCCGTAATACAATTCCACGGAAAAACCATATCGCAGGCTATCCTAGGACTAATAAGCTTATTCGTGATAATAAACGCGGTTAGCTCGTTCCAGATATACGGGATGCAGATGTTTGACGACATGGAGTCCAAAATCACTACAAGGATGAAGAAGCCGTGCCCGTGGTGGCTCAGGGCCATTCTCCGGGCCATGTTTGGATATGGGTGCTTCTTTGTTGCCGTGGCAATCCCCTTTTTGGGAAGCTTCGCGGGTCTCATTGGAGGGATAGCATTACCTGTGACTTTGGCTTATCCGTGTTTTATGTGGCTTAAGATTAAGAAGCCCAAGGTTTACAGCCCGGTGTGGTGCCTGAACTGGGGTTTGGGTGTTCTGGGAATGTGCCTAAGTGGAATTCTGATCGTGGCCGGATTATATGTTGTAATTGACACTGGTATTCAAGTCAGCTTCTTCAAGCCTCACTAATAAGTTAGTGCAGGGTATAAGGCTAAAGGGTATTGAGCTTTTATTAGGATTCATATAGTCGATGAGTATATTTGTTCTAATAACTGTATTATTGTTGATAAATGGACTCAACATGATTGTATTGGTTTGGATTAAAGGTATATGTACCTCTAGAGATCTTACAATTATTTCTTCTTACAGTTGTAATACAGTTGATCTATTTGATGGGTTTCCAAGAAATTTTGAGTTCTTTTTCACACGTAAAACAAATAACTTCTCAAGTATCCTATCACACCATTATGTTCCATTCATTTTGTTACGTAAACTCACAGCCCAATTGTGTAACCATTTTATCCTCGCTCACTAGACATAAAGAAGAGGTAGAAAAGGTAAGCAATGCGTTACTGATTTTGCCCTTCCAGTTAAAGTGAACAATTGGATAGTTTGCTTTTAAAATCTTTTGACTTTGGGTATCAACAATCTTGTTTTAAGGTTTTATAATACATTATGGTTTGATTTGGACAAAATCAAACGGGATTAACAGCCCAGTATTAGTAATCCCTGGACTATTTGTCCATGTACTAATTCTATCCAATCTCATGTTTGGCTGATATGGGATTACTTCTAAATATCTCATACAGTGGAAGGGAATTTACATAATTTAAGGGTATTTTTATAATTTTTCGAGACATATGACGTCTAGAAAATAGTTAAGGGCTTTTTTTTTTTTTTGTAATATTAAATACCTCGTTAAAAAAAGCTTCTCGGGCAAGCCCCTTAATCCCGTTCAATCCCACCTCCTCTCCTCGTATTACACAAGGCCCCACACATATACATATAAAATTAATCAACTGATTATTTATCCCGACAGCAATTTCGAGAACCAAACATGAGATAATGCAGGATTAGGTGCAATTAGTTCTATACTAGGCACGTAATCCGCTAATCAAACGAGATCTATTTAACGAGAATGGTACAGGGACAGACTCCTCGTTAATCATCACCTCTAAGGAATCAATTGCCACAAATCAAGAAGTTGAACTACCCAAGATCTCTCGTGCAACGTTATGCATGCAGTAGTCCCTTGGCATTCGTTCCATCTTGTTCCTTTCACAAATTTTCCATGGTTTTTTTATCTTGCCCATGTGCTCCAACGTAGATCCCCTCTCAAGTCTCAACCCATTGTTTCGCCCAAGTTGGGTACTACCACTTGCAGTTATGATGCTAAGTTGTGTACTACTACTACGTCGAGTCACCGAAGCCTGAAGAAAAACGTCTTGGTTCATCCAAACCGTCCCCACCGACCTACCTAAGTTTTCTCCTTCCAATATCCGTACTGATTTCTGTTCCGGGCCTGCTTGGTTTTCTCCTTTTGTCCCCTTCAGCTTCTCCTATATAAGCTCTCTTTCCAACTGAGAATGTCATCCCAAGCATAACTACAAGCAGGCAATTCAGTCCTATTGTATAGGTGTTGTCTCTCTTTTTAGCTTCTTTTTGTTGTTTGTTGACATTTACAGTTACAGGATGGCAGAACCACACCAACAAGGCCACGGGAGCAATACTACCTCAAAGCTTCCTGGAGAAACCAGAGATTGTGGAATATTTGATTGCTTCGGAAAGAAACAACAAAAACCAAAAGAGGATTCAGTAATGACAGACCACGAGACTGCTAAGGTGCCGAAACCTAACAAAATGAAAGAGGACAAGCACACACTTAACGTAGAGCTCCACCGGTCTAGTAGCAACTCTAGCTCGGTAAACTGTCCAAATCTCTCTCTCTCTCTCTCTCTCTCTCTCTCTCTCTCTCTCATATACATATGTTGTTTGATTACTACAGTCCAGTTATGAGGAGGCAGAGGGCAGTGAGAAGAAAAGAAAGAAGAAGCAATTGAAAGAGAAGATCAAGGAAAAGATAACAAGTGAAAAGGAAGAGGGAGTCTCGGAGCATGAAGGGGCATCAATTCCATTTGAGAAATGTGATCAATTAGGGAATGCAGAGCCAATAGAGCAAGAGGAGAAGAAAGGTTTTCTGGAGAAGATCAAAGAAAAACTTCCCGGCCAGCATAAGAAAGCAGAAGAGGTTAGTCCTGCACCTCCACCCGATCAGCGTGTTGCAGATGGGAACTCCCCTGTCGGAGGCGAAGCCAAGGACAAAAGAGGAATACTGGACAAAATTAAGGAGAAACTGCCCGGATACAATAAGAATGACGGATATCAAATGAAGGCAAAGGACAATTGAAGCCCAGAGAACTCATGAACTTTGTCATAGAGTATTAATCGTAGATTGTGTTTGTTTCCTTTCTATAAGTGCTTCATGTGCGTGTATGAGTTTGATTTGATCACTTTCTTGTTTATATTGCTATTTGTATGAGTAAGAGTGTTTAACTTGAGAGTTTATCTTCGAGTTAATTTGTTCTGGTAACAAGGCTTTTGTCGTCCTATAAAACATCATTTCATTCAAGCAAAACAATCTGCCAAAGTATGTACCTTGTACCTTATAATCAAAAGGCTTTCGAAGGGAGCACAAGCATGTATGACTGGTGTGAGGTGATTACAACTGATTCAAAAGGCCCTCATGCCAAGGGATTTAAGATTCCTAAACTACTTCCACACTATCAGAAAGGGATATCATTCCTTGTGGATACATGAATTTGCCAAATTGAGATGCTTGCCTAGTCGGTTGCCTTCTAAGGTGACTTGGCAAGTGACACTGCTGTAAAACTTTGGCTTAACCAATCTCCCCAAGATGTAAGCTCTTGACCTCATCACAAATGTCAGATTGAGCGGCACTGATACACTCTCAAGGTGATCTTTAGCCCCACTAAGAAGCGGAATTCCACCATAGAGTGGCACCTGATTACCCGAAACTACAGTTACTACCACACGTTGACTTTTCCTTGACTGGTAGAACTTCTTCATCTAAGTCAAAATGATACGAAAACAGATTAACGTTTATGATAATGTCATTCACGGTTGTTAGATGAAAAAATGGAAAACATAATGTATTAGGAATAGCTATGAATGAGGAGGACAGCAATCCAAGAACAACAAATAAATAGAAGTTAGAAGAAAGGCACCACCTATTTGTTGACTGTTGTCATACAGACGTTGTGTGTTCGGACCTCAATTGGACGTGACAAATGTTTTCATTGGGACATCAACAGCATTTTACTTTTTCCACCTACCCTAAAGTTGTTCAAGTTGGGGCCCCATAGCAATTCAAGTTATGATCATCTCAATTCATTGATTTTGTTAGCATACCCTTGTTTACGTACTAAACAGTCCATTCTCCTGATAACGATTATTTAACTTCGGAACGGCTGAATCCATTCCCAAGGACTTGACCAAATAGCCATCCTGATGAAGAATGGGTGAAACCATCTAGAAACATGGACTCCCGCATACTCCTATATCTTCTTATGCCATCAGCTATTGGTTTGCGTTAAACCGTGGGTATGTTTGTTTCCTTTTGTCAAACAAGCAAGAAAATTTGGTGTTCCCTTCCAATTTTCCAAAGGTTGTGACTTTGTGAGCAACATGCCCCCATCAAGCACTCAAACGTATTGGGAGATTTGGCTCACAACATGCACCATACTCGCAGTCTCACAACAAGTTAATGTAACATACCATACCTCTTTATAACCCAGGCAAATAATAATCTCCCAAATTTTCCACCATCAAATTTGGTTGACTGCATTTAATGTGCTGGTAGGAGGACATCATAAATTTTGGTATTACTACCACCCCAAAGTAATCAAATTCATTTTCATTTCAAAAAACTCATATCTAACCCAACTCCTTTCGCACAATGCCATGGTCCCCACATGCCCACATCAGTGCCAACCAATTAGTTTTGCAGTCGAATCTGGCCCCCATAACATCCTCCTAAATGAAGACTATTGCAGCCTTTCACATTCACATTGTCCAAGGCATAACTTTAATCCTCTCCCTCAACTTTCTAGGAAACATGGACCACCATTGCCAGATTTTCAGAGTTTCGACACTACCAGCTAAGATTTCAAAATGGCTCTCAATTCAACTTGTGATTCGGGATCACTGTACGATATACATAAATGCACACACAGAGAATGATAGTACATATGTATTTATTATGGTATGGAGAAGGGACTTACATATCCCGTAGCAACCTTGAGCTGGTAATAGTGAAGCTCAAGTGGAGTAGAGGTGACGTGCACCCCGAAGAAAGTAGCCGGGTTCCTGTAGAAAATTCTGACCGTTGAATTCAGAGTCAGCATATCCGTTGGCACTCCTGAATCATCCATCCCCGCTTGAGTGTTGAAGCTCTGGAACACCATCCCCTGCTCAACACACACACACACACACCAACACAATTTTTAAAACCAAGAAAATAACACTCCAATAAATAAGAAAGCACTTGTACGTAAAATGTGACAGATTCACATCACGGACTCGTTGAGTTGACAAGGAAATCCGCCGAGTCATATAAGACAGAGTCATATAAGACAGAGCCAAGAGTGTGTGGTTTGGGATTGGTTTGATTTTCAAGTAAACCATAAACAAAACACGTGTACAAAAGTTCAAGCAAATTACAAAACCAAAATCCAGAAACGTAACACAAGGTTGGCCAACAGTGCTGGCTCTAAACAGAAGCAAGCAAAGCAATCGCTTTGGGTATCCGAAAAATTCCTAAAACGAGAGGCCCCCAAATTATGTAGTAGATCTTTACTATTGGTCCATAAAATTAAGATCCATTGAAATTGAGGCATCATTTTGAAAGTGTTTCAAATTTGTGTCATGATGTATGATATTGAAGTTTTATCTTGTTGACTGCCAATCATCATTGGTTTTCGAAGTCGATTTATATAGTTATCGTTTTGTTTGTCATGTACATAAAGCCTTATTTTCTAAAGTTCGCTTTAGGCCCCCAAAAAATGTCAGGCCGACATTGTTGGCCAAGACCCACGTGACTTAGGAACTTCGCTTTTTCTTAAGTTCTTAGGTTGGATTCTTATTGCCATTAACCCTTGGGGGCCCGCATGAAATGGTTGCAGGAGGATCTATACGGATTAGTCCGATGTGCGCACAAGCTCACTTAGGTCTGTAAACGAACCGACCTGCTCGCGAGCTCAGTTCGGCTCGCTTAGTAAACGAGCCGAGCTCGAGCTTGAGTTTTTGGCTTGTTTTCGACCAATGCTCGGCTCTTTAAAGCTCGAGCTCGAATTTTTGGTTCGTTTAGTAAACAAGCCGAGCTCGAGCTCAACAAAGCTCAACTCGGTTCGGCTTGTTTACAGCTCTAGACTTGGGACACTGTGGATTGCCAAAAAAAACTACTGAAACCTCAAGCAAAACCAGTCTGAAAAATGGCTTACGATTTTCATTTTTCTTTTGTTACTAATTTTTGCCTCCATTCATGAGGAGATTTGGTACTCTCCAAATATGAAAAGTCCATTTCATTATTCACATTTGTCAAATCCTATTTTCGTGTATGAAGGTGTCACACAATTGTACGCTACAGGCCTACACTATAGGACCACAACTTCGAATACAACTGCGTCCTGATCCATTGGATGTACATGGGTTCACATGCATCACATGGCTCCAGACATAGTTGTATCCGGAACTGTTTTCGGAGTTGTGGTCGAGAGTTGTGTATGTAAACTTAGGGCAATTGTATATGTACGAGAGAAAATACTTACCGTTCTCAATTAAAATTTTCTACATCTACGTGCTTTGACCAACATCGAGAAAAATAATTTTATTTTCAAGACATTTAATTTAGCACTAAAAAAATAAACAATTTCCAAAATTAGAGGGCAGCGTTTACAAATGACCGAGTTTCTGAGTTGACTCGGACGCAAGAGAATCGGGAATACAGAAGAAAATCATGAGTGTTTTTTTTCCAAAAACTAACCTGGACAAAGATTTTAGGCTGGTAAGGAGCGCTAGCAGCCCACAAAATCAAAGAGAAAACCGTAAACAGCACCACAAACGACAGCACGAAGCACACCACGTAGAACCTCATGGCGCTGCCTCTTCCGGGCCCCAACTCGTCGTCGTCATCCTCCTCTCCGTCATCCTCGCCGCCGTCGTGGTGGCGGCGCTGCTGCAACCTCTTCCAGGTGGCGGGATGGTTGAGCTTGAGGGCAGCGGCGGAGAAGCGGGAGGTGGAGGACTCGCGAGAGTGGTGGATGGGGGAGCAGTGGTAGTGAGGGTGCGGTGGGGATGCGAAAGGGCTAGAAGCGTAGGACATTTTCTCGGCATCGTGGTGGGAGTGGGAGGGGCTCTGGACGTAGTAAAGCGTCCGGCGTGGGGAACGTGGCGGCGACGAGGCGTCTATGCTCGTCTCAGAGTCCGATTTGGCGTGCATTGCCACCCCCATGATTACACGTAAGAGATATCTCTTCTAGTATATATGTTGGTAAAGGGGGAGGAAGAGGAAGAGATTAGGGCACTGGGAACTTGGGGGCCTGAAAAGGAACAGACGGCAAGAGAGAGAGAGAGAGAGAGAGAGAGACTTTGGGTTCAGCTGTCTGGGACTCCGGGGGGTGAGATGAGATGAATACTTTTGGGATAACGAGGAGAGACGCGGTTTTACTGGAAAGAGTCTGTCTTGTCATTTGGGATTTCCTAGGTTCCTCCAATTGCTCTGTTTTGATTCTTTCGGAATAGGACGCGCGTTATGTTCACGCTTTCGAGGGTGAAATCTCGCCTTGGTAAAACAAATCCCATTTACCAAATCCCACAAAACTCCATATTACTTTTTTTTCTTTTCTTTTCTTTTTGATCGGCAAAACTCCATATTACTTACCGTTGGTAGTTTTTGAATTCATCTTCCCACCTCTTGAAGTGCGGTTAGTACGTTGAATAGTGCGAAAATTATTGTCCATAACAAATTTTAGGAAATTGATTTTATTTTTTTAATCAGAATTTCATTGATAAACAAGAGCGTCATTACATAAAATAGAAAACAAAACTGCAAAGGGGAAACCACCCAATTTAGACCTAAGCTAGAGGCTTGAGATGAGGCAATCTAATGAGCAGTTTCATTTCCTTTCCGGGGAGTCCAGCAAAACGAAAGCCTCAGCTCTCTAGCAAGCAAACGAATATCAGAAATAATTGCCAAAGCTTCCCAAAGAGAAACAAGTTCCGAAACACTTAAAGAAATAAGCTGCACATTATCATTCTCAATGCAAATAGAGGAAAGGTTCAAGGCTTTAGCGAAAAGGCATGCTTCATGAAGAACAGAGACCTCTGCAAGGAAAGCCCAAGTAGATGAAATCTTGAATTTTCTCCCATCGACAAGATGACCGCAATTATCTCTCAAAATAATTCCACCCCATCCCCTCTTGAGATCCCTGGACCAAGAGGCATCACAATTGATTTTCAGAGAATCAACCAGCCCCAAGAGGGATCCAATAGGAGTAAGGTAAAGGTGGGGAAGAATGAAGCAACTGATGGGTAGAGATTCGGTCTCGGTAGCTGAAAAAAATTCATCCCACGCTCCCATAGCACGAGCAACAGTTGAAATAGGGGACTGTTTTGAGGCTTGGAACACAAAATCGTTTCTGGCCTTCCAAATAAACCAACACAAAAAGACTGCTTTAGGGAAAATAACAGGCTCTAGATTCCCTTTGTCAATCTCTCCTTTTATTCTCAAAGACAATGCCAAGATAGAACCAATCTCATTTGGGAAAAAATACCAGTTAGAGGACTAGCAAAAAATACTTTCCTTGCCCACTTCCAGAATGAAGGACCAGGAACATTAGACGTGGTTGGACGCTCGGGTTTAGAAACAATGTAGTCAGACCAAGCTTTGTGGTAACCCCTCTCGACTGTATACTTCCCACTAGGGTGAAGACCCCATACGACCGAATCTGCTCCTCCAAGTTTTGATATGGGAATGTTAGCCACCGCTTGGACTTCTTCTTCTGATAACACTTGTCTAAGCTTTGCAATTCTCCATTCACCCGAGGTGGGTTGATGAAATCAGCAACTATGTTATTTGATACCCATGGAGGTTTTATGGATTGAATGCAGAAAGAAGGTAGAGAGGGAACGCACTTGTCCACCAGAAATCTCTAAAGCACCATTTTGTATCTGCCAACGAACTCCTTTCACCAGAAGCTCCCTCCCTTGGAGAAGGCTAGCCCATGCCCAGGAAGGTCGAGAACCCTTTGTCGCTTTAAGAAAATTGCCATTAGGAAAGTAAAGAGATTTTAAAAAACGAGCCCATAAAGCATTAGGATTTTGAATGAGTCTCCACCCTTGCTTTGCCAAGAGGGCAAAGATTAAAACGCTTGAAATCACGAAAACCCAAACCACCCTGACTTTTAGCTTTACAAAGATCATCTCCATTAACCCAATGAATCTTTACATCCTCAGGAGAGCCGGACCACCAAAACCTTCTTACATATTTGTTAAGTTTATTGCAAAACTTCTGAGAGAGGGCAAAACAGGTCATGGCATAGGAAGGAATAGCTTGGATGACGTGCTTAATGAAAGTTTCTTTGCCAGCTGCATTCAAATCTTTCGTTTTCCAGCCCTGCATCTTAGTAATAGCTTTTTCAATCAAGAACATATAAGCTTCTGATTTGGATCTCCCCCAAAAGAAAGGTAACCCAAGATACTTTGAGTCAGCTCCCATGATTGGAATATTCAGAATATTGCAAATAACCCTTTTAGCATCTTGACTAGTATTGGCAGAGAAACAGATAGATGATTTATCAAAATTAATGAGCTGACCAGAAGCTACACAGAATTGTTCCAAAATGTTCTTTAGATTATGAATCCCACGGTTTTAGTTTGACACAAAAGTAACGCATCATCAGCAAACAGAACATGAGAGAGGAGGGGACATCCCCTTTTGATCTTTAACCCTCTAAACAGGTTGTTCCTAATGCCATTATAGAGCATAACCGAAAGGACATCCATAATAATCAAAAAAAGATATGGGGAGAGTGGGTCACCTTGTTTGAGGCCATGGCAAGGAAGAAAGGAGAAACGATTCTTGCCATTTGCTGTAACCGTATAGGAGACAGCAGAAACAATCTGCATCACCCAATGAATCCACATATCACAGAAACCAATCTTGCTCATAAATGCTTCTAAGAAATCCCATTGGACATGATCATATGCCTTGCTCAAGTCCAGTTTAATAGCAGCAAAGGACTCTTTTCCCCTCATTTTCCTCTTGAGAAAATGGAAAGCTTCATGCGCAACCAAAATATTGTCTTGGATCTGTCTCCCCGGGACGAAAGCTGATTGGTAAGGAGTAATAATTCCATTCAGAAATTTCTTCAAGCGATTGGCCAAAACCTTGGAAATAATTTTCAACGAGAAGTTACAGAGGCTTATCGGGCGAAATTGGGATAAAGATTCAGGGTGGGGTACCTTTGGGATGAGCACAATATTTGTATGGTTTAGTTTCTAGAGGAGAAAACCCCCTTGGAAGAAACTCTTCACTGCCAGACACGTATCCCCTCCGACCTCATTCCAAAATTTTTTAAAGAAAAGACCAAGGTATCCGTCAGGGCTAGGTGCTTTCAAAGCTCCCATTTGAAACACAGCAACTCTTATCTCTTCATCCGTAACTTGTTTAGTGAGAATTCTGTTCATCTCCCCTATAACCGAAGGGGAAATATGGTCAATAGAAGTAGAGAAATCTCTTGGACCATCATCTTCAAACAAGGAAGTGAAATAGTGACCAATCTCCAAATTGATATCATCTTCTAATTCCTTCCAAACCCCATCATGAGCTTTTAGGCGAAGAATTTGGTTCCTTTGCTTTCTTTGAATCAGAATGGTATAGAAGAATTTCGAATTCCTATCCCCATAGTTAAGCCAATTAACCCTGGATCTTTGGTGAAGATACATCTCCTCTCTAGCCATAATAATCTCCATAGTCTTGTGAATGGCATGTTGAACTTGTAAATTTTCAGCAATGGGTGCTAAATTCTAAACATAAGTGAGCTGATCTTTCAGCTCCGCAAGACGGGTCCTGTTATTCCCAAACTCTTTCCTACTCCAGTCTTTTAGTACCTTCTTTAGAGCTTTAAGCCTGAAGCTCCAACGAAACATGGCAGAGCCCTGTACTTGAATAGGCCAATTATCCCTAATTGTTGGCAGACAATTTGGGCTAGTAGTCCACAAAGATTCAAATTTGAAAGCCTTCGAAATAGTGTATGGGAAACACAAAAATTCAGTAGTAAGGGAGAATGATCAGATCCAATAATGGCATCTTGGAATACCTGAGCATAGGGAAACATCACACGCCAGTCTGGATTTGCCAAAGCTCTATCAATTCTCTCGTGAATATTGTCCAGTCCCGATCTATTATTTGACCAAGTATAACTCAAACCCTTGAATTCCAAATCCAAAAGAGAGCAATCCAAAATGAGGTCGTTGAAAGCCTCCAACCGAGAAGAAAATACAGGAAGGCCCCCTCATTTTTCCTTTGAGGAAGAAACCTCATTGAAGTCCCTGATACAGAGCCACAGAGAACATAAAGGACGAGAACAGCTACGAAGATGAGACCAAGCTTGGGCCTTAGTTGCTGCATTTTAAAATTTGATTTTAGCATTTCAAAAATTGATGGAGGGACTTCAAAACGACATCGTTTCATGTATCAATATAGTGCAGTTTTGGAGCTCCTCCATCAATTTTTAGAGTGCTTAAATAACAATCCCAAATTTTATTGTAGGTTATATCCTTTCCTATTTTTTTCTTTTCACATCTTTTGTTTATTTTTTTCTTCATAATTTTTTAGATTAACTATCTGTAAGCAAGAGAAATCAAAAAAATAGAAAACCAAGTTCAGGCTGTATTCAATGATTGATGTTTGCTGTTTACCAAATCAAGCTCCTAAACAAAGGAAATCTCAATGTTACCAACACCCCCAGGGCAATTGACAAAAAACATATCATTTTGATTTGGATTTGTTTGACTTCTTTTCTTAAGCTCAAAAACATTTTAGGGTAAGTATTCAACAACTTAATCGTATGCAAATCAAAATCTATTGCTGGATTTAGATGTTAATTAACACAATAATCTCTAGACAACATTTTCATAGAAATCGAGTTCGTTCAATTTTAACGATAGAACATCAATGATGTTTGAGAATTGACATACAAGTGTTTAACGTGTCTTAATTTAAGTGACGTTGATCCTCTTACAAGTTTCCACCTGTACATGGCAACAGGATGTGTTATTGCTACCCATATTGCAGGAAGGCTCCGTCCTTTCTAAACTCTAGTACTCATTCCGTTCCATTTTTATTGTCCATTTTCGTTTTTCGTGTCATCCTTTCAACGCTTATATCTACCAATCTACAATATTTTTCATAATTTTAAAAACTTTGTATTATAAATCTAATCGAGAACTATCAAATAAGATCCATATTGCATATTTTTGTAGATTCATATTGGAAGATATAAACGTTGAAAGAACGGCACGAAAAACGAAAATAGACAATAAAAATGGAACGGAGGGAGTAATATTTTATGGTGATATCTATTATTGAATGAATGTTAGGTTTTTGGGAGGGAATAAATTGAATGGGGACAAATAATATGTAAAAGGGTTATATTGCAAACCCAATGAGATTCTAGCAATGATCCATAGGATTATACCTCGAACAAATTATGGTCATTAGTTCGTTAAGTATACTAAACTCACCAAGTAAAGGTGTATTATTTGCAAATAAAATGCGTTTATTGTTGCTAAAAAGTCTTCCCATCTTAAAATATTAGACTATCAGTAAGATAAGAGATTGCTAATAAAGGGACAAAAAGAACTTCATCTTGCTTCCAACTGCTAATTTTGCTTTAGGCCTTCAACAAACTTCATCTAGTTTCTAGCCAAGGCAATAACAATGTTACGACATTGAATTAAAGGAGACGGGGATGAGATATGAATTCAAGACCTAATACCTATGAAGAGGCGTCATAAGCAAGTCATTGGGACAATTCTTTCGGTCGGAGCAGAGACTCTTATTTTCAAAAGTTAAAAGGACACTAAAATAGAAATCAAAAGTTTGAGAAAAAAATTAGGAGCAGAGACTCTTATGAATTACTATATCAGTTTAACTCTGTTGAAGTCCCAGCAAGTTGAACAAACTAAACAACAAAAGAAAAATATTTTGTATATTGAGTGTCAACACACGACTCTGATTCTTTACTCATCTCCAGAATAGATCAGAGAATTCAAGAACCGTTTGAAAAGTTTGAGAGTGCTCTCAATTTCACACGAATCCACCCAATTCCGGCTTGTTTCTTTGAGCAAAATTTATTACTCCGGATTGGCAACTAGTAGCTCAAGCAAATGCTAAAATCCATTTTCAAGGAGGGGGAAAAAAAAAGAAAAAAAAAAAAACTAAGTCGGAGGCCTATTACATTTAAGCCCTCCAACAAAAAATTGCAGGCCAAGCCCTTCATGTTCCACCACTACTTAACTGGGCCCCCAACCTCATCCTTCTTGTTGTTGGTAATGTTATGGCTCTCCTCAAATTCCTTGATGAGATCAGGATCAACGTTCTCCTCAGGCTCCCACGTGGCCTCCTCTATATCCGTCCATTTCACCAGATACTCCATCTTCCCTTCTCCCTCCTCCCCTTCCCTCCTCCCCACCACGCACTCCGCCACAGCGTATTCCAGCCCCGCCTCGAAATCCTTCACCATATCCTCCCCGATCGCTACCGCCTTCACCCACTCGTTATCTTCACCGTCCTTCCACTTCACCAAGTACTCAACATTGTCCCCTTTCCCTCTCTTCTCCAATATCTCCTGCACCTCCGCGTACTCGAATATTGCCTCATCCAAAACCTTAATTACATTCTCCAGCCCTAATCTTCTCGCGAATTGCATCGGATTCCCCATCGGGGTCGCCTTCAGAACCTCTCTGGCCAAATCCAACGGCGTCCGTCCTTTGTCGTCCTCCGCCTCGGGGTCCGCGCCCAGCTCAATTAACAGCTTGGCCACACCCGGCTTCACGTAGCCGGCTGCCATGTGGAGAGCCGTCAAGCCGGCGCTGTTTTCTCGGTGGTTGATGTCGGCACCTGCTTCTGCCAGGGCTTTGACGCAGGGCTCGGAGCCGAGGCCGGAGACGAAGAGGAGGGCGGTGCGGCCGGCTTCGTCGACGGCGTCTACGTCTTTGCCGTCGGCGGTGGCGATGAGCTGGTTCAAGGCGGAGTCGTCGGCTTTCTTGGCGGCGGTCCACCAGGGGGTCTCGTATTCGGCGACGACATCGGCTGCGATGTAGTTGGATGGGACCCAGGTAGGGGCGTGATCGTCTTTCCACTCGATTAGGTACTCCATGCCGGTCCCGTTTTGGAGTGCTCTGCTGCCGATAATTTTGTTGACTTCGCCGTATGTCTCGTCTTGGTCGTAGTCTTGGTATGTGGGTTGTGTTTGCTGGTTTTCGAGTGCGGAGGATCTGAGGGTGAAGAGGTCGGTGGAGTGGCGGCGGAGGCGGAGGGATTGGTGGGAGGAGAGTGGAAGTGGGGGAGTGGGGAGGGGATAGAGTTTGGGAGAGAGTTTGAGGCGGGAGAGGGATGGGTTAACGTAGAGGGCGTCCATTTGAAGTTGAAGAAGGGGATGCGATTGATGATGTTCAGAATTCAGAAATGGGGTGGTGGTGGTGGTGTTTGAGTTTCAAAGGGAGGGATTGGGTTCATCGTTGCGATGTGTCTCGTCGTCTGCAATCCGATGCGAAGATAGGAGTTGGATTGGGGGATGGATAAGGAACATCATCCAATCCAGTCATTGGTCCATGCTTTGTTTTTGGATTGTCCCTTTTTAGGAGTACCAAACCAAGCCTGGTTTTACTTTATCCAAAAAAACAAACACTTTGTTTGGTTGTCCTTTTTTAGAGTAACTCTCAACTCTCGGCACAGTTTTCAATAAATCTTTACTAAAGATAGGTACACTACCTTTTTACACTACATAGTACCATTACATCTTATGTGGAGCATATTTCGGATCTCAGAAAAATCCAAAAAAATACTAATAAATTTTAAAATATTGTTTTACGGGGTCCTGAAAAAAATCAGCTCTAACGGATATCGGTAAGTATCATTTCTAGATTTGTAGTGACGAAATTGCGCAGATGAACAATTTCATCCCTACGAATCAAAAAGTAATACTTACCGATATCCTTTGGAGCTGATTTTTTACAGGATCTCATAAAACAATATTTTAGAATTTATGAATATTTTTTTGAATTTTTATGAGACTCGAAATAGGCCTCATATAAAATGTAGTGTAACTATGTAGTGTATGTAGCATCTCTCATAAATCTTTCTCTCTCCACTCATTATCACTCCAACTCTCAAAAATAACTTTCTAAAAGTTGAACCAAACAAAGTGAAAGGTGATTACAAATTGAGAAATGCTAAGTGCAAAGAAAATATGCAAATAAACGACCCTTAAAGTGTACATGAACGGCTCAGATGCACTGTACAATGAATCTGGGCCGTTCATGTACACTTTAAGGGTCTTTTCTTTATATATTTTCTTTGCACCTAGCACTCCTCTTACAAATTCTTTCCACCTTTGGTGAAAAATTCATTATGGAAACTGATATTTTTTTTATTGATAGCGTTTCACTTTTAAAGCGAAATTATTAATAACTTATTGAATCGAAAAAACTGATCGATCGATTCAGTTTTTAGTCGGAGTGATGGCGGAATTTTTTCAGACTGAACCGAAATCGATTCGGTCTCGGTTTCTTGTGATTTTCACCCGATTGAACCAAACCAAACCAACCTACTATATATATATTTTTAATATATATTTTATATTAAAAAAATACATAAAATGTTTTTATAAATATATTTTTACATATATACACTTTAAATTAAATAAAATTTTAATATTTCGGGCAGACCGAAATCCCATACCAAATCGAACTCAACTTCGGTCGGGATCGGTCCTGGATATATTTGGACCGAACCGAACCGAACTGAAATCACCCCTAATGAAAACAAAAAATGAATCCCTACGTACGGTCAATAGTCAACTCACGATGCACGTTCATTGAAAAATGATTTTCAAGCTTTACAACCCATTGAAGTCTTTACAAAATAAATACTCCTTCCATATCAATTTTTTTGGCTTCGTTTTATTCTAACCGGATAAAGTTACTTAAATCTTTGGATTTTGTTAATGTGTGCCCCTAAGGCACATGATAATATACTTGATAATGTTCATTAAATGATGTCAATTAAATTCCACTATTATAGAAAGTAATGAAAGTAGTTGACATGTTGGATAAAGAGTAAAAATTTATTTTGGAGACCAAAATACCCCTTAATTTTTCCCTCCACTCTATTTTGTTTGTGTTCCATCCTTTTTTATTTATTTAACTGGGATAAACAAATTCAATATTTTTACAACAAATTTAACCTGAAATTACCGAAGACATTGAAGAATCATGGGGAAGCGAATCCAAGAGTGTAAAAATGCAAATATCAATTGAAAGAACGTGTTTGTACGTTGGTGCACATACAGTGCTTGTTCTCCTTCGTTTTTTTTTTTTTTTAAATACTTTTGAACGTTTAGATGTTTTTTTTTTAAATCGCATTTATTATTTTGCCCTAAATTTTTCTGGATTTGGGTTAAAGAATGGGTTTTGAAATTTATGTTGAATATTTTGGAAAATATTTGGGTAAAAGTCAAGAAGAAGGTAAAAGGGCAAAATAAAAAAGGAGGGAACCCAAATGAAATGAAGTGGAGGGAAAAATTAATGGGTATTTTGGTCTCCAAAACAAAATTTACTCTTCAAACAATATTCCAACTACTTTCACTACTTTCTATAATAGTGCGGTTTAATTGACTTCATTTAATAAACATTATTAAGTGCCTTATTATGGAGTATATGTTTTAAGGGCACACATTAACAAAATCCTAAATCTTTTAGTTGATGATATATTTCATATAAAATATGAATATTGTTTAATAAATCTCAATAAATTATATTAAAAATAGTTTTTCAATCACATAAAATTCATAAATTAAAAGATATTATTAATTTAAAAGTGATACGAAGTCTGTTGGCCCCGAACCTAAACATGCACTTTTTTTCTTTGGAAAAATGACGGCCAATGACGTGTTTTAATAATTAATACCCGCCAAGAACTTTTTTAGCATTAACAAATATTTTTAGCTTATCCTTGGTAGATATTAATTATCAAAACACGACATGCACCGTCATTTTCCCGTTTTCTTTTGCCAAAAGTAAGAAACCAAAACCTGGACTTGGGTTCTTGAAAGTTTGTCTGACCCAACCCAAGCCAGCCTCATAAATAATGGGTCAATTGAAAATTTTGTACACGACGTAACATTATAGTACAATCCATGGATTTTGGCAATGCCGAAACGCTATACTTTGACCTTGTTCTTTTTATAACTTAAGTGTTCCGGCTAGCTCTCGCGCATCTCGACTAATCTTGAGAAATCAATTCTACAACCCACTTGCGGAAGTCTCAATGAAAACCAACTTTATAATGGACTGGTCCCAAAAGAATTAATAACACCTAAGAGGTTTCAAACATGAAATCTTAAAAGGAAACAAACTCTTAAACCCCAAAGACATGAATACTAGGCCAACCACTTGGAGTTTATACTTTGACATTGTTGTTAGATTTTGTTATCCTTTTTATTTCCTTAAGATAAGAAAAAGTCAAAATAGGTTATCTAAAAGTCTCATCTTAGACTTTTCAAAGTTTTTCAAGTTAATACATACACATACATTTTGGTTCACAACCCAAGATTAGAACAACCTCAATTAATTGTCTCAAGTCCTCACTGAAAATAATCTCCAATGGCGCCCATGCCATCTCTCTTGTCATGTTTTGTAGCAGTGGTAGATGGGATGATGGCACAACCTGGTTCTCTTGTAGTTGATCAGTTTAAAAAGGAGGATGCAATGAATTATTTAGAACGGATAGTCTTTATCGCATGGTACATTTGGAAGGCGCGAAATGAGGTAGTTTTCAACTCGGGTCATCCTAACCCAGAGTGGACTATGAGGAGAGCCCTTGAGGCCTTCCGTGAATTTTCAGATGTAGTGGTACCTTCCTGTTTCCACATGGATAACCCAAATGTTGAGGGCTTTATTTCCCAATGGAGGGCTCCGGAAAATGGGTGTTTTAAGCTAAATTGTGATGCAGCAGTGGGAAAGAATGGAAAGGAAGCGAGTGCAGCAGTTGTAATCAGGGACAGCAAGGGCATCCTTGTGAATGGTTCAACTGGTTTGCTTAGCGTTTTGTTGCCCCTTCAAGGGGAATTGGTGGCTATTCGCCAAGCGTGCGGCATGATTTCAAATTTGGGATATATATCAAAATGCGCTTGTCGAATCGAACTCTCAGGTTGCCATCAAATTGAGTGCATCCGAATTGGTCCCTCCTTGGGAAGTCTCTGCAGTGGTTTTGGACGTCAGGAGGATGCGAGAAGATTTGAACATTAGATTTGAATGGGTAAAGAGGACAGCTAACAGGCTCGCTCATGTGATGGCTAAGAAGGGTTTGAAGGGTTTGCTTCCTAGAGATTGGTGGTGATTCCTCCAAATTTTGTATCCTCTGATTTAGCTAGAGATCTTCTCCCTTTTGTGTA
Source organism: Rhododendron mucronatum var. ripense (assembly GCA_019656295.1). NCBI lineage: Eukaryota > Viridiplantae > Streptophyta > Magnoliopsida > Ericales > Ericaceae > Rhododendron > Rhododendron mucronatum. The sequence continues at coordinate 1,706,255 of BPLT01000072.1, read as the reverse complement.
AGCCCTGTGGGCGTTTTTTATTATCAAAAAAAAAAAAAAAAAACCTGGTTCTCTTGTCTATATTTCATTCAAGGATTTGAGAAGGATGGAATATAAATTAATCACAATGCAAACATATCTTAAATTTTTGGAGCCAAAGCATTTCATCCTTTATATAGGTACCTCAATAAATCCCTCTACAAGTTCTCAATCCAAATATACAATCTGCGAAAGTGTCACTATTGAGCTCTCCATCGGCATGGGCCCTTAATTTATTGGCTCGATCTCAATTTGCTGTCAAACCCCAATAAAATCAGACTGAAGCCTCCTTATTAGTAATAACCAAAGACGTACGTACGTAGGATATCGTGTGCCGCAATGGAAAGTGCAACCATAAAGACGAAAACGTACGTTGGTCATACCATCTCTATATGTATATCTCAAATTCTGTGATACATGGAAATTCTTGGTGCTTCGCTAGCTGTCTCTTAATTAAGCATTAACGGGTCAAAATCGCCCATCTCTTTCATTACAGCCATTTAACAACTAGTCACATTACATCCATTTAACAACTAGCCACATAACCCAGGGTTTGGCCAAGTGGGCATAGGAAACAATACCACAATACTTCCCACGCCCAACAAATTACCCCAAAAATGTTCTCAAAGAAAAATCAATAGTTCAAATTCACAACACCATTAATCTGAACTATTGATTTCTTTTTCAGGGCATTTTCGGAGTAATTGTTAGAGGTACTCGCAATTATTGAAAATAATAAGTGGTTAATTATCCCCATGAGATCACATGTTCGAATGCCATAGAAATTAAACATTTCAAACCTTGAGGTCACTAGAAAATTTGTCCAAATATTAACTTAAAGGTGCCTAAATTAGTTGAGGCACACAGGTGTCCGGACATCCGATTATCAAAAACCAATCAGAGCCAAAGCAAAGGAATGGCAAGTAGTAATAAAGAAAATAATTATATTTAACAACCGCGTTACAGTCAACTTTAATATCAAGATAATGACCCCAAACAACATTCCCTTAACGGAGGATTTTCACATCAGAGCCGTTTTAATTAAATCTTCTGTGGGGCGAACTTCTGAAGGTTCCTCCAATGATGGTGTGATTGGTTGGTTGGCCAGGCCACGATGGAAGTGCAAACTGTAAAAAGACTTCTCTGGGTGGCAATGGTGGTGGGTGGGTTGGCCAAATACTCAAGTTGGGGATATTCCCGTGTGTTGCGTCTGTAATCACGGTTTCCCCCAACCAGAAATTGACAGCGCCATCAATCCCGCCCGCTCATTTCATCAAGCCAACGCGCTTGTATCTTGACATTGTATTCTTCTTTTTCTCATGAGACTCTCTCTCTCTCTCTCTCTCTCTCTCTCTCCATTTTTTAGCTAATTTTTCCCAATATCTTTATGATTTTTACATTAGGAAGGGAGTTTCATAATCTTCTGGGTCAAACCCTACGTTTACTCAAGCAAATGCCGAGGGAAAATGATCATTTTTTTTTTAAATCATGCCAAGGAAAATGATCGCGACACAGTTGTACGACACAGATCTAGATATATATAAATGTTTTCGGAACAGTATAATTTTTGTGAGTTGTGCTTCTACCTTGTGTAGACGTATGCTTTGGACAACTCTGTTTGTATCTGTGGCCATATAATTGCTCAAACGATAAATAAGATTTCTTAGCCCTCCTCTCAAAGTAAGGATTCATGGATTTTCTCTTAATTTGAGAGTAATGTAACTAACTTTTTTTAAGGAAAAAACAGAATGTTTTTTCTTGTAAATGGTTGTTTGTTTTAGAATACGAAATATAGAAGGTCATTTCGAATAACAATAAGTAAACTATTTCGTATCAAATAACGACAAGAACCATGCTTGAAATATCAAATCTGAAAATAGCTCACTTTTTATAGTATAACAACATAATTTTATGTGACACAACATACGAAAAATAAAAATAAAAATAAAAAATACTACTACTACTTAAGTGAAGCAAGAAATTATATGCCATCTCAAACTTCAATTTGTAATGAAAAACCTAAATCTTTTTTGCGTGACATTTTGCAACTGTTTACTTTTTGCATTGCAGTTTCACTAATCAGCAGCTATAATTTTGCAGGGGGTTAATACCTCCGAAGGTTTCAGAATCAAAACCTCTCAAAATTTAATTTTTTGGGACCAATTCATTTAGAGCTTTGGTTGTAATTAGGATATCGGTAAGTGGGCGGTGGAATTAGTCTCCAAAGTTAGTCGAGGTGTACGTAAGCTGAACCGAACACATAAGTTATTAAAAAAAATTGCATTAAGCTTTTTGCAACTATTTTTCAAATGGCTAGTGGGGGTGAATATAACTTAAAAAATAAGTCTAGGTACACTACATCTAACCGCTACATCATCCACTATATTTTTTGTAGAACCCACCATGGGTCCCAAAAAAATACAGAAAAATGTTCATAAATTCTAAAATAATATATTATGGGGCCCTGTAAAAAATTAGCTCCAACAAATATCGATAAATATTATTTCTTACTTTGTAGGGGCCAAACTGTACAGTTGAGCAGTTTCGGTCCTACAAATCAAGAAATAATACTTACCGATATTCGTTGGAGCTGATTTTTAACAGGACCCCATAAAATATTATTCTAAAATTTATGGACATTTTTATATATTTTTTTGGAACTCGGGATGAGCCCTACAAAAAATGTAATAAATAATGTAGTAGATGAATGGTAGTGTATGTAGCATCTCTTAGATTCATATAAATGGCTTCCTCTCAGTTGAAAAAAATAATAATAAAAGCCTTGACTAACCCACCACACCACACCGCGTATGTTCCATATATGCAGCCTCAACCGTCAACCCCACTTCCCGTAATTCCCCATCAACTTACATATATATATGAACGTGATCATCTCTACCACTACCAATTACGGAGTTTATTTATTCAATAACCATTACTGGCCTTACAAAACTTCGCACACAGTCACTCTCTCTCTCTCTCTCTCTCTCTCTCTCTCTCGGTCGGTGAAAATGGGGCTAAATTCAGGGGAACCCGCAACAACGTGGTACCTTTGTCTTGCCATTGTTTACATTTTAGCGGCGGCGGGCAGTGTAGGCGCTGAGGATCCCTATAGATTCTTCACTTGGAATGTCAGCTATGGAGATATCTATCCCCTTGGTGTTCGTCAGCAGGTAGTTTTTTTTTTTTTTTTCTCTGAAATGGTTTTTTCTTTTTTTGATCTATAGTGTAACATGCGTATTTTAGTTAGTAAGTACAGCTGGCTAGAGATTTCATACGTACACAAACGCATATTATAATAAGCAATATATTGTACTCAATAAATATTCCGTTACACTCTTCATGTGGAGGGAAGATTTGAAAGATAAAAGTACTTGAGCCCAATAGAACAGTAACAATGGGTCGTAATTTGATTCTGTTAAGAGATTAATTAATTAGTTCATTAACTGTGTTCGTGTGTTTTTATTTGTATATATGCAGGGAATTCTTATAAATGGACAATTTCCTGGTCCTGATATATACTCTGCTACGAATGATAACCTCATTATTAACGTGTACAATAGCTTGCCAGAACCTTTTCTCATCTCTTGGTCAGATCTCTCTCTCTCTCTCTCTCTCTCTCTCTCTCTCTCTCTCTCTCTCAAATACTCCATTGTATACTCCAGGTGTATGTAACTGCACTATGGAATCGTGATCAGTACATGATCCTGAGGATTGTTAGGATTAGGACTTGGTGTTACTTTGGTCCAGAAAAGAGGCCAGGAGTGGGTATGGTACGTACGTACATGAGTTTACAATTACGAAAAGGAAAGAAAAAGAGCGTGTCATAGATATATATACATATGCATTGATAGATAGATAGATAGATAGATAGATAGGAGTACGTACGTACGTCTTTTGGGAATGTCTTTCTCGATCGACATGGATGGCTTTTACGTGGAGGAACATATACATATGTATATATATATATATATATATATGCAACTGAACTGTTAAGGTGGGAAACCGTCGCTATTGGCCTTGTTTGGGAAGAGTCACTAAGCCGTGCTTTTTTAATTGTCAAAGAAAGAAAGTAGGAGATGCAAGGGAAGAATTTCAGCGTTTGGAAATTACATATATTAGCCTTGTGAATTTCTCACAACATTTTGAGCCTTTTGATTTTTACCCAACGAGATATGAATATTGTAGATTTAGACCTATAAAAACTAGCAAAAAATTAGATTCTAGACCAATAAAAAGTTTCCAACGTGAAAAATGATACCAATTCTATAAAAAAACATAAGCCATTCCATAGCTTCGAAGGGGGCTGGGGTCCCTGACTAGTCCCTGTACTATAGTGGATCACTATAAGGGTATAGTGCGCAATTCGAGCCGTCTATCTCAATTATTAATGGCTGAGATTTCATCTCGACAATAGATGACTCGAATCTGCAGGAGCCAAGATAAAATATGAACCATTGACTATCGATGTGGAACGCTCGAATCGCACACTAGTACTGTAGTGCACCCTTACTCTACGGGGACGCCATGTCCGCTTTAGAGGTAATGCTACGCTACTAATCTAATCTCCACACTAAATGATGAATGAAGTATGATCTTGAAATATTTAAATGCAGATCATAAATGTGAATGCAAGAGCATGAGACGTTTGTTCTCCTTTTCATTTTTCTCTGCGCTTTTCCACGAGATATTTGTTGTCCTTTATCTTCTTTTCTTTTCCTCTGTAGATTTATGTGTTTGAATGAGAAACATACCTTTCTTTTTTCTGAACACATAATGAGAAACCATATATATGCGGTTCCGCAGACAACCAATTAAACACTTCAAATTTTAATCTCATAGTTTCTGAACAAATTTTTATGATCCAAACCGTTCAATGTGTGCAGAATGTGATTTTAAGGATGTTTGTGAGAAATTAGCAAAAATTTTGATCAGGAAGTTCTTATTTTGAGCAGTTTTTAATTGAACCGTTTATCAAATCTAAGCTAAAAACTGCTTAGATCAAACCCTTCCCCGGTCTTTTTTTTTTTTTTTTGCTGATTTCTTGTGAATACCCTTAAAATCACGTTCTAATCACATTGAGCGGCTCGGATCATTAAAATTTTATCAAGAACTATGAGGTGTTTTTTTAGATGTCTAATTAGTTGTCCCCGAAACCGCCCTGATATATATACACACACCTATCTTAAACGGTAAAATTGGCCTCCTATTCCTAACAGTCCCATTCCATCCCTGCTGGAGTTTTGTAATAAGCTGCCAGAAGGTGCATGCATGTCTCTCTCAACTAGATGGATATTGACAGGTCATGTATCAATAAAAGTACGTAGCAGGATTGATGGATTATAATATTACTTTCAGGGACATGGGGACTCTTTTCAAATAAACGCGTAGCTATGAACCTTATTTAAAAGGGTTTCATAAAAATGGACCATTTTGATGATTTTAAAAGTTCGTAGTTCCGTCAAGTCACTTTTTTGACGTGCCACATCCCGATATTCAAATTGTGGAAAAAATTAGTATGAGGTGCCCCATCCCTTGGGCTAAAGACCTGCAGCGCTTCTAGTTTACTCTAGAAGTGAGCATCAGGACACAAGTGTTAGGCTCGTATCCTGTGGATTATATGTGACTAAATACTAATAAACCCGCCAACCAACAGGAGTACAGGACTGATGTCCATTTTTTCGATTATGCGGTTACTTAACCTAAATTTCGCCTCTTGAAAATTACTAATAACAATTGGCTTACGGAATCTTCACAAGTTGGCTTACGGAACCAAGTATTTTGTGTGGCCTAATATAACACAGGAATGGAATACAACATAGGAAGAACTCGTACCAGGATGGAGTTTATGGAACCACATGCCCCATTCCTCCAGGGAAGAACTTCACTTACACATTGCAAATGAAAGATCAGATTGGCAGCTTCTTCTATTTCCCATCTCTTGCTTTCCACAAGGCTGCGGGTGGATTTGGAGGCATTAGGATTCTCAGCAGGCCACTCATTCCTGTCCCATTTCCAGAACCAGCAGCTGATTACACTCTACTCGTCGGAGATTGGTACAAAAAAGATCACAAGGTAAATTAAATCCACCAACCCATGTCAAATGCGTAACAACAAAGAGAAGGCTAAATTTGTGTTTTGATACTACCTATTATACCGATACTGCAGATGTTGAAGGCCATTTTGGACCGTGGCAAAAGGCTTCCTTTCCCTGATGCCATCCTGATCAACGGCCGCGGACCCAATGGTGCATCTTTTACAGTTGAACCAGGTAACTGCTGAGTCAAAAGTTAACCGCTAACTATTGATGCTTCCAATTACATACATATCAGCATAATATACTGATGAGTGTTTTTTTGGTATGCATTAGGAAAAACTTACAGGCTTAGAATATCCAATGTGGGACTCCAAAATAGTCTCAATTTTCGTATTCAAGGGCATAATATGAAGTTGGTTGAGGTTGAAGGGACTCATACTCTGCAAACCACCTTGTCCTCCCTCGACGTCCATGTAGGCCAATCCTACTCTGTGTTAGTTACAGCAAACCAATCGCCTCAGGACTACTACATTGCAGTTTCCACTCGTTTCACCAACAAAGTCCTCAACGCCACCGCCATACTTCACTATAGCAACTCTGCCAAGCCAGTGTCCGGTGTACCACCCAGTGCACCCACCACAGTCGAGTGGTCCCTAAACCAGGCTCGTGCCATCAGGTTCTCCCCTTATACTGTAGTTCATCCAGTTTGTCCTAACACCATAATTTGACATCCGTACGCAGTCAGTGTGACATGTCTCAAAACTAAAAAAATTTCTGGGTTATCAGATGGAAATTGCATGATTTCAATCCATAATTAGTCTGTAACTCAAACAACTTGACCAATTGTTACAGGACAAACCTTACAGCAAGTGGGCCAAGACCTAACCCACAGGGCTCTTACCACTATGGTCTTATAAACATCACCAGAACTATCAAACTGGCTAATTTAGCAGCTCAAGTCAATGGCAAGCAGAGATATGCAATTAACAGAGTCTCCTTCGTCCCTGCCGACACACCCCTCAAGCTTGCAGACTATTTCAAGATCAAAGGAGTTTTCCGCGTTGGTAGCATACCTGACAACCCCAATGACGCAAAAGTGTACCTTGACACATCAGTCATGGGCGCTGACTACAGAGCTTTTATCGAAGTTGTGTTTGAGAACCGTGAGAGCATTATACAAAGCTGGCACCTTGATGGGTATTCTTTCTTCGTGGTTGGGTAAGAGCATCCTTCCACCCATCTTAACATAGCTGACGTAGTGGCATACCAACGGAGTAAATACTGAACTGGGACGTTTTCGTTTTTTGCAGAATGGATGGGGGCCGATGGACTCCTGCTAGTAGGAAGCAGTACAATCTAAGAGATGCAGTTTTCCGTTGTACCACACAGGTGGACGATTAATTCTCCATGTCTTTGCAAGTAGTTGACAGTGTTTGAGAGTGAAAATCAATATTCTGCACAAAAACAAATACTAAAGAACCTAATGTTCAGAATAACATTAACTCAAAGCATGGTTGGTGTTGCAGGTGTATCCAAATTCATGGACTGCTGTTTACATATCACTCGACAATGTTGGAATGTGGAATCTAAGAACAGAGTTTTGGGCACGCCAGTATCTCGGACAGCAGTTTTATCTGCGCGTTTATACCTCATCTCAGTCTGTCAGGGATGAATACCCCATTCCAAAAAATGCCATTCTTTGCGGTAGAGCAGAAGGCAGGACCCCATGACCAATTGCATGAAGCTTCTGAAGATGATGATTAACCTATACAAGTCTATAATGACCTGAACAAATGGTCATATTTTTAGCCCAGGAATGAATCTGGTAACTGTTATTTGGATTTGTTGTAATGTGACTGAATAAATCCGCAACACATACATCTTGTAGTGATTCTTCCTCAATAACAGTAGCAAATGAACCTACACGAGATCCATTAGTTTGAAATATATATATATGTGTGTGTGTGTGTGTGTGTTCCTCATCATCTGCAAACACTACAACAGAGTGTTGGGTAAAATACCCGATCATCCACACAACGGAAGCGTAACGAAAAACAAACACACACACGAAAGAGACACAAGATTACGTAGTTCCCCAAACTCGGGTACGTCCACGGAGGGAACAACTTCCACTAATATTGAATGAGTACTGTAGAAACTTTATATCCATCTCAAAACCAATTGGCAATGAGTGGAGAGAGGTCCCAAATGTTATTAAGTGATTCCCCATTCCACACCCAAGCAATGTGGAACTCTATTTTCTTAACATCCCCCCTCACGTGCAGCAGCATTTGAGGTCTGTCACGTGTGGCCACTTTTGGGTCCTATCATCGGGTGTGGATTGTAAATTTTATATAATATGAGGTGAAACGGGTCCCGCTCTGATACCATGTAGAAACTTTATGTCCATCTCAAAACCAATTGGCAATGAGTGAAGAGGTCCCAAATGTTATTAAGTAATTCCCCATTTCACACCCAAGCAATGTGGAACTCTATTTTCTTAACAAGTACAATGAGATACAAAATACCCTACTCAAGCTCTGGGTATTTTTATCTCTCCCACACTCACCAATATTCTCACCCACAATTTTCTCTCCGTTGTAACTCACATGCACAAAGAAAGTATTGACTTTGCTTGGTGATCTCTGCCTTTTTTCACACCACACACACACGGCACAGCAGGCCCTATAAATAGGCATGACATAAGGCTAGCACAAGAAAACCTCTTGAACTGCCGAGAAGTATCTGGATGCAGCACAACAAAGGCTTCTTGGAACCAATTAAACACCACCGCCGGCTTAAGCACTTCCAAAGCACAATAACTTAAGCAAATAAATGCATCAGCCAACAAACAATATTCCTTTTCTTTTTCTCTTTCACATGGGCAAAACCCAACACAGAGATCGCATAGAAGACCACAAATCATTTAACTTAGTACGGCTTTCTATCTGCTAATCCAATCTTGGACACGAAAGCATTTCAATAACTGCTGATTCCTGTAGTATGGACCACAATCAAATGTTTACAGCGAAAGTATTAAACTAAACAAAAGCGGCCAATAATCACAATCACATACAGGGAACTTATTGGAAGAAAGCATAATTACAACCATCTGGCTTTTCACCAAAGTTTGGACACGCCATACTCATATTTACTACAGAAGCCCTTAATCGTTAAATATGCCCACAGACTCGCAAAACTGCAGCCTCATTCAAAGTGAAACTACGGAATTTGTCAGCCATTTTGTTCGGAGATGCAAGAGTTTCACTCTGAAATCTGCGTCTGCAAATCAGGAGGGAGTCCAAAACGAAAACCAATCAAACCAAAAATCAATTCTAAAATCTACATTACTTCAACAGACTAAGGCATTAATGAAGTTAATAGCATTAACTCTTTCATTGATAACTTAATCTTATAAGACAGATGAAAGATGGGCTTTATCTGAGGGTTTTCAAACATACAAGGAATTAAGTAATTAAGAAAGAGCATGATTATTCTTTAGAGCAAAGTCCACTTTGACCCCCTGTGATTATCGCCATGTGCGGATATCCCTCTCATGGTTCAAAACTAAGCACATAATCTACCTGTGGTTTTGAAAATGTGCAGATAGACCCCCTGCCGTCATGTTTTCCATCCATATTAACGGACAAAGCATTAAAAGACCGATATACCCTCATCGTGTCCATTGATTCTTTCTTTTTTTTTTAAATCTAATCACACCATCCCTCATTTAAATCCAAACCGTTGATATTGTAAATTTTGACGAGTACTACATCTATGCTAAAATTCAAGTCAATCAAAAAATGAAAAGCCCATGATCGAATTGATTTTTTTATGAAATTAAATTTTCAAATTTGAATTTACTAAAAATTAGATCACTGGGTTATTGATACCTGATCGAGATGATTTTTTACAGAGATACTCTATTCTTTATTTAATAGATTATGAACAACTCAGATTACATTCTAGAGGCGTGTGAGATACACCTCCGTTAATATGGATGGAAAACATGATGGTAGAGGGTCTATCTGCACATTTTCAAAACCACAGGTAGGTTATGTGCTCAATTTCGAACCATGAGGGTGGTATCCGCACATGGCGATAGCCACAGGAGGTGAAAGTAGACGTTGCTCTATTCTTTAACCAGTGAGCTGGAAATAAAGGTGCAGTTTCTTTTCACCTAGGATGCCACGATTACAAACCATCTCAACAAACAGCATGAAATGACAGCGTAGTCTAGTTAGGCAATAAACCTCTACTGCAAGGGGCACCCAAAAGCCTCCCCTAATGTCCCAGGGATCGATGGAGGTAGATGACAAGTGACAACTAATAGTACCACCAACATTTTTGAGATTACACCTTTCAAGACTATGAACTATTTGCCTACAAGATTTTGGGTATTAGCCCCATGTCTGCAGCTATCCATAATTAAAGAATGCTTTTAAAACTGCAATGCAACCATCAAATCCCATTGATAGTTACAAATACCATGACCCAAACCCAACAGATCAAATAATTGAGGCCCAACGGAAGGGGTAGACCTCAACCGCCATCCTCCCTAGCATGCTTGCAAATCAAGTGACTCAAGATACAACACAAGGCACAAAGATGGGAACAGTATGCGAAACAACTTAGTGACGGTTTATGGCCACGATCCTTCAGAAAGCAAACACTCAAGTAGAACATGTCAATATAACTGCAACTGAACTTGCTGAAGAAGGTTTTCCATTGCAACTATACAAACTGATGTGGAATTCCAACTTGTATTCCAGAAAATATTTCGACGAGAAGATCACAGGATTTTACACATTATATTTGGCTGATGTTCGAAAAACTTAGTAAGAACCCTTAAATGATGGGTTATTATTCTAACTAGGAAAGCAAAGCTTAAAATAAATTAATAATGTGATGTACCATACTCATATTGGAAACCAATACTAGGAAAGTAAACGTGAAAAAGAAAAGGTGAGACAATAATCTTAGTACACCATAAGAGTGGTGGGTGATAACCTAAGAAAAGACCATCAAAACCACCTTACACATGATTGCCTAAAGGATCAGTAAAGTTTACCTGGTTCAAAGGGTTGTCTGGAGACTTTTTCCAAAGCTTCCATATCATGTCCTTGTACTGGGTGTGAGTAAGACCTGGTTTTTCTTCCTTCAGCCTGGGAAGCTCAGCTTCTTCGAAAGCCTATGAGATATGAATTCAATAGATAACCAACAGATGAAAGGGGAAACTTTCAGTAAGTATTCTGATGACTTCTAACGAAATTTTCAAACCTTATGCATGCAATTTAGCTAGGATCAACATTCATTTAGCGTAGGAATAAAAATTCACAACCATACCAACACCTTTTTAAGTTTTTTCCGTCCATCCCACAATTAAATTGCATGTAGTTTCCCATGCTCATTCTTGTTTCTAATTAGCAAGAACAATAATTCCTTATTAGATTTAAGGTACAATGCCGATGTTGGATATCTTTATTGAATTCTTAAATGTATGATCTCTTTAATCAATTTTCCCACAATTCGTAACAAGGTATGCCGATATTTAGGTTGCATCTCAGTCTAAGCCAATCACCCAACAGGGCCAACAGAGACAATGCAAAGTGGTCAAGTCCTGATTAAGAAAGAAACTGCAACTCCGCTAGGTTACGAGCTTTCTTGCTCAACTGCAAGACCGGACTAAGACATTTCAATTAAAGATCTTCAGTACATATCCCGCGACTTACAGAATTGTGAGGCACTGGATATTAAGAATGACCAAATTTCTTGTCCAACTTCCAACCTAAAGAAGCTGGAATCGACATGAAAGCGCACTACATGAAAGCGCACTATGTGTTCAAAATAGATAGCTCCACAATTAATTACTGAATGCTATATAGGTTGAATTTCCAATTCAGTGTGTACCAATGCAATAACAATCCGTTATATTTATAGCAGAACGTCTTTATTATAGGAATTGCATCAGTAAATCCAGTACAGTGGAATTATAGAATACATCAACCAACATGTGTACAGTCCACACAACAAAAATAACAAAATTATAATCAAACGTGCAATTTCATGATAAAAAAAACGCACCTTGAACGATGCCTTGAGTCTCCTTTCGGGATGCCTATCCACAGGCAAGGTATCCGCAACCACCATCTTCGCAATCGCATCCTCAACCGATCTCGCCTCGATAATCGAATCATCGCGATTGGTATTAGCAACAAGTACAATCTTCTCATACTCCTCCTCTCCCTGAGTCCGGCTCTGGCGCCGCTTGGCCTCCTCTGCTCTCTTGGTAAGCTGCGCCTGCTCCTCCTCGCGCCGGCGCCTGAGCTCCGCCTCGGTGACCTTGGGGACTGGGATGGACACGCGCGTGGCCTTCTTGTCGGGCTTCTTGCCAGCTTTCTCGAGCTCCTTCTCCTCGAGCTCGGCGATCCGGCGCGCCTCGGCTTTGCGAGTGGCGGCCTCGGCGCGCTTCTCTGCCTCCTCCTCGCGCTTCTTGGCGGCGCGCGACTTTGCGCCCTCGGCTTCGCGCCAGTACTGGTCCTCTTTCTCCCGGGACTCGCGCTCTTTGCGATCGGATTCGGTGGCGTTCTTCCGAGCCCTAGCCTCCTCGGCTTTGCTGTTCACGCCCAGTTTCTTCGGCATATTCTCTCTCTCTCTCTCTCTCTCTCTCTCTCTCTCTCTAGATTGATCGAAGTTGCGATACGTACGCTTGGAGCCTGGAAGTATGAGTTTGGGGATTGGAACGAGATTCGATCGATGCTTCGACGGTAGAATAGCTGGTAAGGAGGGCTACCAGGGTCCGTATCGGATTTATATGAATCCAATTTGAGTCACGATTTTGTTTTTTTTAAAACATCCCTCCAACTATCCACTAGATTTTTACTTAGTTCTCAAACTATCAAAATATTTTATTTAGTCCTCCAACTATTGGCTTGCATTTTATTTAGTGCTTCTGTTAAGTGTTCCGTTAAGTGTCAAACGGCCGGGCAACATTTTGTTTTAAAAAAAAAAATTCCAACCACTAATTTGCAATCCTATGGAGTAGAAACGTGATTATGAGAGCCGTAGAGATAAAATTTGATTATGTCTCTTTAGAATAATATGATCAGAATAATAAGATCTTCACACCCATTCAAACGGATTAAAATTTGAGCACTTAATTTTTTCGGACGGCAACGTTGTTTAAAAAAAAATTTCCAACCACCAATTTGCAATTCTATAGAATAGAAACTTGATTATGAGAGCTTTAGAGACAAAATTTGATTATGTCTCTTTAGAATAATATGATCAGAATAATAAGATCTTCACACCCATTCAAACGGATTAAAATTTGAGCACTTAATTTTTTCGGACAGCAACGTTTTGTTTTAAAAAAAAAAGTTTCCAACCACCAATTTGCAATCTTATGGAATAGAAACGTGATTATGAGAGCCTTAGAGACAAAATTTGATTATGCCTCTTTAGAATAATAAGATCTTCATATCCATTCAAACGGATTAAAATTTGAGCACTTAATTTTTTGAGACGGTTTATATATTAAAAAATATAGTTAAAAAATTAAGTGCTCAAATTTTAATCCGTTTGAATGGGTGTGAAGATCTTATTATTCTGATCATATTATTCTAAAAAGACATAATCAAATTTTATCTCTAAAGTTCTCATAATCACGTTTCTACTCAATAGGATTGCAAATTGGTGGTTGGAATTTTTTTTTTTAAAACAAAATGTTGCCCGGCCGTTTGACACTTAACGGAACACTTAACGGAAGGACTAAATAAAATGCAAGCCAATAGTTGGAGGACTAAATAAAACATTTTGATAGTTTGAGAATTAAGTAAAAATCTGATGGATAGTTGGAGTGATGTTTTAAAAAAAAAACTCTTTTTATATTGATATTGATATGTATCATATTGTCAAATAGTTATAAATAATTTATAACTTAGGTGTAAAATTATAATTATTTACCATATGTTACATATTTATTAATTTTTTTATTTTTTAAAATATCTCACGGTCTGGTTTGAATAATTCGCAATTTTCAAATGAAAATTCAATGTTAAGTCGTATCTTATGATTTTTTTATTTTCGAATTCGTGTCCTGACTATTAATCCACGGACAAAATCCAAAAGTTACAGATCGATTCGGTTTGGACCGGTTCTATGGTTCATTGGATTTTTTGTGCAGCCCTACCTAATATTGTGAAACAGGAATTGTTTTTCAAGGAAAATAAAATACTCCGGAAAAAAAAAAGGGCTTTCTGCCTTCTTGTTGTTTGAGCTGGACCTAGTTTACTGAAATTGGGTTGGTCCAAAACACGTCCTGAGCCATCCTTTTTCTTACTTCGAAAAGAGACAATTCCGCCTTTCAAGTCTTTTCGACCCAAGACACGACCCGCAAGGGGAAAAAACCCGAATAAATGGAAGTTTAGTATATAATTTGGGGTACTTAAATATCAATAAAGCTATGAGTACATATGAGCTTATATATATTATGTACATATGAGATTTGTAGGGTTCACTTTGGATCCCACGAAGATGATACGAACCGTCCGTTATTTTCGAGGGGAATAAAATACTAGTACTATGAAACGGGAATTGTTTTTCGAGGGGAATAAAATACTCCGTAAAATAAAAATTAAAATAAAAGGCTTCTACCTTCTTGTTGTTTGACTTGGACCTAGTTCGCTGAAATTGGGTTGGTCCTTACTTTAAAAAGAGATAATTCCATCTTTCGGATCTTTGCGACCCAAGACACGACCCAAAAGGGGAAAAATCCGAATAAATGGAAGTTTAGTATAATTTGGGGGACTTAAATGTTGGTCCTTCATCACGCATCCACTTATGTTTTCATCCCCGGCTATTTTTCCATTTATTTAAAAAACAATTACACGTATAGTACCATTTTCATTTTATTTCTGTATTTTTAGGATACTATATATACGCACTGATTTTTGGGACTGAAAACTAAACATGAAGGTCCCATAGCTTAATTTATGGATGTACACATCCAAAGAATCCCATATATCACATGTAATTTCCTTTTATTCTGTTCCAAAGCTAATTTGAATGTTAAATTGCCACCCCCACCGTTTCAAAGCAAGGGACGAAATCCCTCCACCTTTTCTCGAAATTGAATCGTCATCTCAACTTCCGAAACTCATCTCAATGCCTAGTCCGCCGGCATTACATTGTTCACGCTATCGCTCATCCTATATTCCATCCTGTCGTCATTCGTCACTCATTTCGTCCCATATCGTCCCTCCACTGTCGTTCATCATAGCCACCATACTCCATCACCAAGATACAGTTAAGGCTCTCTAAGAGCATCTCCAAGACCCAAGGCATTTGAGCCCTGTTTGACTATTGTAACTAGCAAAAATACAATTTTTCGGCTATTGTACATGTAGCTAGTCAAATGAGACTAGGCAAATTCATTTAACCAATTAAAATTTGTCAATTCATCAAGCATGTCACCGAACATGGGTTGAACAAGGGCAAGGCCGGCCCAAGGGTTTTGAGTGCCCAAAGCCAAATTAAAAAAGTGTGCCCTTAATACTTAATAATTTTTACAGCAACGATCAAAATACGAAATAGTCAAACTAATATAAAGTTCTACTAATTATTACATATGAACACAAAATACAAATCTTCAAATAGGCAAATATATTTTATCTCAACAATACATGAGTATCCCTTGAATACTATTCATCTTGCATTTCTAGAAGCAAAAATTCCTCATGACAAATTCCTTCCCACCATCACAGAAGCAAACGAGGAGGCTAAAAATAAACGCACATTTCCTCTCTCTTTTTTCAGTTAATTTGTTAAAACAAATCAGTTTTAGATGTGGTTCCGTTAAAGAATTTTTGGGCTTTTCCGTTTCTGTCCATATTAAAAAAAAATTGCGTTTATTAGTTTTGCGTCATATTTTTATAAATTATTGATTCATCTCAACGAAAAGAATTAAAAATATAAAAAAATTATGACTTTTATCCAAATATTTTTTGAAATATCTGAGATACAGCCCAAAAAGGCCGTCTTTATATTGGATATTTCAAAAAAAAAAAAAGGGTAAAAGTCATAGTAATTTCTTATTCTTCTGATTCGTCTTGACAAAACGAATCAATAATTCACAAAAGTTAAACTTAAAATTAATAAATTTGAATTAAGAAAAAAGTTTAAAAATCCCAAAAATCTAAGCAGAACGGCTACAAAGGGAAAGTAATGGAATAACCAAAGTAATTTTGTACTGTTAGTAAAAGGCTCAGTTTGTAAACGTGACTTCCCAAAGCATTTAAAGGCATTTGCTGAGGTGGCACGCATCTATTGGTGGGGTGGAAATGGCTGTTTTCTGATCAGCGGGAGAGAATGCAAACTCATGGAAAAGACGTGTCAGAGCTTTGATTTTTTTTTTTTCAAAAATGGACCAATTAGTTCTCTGATTTACTCGTATAAAAATGCCATTTAGTTTTTGGGTTATTTGAGTTTTTGGGCTTTTATTTGCATGTTGGGCATTTACTTGCATGTTGGATGGGCATTTTTTTTATGGTATTGGGCTAAAAAAGAGTTCTAGTCAAACCCAAATACTAAAAAAATTAGACATTTTTAGAATGCCCAAGGCTCAGGCCTCTGGGGCCTTAGGATTGGGCCGGCCCTGAAAAATGGAATATTTTATTTACGGAGTTTTTCATAACTAAGAGTTTATAGCGCTCAATTTCGTGCATCCAAAGTGTTTTGGACGATCCGAATTTTAAATTATCGGCGGAGCCGTGAATAAGACAATCTCGGTCTGAAAATGGATAGTAGTATTGGAGCATATATTGGGACCAGGGGGTGTCGTAGTGCACCCCCTGTACTACACGTGTAGTTCAGCAGTCCATCTCGGCAACGGACAGCTCGGATTGGGATCCAAACAATTGACAGCTCGGATTAAATCTGAGCCGCCTATATCAAGATGGACGGTCAGATCAGCCGCACTACAGTCCCTCTCAATTCCATATACCGACGCAGCGAAACTGATAAAATACTGGTTGCGTACTAATCTAAACAAAGTAGTAAACTTGAATCCACGAGAATGAGAGAAAACTCTAAAGTTGTATTGATAAAAGTTAAAAGACAAAACATTAGGTTACAATCCCTTTTATAGGAAGACAATCTCTCTTCGCTAGAGAAGTAACACCGTGCGCTGCCGACTTTGCGTCACGTGAAACCATAGGATGTAATACAAAACTTGAAGAGTTGACGTATATTTGCCTTTTGCAATTCCTCCAAATTAAGTTCCAAAAAAAGAGAGAGAATAAAGATAAGTTCGGCATCCATCAAATATTGTCATGAGTACTCCCTAACAGTTTCTAAAAACTTTAACGCATTCAATGTATGGAGTTTGAACGCCATTGAACGCCTTGGTCTCTGGTTACCCTCATCCCCTTCTGATTGCATCAGTCATCATCATAATCATAAACACAAACCCACACTTCAAATTCATTTGTCTTTGGGAATGTTATCTATTTAATCACTGCGTAATCTGTATCACCAAATCCCAAAACCATACTCTTTTTTTTTTTTCTTTTTTACCACAGTCATGAGACAATAAAAATAGCCTCTGCTTCGAAAAAAGCCCTTTAGAATTTGGTCATTGGTGATTCCGACCGAGTGGCGGTCAAGATTTGGTACGTCGATTGGTTATAGGAGGAGGCTAGCATGTCATCCAAAGCAGTGAATTTTTCTTCCCAGAAAGTTACTAGCTTTGAGCCGTCTGCTGGAATTATTTCCTTTTCCTTCTGTATTTTCCTTGAATTATTTGTTTACTAACCTTGGAATGGATCACATGCATGCCTTGCATGTCTGGGGTTATTTAAAAAGTTGATTTATTTTAGCTGTTAAGCTAAAAAAATAAAACAGGCTTAACGGATTTAATTTTTTTATGCTCAACGGCTCGAAGTCACAAATACTTGCTAGTTTCTCCTTCGGAAAATATCTCTTCAAGTAGGGAGCACACCGCCACCGGCTGCGAAACTGTGTCATGTTGTCATCATATCAACAAAATTCATTGGTTATGAATTTACCATTTAACTACACTACCTCCTATGAGAAAACATTTTCGGAGACTAGCCTCCCTCCTTCAACACTTCCAATTCGACTCTTATACTTTTCAGTCAAACTAGTCAAATAAAGCAATAATAATTGGTAATTCGTAACTTATGTGGCAATATCTTGAAGAGATATTAAAACTTGTTGTTTAAATACTGTGTCATTACCCACCAAATATCTTTTTATTGCGAAACCTATGTACTTTCATTTGATTTAATTAATGTGCAGCTAGAGAGTGATCATCGACACTACTACAAAAACCTTAAAAGATGACACTCAAAAAATTGAATCAATGACAGTTTTTGTAAAACTGTCATCGAAAATATGATGGTAGACTTTTGATGACAGTCCATCTTACAAACTGTCATCTTTGCGATATAAGATGACGGTTTAGAATAAAAGTGACATTATTATCTTTTTCTTTAATGTCAGTTTTTGCTTAAAACTGACATTAAAATATGCGCTTTCGGAAGCCCATATGGGAAACCTTTTAATGACAGTTTTCCTTAAAAGCGACATTGAAACTAAGCCCTTTTAATGACGGTTTTAGTTAGAACTGACATTGTAGTTGATCATAAAAGATGACAGTCAGAAAGTGTCATAAAAACATATAAGATGATAGTTTAAAACTGTCATCTCATACTTTCAATGTCTACGATGACAGTTTCATCCAAAACTGACATTAAAAGTGCTCATCTTAAAATTTTTCGAAAATATACTATACATGTTTTTGTTTGTCTTTTGTTAACAATAAGCGTGCCAGCTCAGATGGTAACACGCGCGCGAGGAACTGAAGTTCTTGAGTTCAAGTCCTGGGGCAAGCAAATATTTGCTGGCCACACAAGTGCTAAGTAGGCGACACACAAGTGCCACTGGGCGGCCATGCGAGAGGCACGTGGGTGCCACGTGGGCGGCCACGCATTCGAAAGAGAATTGGTTTTTTTTTTTTTCTTGAATGGAGAACAGATAAGATGACAGTTTAAATCCGTCATCTTTGCGATTAAAGATGACAGATTAAGACTATCATCTTTTATCACAAAGATGACAGGTTTAAACTGTCATCTTATATGTTTAATGATAGTTTTTTATTGTCATAACAAATCTAGACTTTTAATGACAGCTCCATAGATGACAGTTTCAAAACTGTCATCTTTCACGTTTAATGACACTTTTAAACTGTCATCTTTAACGATTATTGTAGTAGTGCGAACTATTTGATTTTGTACTTCTATTTTCGTTGATCGATGATCCTGAGTGTTTCCGTAGATAGCAAACATATTCCAATCTTAGAAGGAGGGATAATTTAGATAAACAAACTTAGAAGTCTACTACTACTAATATATATATATATATATATATAGGTCACCTTCAAATACGTCTTAGTAGGACAAATTTTTCAATTATTTCATCTAAAAAATGGTATTTTGACCTTACGATTCGCAAGATAGTTATGCATTCGATTTCATATGCAAAACATTTGTTTTTCACTTCTTTCTAGTTTTAACTAAATGCTGTGTTTGCGTTTCTTTTTGAAAAGTATTTTTCAAAATATTCTTCCTAGATTCCTTTTATTTTCAATCAATTCTCTCTCCACTTATTATCCCTACTATATTTTCAAAAAGTGTTCCAAACACAGCATTATATATATAAGGCCTATTTGACGAAAACCACCCTACGTACATAAATTTTAGGTGGGGGAGTTCTCGTACACATGGGGGAGTTCCCGTACGCATGTTTTCTTTATTCAAAATAAGGATCGATGATGTTGCTATAGGAGATATGACAAGTGCAAATGCGACGGTGGGTGTATGCCATGCCCCCTCGAAAAACTCTTTGTTCATCGAATATTGTACTACTCCATTTATGGATGGACACACATTCCTACCTACAGTTCCATTCCACCGATCCATCCGACGCTTGGGAGGGAGTGATCCGTCGATCTGTCCACTCGATCCAGAGCTTCCATTGGATCGATGCCCGCCGGCCCGCTAATTCGGAGTAACTGTCTCTCTCTCTCTCCCTCCCCGTAAAAAAGTAAACCCGCCGTTCCGTATTTTTTCACACGCAACGCAACGCAACTTCACTCTAGATTCATTCCACCATACCATACCATGCAACCAACCACATCAACGGCCATCCGCTCATACTCAATCAAACCGGGGACCACTCTAAAATCATCCCAATGCTCCTCTCTGCTGGGACCATCTACGCTTTTTTAGAGTAGATTTTCACTTGAATTTGAATAGAATTTCTATTATATTTTATACTATCAAACACCTTAAAGCATAATTTAAATTTAATCAATTTTTTTATTATATCGTAGTGGTGAATTCGAGGGGGAAAAAAAGTATTATAAGTGGGAAGCGTGTTTTCGTGGATTTTTAGGCAAATAATTTCCCTCACATACTTCAACTATGTTAAGAAAAAGAGAATTGACAAGAACTTTGTTTTTATTGATGTGCATTATTGATTGTACTTGAAATTGCCCGTGACGAAGAAAGAAACTAGTACATTATTGATAGGCTACAGGGTTTGGTGACGAAGAAACTGACCAACTAAGAAAACTAAATAAACCTAAACCAATTAGTATATATAACTAATAGAACCTACAAGACATGATAAAACAATATCTTCTAGTATTATGTTAACAAACTAAAATAATATTTAGTGGAAATAACTTGACTATTATTATTGGCTTCATATCTTGTAGTCAAATAATATACCGCACTAGTAACAATTTGGGCTTCTACTCATTCAAAGAAATTTTGAGTAAATATTATTCCATTCATCCCAAATTTTTAATTCAATTTTAGAATTTCAATTTTTCAAGACACATAAAGATTAAACTTTGAAGAAATCAACTTCTCAACATTTAAGCTTCAATTTTTTTTCTCGGAAGTCACTTTATTTTCTCAAAAAAAGGGTAAGCAAAAAATCAATTCATTCAGAAAAAAAAAAGTGTAGTACTATATTCAAGTGAAAGGATTTTCACTTACACTCTCCATTTTACAATTCACACTCTCATTTTTATCTTTATCTGCATGAATTTGCAGTATTATTTTTGAATATGTGAAAAGTGTATTAAAGCGGACAATATAATAAATTCATGCATGTGGTTAAAAACAAAAGACAAAGAGAGTGTGGATTGCATAAAAATGAGGTGAAAATCACTTCTCCATATTCAAATCTAGAATGAACAGATAATGGAACAAAAGTACCAGTAATACACTGGAGTATTATTTTTTGATCGGAGGGAGAACTTTTTTGATACTTGTAATCTTGAGTAGAGTGAGTTTTGACTCTTGAGGTAGTTTTTAGTTTGTTGGAAAATTTTGGGGAAAAAATTAAGAGTGCAATTTTGTTCACCCTCTCTCACCCTTGCCTTCTTTTTTATTGATTGAAATAGTATAGATCTAACCCCTGCAATATATTTTAGGATAAGCATGACATTATTTTGTGGTGAGATTCACACCATTTTAATCGATAGGGAGGGGAGTAATATTTACCCTATTAAGTCGAAAATTGTACTCCCTCTCACAAAGGATAAAACATATTATTCATATATTCCAAAAGGATTGAATAATTAAGCCAAAGTGGCTTATTTTTTGTCCTTATTCAAATTTTTTTCGTATTACTTGGCTTATTGTCAATTTTTTGGGGATTATTGCATCTTCATGACAAGAGGAATCTAAAAAGTAAAATTTTTTGACCGAAATCCAATTTTTTATTTTTTTTGAATAAAGACGAAACAAGTGACTTATTTTCGTTTTTTTGTGACTTTATTTGGCTCATTTTTGGAGAGAAAGCCAATGATTTTTTAAGCCGAACAAGCCTAACTCATCTTGTGTGGAGGGCGATGAAAACTCAACTAAAAAAATAGGGATAGGTGCAAGTCAATGTGGGCCCACATCACTAAAATCTGCTTACGTGGAATATAATCACACCACGTAAGACAAAAGGACCGTGTTGGGAAGCCATTGCAGAAGACAGCTTCTCCAAACGCCGTTTCCTCTTTCGTTTGCATACAACAACTCAGAAAACAACATTATGCTATAGAGAGAGAGAGAGAGAGAGAGAGAGAGAGAGAACATATTGTAGTAGTAGATACTTTTGCAGCTATCGCTTTCTCAAAACAAACATCTCTCAGAGTGTGTCTTGTCTTGTCTTGGAGAGAAAAAGAGAAAGAGATAGAGTACGTTTTGAGTGAACCAACCAACCTGTATTGCTTTATCGACTTTCGCTTTAATTTTCACTCTCCACAATCCTCACCACTGCTCCCTCTTCCAAATCAGTCAACAACAAGCAAATTACAAGCCTACATTGCCTTTACAATCTCAATTACCATTCGGAAATCACAACAGTTACTGACACATGGGGAGTGTCTCCTCCGAAGACGCCTCCGATGAGCCTTGCGGAAGCTACAGCTTGAGTGCGGATGTGAGCGAGTCGGAGAGTGAGTGCAGCTTCTCGCGTCGCCCCTTCGATACTGGAGGAGGTGCGTCCAGTTCGATCCCCTCCTCTCCGCTAAAGACCGCAAATTTCACTTTTCCGGCGACTGCGCAGCCGCTGCCGTTCACGTTCCCGCTGGTTTCCGGTAAAGATGTGTTGGTTTCGGACGAGAAGCCAGAGAAAAGTGAAGCCGATTTGTCGGGTTAGACTTACATTTCGCCAGTTTTGTTGTTGTATGTAATTTGTTAATTTGACCTTAAATTGATGTTATTACATGAGCCAATTAAGTTGTTTGATCTTCAGCTAGTGACTAGGTTTTTACGGTCCTCAATTTTACAACTAATGCCTGCGAGCGTTAGCGTTTACTGACATCTATCTACCTAAATCCAAGTTTAAAGTACTTTGCTTTTGTGGTCGTGTCACTCTGTATTTGCTGTTCCGGTCAGTACATTTCGCGTACCAGTGTCAAGTTTTTGTTACCTTGAATTTACCAAAACTACTGGTATGTGATCTAATTAAATTGCTGTTCCAGCTTCAGTGTATGATACATATGACTATGAGCGTGTGATGTATGGATGCCAGGATTGTATATGTGATTTTGTACTCTAAATTTGTAAGCCATAAATTATTTTGCGAATTGCAATGTATGCATTTGCTGATTTCCTCATTATGTTCATGAATTTTCAGAATATGAGATGATGAAGGAGAGATTTGCTAAGCTTTTACTAGGGGAAGACATGTCCGGAGGGGGTAAAGGAGTCTGTACTGCACTGGCAATCTCAAATGCGATCACAAACCTTTCTGGTTCGTTCAAATCTACTGTCTTCTTTGTGTAACGTTTGTTTGTTTAGATGTATTATGTTCACTGAAATGTGTTTTCTTTCTTGTTCGTCGTTTTGTTTGTTGTTGCAATGTAGCCACTGTGTTTGGGGAGCTATGGAGGTTGGAGCCATTGGCCTCACAGAAGAAGGCAATGTGGTGCAGAGAGATGAAATGGCTGTTATGTGTTAGTGATTATATAGTAGAACTTGTACCGTCAAGACAACAATTCCCTGATGGACGCATGTATGAAATCATGGCCACGCGACCAAGGTCTGATTTATACATGAATCTCCCTGCACTCAAGAAAATTGACGCTATGCTAATCGGTATGCTAGATGGGTTTCAAGAGACAGAGTTTTGGTACATTGATGGGGGCGCACTTGAGCCTTATGCCGAGGTGTATCCATCTCCTACATCTAGTGGGAGACCTTCAATTAGGCAGGAAGAGAAGTGGTGGCTCCCGTGTCCAAAAGTCCCTCCAAAGGGGTTATCACAGGAAGCAAGGAAGAGGTTGCAGCGGTGCAGGGACTGCACCAGCCAGATATTGAAGGCAGCTATGGCAATCAATACTAGCGTGCTCGCTGAAATGGAGATTCCAAGTGCCTATTTGGAGACCTTACCCAAGGTATGGTTTCAGTTTTTTGCCTGTTTAATGCTCAAGTATTTACTTGCTACACTGGATTCTGTCGCCATATGGATATGATTGACTTTGTTTTTTCTTTTTGATCCTCTACTTTGTTTGTTGGCAAAACTTATTTTTGTGGCGTGATAATTACTTCTTCCTCTATCTTACTACAGGGAAAAGTTAAGTAATTGCGACACCTGTGCTATGATACACATTACTAGTGATCCATCCAGCAATGTGTCAACTATATTGGAAACGACCTCGAGTAACATGGACTAAACAGCATAGTTTTTACATGGGTTTTCAATTGGAGTCTGGTGTTGGCATGAAATGGAACAAGCATTCACAAAGTATAAATTAGAAAAGGATGGTTATTAGACTTCTATATAGAAATTAGATTTTGTTTAGTTAGATTTTATCTCTATGAATTGAATTTAGATTTTGGCATCTTGACTATTTTGCTCACAAGTCTAAAAATTATTCTTGGAAGTAATAATTATATGTTGACAGAGGCATCAGCATGGGGGATTTAATTCCTGAAACGTTTCTTCTGTCTCTTTGTTATTCAATTGCCAATCCAGACCGGAAAAGCATGTGTAGGTGATGACATATATCGCTACATAACTGCTGAGCAGTTCTCTCCGGAATGCATACTTGGTCGACTGGACCTGTCATCTGAATATCACGCGCTTGAAGTGGCAGACAGGATTGAGGCCGCTATTCATGTGGGGAAGCAGAAAGACCAGAGAAAACATAAAAATCACCTGAAAGCCAAGCGTTCATCATGGGGAGGCAAGGTCAAGCGGCTTGTTGCTGATGGTGACAAACATCTGATACTAGCACAACGAGCAATGACCCTATTACGTAGCCTTAGAGTTCGTTTTCCTAGCCTCCCACAGACTGCTTTGGATATGAGCAAAATTCAATACAACAAGGTGTTTTTCTAACTAATCTCTTGATCTTGTGACTAATGAATAAATTACCTATTATTCAACACTTCAGATTCTTCATCACAGAGTCACCACATATAGCTTGTTTGTTACTTGTAAATTGTAATCAAGGACGAAGCCAGGATTTTACCTTAATGATGGCGAACATGTATATTCAAAAAGATAAAAAGATGGTGACTTCAGAAAAATTTCAAAATAGCATACTAAAAATTATAATGAATGATGTTGTCGTGTGCACTTATCACAGCCCGTTGTCATTGCTTGACGCGCTGTTTTTTTCTTTCATTGGTTTGCTCTTACATTTCTTTCCTTTTGTGTTGATCTAACACCTTAATACAAACAGAGCTTGCATAAAAGACAGTTTGAAGTTTGATTTTCTTAATTCAGACCTCATGTTTCAGAATATTTCACTTGTCCCATTAAATTTGGCTTTGACTCTTTTTGGGCCTCTTTTTTTACTACGAAATGTGGAGGACTTAAGACTTTCTAGATAACCAAAAAAAAAAATAGTGGTGGCGGTCCTATGTAATTTGGGGATAAATTTTTTGATTTAATACAAGGATAACTTCTAATTATTTAAGATTTGATGGACCTGGATTGAGGAACTATAACGGAGTTCTATATACCCGTTAGTGGACTTTGTACTGTACTTTAAAGCAATTGCAGAAGAAGCAATGACCATTTTCATCTTTCAATGAAGCCGCTACCATTTACTTGTTTAAATGTGTGATTGGACTTGATAGTAGTCCCACAGGCTAAAGAACCCAGCTTCTCTCCAAAGAAGTCTCTGCAGCTGAATCTCACCCTTTCATCTTGACAATCAATGATTTTGATTTGTTAAAGTATCATGCCGGTAGGAATAATATCTTACTGGTAACATGTTATTGGCAAATTTGGACCATAAAAACGCTTTGGGACGGTTGCAACCCACAGTTGGACTGCAAACAAGCCATGTCCCAGGATCAAATGTGGGATCAATGTTGTTTACTGTAAATACGACTTCCTAGTCTATGCATATATGGTCTTCAATTACTTAATGTTGTTTTATTGGCCACTTTTGTTTCATAAACGCTACAAGCGTTTTGCTTCACGGTACTATGACACATCTGTATATCATTATAACACTTGGAATGACATATATGTGTTACATTGCAGTGATCAGTCAAACGTTAACTGAGGATAGTCCTGTTGGGACTATTTCAGGATCAGGACCATTCTTATTGCCTTGTTTATTTTTGTTGCAGGATGTTGGACAATCAATTCTTGAAAGCTATTCAAGGGTAATGGAGTGCTTGGCCTTCAATGTAATGGCAAGGATTGACGATGTTCTTTATGTAGATGATTCTACAAAACAATGTGTTGCAGCAGAATCAATGTCCCTACGCAACCGGGGAGGTTTGGGTGGTCTTCCTATCCAAAAACGCATGTCACCCAGTCCCTTCTCCATCCAGCACACCCCTTATTCATCACCATATGCGACACCAACTTTATGTTCTTCCCCTTCCGGAGTTCGAAGCCCAGGTAAGGCAACACAATATTCAGAAAAGAATGGTCTTAAGGGGCACCATTGCCAGAAGTTTGAAATACCAAAGCCCGCTGACTTGGACAAACTGTGGTCATATGCTGGGAACCTTGGTTCCAGAAGAGCATATGGGGATGCTCCTGAGCGTGATTAAGTAGTTCAATCACCAATGTGACATTTTGGGATGCTACGTTGGTATAGTAGGGCTGGCATGGTTAAACTGTGGTGGATCAAATTTGGGTTACCTCATTTTTTATCCTTGTAAGCTAATGAGGCTCAATTTTAGGTGGTTTAACGTTGTCTTGCTCTGCGTATGAAAAATAAAACCTTGCTCTCTCTGGTTGTAGCAAAATCACCCTGTCTGTACGTATTGCTAAGGACGACAATCTTGTTAGATTTCAGAAATCAAGCGATGCAAAAAACTTGCCGAAGACGAACATTGTCTCACTAAAACAGTTTGTAAACTAAAATGATTGCTTCTATATAGTTCGAACTTCCCTGTCTACTGCATTCCTCTTTCCCAGCGACAAAAGCGTTTTCCTGCAACATATGGCTTGTTAGGTTGACCCCAGAAAAATAGCACGTGGTAGATCGTGTGTTTCCCTCCAGTATTGTTGGGTATCTGCAAAAAATATTCCTGGGTTAGCTAGGAAGTACTACCAGCTAGAAAGAAACGGACTTGGGGTCCCCGTAGTGTCCTAAGTTGTGGGCCCTCTAGAGTTTACATTTGTGATCCGAAACGTTCATTTTTTCAGGCATGTTTAGCATAACATGTGTACGACAAATCATATCGATCGGACATTAGTAGACAAGAGACACATTTATCTTATATTTTATTCTCTAAATCATATTATCCATCCATTTTTGTAAAATAAATGGTATCCGACCATATTGCTACCAATATCCAATTAATTTAATTTAATTTTTGCATGAATGATCTACTCAATATTCTCGACAAAATGAACAATTTAGATAACCAATATAGATTATAGAAAGCCCACAACTGGAGGCACTACGGGTTGTACTGCTTTGGGGCACTACGGGATCCCAAATCCATAACTTTTTGGTTTCGATCCTATTCAAAATAATTTGATAATAAACTAAGGCTTTTTTTGAACCCGCATTTTATCTGCAACTAATGACTGATTTTATACTTGTATGGAAGTTGTGAAATTTCTTCAGTTGGTCCAATCTTGTGATGACAAAATTAAAGTTAATTTCCCTTTCGAAACTTATAGACGTTGCTTTGAGGTTTCTGTTATAGAGTTATGTTCTTGGATTGTCTTGCCATGATGATATTTCTAACAATATGTTTCATTAGTGCTTGTGATTCAGGTAATCTTGTTTTCCCTCTTCTTTACTCAGTTTGGCTGTGTTGCATTACTGTGTGGTTTTGGTTTGTTGAGAGAAATGTCAACATTTTAAACTTGCTGTAGCAGCAGTAAAGCAGTCGGGGGTTGTAGTAGCTGCGGTGGTATTTAGTACTAGTAGCCTGAGTAGCAGCGATACCTGTGGAGTGGAATTTCAAGCTGTTCTCATGAAACTTGAGGTGGCTTTGCTAGGGTTATTGTTCTGTTACCATGTATTTTTGCTGTTTCTCAGAGCATTGGCATGGAGATTGTTAATGTCTGTCTTTCAGCACTACAGAATCATTCATTCACAGGTACAGTGCTTAAATTGGGGTTTGTTGCCTCCATTTATTATTTGGGTAGAGAACAAAATTTGAATATGTTTCAATTTAGGGGATCCAATTCCGATGTGGTGGTTCATGGAATTTTAGAGGGTATCCGGTCCTGTCTATGCTCTTGGAAGGCAGTTAAGTCTTCTATTGAGTCCTTGGACGATTCAAGAAGTTTGGAGCCTTCCCCCTAGTTTCACTGTTAATTGGTGACATGTAGCTGCTGCTCCTGTTTGTTTTGGTTCTGTAAGTGTTGATTCTGGTGCTTTGTCTCCTTTGGCCATGTTTTTTGGCTTTGCGTCTGCATTGTTGGGGATTACAAGGCTATTTCCTTGTTCTCTTTTTTTGGTAGGTTATAATATACGCCTTTCCAAAAAAAAAAAGATTCCGAGTTTTTCCTGGTAAAATTATGCAAGGGAAAAGATTTCTCAGTTTTATTCCGCTTTGAAGATGCAGCTGCCGTGAGTGGAATAGACAGACATTAACATACTCAAACATGCGAGAAGTAATAATAGAACCACAAACACTTGGCGTTCCCACACTAACATGTTGTGTGGGAGCCACACAATTGGTGCCACATACTAGAGTGTGTTGTGGTTCGCACAAAGTATTCAAGTGCGTGCGCAAGTGTTTATGTATATGTTTGTAGAGTCCACTTCTCATAAGGACCACCTCATTTTAATAAAATGAAGACCTTCCTTTCCCGATTGAATTTTGATGATCCGAGCCGCTCAATGTGTTCAGAACGTGATTTTAAGAGTTCCTTTAAGAAATCGGCAAAAAAAATGACCAAGAAGGTCTTCATCCGAACAGTTTTTGTTATATTTTTATCGAACGATTCAATGAAAATTGCTCAAATTAAGCCATTTCCGATCATTTTTTTTGCCAATTTCTCATGCGTATGCTTCAAATCACGTTCTGAACACATTGAGCGGCTCGGATCATCGAAATTCAATCGAAAAATGGGAGAAATAAGGAGGTCCTTATTTAATTAAAATAAGGACCTCCTTATTTGAAAATCATTGTGATTCTAGAATTTTTGCAAGTGTGGGTCTATGTGTAAAATGTATGTGGGTGTGGGTGTGGCAGTAAAAGGGTTCACGACTTGTTTGATGGTTGCTTGGGTCCAGAAGGGACTTGTTTGATGGTTGCTTGGGGCCCAGAGGGGAAGAGAGATTGCAAATTCTAGGATTCTTGGAGTTTTTCTTTTCTGAAACAAGTAATTGGCCGATGAATATCCAGCTATACAGTATTATTTTTATTTTACTATGATTTTTATATACAATATGGATATTGTTTGATAGATTTTACTTAGTTTTATTAAGCAAAGTTCTTAAAATCACAAGTATTACTATATTCGGGACGATTCCGGAGTCACCTAGAAAAACATGAGATTGAGATTTAAGGTGTTTTTTTAAATATTTTTTTACGTGTCCCCGGAACCGCCCCGTACTATATTACATGAAATATAAGTTTTTTTGAAAGGTGTGAATACTGATTTTAGACATTCTTTTCTTTGTGGGACGGAGTACTTACATGAATTTTTGTAGTGGAGTTACAAATAGAGGGACTAACAAATATTCCAACCTATTTGAAAACACACACACACACACACACACACAAAAATTGGAGCTGAATTTTTACACGAAATAATTAGATTGTTATCCTTACAATAAGACACTTTACTTGAGATGTTTTATTATTTTGACAGAAAAAATCAAGGGAGTAGAGACTCCATCTCCATGGACTTCCTTTACATAAGCACCAGAACCTAGACAAAGCTGATGCATATATTGTGTGCTTGACGACGTCCATCTCGCAACTAACTATTTCCCTTACTCAAATGGGAGATAAGAAAGTCAGATACCGAGCTGATTCAACCCAACCTGCATAAACGCATCAAGAAATTTACTACTAGTTAACGCAGGACTAAGACTTGCGTTTAGAATAGGATAAGCTAATAACATGCAAGGAACAAATAAAGGTTTCTGGAACACATGTCATCCAGCATAAGATACGATAATAAATCGGCAAGCTGTTTTTTCAACATGAGGCAACTGATATAAAAACCACGTATTTTAGTCGTCCCTCTTCCTGTTTCATGACAAGAAAGCATCTGGTGGACCGCTGGAACTGGCCATCCAATCTTTGCAATTTGCTTTTACTTCTATAATAATAAAGTACCTTTTCGTAGCGCATTCAAAAACAAAAGCTATTTTATAAATAACACCAGAACCTCTATTTGAAAAGGGAAAACAGACTTCCGAAACAGGTACGATACGCTTCTGAAAGTTAGGCAAAACAGTTTGACAAGTTCTACAATATGTTAAGGGAAACACCAAAGAAACTAAAGAGACAGAGACTTTCAATCCTACTGCAAATTCTACAGCTTTGTTTGGAGAAAATTTTAGCAAACATAAAAGTATCTTCTTAAAATGTCCAAGGAGAATGAGTTAGAAAATTTCAATAGCGCATAGCAAGTTCTTGGAAACTATTTGCTAACTTTGGAAACTTTTATGAAATATGTAACGGGAAATTAACTACAAAACTAGTGTATATCCATACCTATATTCAAAGAGGGAGTTGCAAGCAGCTCTTGGACTCCTTTTCACTTGCCGAAATTACGTCTGTCGTCTATGACCTTTATTGTTTTCCTAAATTACAACCTTACCCAAGTCCCAAACCAATGAAACAGCACCCAACCCCAACCCCCCACCCTCTTTCTCCCTTATATATCTACCGAATTCATATCCAATTGGCTAAGGGAATGACCACTGAAAACATTGTGCCAAGCTGAAGCTTAGTTGCAGGGCACTTTTAAAATGGTGACGCTCTCACCTTAAGAGCGCGCTCATGCGCTCCCAACTAAAGAGCTTAACGGGAGCACATTCCTTACAAAGATGGAAGCTTTTTGTACAATCCTTGTGTAGAAAAGCAAGGAGTTATCACTTTGGCTTTATTAATTGGTGTCGGATGAAGTCATATATACCTTGGATGCTGTGATACAGGTAGCCCTGGACAAAGCTTAATGGAAAAGTAGGATTCATATAGCTGACCTCAATTGATTATCACATAAGGCCCGGTTTGGTTCGGTTTAGTTTATATATCTAGCCCAAGTAATGATATCTTGAAGAGAAACCCATATATTGTAGCACTAGGCCATTTCTTAAGCTTATGGTGGACTAGGCCCACAGTTTTACTCCCTAAAATGATTGTATTTTTAAAGTATATATTCTATGCTAAATTATTTTCATCATATATGTCGACGTTGCTTTCACGCTCCCAACCTTGGGAACTTATACATTCCCGCGCTCCCCTGCTCATGCTCACGCTCACACTTCCGCTCCCACCCCCACTCCCACTTCGTGCAACTAAGAGCCAAAGTTCTTGGCAGCCTCGCAAAGAAATATGTGCCATTCTCCGACTCATCGCTTCAACTCATCATTTTCAGTTGGCAAGAGAAGCCGGTGCCTAACTTTATACCCTCCTCTTCCTAAGATATTACCCAAACATCCTACAGCCACAAAACTCATGTAGAACGTCCCCAAACGCCACCTCTAACCACCAATTTTGTTCATCAGGCTTCTAGACTTTGCATTGCATGTTGTCATTTATTACGCAGGACCCTTAATATGAACAGTTAAATTTTAAGTATTGATATTTAGTTTGTTTTATGTATATATTGAGTGGACGCACAGGGATCACCATTGAAGTCAAGCCACAGTATCAAATGTGGTATAACAATAGCGGAGTCCAAGGTATTTTACTTAGTGATCACTATAATGACCAATTAAAAGTCTAAACATGATTAACTCCAAAAGTCGTACTAATGATGGAGCAACTTGTGGCCACTAAAATATTTTATATGCTATTGGATGGGGAAAAAATGACAAATATGGTTGAACATTGATATTAATAGGAGAGATTGATAGTTATAATCACCAGAAATAGTACCATACAACAAACGTAGTATAATAGATTAATTGGCAAAACAAACTTCCAAAACATGATGGAGCCAAATAACCAAGGTCATTGGGCAATTTTGATATATACACATACATGAAGCTTACCAATGATAATTGATAAACAGTCACAACGATTACTTGTTTATCATTAAAATTTCTTACATGTGTCTAATGTCTTCTATAAGAATCTGTTAATGTGTAGTCTTGACAAAACTTTTAGTGTATTTGATTGGAGATTTTGAAGGGCGAGTCTGGCGCAACGGTAAAATTGCTTCATTGTGACCGAAGGTCACATGTTCGAGTTGCGGAAACAGCCTCTCTGATTGCAGCCTTACGGTTGCATACATCAACCCTCCATTGTGCACCGCGTTTGCCCCCTCTAGATATTGACAATATATGACAACCAACATTGAGCACGTGCCCAATGCTAGTTTAAGTAAAAAGAAGAAGTATTCGTATCGTTTTCCAGTATGATCTTTAAAAAGCTCGGTCCTTCGTCTATCGAAAGTTTCTACTAGCATCTCACTTAGGTTTCTAATTCTATTCTTGACGGTTTCCTACTTATGGTTTCCTCTATTGCAGACAAACCACACATAATGTCGAATGATATTCATAAATAAGAGAGGCCTGCACAGTAAAAAGAAAAGGAAGAAAATGATACTTACTTCCAACATTGTTGAAGAAACCCAAGTAGGTGGGGGCCAAAACATCTTGGAGTAATCCGGATAATTAGCCAAAGACCCAATAATAGCACTCTCTAAATCAAATACACCTACACCACGACCCTTCATTGCACCATCTTCTTCCCTGTTTGAATAGAAGTAATGGTCCGTAAATATTATGCAGTTCCCTTTACATCCAGAAAAATCACAAGCAGATGCCGAAAACGTGCAATTATCACCCAAAAACAAGATTCTCTCCCCCAAACTATCCACCTCAACCCATTTCTGTTCACTTCGATCCAACCTAAAAACCTTAAACCGAACCGTCCTCTCACTCATATAACAATCGAATTCCTCATAAAACTCAAACCCCTCATCGAAACCCAAATCATCCTCAGGCCCGACGCTTAGATACGTATCAACTAGCAATAGTTCGCCACTTGATTCCACCAAAGCCTTCTTATCTCCACCAAAAACAGAATGTGCGACCAAATTCACAACAGGAGATGATTCATCGACATTGACAATTACTGTCCTGCCAGTATTATCAACGGCATAGAAATTCTGTTCAAACAGTATCACATCATCGTAAGGGGAAGGCAAATCATCAATTATAGTCCATTTCCTCTCCCCAAACTTGAAAATGGCCAGTTTCCCAGATACATGAATAGTCAATAGCACATAGCTGTCAATCCCAGATCCCCAGCACGCCCTCGAACACAATGCAACCTGATCCAGCCACCAATTCAGGAAACCATATCATGGGGCAACTATTTAAACACAACGTCAACGAAAAAGAATCCATAGTATACAATAATCAGATCATACCAAAAATTGCACAAAGTTTCTAAAGCAATGTGTTTTAAAAGAACATGACAAATGTTCATGTTTTGAAAGCTTTACAAGATTATCAATGCTATCAAAGATGCCACTCTAATTATTCGATCGCTAATCTATTAATCATCATCAGGGGCTACAAATAATTCCACCTGGGGGCATATGTAAATGGGTCTCGCCTAAGGACAGCAGTTATGGTGCATATAATGCCGTAAAACGCATTTCACATAATTGAACACAATTCACAATTGTTTAGCATTTTCCACGGGCAATTAGAAAAATTCTTAGATTTTATATCAAAGTGGAAAATTTGATTGTCGTCAACTCAGCTACTGACCTTTTCCATGTATAGATTCCCCGCATCGCTGATCGAATTCGCAAAGGGGCGATAATTGATGTACTGAAGAATGTACTCGTGCCCTAATTCAGAAACCCTGTAGCTCAACAGATCGAGCCTTTTGGGGAAAGAGTCGGGCAAGGCCTTGGTGTGGGATCTGGAGAGAGGGTTCAGGAGGTGGGTGACGTGATCTTGTTCGATCTTGATTAGCCAGCCATCATTATCATTGGAGGATGAGGAGTGAGGAACAGGGGGTGTTTGGATGCAGCAGGGTTGTTGGGGTAATCCGAGGCGGAAGATGGTTCGCTTGGAGAGGTAGAAACCCCAGGAGGTATCGGAGATGCCGTTGTTGGGGAGGATTGGGAAACGGGAAGGGGGTGAGGAGTTGGGATTAGGGACCACGGAGGATCGCCACGTGGAGCAGACCGATCGGAATCGGAGGAGGTCGGTTGAGGTGTTGAGGTGTTTGGCGATTAGGTCTAGGAGGTCTTTCGGGAGTTGGGACCACTCCGCCATTGATGAGGTTTTCGTTTCCTGGGAAAGAATCTTAAAAAGAATGATGAATGCAAGGGACCCAGAGAGAGAGAGGTGAAGAAGATGAGCAAAAGTAGGCGCAGGTTCTTGATCTTGACTTTCGTTTGGGCTGGAGAAGCCCAAAGGCCAAAGCCCTTTACCATGACCTGATTCTTACATTGGGCTGGCCTTACTTTGGGCATGCACTGGACCTGGATGAACCTGATGGTAACTGGCTCAGCCCAACTTAGGCCTGCCTTGTACATCTTTTTTTTTTTTTTTTTTTTTTTACGAACAAGATCAACGCTGTTTTTTTGTTTGTTTGATTTCTCAGGCTGATTTTGTTTTGTTTGTTTGATTTTTTCTGGCTTCTTGTATAAAGCAAGGCTGCCTAACCAAGCCAAGTCTTAGAATGTTTTTCGCTCATTAAACTTTTAAGCGAATTCAAGCGGACCTCGTACTTGAGTTCAATGAAAATTTGACAAGTCGAACTTGTCTAGATTTGAGTTAAACTCAAACTTATACATCTTTTATAAGGCCACAAGAGGCATAGCTATTTTCTTAGAAATGAAAGTAGATTTGGTTTCTTTTAAACGAACATTTCAATGCCCCTCGAATGGAAGTAATAAATGGATTGAAAGCATACAAAATGAAGATAAAGGCAATATGAAATGGGAAATAGTACTAATTATGTTTACTCTAGTTATTATCTTTTGGAGGGTTTTTAGGAATTATTTCGATTCTCCCCTCATCATTTAGGCCCCTCCATAGAAAAAGACGAAAAATATGAAGAAAACAAAAAGGAAACAATTTTTTTCATCTAATTTTCCTTATGTTTTTTCTCAAATTTGTACTATCAGAGAGTTCCATGAACCGTGAACTCATTCTACTGATCAAAAATAACTGAAGAACGAATGACCAAATAGAATGAAATATTGCATTTTATATTTTTCAATAAAATACGGAGTACAAGTTTTTATTGACTCTTGTCCAATATTATATTTTGTTTCCCTGTTAAGCAACTTGACCTATCCAAATGATGATAAAAAAACAAGGTATTGCTTACCAATATTTTTTCCTCCGGAGCACCCGACAGAGTGGAAACAAAGGCAACAAAAAATATAAAAAGGGCAATGCGACTTGTTTCCAAAGATGGATCCATGGTTCCTCGCCGTACTTCAAGATTTCATTGGAAATGAAGTGACAGTCGAATCAAATGCAAAATCCATGGCAAGAACACGATTGAAGACTAACGAAAGATACTTCCATTGATCTTCAAGGATATATTGACACATAAAAGAAAAGGGAATTTAATTAGCCATCTTTTTTTCCCCTACTTATTTAGGTGCTCATTCTAATGTGTTTAAATACTTATCTTTTCATCCTCTAATGCAATTAAATCCTAAACTACCCTTTCTTTCTCCTAAATTTTCAAATCTTTCTCTCTTTTTTTATTTATTTATCTTTTCTAATTATCTCAATTCTCTCTGCTCTTTCAAACATTTCGCTCATCTAATCTTTTAAATTTTTTCTCTCTCCTAATCTTCTCTCTCATATTTTCATTCCCCTAAAATCTAAAAAGAAACATGACTTTTACAAAAACGAATGTGTAAACCGGAAAACATGGCAAAACATGATCAATACGCAAAACATGTTAAAACCTGATCGAGGTAGATGAACAAAACAAAATCAATTAATAAAATGACAAAATTGGAAAACATGGCAAGTTTCGAGAAGTGTAGGTTTTGATCGAGGTAGATGAACAAAACATGATTGAATAAAAAACATGACAAGTTTTGAGAAGTGTAGGTTTCAATTGAGGTAGATGAACAAAACATCACCTAAAACTGATATTCCGGCAATGGAATCTGGTAACGGCCGCGATTAAGAAAATCATGACAAAATTTGTGAAATCACCATAAAACATAAAAAAATTCATGAACACGTATCGTAAAATTATCCTAACAATACTATAATAAACAAAAATCATGGCAAAATTTAGAAAAACCGAAACACATACGCCGAAATCATGACAATAAGTAGTGGCTTATCTGCTAGGATAAATATTCATTTTTAATATGATGAATTCATAACAAATATGATTAATTTACACTCCAAGTCGAACAATCGAAACGCGCGATAACTACAAATATACACTTTAGAATTAATATTGTGTTGCTACGCATGATTTCATACCTCTAAATAATGAAACCAACTGAAACAATCCAAAAAGAAAAAGATAGGCCCTTTTCAGATGAAATTACTCGAATATCCCTGGGCATAAGATGCGTGTGAACAGAGGACACCGGTGCTTACCATTAAAAAGAGCCAGAGGACACCAGTACAAGTCCGATACGAAATCTAAAACATGTTGAGTCCGTTGGCCACTTCATCAACAATTGCGGCATCCTTAGACGACGACGCAGTTGCCACGACCTTCCCTCCTCTGTTGGGGGCCCTCGCCGCCTTCTTCTTGCTTGCATCCAACACCATTTGTTCCACACAAAGAAAATACAAAAATCGATACAAATCCATGGAGCGATTTCTGGTCAGGAAGGGGAGTTGGGTGGTGTTAGTTCGGTGGTGAGTCGGAGATCGATGTTGGAGGGGAGAGTACAATTGAGTATGGTATGGTTAAGTGCAGAAGAGTGATTCCTTTTCTACATCCATTCTGTGGTTGTTTATCAACCACTTAAGCCAGATATGTAAAGTACAATACAAATATTAATTAATTACCAAGAGCATAATGGGGCAACATAACAATTTGAGGATGAGCACATAACTATTCAAACACACTATAATGAACATCTAAATAAGTCTCCTAATTAGGACGCCTATTTAATTTCTTCAAAAGAAAATCGGTGATGAAAAGCAAATACCAATCTTCAAGAACGAAATCGATATTTAGAATTCTAAGTTACTCCTACTCTTACTTCTAATTATAACCTAACAGTGGATTAGTAGAGACACAAATTTAAAGAAAAGAAAGATAAATTCTTTGATTTATTGGACAGAGATTACAATGAAACCCTTAGAGGCTATTTATAGGAAAACAAAAATGTGTAGAAAAATAACTTTCTATCTTCTTCAATATTCTTCATTCTTCTTTGCTTCCACTTGTCCTGCACTTTTATTAAAATTCAAATAACAATAATAATAGAAATACTAATAGTAGTGATAATAATAATAAGAATAAAATAGATAGCATTCCCATAATTGCCACATTTTTGTCGATATTGACAGGTAGTGAACATATGATGTAAATAGCTATTACTAGGTGAAATATTAGCTCAGGCTCCGTTCCCTTAAGGTTCGTATTTTTAAGTATTTATTTTATGCTTTATGAGATAGGTCATTCTTTCATAATACATCACCTTTAATTCCAAAAAATAAACTACTCCTCCATAGCAAAAGGGGTATTCAGCAAGGCAGGAGAAATGTTGTGCCTAATTGTAGGGGTAAATTGTAATCCCACTCTAAGATGAGGGAAGAAATCGAATTCTCAGAACTACTCAAGGGAGGTCAGTGTAAATTGCCCTTGTAAAAATTCACATATACTCCTCTACTCACATGTTCCGGTGAAGTAAACAGAAAGCTCTTCTTCTTAGATGGAGAAAGCGAATGGAGGCAAAAACATCCCTCAAAAACCCTCTCGGCGAAAGGGTTTTGGATCCAACTCGCTTCAGATATCAGAATATGATGCCTCCGCCTTAGTCGGTGGCATAGTCGAGAAGGGTTTCTTCTCAGAAAACAAGCCCTTCGCTCCGCCTCTGGCCCCTCGCCCCACCGTTCTCCCTTTCCCTGTAGCTCGTCATCGCTCTCATGGCCCTGTAAGCCTACCCCTCTTCTAAAACTATCGAACTCAATACCTAATTCACTCGAACTTTACATAATTGCGAATTCAATTAGTTTGCTTCCGCTTGTTTGCAAGGAAACTAAACGAACAATAAGGAGATGATAATTTACTACTGATTTAATTGGGAAATTAAGTTTGAGAAAATATTCTCTATATAAAGCAGCACTCAAAAGCTGTTGTTCTTTTAATTCCCTGGGGAGGGGCGGGAAAATTGCCGGCACATTATGTAGCATTTGCTATTTATTAGATACGAGAAATGAA
The DNA here is from genome assembly GCA_019656295.1 of Rhododendron mucronatum var. ripense. Lineage (NCBI taxonomy): Eukaryota > Viridiplantae > Streptophyta > Magnoliopsida > Ericales > Ericaceae > Rhododendron > Rhododendron mucronatum. The sequence continues at coordinate 1,667,633 of BPLT01000072.1, read as the reverse complement.
GAGGGATGTGAATTGTATCTTTTTCATCATTATGTAAACAATCTCATGTTGTTGAGGTGTCAATATGAAGTTTGACAAGTAAAAAGTGGTTGCTGCAAACCAGAAAACAGTGGATTGAAGTTCGCTTTTGGGATGGGCGCGGTTGGGGTCTTATGTGGCAAAGCAAGGGAAGGAAGGTTTTGTTAAGTGTCATGTACCTGGCTACCAATATGACATAATTACAGAAACAACCCAAAATATTTGCAATCCTGATTCTTAAAGAGAAGCATTTGGAGCACCCTTTCGTTTTGTTTTTTTCCTCCCATGGTATTGTTGGTAGATTTGTAGATTGTTAAAAGAGTTTGTTTTGCAGCATTGGGCCCCAAGAGGGAGTGAAAACAGTGGCGGTGGTGGTGATGACGAGGATGAAGAAGAAGAAGAAGACTTGATGGAGTTTGGTCCACTAGCCGCAGCTTTTGCTAATCCGGTCCAAAGGAAAGAGAAGAAAGGGTTGGATTTTAGTCGGTTGAAAGAGCTAGCGACGAGTGATAGTACATCTCCTACTCAGAAAAAGAAACAAGATAAGCCTTTTTTGGAATCCAAAGAACAGAAGAAGGCTAATGAAGTGACTGAAAAATCAGATAAAAGAAGCAGCCCTATTGGCACTGCAAATCATGTGTTGCCACAGAACATGCCACCTGATGATACTTCACAGGCACAAGATATTTTCATGGAGGAGATGGATTCCGGATCGGTAGAAGAAGTGTCACAAGATGTGATTGTGGAAACAAGGGAGGAGATTATGGAGGATATGGAGCCTGGATTGCCAGAGGCGTCAAAAAGGCAAAGGCAAGTGGATACAGAGAAGCAAAGTATGTCAAAGCGTTTAACTTCCAGCTATACTCCCATCAATATGGGGAATGAACAAGACTCCCGAGGTATTGATGCTGAGAATTGTGCCCGTTTAGAAAGAATGTCAGCTGATGAGATTGCAGAAGCACAGGCTGAGATACTGGAGAAGATGAGTCCTGCAGTAATAGAGGCATTAAGAAAACGTGGGTTAAACAAATTGAAGAATCAAACAGGCTCCATCTCAGATGTGCCTGCCAAAGGAGAGGTAGATACTATGCGGGATGACACAAAGTTGGTAGAAGAAGCAAAAGGTTCTCCACTCTATGTGAGTGACACCTCCCACAATGGGACAACACCAGCTTCAACAGTTACAAGACCGGGGCCGGGTTATAATGGCTTGCAGAATTTGAGCCCCGATAATTGCAGTTTGTGGGATTCTTGGAGTGAGAGAGTTGAGGCTGTTAGGGAATTAAGGTTTTCACTGGATGGTAATGTTGTAGAAACTGATTTTGTGCAGGTAACAAAGGCTGGTAAGACTAATTTCTTCTACTATCATTCCACTTAAAATTTCGATAGTTCCCTTAATGTTGCAGTTGTGAATATTACATCTCTCTCTCTCTCTCTCTCTCTCAGTTTGTCTTTTGTGAAATTGTGGTTTTTTCATGTTTGTCAAGTTTTGTTTAGGTACATGTTAATTGGCATTTATTGACTACTTGAGATTTTGGGAACAAGTTATTTATTTTGTTCTTCATGATACATTAGCACGTTCTTCCTTGATGTCGATTTTGAGGATGTGTCGAGGAACTTGTTTTCTTATCAAATGCTTCTGTTGGTCCTTTTGTTATTTAGTTACAGTGTGGGGTGTCAACTTTTAGGCTTCCTTTGCCTGTTTGGTATTCCTCATGCATTCTGTGGCACAGTGAGAATCTTGTTTATAAGTCAACTAACTTGCGTGTTATGGGTTTCGATCTGTTTCTTTGGTAATGGTTCGTATTACGATGCATAATTCCTCCCATGAATTTATATTCTATGCCACTTATCATCTATGTTGCTAATACATCTGCTTACAGATCTGTCTTTCTTACTTATCATATTGTAGGTAATGTATCTACTCAAACTGGGTATAATGCCAACAATGTTTCTGAACGTGACTTACTTCGAACTGAGGGAGACCCTGCTGCAGCAGGTTACACTATCAAAGAAGCAATAGCTCTCACTAGAAGTGTGGTTAGTTGATGTTTATCTTGGCATTACCTGCCTTTTGGTTTGGAGTTTCTTTTGAAACGTTCATACATTGAACTTTTCCTTGACTTTTTCCTTGAATTTGCAAATTTCAGATTCCTGGCCAACGTGCTCTTGCGTTGCATTTGCTTGCATCTGTGCTTGATAAAGCATTGCACAAAATCAGTCAAAACCAAGTTTGCTACAACGTGAAAATTGCTAACATCACCAGGTTCATTGACTGGGCTGCTGTGTGGGCTTATGCACTTGGCCCAGAACCTGAGCTTGCTTTATCACTAAGGTGGATCCTCTTGTCCTGCTCGTATTTCTGATTACACTTGATCGCAATTGATTTTTGTTGCTATATTTAATGTATACTGTTTATAACCTCATCCTCTAAATTTAGTGTATGCCCATGTATTGATTTCAGATATACTTATTGTGCTTACTTGCTTAGAAAAAGGTTCACCATTTTATTACCTGGATGTGAGTTCTAATGTCTCTAGCTTGATGTCTGTCTTTGTCGTACTTGCTGATATGTTATTTGACTCGAATCATTTGAGCATCATTGTTTTTTACGTAGTATTGGCTGTAGTATTGGTCAACAGGAATGCATTGATGAACATAGAAAGTACGCTTAGTTATCAAGATTGGTTTTTTCCAAATGGAAAGGGAAAACAAAAATATGATTACATCAGCAAAACAATCCAAAACCAGCAGCTATGTCAGGATTGGAATGTCTCTTGTAATTTCCTGGTTTAGATTTCTAGTTGGGGGTGACTTTAGCAGTGTCTTGGCTTCTTGTTTCTCTGCTTATATGAGCAGGTAGTGCGTCTCAGGTTTTTGCTTGTATGCTTGTTGCAGGGGTATGCCCCTTTGGTTTTTGTACTATGGTTTTTGGTTATAAAATTTTACATTACCAAAAAAAAAAACAATCCAAATAAGTAAGGTTTCTTGAGACATCTCAAACTTCAGGGATTTAGGAGATCCTTTCACGCACCAAAAGGAAAAAAGAGTAACGAAAAACTTTACTTTCGGTGAATATTGATGTTTTCTTCCATGTTGGCTGGAGTCTACATTCTAAAGATGTAGCCTATTGTGTTCCGGTTGTAGTTCCGGACCCATAAGGTGATTGTATTATCGTACAGTTTTCTTAATACATGATGTAAGTACTTCTAATTTAAGAATTTTGCTGATTCATCTTGCCTAAAAATGTGAATTTGGCAATCTTAACTTCCATTGCAGATAGCTGTTTTAGCTTCAATATAACAGTTTAATAAATTTGGAGCCTTGTTGCGTTCTGAATGTATTTGTGGTTGTCTTGTAGGATGTCACTTGATGATAACCACAATTCAGTTGTTTTGGCTTGTGCAAAAGTTATTAAGGGCGCATTGAGCTTTGATACCACTGAGAGGTTCTTTGAAATCTCAGAGGTAACTTAAATTTTCCCAGGAGTGTTTTGTTTACTATCTCTTGAAATATTGTACACTCACTTCAATTGTGTTCTGTTTTCAGAAAACTTCTTCTTACCTAAAGGACATATGTACTGCTCCTATATTCAGGAGTAGACCAGATATTGAGGTTGGCTTCCTTCAGGGTGGCTTCTGGAAGTACAATGCTAAACCTTCTAATATTTTGCCTTTTGGTGAGGAGATTGACAATGACAAGACTGAAGATGAACATACTATTCAGGATGATGTGGTTGTAGCTGGTCAAGATATTGTAGCAGGTTTGGTTAGAATGGGTATCCTTCCAAGGATTCACTATCTCTTGGAGGTAAGCTATATGTAACTGGAGGTTCTTTGTTTTCCTTATTACTTTCAAAATCATTCACAAAGATAGACTCATAAGACAGATGCTCTCTGAAACTAGGGATCTTCTGCATATTCCATGCCTTACAACTTTCCGTTTAGCTTATTTTGCTCAGATTTTCACTGATTTATTCTTGCCATTCAAACTTCTCCTGGCGCAGAACTAGTTGACTCCCATTTACTGTATATTCTTCCAAAAGAGAGACTGACCAAATTGGCTACATATAATTATGGCCAGAGGATGGCGGTCTAAAGGTTCTGTCTGGATGTGATGTGATTGTAGAAAGTAAAGAAATAAATAGATGAAACTTAAAAACATTTCTGTGGCAGTGGCATAAAGACATGATGTGATTGTTCCTTCTATGCACCTCTTTGGTCGGTGAGGTGAATTCTTTATTTACTATGTAAATTGCAATTGGATTGCATTAAGTGCAAGTTTGTACCATGAAGCACCAAGCATGGTAACTGTCCATAACGGCAATAGTCGTACACATCTGTTAATTTGCTTTAAGAGATGTCAGCAGTTTTATGGTAATTCAGATATGGTTGAAACATATAGTTACGGTGTAGACTTCCCTGGTTTAACATGTTCCTTTTAGGCTTCCCGTTTCTGCTATATCATTATCGGTTCTCTTGTCTTACACGGTATTAATTGCCAGGCAGACCCTTCAGACGTGTTGGAAGAATGCTTAATTTCTATACTTATTGCAATAGCAAGGCATTCTCCTACTGGTGCGAGGGCAATAATGAAGTGCCAAAGGCTTGTTCAAACAGTTGTGGACAGATTTACTACGAAAGACCCAATGGAAGTTAATGCTTCTAAGATAAAATCAATTGCCCTTTTGAGGGTAAGCCATTTCTTTTGCTTTGAGATAGTGTGTCTCTATGCGTTTTACTCTTGTGATGAGTTTAAATGGTTATACAAGTCGAATTCAGTTGCTTTGGCATTTGACAGAACTATACTTACCCTAGTGCCTTTGTTTTTCTATTTTTCTCCATGATCAATAAGGTGTTGGCTCGATCTGAGAAGAAGAATTGTATTGATTTTATAAGAAACGGAGTTTTCCAAAGTGCAACATGGCATTTGTATCAATATGCACCCCCGCTTGACCGGTGGATAGAATTGGGAAAGGAGAACTGTAAACTCTCCTCTGCATTGATGGTTGAGCAGTTGCGCTTCTGGAAGGTCTGCATCCAATATGGATTCTGCGTAGCCAACTTTTCAGATTTCTTTCCTGCTCTCTGCATGTGGTTGAACGTACCTACATTTGAACGACTCATCAAAAAAGATGTTCTTGGTGAATTTGCTGCCATCACTGAAGAAGCATTCCTTGTTTTGGGGGCTCTAACTAGAAGTCTTCCAAACTTTTATTCACATATGCATGTAAGCAATCAAATATCTGAGGTGGCTGCTGACGAACTGGAGTCTTGGTGCTGGGTCCACGTCGGGCCGATTGTTGATTTAGCTATAAAATGGACAGCATTGAGGAGCAATCCATGCATGTCTAACTTCTTTGAGTGGCAAAAAGGACATAAGAGTAGTTCTAATTTCCAGAATTTACAAATGAATTCCTCCTTATGGGTAGTTTCTGCTGCCCTGCGCATGCTCTCTGGTGTGCTAGATAAAGTGATCCCAGAGGATGCAATCAGCCTACCTGGTGGGTTTTTGCCGTGGCTGCCTGAGTTTGTCCCTAAGATTGGACTTGAAATCATTAAGAATGGGTTTTTGAGCTTTTCAGGGCTGAAAGATGCAGAACATGGTGGCTCTTTTATCCAGTATTTGTGTCATTTGAGACACCAAGTTGAACATGAATCATCAATTGCTTCTGTGTCTTGCCTTCATGAATTAGTAAGAGTTGTTGTTTCTGTAGATGAATTAATCCAACTGGCCAAGTCTGTGATTCACACTCCACTAGCTCCCAGCGACAGTTTATCAAGAGAAGATTTGGTACTTTCAGGTGGAATAGTTAAGTCATCTATTCCTGAGATGCGAAATGCACTAACTACTTTCATGAAGTTAATCAATTCAGAGTGGCAATGGGTACAGTCAATTGAGACCTTTGGAAGAGGTGGTCCGGCTCCAGGGGTCGGACTGGGTTGGGGTGCTATTGGTGGAGGGTTTTGGTCTAAAGATGTTTTGTTGGCCCAAACAGATGCAGGATTGCTTATTTCCTTGCTAGAAGTCTTTCAGATTGTGTCTGCTAAAGATCTGCCGACAGTTGAAGATATGGAATTTACTATGCAAAAAATAAATTCTGCCTTTGGTGTATGCTTAATTTTAGGACCAAGGGATGGATCTATAATGGAGAAGGCATTGGATACCTTGCTCCAAGTCCCTGTTGTAAAGTATCTGGATCTCTGTATTCGGAATTTCATTACTCGTGATAAGGATTTGAAGCCGTTTGGGTGGGACTATACAGAAAAGGACTACCAGCTCTTTAGTAAGGTTTTGGCTTCTCATTTCCGAAGCAGATGGCTGACTGTTAAAAAGAAGCTGAAAGTATGGGATGGAAATAGTGGTCTTGGGAAGAAGATATCTAAGAAGGGCAATGTCTTGGATACAATTCATGAGGACTTCGACATAGCGAATATGACAGGTCAAGAGGATTACTGCACTTCTTTGGCAGTAGAATGGGCTCACCAGAGACTGCCTCTTCCCATGCATTGGTTTCTCAGTCCAATCTCAACTATCAATGGCATCAAACATGCTGATCCTTCAATTCCTAGTAGAAATAATAAAGTGGAGAACCACACTGATTTCCTTGAAATTGCTAAAGCTGGACTGTTTTTCCTATTAGGAATAGAAGTAATGTCGTCATTTGTTGCCCTTGAGATTGAGTGCTCTGTTCGGAGAGTACCACTAACTTGGAAATTGCATTCGTTGTCTGTAACCTTACTTGGTGGCATGGGTGTGCTTGAAGAGGAGAAGAGTAGAGATATGTATGAAGCTTTGCAAGAGGTCTACGGGAAGCTCCTTCATGAGTCATGGTTAAGTAAAAGCAAAGAAGTCATTCTCGAGGGAACAGAGAAATTCTCAGCACAAACAGGAGAAAAGAACAGTGTGGAATTCCTGTGTTTTCAATCAGAGATACACGAGAGTTACTCTACTTTTATGGAAACTCTTGTGGAGCAGTTTGCTGCTGCATCTTATGGCGATTTGATTTACGGCCGACAAGTTGTGATTTATTTGCACCGTTGTGTTGAAAGCTCTATTCGGCTTGCAGCCTGGAATGCCCTATCTAATGCTCGTGTGCTCGAACTTTTGCCGCCTTTGGTAAACAGTTTCGCCAAGGGTGAAGGGTACCTCGAACCTGTTGAGGTAATATTACAAACTTTTTTCTGCTGGTACACCATCAAAAGTATTCACAGAAACTGGCATATATTCATTCTAATTTATTCCGGTTGCATTGCCATGTTTACTTAATCTTCCTTCACACAAAGCTCCCACATTCAGTGTGATTCATGAATGGGTGTAATTATTTTGGTACCTCAGAACTCACAACGAACTTACTCAATCGTCTGTTCTTTATGAATTACTTGGAAAGAAAGAGAGTTAAATTTTCCAACCTTTTATTCAAAGTCATTTCTTTGGCAACTTTCTGAATGATATCTTCCCGGAGTTATGCTGTATTTTAGTTTTGAACCATAGTCACACGATGAGGGTATATCCACCAGATGTTCCATTATTTAAAACCCATCAAACACTCGAAAAAGGACTAGTGGACGACCTTATCTGCTCCTCAAACATGATAATTTATCATCTTCTATTTATTTTTAGATCATGATCGGGGAAGTAAAATAAACTGTGCTTTATTAGTTAGAACTTAGACGTCCCAAGGGCAACAAATTTGATTAAAGTATGCAGTCTGATATTTAGTCTCTGTGCAGGTTAATGAACGAATTTTGGAGGCGTATTTGAAGTCATGGGTTTCTGGTGCCCTTGACAGAGCTTCAAGTCGAGGATCAATGGCTTTTACTCTGGTTTTGCATCATCTTTCTTGTTTCATATTTTGCTGTTTCACTAGTGAAAAGTTATCACTCCGAAATAAGCTTGTGAAGTCTCTCCTGCGTGATTATTCCCGTAAACCGGAACATGAGGTACGCATACTAATTGAGAACTGGTGAACTTCATATGCATCTGAACCCATGGATGGGCAAACTTTTCGTCATGCATTATAACCTGCCAACCTTGAAACTACAGTGGCAAAAATTGTGTAAAGATATTTTCGGTGTCGAATTCATTTCAGCTCTCACTTGTAGGCTCCTTTTTCTGGTCCTATTCACTTGGGAGTTGGGGCTCGTTAGTAAATGATTTGTGTCCTTAACTCGACGATTGTCAAAGCTGCTCTTCGCCTCAGATATTCTAGTTCTTCTCTTTTGAACCCTCCCTCCTCCAAAAGCTATTGTGTCCTTAAATGATTTGTGTCCTTAACTCGACGATTGTCACCGATACATTCGTCTGCAATTGTTTATATTATCATATTATCATACGATCCGAGTTATATCAAAAGGAGAAAGGAAGTTCCGAGGAATCATATGCATGATAATCGTTTTGTGGCATAATTCTCATCTTTCTCCTGTTCTGTCTTGTTTTTAAAGAGCTTCAGTGTGTTGAGCTTCATGTTTATGTTTTTCTTTGCAATGTAATGATAGGGCATGATGTTGGATTTTGTTCATTACCAAAAGCCCGAACAAAGGGAAGGTTCGTCTATGCATATGCACGAAGTCGATCGAAGATTCAAGATATTAACAGAAGCCTGCGAAGGAAATTCCTCACTCTTGCGTGATGTAGAGACACTCAAGTTGTCCTCTCAGAGAAAATTGTGAAGTTGTTAACTAAGTCAAGTTCATTTGTATATGCTGTTTGAATGTTGAGAAATATCTTGGTCAGGTGGCGTTTACTCCTGATCAAAGGTTTGGGAATGTTGAAAGAGATGGCCTTTTTTTGTTGCTTTCTTAGCTTCCCTTACAGTTCTGTAAAGACTCACTGTTCTCTCTTTGATGATCAAAAAGAAAAGTTCTCCCTTTAACAAACTGAAGGAGCGAAGGTGTTGTAACTTTCATGAGAAACGGTTAGTTAGTGCATATGTTGAGTCTGAGGTGAACTAGTTGAAGTGACGATCTTGGAGTTTTTCCCTTTGGGGGATGTAAGCAAAATGATGGAAGCATCTTTTCCTCAGCTTGTTCTCCCCTCTTTTTTCCTTATTTTCCAAAGGTTAAAAAAAAGTCGCTGTTTAACCCTATTCGGTTAGTTATATAGATTGGGGAGTATATAAAGTTCATCTTCCAGATTGCCATCTCACTATTTCTTGAAATTTTCCCCACCAATGCGCCAAAACCTATCCAAACCATCAGGGAGTTACTTGTAGAGGGAAAAGAAAAGCAAAAGGAAATCTGAAAGTCTTGTTCTGGTCAAAGACCCAGATAAGTAATCTGCAAGTAATTCCTGGCAAAATATAGAGAAGCTGTTCCAAAATTCCCAAGGGAAAGCAATTCTAGATGTTGTTATTGAAGAAGTTGAAGAAGAAGAAGAAGAAGAGGAGGAGAAGGATGGGCATACCTTATGAGTGAAGCTCGTTTGAGACTTGAGTAGTAGATCATACAATGTGAAGCGATCAAAAAGCTGTTCAATTCCATTACTGATATGTGTAGAGGTGTTGTAAAGGTTTTGAATCGTGTGTCTTTTCTTGATTCTTTAACCTCCCTATTTGAGCAACCGAAATCATTTACACGTCAACCAATACTTTCAATGTCCCCAGGTTTTTATCAGATTCAATCCTGATTCATAAGTAGGGAATCAGCTCAAATCAATGGGCAAAAGAGAAGACTGCTGCGGTTCATAAACAGGGCAGGGCGTCTGTTTGCTTCTGTAGTGTGAATACAAGTTCAGTCCCACATCGAGTAGCTAACATAAGAGAAGCCAACGAAACGACTACAAAAAGGAAGTAAGGCCATGATGGTAAGGCACGCAGCCGCGCGGTGAGCACAAAGCGAACTATTCTTTCGCCTTTTACTAAAGAATACCGTGTGCTCGCCGCAGAAAGCGGCATACGCCATTTTTTGGAGGGGCCTATCTTTGGGTGGGTCCCCTACAATAATAGTTCAAAATTCCTCGCAGCTGTATGAATGAGGCGTGTTGCTTGTTTACCAGATAGAGGTGTATGCTATCTTCGGGAGGGGCCTATCTTTGGGTGGGTACCTTATAATTATGGTTCAAAATTGCTCACTGCTGTATGAATGTGGCGTTGCTTGTTTGCCAGAAACTGGCATACTCCATCTTTTTCGAGGGCCTATCTTTGGGTGGGACGGTATCTTATAATTAATTATAGTTCAAAATTGCTCACTGCTGTATGAATGTGGCGTTGATGGTTTGACAGAAAGCGGAATAGACCATTTTTTAGAGGGGCCTATCTTTGGGTGGATCCCCTATAATTATAGTTCAAAATTGCCCACAGTTGTATGAATGTGGCGGTTGCTTATTTGCTCGGGCTGAGGTTGTATGGTAGAAATACTTTCTCGAAACCAATTGCGTATATGAGTGGTAGATTTGGTAAAATACCCCATGTAACTGGATAATGAAAATAAAATTGGAAAATAATGGGTAGCATTATCACGAATAAAATGTGGTTATCAAAATATGGGAAAAAAAAATCATTTCTCGAAAATAAAATTAGCCATTTTACTAATTTTGGGACGTATGTGATACAAAAAGAAAACAAAGTTCTTCGATAATGTCCAATTTTTCATCCTCTATGCCAACCTTAGACACCAAATTGAGGAAAATAACCTTTTACCAATAAAATCTATGGCTGCGTTTAGATTGATGGGATTATGGCCGCCTGCAGATCGATTTTGGACATATCGGTTCCTAACCCAATCCTTTTGCGATGAATTGTTATTTTTTTTCATCCACCACCCGTCATGGAATATTGGAATGGTAGTAAACTCACTATGTTTACACAAGAAGTTGAAAATAAGTTCCTTTATAAATTCTGTTTTGTAGACCCCTACAGGGATGTAATCCATTTGAAGGTTCATTCAATAACCAAATGAAAAATTAGAGTAGGTATGTCTTGTTGTTGCCTTGTATAACATGTTCTGCAATGGAACTGTACTTTATAAGCATAAAAAAATAGTGAGGATTTAATTATTTTTTACTCTTTACATTTTTAATACTAAGGGGCACGTCAACAATTATAAAATAACCACCGTGGGTGGTAGCCTGGTGGGCAGGTGCCCCTTCACTCCTAGGCAAGGTCTCGGTTTCGAGCCTTGCCAGTGGCATGGGGGTGTGGGATAAAGCATTATGCCCACTTGTACCTAGGTGGTGCTGTGGTGACGGCCTGTCCTCCCGGACAGTAGCTATGGCTCAAACCGGACATTTCACAGCGGGTCGGGAGCCCCTATGGTCACGCCCAAAGGGAGTTGCTACGCTGGTTGCCCCATCCCACACTTTTGTTTATCAAAAAAAAAAATTATAAAATAAGAAAAAAATTCTTAGGCAATTATACTGAATTATTTTTTCGTTTGTTTTGATTCTGTGTATTCATTCTTTGGGAATGGATTGTCCCTTATGAAATTTTAAAGTAATTGAAAGAACTTACAAGGCTAAGAAATTTTCTGTGAAATAAATTCTACAGACATGATATATACACATATTTTGTGACTTTTGAATAGGCCGTTCCAATATGGCTATGCTTAATTTGAGTTAGTGTTTTACTTTTCATGTATGTTGCAGTGGATCTCGCTTATTGAACTTCGCATATTCTCCTGGTTCCATCTCAATTAATTTTTGAAATAATACTGGTGTTTTATTTTGACGTGATCAAAACTCCAAATGAATATAGAATTCAATAAAAAAAAATAACCCTGTTTTCATTTACTTTACAAGTCTAATTCTGCATCAAAAGCAATGTATTGCGAAGGAGAGGAGAGACAAGAGATGGTGCGAGAGTAGTTTTGACGTTTTCCTTTCAAAATCCGAACAGCCAACTCCCTTATTGGAAGGGGAAATTTTCCAGTTCCAAATCTTATTCAAATTAAGGTGATTAATTACAAGTCACATCTCTCTCGTAAGCGTCAATGATACATGCACGTAACATGTGTAGTGTCCTCATCGGTAGAATTGGAACAAAGTCAAAAAGTCTTTTTTCCCAAATGGAGGGCAGAAGTGTGTGTGGGGAAAGAGAGAGAGAGAGAGAGAGAGAGAGAGAGAGAAGATTGGAATAGGAGTCCCACATCGATAGGTGTGAGAGAGAAAAGCCTTGTAGGGAGTACAAATTAAGGAAGAGGCAGCCAGGAATTGTATCTTTGCGCTTGGGGCAATGACGTAGCTAATGAGGTAATAACCGAGGCACGTCAATTGCTGGTTGAAAACTATTTCCAAACCCCCTCTTTGGCCTGGGTTTGGCCCTGGCCATTGAGAATTTCTGGAAGGGCTCCCTCTAACCAAGGGTAAAGCCCTACGACTCAGTTTAAAATTTTTCTAATAAATAAATGACAAAAAAATTAGGAGAATGTGAAAATAAACTTTCATTTAAGAAAGGACGTTTTTGATCAAGCTACAGTAGCTACTTGTAAATTTATATCTTTGATCAAATTTTGATGCGTTGAAATTTTGAATGTGATTTTATGAGAAATTGTTTATTAAGTATTTTTGGGTCATATTTTTAGTTGATTACTTGGACCGTGAAATTTGATTCGAAAAAATGAAGTCCTCATGAGAAATTGTTTTTAAGCTTTTTTCGATCATATTTTTAGCTGGTTTTTAGATCGTGAAATTTGATTCGGACAAGTCAAGTCCTTACTTAGTTGTGAAATCCTTACTTAGTGTAAGGACTCCCTTGGACGGGACTAATTTTTTGATATTGCATATTTTTGGAATATATCTTGAGTGATATAAGAAATTAAAATTGTTACAAATATTAAAAATTGACATTCAGGGAGTATTTCAGACCGTTCCTTGATTTTCAAGAAAAGTTGTGGGCTTCAACTTTTGAATTTGGATTCATTTTTTAGAAATTTCAAGGGGAGAATTTTTCAGAAATTGTGCAAACATTTTGAGACAAAATAATTTTATTTATTTTTACTTCACCTCTCCCTTCACTTTTTCTTCACTTTTATTGGGCCAATGGGAATTCGTATTCGTTTCCCATCAAACATTATCGACAATTGAACAGAGTCCTAACTTGTTACCTTTGTCAAATATTTTTCTACTTCGGTTCTTATTTTTGCAAACTTCACTAATGTGAAATGTGTTTTTCAAAGTCTATCATCCTTGCACTCCCTCATCCAAAACGTGTCAAAGTAGGTGACTTAAAGAGAAGAAAATAATCAAACAAAGACTTATGAACATTAATTTATTTTCCTGGTTATAATTAATACCCCTTAATCCCCTTGTTTTTTTTACCATTCAAACCCTCTTATTTTATCTCACTCCATAAATAATATTCACTCTTATCTTATCATCCCTTTATAAATAATACCCTCAAAACAAATCCCGCATCCAATTGCTAATACCCCCAATTTGAGTTCTTGCTAATCCCATGGAATTTATAATCTGGAAGAGTTTTGGGTTACCAAACAAGAGATTAGAAAGTCATTGGAATTGTTAGTCCAATCCCAAAGCGGAAGAGGGTTAACAAACGAGCCTTAGAGTATCCACAATGCTATAATCAAAAGTAAATTTTTTTTAAAGTTAATAATGTTTGTGTAAAATATGGCTTATAATGCTATAATCAAACTTAACAACCTCCTTAAAAATAATCAAATTTTAAACTTTTGATAACTAAAACTAGCAACCTTTTGACAATAACCAAATTTAATAGACCCTACATATTCTCAATCAAATACATCAATCATTACACAAAAATATTATCTCTCTCCCATTTTCCTTTCTCACTTTCTTTTTGAACAATTTGAAAATAAAAATTTTAATAATTTTTTTATTTAGAAAAAAGTTTAAAATTAAAATTGTTTTTTTTTCAAAAAAAAGTTTCCAAAACTATTTTCTATTTCTAGTAAATAGTTTTTATTAGCTTCAAAACTATTTTTAGGAAAACTATTTTCTACTGTTCACAGTTTTTAATTTTTTGTACTTTGAAAAGATGATGTGACAAATTTTGGTTATCCAATTTTGATTATGCCATTGTAGACATCTACATTTCTAACCTTAACAATCTTTTAAATGAATAATCAAAAGATGATGTGGCAACTTTTGATTATCAATTTTTGATTATAGCATTGTGGATACCCTTATGGTGTTAACCTGGAAAGTTGTTTTGTTTTGGTTGCTATTTTTGGACATAAAAAAAATGTTTGGGACAACCTTGAATAAAAATGTTCTTTACATATTTTAATAAAAAAACATTGCTAACAAGTGTGTGGGCCCTAACAAAGGAAGACCTTTTTGGTTATCACATCAGTTTTGGAATTCACATATAGGTGGATTCCGTTGGAATCAGGGCCGACCCTAGGTCTAAGCCCAATATTTGTACCCAAAACTAATTTAACTGAGTGAGGCCATTCAAAAACTAAGGGTCCAAATGTTTTTATAAGTCCAATTTGACCAATTCTTGAACTCTTATGGGCTATTTGATAAAACTGAAAACTGAAATTGAAAGCTGAAAAATTGAGTACTGAAAAATGAATGCTGAAATTTTTAAGCTGCAAAGCTGTTTGATAAATATATTAAGTACTGAATTAAAAAAATAATTAATTAATTTTGTTTCAATTCTCTCTTAATTTACTAACAGTCACAAATATACTTCTGGTAATGGTGGAAGAGTGGTGGAGGTGGTGGTGGTGAAGTAGTGGTGGTGGTGAAGTAGTGGTGGTGGAGTGGTGGAGGTGGTTGTGGTGGTAGGAGTGGTGGTGTAGTGCTGGTAGTGATGGTGGTGGATGAGTGGTGTGGTGGAGTGGTACATGGGAGTGGTGGTGGTGTAGTGATGGTAGTGGTGGTGGTGGTGAAGTGGTGGTGATGGTTGTGATGATGGTGGTGGAGTGGCGGAGGTGGTGAAGTGGTGGTAGGAATGGTGGTGGTGATTGTGGTGGAGGAGTGGTGGTGAAGTGGTGTAGGTGGTGGAAGTAGTGGTGTAATGGTGGTGAAATGGTGGTAGGAGCGGTGGTGGTGGTGGTACCGTGGTAGTAGTGTTGGTGGAGTGGTGGTGGTGGTGGTGGAGGAGGAGTGGTGGTGGTGGTGGTGGTGGTGGTGGAGTGGTGGTAGTGGTAGTGGTGTTGGTGGTGGAGTGGTGGAGATGTGTTGTGGGAGTGGTTGTGGTGGTGGTATGATGATTGAATATAAGTACATAAAAATTCAGTCACAATTAAGTAGCTCAAAGCTACTTAATTTTTTTCAACTTTTTGGTCTATATTTTAAGTAGTACTTAATTTGTTAAGCAATGTGAAACGTTGTTATCAAACCTACTGAATCACTTATTACTTAATTGATTCAATTTTAAGTGCTGAATTTAAGTTATCAAACAAGCTCTTACTCTTAAAAGGAAAAAAAAATACAATAAAATTTTATACAAAAACAAACCCAGTGCTTTTCTTACCCCAAAATTTTATGGGAAAATGATGGCCAAGAACGTGTTTTGATAATTAATATCTGCCAAAGACATTTTGTAAAATATTAATTATTAAAATACGTCATGGGCCGTCATTTTTCCGAATTTTATCTCCTGCTTATGGGTTGTGGGCTTAACCCTCAAATTCCAAATCAAAGCAAACCCCCAAAATACTTTTAGCACTTGAAGAGGAAAAAACGTGATACAACATGCAATAACCGGTTTTTGCGGCAAGGAATAAATTTACCATTTAAATTTGATATTTTGATTCGGTATCGCCTTGTCGGATTGCTTTCTTGCCTCTCAGAATCCTCTTTTCATTCCAGATATGGCTATGGGCATTAGTTATTGTAATGTTAAGTAATTTTTGTAACCTCGACATATAAGTATTTGCAAGTTTTATATTTGCGATGATTTGTATCGTTTGAAAATATAGCATTTCTAAATGTGAAGGGCCCCAAATTGGTTGGTCGTCTAGGGCCTCAGAAAAATCAGGGCCGGGCTTGACTGAAACGGATCGCCTAGCACCTCCTATAATCCAATAAATAAAGGGAAAATGACGACTCAGGACGTGTTTTGATAATTAACACATTTTAACGACATGCTAAGAACATTTGTTAATGAACAAAATGTCATTTACAGGTATTAATCAAAACACATGATTGGCCGTCATTTTCTCTCTAATTAATCCTCCACTCCCCAGAGGGAATTCCCACCAACACCACCAGGTCCCCCACTGCCAATTTTTCAATCTGCATCTATACATAGTTGCATACCAAACATACAGTATAGTCATAGACATAGATACATACACAGAGAGAGAGAGAGAGAGAGAGAGAGAGAGAGGAACGCTGGTTTTCTCAATGGCTAATATATCATCGTCTCCCAGACTCAACATCGGGAAAAGCAGCCGACCAATTTTCCAGCCCAAAATTCGGTGTTCAGTTTCTTCTTCTTCTTTACCACTGGTTTCGACCCAATTCGATCTTCGGACTTACTGGACAACTCTGAGAGCAGAAATCAATCAGAAGCTAGATGAGGCCATACCTGTCAAGTACCCACAGCAGATCTACGAGGCCATGCGTTACTCTGTGCTCGCCAAAGGTGCGAAACGTGCTCCTCCGGTCATGTGCGTCGCCGCCTGCGAGCTCTTCGGCGGCAACCGCCTCGCCGCCTTCCCCACCGCCTGCGCCCTCGAAATGGTTACTCCTCTTTTCTGTCATATCTCCTCAATTTCCACCCTTTTTGCTTAATGAGTTCACTGTGAATATTACTCCAATAGATTTTTTCCCCAAGTTTGAAAGTTCAAAATTTTTATCATTGATTCAGTACCCAAAATCAACTTTGATTTCATTTATTTTTGGGGTTAGTTTTGTGTTACTTCTTTTCTTTCTTCCAGTTTTTAGTTATTGTGAATGAATTGATTCCCTGGGTTCTCAGATTCTTGCTGATCAATCTATAACTACTAGGAAAAACTTAGAAAGGTCCAATTTTGCCTGTGTACGCGCATTTTGACTAATTTATGGGATCAATTCCATGGTGCTCTAGCAAGGCTTAACCAAAATTAGAGCCCGAATAGGTTTGTTTCACAAGAGTTGATAGCTCGAGTCGAACTAAGAATTTTGAACTATCCAATTTTTACGCCTGATTCACCTTCCCACAAAGCTTCGGCCAATCAAAATATTACTACTATTGTAGAACCTACCCCTGGAATCTTCCATAAAATTGTTGACCTAGGTTTCTCTATTGAGAGATGCATGACAGAGCCCGGATTTTAATCTAGTAGTGGCGAATATGTACAAAAAAACAATAATAGATGTATAATTTTCCGACTGAAATTTCAAAGGTAAATTTTCTTGCCCTACGAACTTCTCTGGTTCACAAGTATAATTTTCCATCAGGCTTGACGTACAGTCATCTCGAGAATCTAAAGATCCTCTGACAATGAACAACTCTAATTGAGAATGAGTAAATATTTGATTTGCTTTGTTTCATCCATACGTTTTTGTTCAACAGAAAGAGTTCGGGTTAAAGTCAAAGAGTCTAATTTATTTTTTTCTCAATTAAGATTCTTATATTCTTTGATTTTTCACCTAGCTAGGCAGTTAAAAACATCTTTTGCCTAATTATTTAGGTCTTCTTTTGTGGGAAAAAAAAGTTAAAAGGACTAAAAAAGCTAGTTATAGTTGAATAAACATGAAAAAATGTGATGGTGGCAGGATTATAGAGTTTAGTACTAGAAGTAAAAACTTCTACTACAGTGACAATATTTTTGAAGTCTTTGCATTGGCGGCAGCCACCACTAGCCGCCACGTGACTCCATCCTCAGATATGGATGAGTGACATCACCGCCTTTGGAGACTTCCATGCCACCACCGCCACTATCTTCCCGTGTCCTGTCTATTTATGTTTATGGCTGAGAGCAGAGGGAGATAGGTGGAATAGGGACATAGTGAGCCAGAGAGGGGGGAGAGAGAGTTTTGCGTGTTTGTAACTCCATTTTCCGGTGCGTTAGTGAAAACGCATATTTCTCCGTGAAGGCCGAACAACGTATATCTTAGCATTCGTGTTGTTTGTGTCAGTGATCCCAGTAGAAAATAGGTTAGATTGATGTAATTGAATTGTACACCAAATTCAAAAAATCAAAGAACAACATTTTGAATTATAAATAAAAAGCAAGTAATGCATTTTCTGTTACTCTGATTAACAGGTACATGCCGCTTCGTTGATACACGACGATTTACCGTACATGGACGACGACCCATCAAGGCGTGGTCAACCCTCAAACCACACCATTTTCGGTGTAGATATGGCTATCCTCGCCGGTGACGCTCTATTCCCTCTCGGATTCCGCCACATTGTGTCCAACACCCCTCTGGACCTGGTCCCGGAGCCCCGGCTCCTCCGAGTCATTGCCGAAATCGCCCGGGCTGTTGGATCTACTGGCATGGCCGCGGGCCAGTTCCTTGACCTCGAGGGTGGGCCCAATGCTGTCGAGTTCGTCCAGGAGAAGAAATACGGGGAAATGGGTGAGTGCTCCGCTGTGTGCGGTGGTGTCCTAGGTGGCGCTGGGGATGATGATATCCAACGGCTGAGAAGATATGGACGAGCTGTTGGGGTTTTGTATAACGTGGTTGATGATGTTTTGGAAGAGAAGATGAAGGGTGAGGAGGAGAGAGAAGAGGAGGAGGAGGAGGAGGAGAAGGAGAAGAAGGGGGGGAAGAGCTATGTGAGAAAGTATGGAGTTGAAAAGGCAATGGAAGTGGCTGAGGATCTGAGAGCAAAGGCCAAGAGAGAATTGGATGGGTTTGGAAAGTATGGTGAGAGGGTGTTCCCTCTCTACAGCTTTGTTGATTATGCTGCTGACAGAGGTTTTAGTGTTGGTGAATGATTAAGAGAGAAACTTCTCATCTCTTTACAATTGTGATCTTACCGTGGCATGAGTTATTATACTACAGTACAATTGTTGTGTGAAATGTGAATAATGGGAGAGGGAAGTACTCTACTATTTGAGTTTTAAGTTTTAGGATCATGAGAAGAGTTAATTCACATCCTTAAACCAGTTGGCGTGAATCTTCGCTTTTCAAACCAAATGCTGGAAAGGTTAAAATTCATTGAATTCAAGGGAACACAAATTATTCAACTTAATTTCTTAGAATGTTCTCATTTTGATTCATTTATTACTTTGGGAAAATGACGGGTCAGTGGTGTTGACCAGGAATAATTATAAAACCATGGTCTGGAGTCTTCAATTTACCATTTGCATGACAGGAGGAAAAATATTGACAAATACATGGTGTGCCCAGTTGAAATGTCTATTTGACCCTCTTTGACATCAGAGATCGTCGAACTCTATTTGACTTGGTCTATTTGAATAAATGTAATGGTCTTTTGAAATATATCATAAAGTCTCTTTGATTTTGTGACGTGCTCTTTTTTTGCCCAAAGAAGGTTCGTTTAAGTTGATTCAGGGATGACATTCGTCGAACTCTATTTGACTTGGTCTATTTCAATAAGTGCAATGGTCTTTTTCAATATAACATAAAGTCTGTTTCATTTTTTGACTTGCCCTTTTTTTGCTCAAAGAATGTTAGTTCAGTTTGAATGAAAGATGATATTTACTGAACAAGATATCATTTGGTCTTTATCAACAAAAGTAATGGTCTATTTCAATATAGTAAAAAGTCTTTTTCATGAATTGACTTGCCCCTTTTTAGCCTAGGAAAGGTTGAGTCGATCAGATTTATCGAACCCTATATGACTTGGTCTTTTTCAATTAACGTGATGGTCATTTTGAATATAACATAAAGTCTTTTTCATATTATGACGTGCTCTTTTTTTGCTGAAAGAATGGAAAGGGTTTTGATGTTATGACACCGTTTTATATTAAGGGCAAAATTGTCCCCACTGTTTCACCAGTGTTATGCTTACCATGTATTGGTGATTAAAATTGAAGGCACCATGCATTTGTGGTTTCAAAACTGTACACCATGAAAGTGGTAAATAATCCCTTCGTCCTCCACTGTCCGGTCATTTTCCCTATTACTTTTCACTCTCTTAATCAGCTCTCGGTATGTTGAGTTGCACGTAAACTGTCTCGGCATCTGAATAGTAAACATAAAACTTTTACCTGTCTCCTCAAAATTTTATATAACTGCAACTGCAATATGATTAGTATTTTGGCAATTAAGGCTGTAGTGGAGTGAAATATCCGAAAGTTTGGATGGGTCACAAGGGTCGCGCTATGTTATTCTTAATCATTTAGTTGTCTCAGTTCATCTATATCCACAAGAACCCTGACACACCACTTATACGTGTTTTCCGAAGAACAAAAGGAATCAAAGAACCTGGCCGAGCTACAGTGTCCTCGCCGAGGGATGGTATATTCGTTTCGTTCAGATAACCTTATTCGCTCGGTAAATTGTTCCATTGGTTACTGGCCGTTTCTTCGGCTATGATGGCTTCGTTCGGAAACCGCCATTCTAGAACCTTCTAGGGATATGTGGGAGGGCTTCTTTGACAAGCAAAGGGACATCTCTGATTGATGTGACCCCTCTAGCTCTGATTGGACGGCTCCCCAATCCCCAACAGGAGGCAGTCAATTAATGTCTCTGACTTGTGACGTCATCCGAGCGTAACCGAGCACGTGGGTGGCAGGGACAGCCTATTCCACACTCTCTCCATCCTTGCCTATAAATAGACAAGGAACTCCTCCAAGATGGAGGTTCAGATTTCTAAACACTACTCTTCTTTCTCCCAAGCAAATTTCTTACCAAACCTCTTTCCTCTAGCTCCTCTTATTGACTAGTTCGTCGGAGCTTCTTCCCGGAAGAACAACCACCTCCGGTTCTGCAGGTACACGAAGAACGACGCCATATT
Organism: Rhododendron mucronatum var. ripense; assembly: GCA_019656295.1. Classification (NCBI taxonomy): domain Eukaryota; kingdom Viridiplantae; phylum Streptophyta; class Magnoliopsida; order Ericales; family Ericaceae; genus Rhododendron; species Rhododendron mucronatum. The sequence goes on along the minus strand of BPLT01000072.1, from coordinate 1,646,824 downwards.
TCTCGGTTCAATCGAGTCAAGACGGTCAACGAAAAATCAGCCCCCACAAAGGCAAGGGATTAATTTAGTTGATGAGTCACACATGCCGTTGGAAAATAATGAAGTCTCACACAATTTCTGTGTGCAGTGAGCAATATGTGGTGTCCAGATAAAAAGAAAAAAAGGATGAGAAAAAAGCAGAGAAATATGTGTGTCCAAGGGATTGTCATGTCAAAACACAATTGTCTATAACATGCGGCATTTCTCGACTAACATATACGCTGTGACTACTAAACTGGAGTACTAGTATTTAGCCAAGACTACTAAATGAACCAAACAATTCGGCTTGGCTTGAGGTCGGTTTGACTTTTGACTTGTTCGAACTCATTTATTCCAAATATAAGCCAAGCTCAGTTATGTTTTTTCATTTGTTAATGGTCATTCCTTAAATACTAAAAATGTAAGGACAAATTAAATATCCCAAAATATGAGATATGAATCAACCTTTCATATAGATATTTCAGTTTTACAATACTACTGCATCCAAATAGAAATCATTGAAGAAACCTTATCATTAATTATTTTTTGATTATGGATCATAGAACTTAGTCATATTCTTTAGAAGTAGTTAGGAGACAATTATTTAATTAATTTGATGAATGGTAGCTAGTAACTGAATTTTATGTTTATAAGTGTTTTTTTGGCCTAGATTAATGATGCTGGTTCTTCTTTATGGTTTTAAATTAGACCATTTCATTTTACATCTTACATCCTCTTAATGAGCTAAAGCTCAAGCTTGAAAACTTAAACTTCACGAAATTTAGCTCCCTCGAGATTGATTTGTATATTTCACAAGCCAAGTTTATCATGAGCACAAAATTCCAAGTTTGAACAATTAGTCTTAAAAAGTTTTTTAAGCTCAAATCTAAGCTTAAACACATGCAACAAAGAGTCGAGTCAAGCTTGAACAAAGTTGTGCTTAACTTATCAATCATTCTACTATTACACTCATTCACATATCTAATTACACATCCACACTCACAACAAAGGTGGAGTCCGCACACACTGCACATCCAGTATGTGTGGGTCCACCCTTATTTGGTTCGATTAGCATCCCAATTTAGCCCATATCCGGTGGTCCACCCTTATTTGGTTCGATTAGCATCCCAATTTAGCCCATATCCGGTACCCGGTACCGTTTCGGGGGATATTCCTTCTTTCTCAGGCTTTCGTGCCGTAACATCTATCCAAGGAGTAAAGTACAGTTTGAGACGGATCAATAGTACAGTTTGAGAGAGAGAGAGAGAGAGAGAGAGAGAGAGAGAGAGAATGGCGAATCGTGACGCAGAAATACAGAGCATGGAGGTTCTTCCCACGGCGCTCTTGGCAACGATCATGACGAAGCTCGACGTCCCTTCCATCTGCTCAATCGCTTCCACTTCCAAGTCCCTCAACACCTGCGCTTCTCACATCCTCTCATTTCTCCCCAACTTCCTCCTCCTCGTAAGCCTCCTCATCCCCTATACCTATTCAATTTCCTACCTTTTTCTTTAGATTTGGATCTGATTTCTCTTTATCTCTCTCTCTCTCAGGACGTTGCGCCCTCAATCGATTTGCTGGGCCCTTTGTTGCCTCCAAACCCTTACCTTCAGACCCTCAAGGTTGATTGTCATCGCCTCGACGATTCCGCTATTGATTCTCTCCTTCGGCCTTCTCTGCTTGAGCTTTCTCTCCATAATTGCTCCGATTTTAGCGGCAGGCTTCTCTCTCAGGTCGGCGCACGATGCAAGGACCTTAGGTTTTCTCTCTCTCTCTCTCTCTCTCTCGCTCCCCAGTTATACAATTATTATGATTAGTTTTTTTCCCTACGTGAAGAAATTGCATGTTGGTCTAGATTGTTAATTCTGAATTGTGTAGGGCTTGATCTGTTATGTTTATATCCTGTGCCAACTGATTTTTTATTTTATTTTTTGCTAAGTCTGTACCAAGTGATATTGTTATTAGTTTTGTGCATCTACTTGTTTTCTTCAGGTCTCTGTACTTGAGTTCTGTGGCAGAAAAAAGAGGGAGATCAATCCATGTGTCTGATCTAGAGGAGTTGCTACATGGTTGCACTGAATTAGAAGTAAGGCTTTCATTACTAGAGATGGTACATTGAATGCTATTGGAATGATTCCTAACGAATAATGGTTAATTGGTCACGAAAGTACTCATGTTTACGAGAAGTCATGAGCCAACCTAGAACTGAGATAATTAGAGTAACAACAGAATAACGAATGGTTACGTTATCTAGCATTAGAAATCATGATGGTTTATTCCATCAATAAGATTAGCGAACAATAGTTACAATATGTCTTTCAAACAGAAAGTGGTCTTTATATTATCTTCAAGTGTTTCTTTTTTCTGAATAAAGATGCATAGGAGTTAGTTTGGTCAAAGATTTCCAAGGAGTTTGTCGGCTCAAAGATTTGACAAGGATGATCTTGATTTACAATGACCTTTTTCCATTGTCCCTAGGAATGGACTCAGGAAACCAAACAAGTTTATGCTGGGTAACTTATAGCACAGGAATTGTATTAGAATTCAAAGTACTTGCAGCATTATAATCGCAAGTACAGGATACAGACAATTCAACTTCATCATGATTAGGACAACTAGGCTGATATGGAGAAGAAAAGGAGTAAAAGGCCAGGTCCTCTGATCATTGTAGATTGTAGAAGACATCTTAGGAAAGGGGAATATGCATGGCCTAGAAACAACTATTCTTGTTGATGTATTTGTAAACCGGTTGAACAAAAAAGTTGAGTGTTTGGTAGAGATTGCCAATACACACCTTAATAGTGGAGCTCTATTGTAGTCACCAGTTTTCTTAGTACCCGAACTTGAGGAATTGATCTTGCCAAACTACCTGGGCGCTGGGGCCATCTGGTGAAACAAGCAAATCACTGCCCACTTTTTTCAGGGGATGCAGCTATGTTGTTTCTATTGTAGTTTTAACAGATGAGGAATTGTATACATGAAAAGCTGTATGCAGTAAGAAGGTAATAGTAATACTTCACTTGTAAGGATATAATAAGTCGAAATAAGATGTCCCCAATGAACTAAAAGTATCCTTAGAAATATGAAAAAACTTGACCAAAATGTTTTCAAGTTTGAGATGTGAAGTACTATTTCAGTACTACACCTCAAAGAACATAAAAGAGGAAAAATAGATATTGATTACTTCTTTCGTTGTAAAGAAAAACTTAACAGGCTTTAAGTTTCTGAGTACCTACTAAATTTGATTTTTTTCTCAATAACCGAAAGACGTGATGTCAGTTGAAAAGCTTTAACACCCAGGACCTATAGACAATGGGGACTCTAGAAGTTTACACTTATGGGGTCAATTGTTGGGTTTCAGGAACCAGTCATGCTACTTGCACATACATTTTTACACATATATTGCACAAACACTTTCATGGGGCCCATCTCGGGTCCCACTGATATGATCCTATTCGCCCTGCGATTTCTGAAAAAGCCCTTACTGATATCCTATCGAGTTGATTTTTTACAGAAACTCTTAAAACATTATTTTAAAAATAATGAGCGGTTCGGATCATATCGGTGGAATCCGAGGTGGGCCCCATAAAAGTGTATGTGCAAGATATGTGTAAAAATGTATGTGTCCTTAGATTTATTGTTCAGGAAAGGACGGAAGAGAAAAGTGAGCTTCATAAGGCAAGCTTCATAAGGCAGATGGTTGTAGGAAATTGTAAAAGTAATGTGTAAAGAAAGCAGCACAAAAAAATTATAAATTGTCAATATGTATAAAGAGCTACAGTATATGTTAGATGTCTAGAGATAACCCATTGAACGTTCAATGTCGAATTGAATTGTACAGTATTTAAATTGGTCATGCGTTATATTTGTTTACCACTAATGCGTTAAACAAACATCAATTAATGCATTTTTTTTGCCCAACCAATTGTGTCACCCAGTTAAGTTTGTGATTGGCATCGCCTCTGCCTAGGTCAGTTGCCTCTTGCCTGAGAATGCTGAAGCTGTAGATTACTTATGGTGGTTGACACTTCTCCCAACATAGCCTATGAATCTCGGGATTTAGTCTGGAATTCATGGGATTATATACTGAAAAAGGACCACACCTTTTGCATGGCTAATTGAAGAATAGCGTACATATTGACTTAGCATATATGCCTTACCCAACATTTGTGTCGGAGACGCCTCTCTGCAAAATTTATGTCATGCAAATTCCTTGACTCTTCTTGTTGTTGTTTTCCCTTTCGGTTTTAATTTTATTTATTCTTTCAATATGGTGATTTAATTTTATTTGTTGCAGACACTGATTCTCATGTTTGATGTCTCAACATTTGTTCGTGATAGTTTTGCTCGTATCTGGGCTTTGGCTTGTGCAAAACTCGTTTCTCTTGAAATTGGATATGTTTCATCTTTAATGGTGACCGAACTTCTCACCATCCCTGGTGGGCACCACCAGTCTCCAAATCACACGAGGACCTCCACATTGCCTAGTATTGGCAAATTGTGTCTTTCTGTAGACTACATTACGGACACAATGGTTAAAACAATATCTAAAAATCTCAACTCATTAACACATTTGGACCTCCGAGATGCACCAATAATAGAACCCACGGTTGCATTTGATCTCACCAACTCCGGCCTTCAGCAGATTAATCCACATGGGAAATTAAAACATCTTTCCTTAGTCCGAAGCCAGGAGTTTGTTGCCACTTGCTTTAAGAGAGTTAATGATCTTGGTGTCCTCTTGATGGCTGACAGATGCTCAAGCATGGAAAGTATATGTCTTGGAGGCTTTTGTCGTGTTACAGATACAGGTTTCAAGACAATCTTACATTCTTGCTCAAAGTTGTACACGTTTAGGGTTTCCCATGGTACCCAACTAACTGATCTTGTATTCCATGATATCTCTGCAACTTCACTTTCTCTGACACATGTGAGCTTAAGATGGTGTAATCTCTTGACGAACCATGGGGTCGTGCGTTTATCATCCAACATGGATCTTACTTTCCTTGATTTGAGGGACTGTAGGAGCCTTGGGGATGAATCCCTTAGAGCCATTGGCACCCTTACTAAATTAAAGACTCTACTATTAGACGGTTCTGACATAAGCGATTTAGGGTTGTCATATTTGAAACAAGGGGTGATAAGTTCACTAATTTCCTTGTCCGTCAGAGGTTGCAAGAGACTTACAGACAAGTTCGTCTCTTCTTTGTTTGATGGTTCTTCTTCACTGGAGCTTCAAGAGCTGGACCTATCAAATCTTCCCAACCTTTCTGATGCTGGTGTTTTGTTACTTGCAAGAAGTAGAGTTCCAATTACTGAGCTCCGGATGCGACAGTGTCCACTTATTGGTGATAATTCAGTTATTACATTAGCTTCAATGCAAGTTCACGAGGATTGGTGCCGCGGAAGTACGTTGAAATTGTTGGATCTGTACAACTGTGGTGGGCTTACGCAGCTTGCATTTCGATGGTTGAAGAAGCCGTATTTTCCTAGGTTGAGATGGTTGGGAGTTACTGGAAGTGTGAATAGAGATTTGGTGGATGCTTTAGCTAGAAGTAGGCCGTTCTTGCGTGTGGCTTGTCGGGGTGAGGAGTTGGGTGCTGGCCAATGGGATACCTCTGATGGAACGTACATGCATGACTACGAAGAAGTGGATGAGCTAGAGCAGTGGCTTCTTGAAGGTGAAAACGACGAGAGTGGTGATGATGAGGAGATGGAGGAGGTTGAAAATGTTGCCGGGTTGGTGGGTTGATTTGCATGATATTTGTATTTATGTCTCTGTATTACTTTCTTTTACGTTCTCATTGTTGTGTGTAAATTAGTTGTTGTGTAACTGTTGTAATTAAGCTTGCCTTACTTGTGAACATACCCTACTGACTGACTCTAAGCAGTAATGTTGTCTCAATTTCTCGTGCAAAAATTTCTTCATTATGGTTGTACCAACTACCAACTGTTCATCTATTAACATGTATTTTACAGAATGGTCTGTTTGTTAGAGTTCTCAAATACTTGGAAATTTGAACTTTGTCATCGTTGGAACTTGGATTGTTCATTATTTTTCTCGAAAAATAATGATGTTAGAGCTTCTCCTTTCTTTGAGAGAGACAAGGAATATAAAAGTTTATCATGTTACTATTACCAAATTTGGGGAACTTTTTGACACACAACCCAACAATGTCAATGCGGATCCTCTGCAATCTATGTTTTGTACCGGAGGAGACCGTCGAAATATCTTGGAAGTGGATCCTCTGCCATTCATGTTTTGTAACTGAAGGAGACCATCGAAATATTATCCATCTAATATAACAATAAATGGTTTGGAACTGCTTAAAAGACTTTTCAATGTGAAGAATTGAATGCTTCGCACGAAGAGTCCCTGAGCAGATTCGAACCTTTGGTTCTCCCAATGTATAGTTTAGATTTGGACAGTTTTCGTTGGTCCAAAACTTGGATTGGAGAGGCCAGATCTCTTTGATCTTGCGGTTAATAGTCCTGTCATTGACACTAGTCAAATCTTGCCTTCACCCAAGTAAAGGAGATTTTGACGGGTAGAGGGGGTTGTGTCCGGTGCTCTTGAGTGCACTCACACAGAGACAGCTCAATTCATGAGTTGGGCCTAAACCGGACAAGGCAACCACACACAATTGGGTGAGTTGGGCCAAAAGCGGACAACACAACCACGCAATTGGGTTGAGAGAGAATTCGTTGCACATTGGTTTTTTGCAACTCCTTTTTCCTCTTACGGAACTCTTTTTATGTCCTTGAAATTTGTAGTTCATGGTGATGAAGAGTAACGGAGAATTACTTTGGATTTTAAAAAAATCTTGTTATGGAAATGATACACATAGCGGGTGGTGGTTGTATATAAGATCATGCTTGCATTTAGGGGCGAGAGAGAGAGAAGCCACATTCAACAATTTCAGGAAGATTCTAAATTCAACAATTGGTTTCTTATCTTATTGTGAAATGTGAAGTTACATGGGATGGTATGTGTGTTTTTTCATTTTCAATTTGTTACGCACGGTACAATTGTCACAAACGAAATGAGTAATTTTTGCCTTGTGAATGTTCATAATTTTTCTCTTAACAAATTCAAAAAGTCGGGGAGTACTCTAGTGTTACATGCGATCAGAGTGAGAAATAAAGTACTCTTCTCATCATCATAAAACTGCAGTCCACCTTCTAATATTGTATTGGTCCGATGTAATTTTGCGAGGGCGGACCATTTGAGGGGCTAGTACTACTCCTACAGTCCTACTCCACTATTCTATGCGTTGAGAGAGACTAATAAGCATCTTTCTTGCCCATGTTCTCTCCGCTTCCTTATTATATAAAGAGTATAACAAAGAACCCTAGGTGGTCTCGTAGTGGTTGATCAATTTGTCTCCACATGGTTTACTATTTCAAAGTCTTAGGGTCGACTCCCTTCATCAACAATTTGTCTATGGGGCCACCTCATCCGCGCAAACACATGAAAATAACTATAAGGGGCTGAAGAGATTAGTCCAATTCACCGGCACACTTCTTATCCTTTGAAAAAAAAGGTACGGACAAGTGAAGTAAAGGTCCCGGTTTTGAATAGTACTCCACTATATTTTACTACTAAATGTACGAAAATCCTATTCGTATAGGATTGGGGTGATCAAAATTTTCCGGATTCCAAACCGACCTTTGGTGAGCTCCAAAGGCCACTTCTGCCCCGGAAACAATATCAGTACAGATAAACATGCACAGCAGCCATGCACAGCAAGGTTTTGTGTCCGTCTCGAGTTCAACAAAGATGATCAGAACCACTCATTTTGTTCAAAATGTTTAGTTTAGGGTCTCTACAAAAAATTAGCTCAATCGGATGTTGGTTAAGGTGCTTACGAAACATCCAATATTACTTCAGAATTTGGCCCCTTAAAGTAAATATTTTGAATAAAATGAGTGGTTCCGATCATCTTTGTTGAACTGGAGACAGGCACAAAACGCTGCTGTGCACGGCTGCTGTACATGATTGTCTGTAGCTGTAGCACCTCTTTCTGCCCCACCCCCACGTGTAGCTGCTTATCCTCAAGGACCTCAACCCTATTCAGGATCCGACCCTCCAACTCACCACACTCTTTATTCGGATTAGCTCTACTACCTACTGTTACTATCCCCCTGCTCTAGGAGAAATTTTTCAGTGCCAGGTATATATATCTCACGTGATGCCTGCTTAGTACTTTTCAATCGTTCGATGCACTTTTGGACGACTCAGATTAAAACTCTCTCTCTCCTCTCACCCCTTCTCTTTCTCTCTCATTTTTTTCTCTCCAAATTTGAGACGTCCAAAACCGCATCGAACGGCTCGAAGGTGTCGAGCAGACGCCATGTGATGTGGTACGTACCCACCAACACTGAAAATTTCAATTAGACTGTCATCATCAGCTGATTCAGCGCGTCAAAAATCTTGTGAAATGTCATGTCACCAATTGCCTTCAGGAAAGCTATAGGGACCGACGGTCCCCATATCGAAATTGTACCAACGGTCGCACCGGGTGTATATACACAAAAATAAAGTGTTTGGATCAAGCATCCTATACACATCGGATGCCGTTAATTCCCACGTGAACCCCCTCGTTTTTTTTTATATACCGTAGAATTTTTGAACTGCTCAAATTGGCCGTCCAATAGCTGGAGATAGTCCGACGCGACCGTCGGTACAGTTTCAGTATGCCATCCGTTGGTACGATAGCACTACTCGTACCAAAATAGGACTAAACCCTGATTGCGAGTCGGTACATGTTCATTCCTACTTGCAATGTTTTACTATTATAGCACTGAAATTTCTACTCGCAACAGTTTCATTACTTGTTCATGAAATTCATATTTATTGTGACGTTTTATTGCTTAGGTTAGACCAAAACAGGATTGAATTAGGCTTAACTGCGGTTCATGTTTAGACTGTATGGGTGCGGTTCAAGTGATCGCAACCGTCGGATAGTATTTTTAACGGTCAAGAATACTACAAAACTTTTTAGGGGAAAAGTTTAACTTTTTTCTGGAAAAGTTTTAAAAAATCTGGACCATTGAATGTAAAGATGAATGAGTATGATGCAACTGAAGGAACTCTCTGCAATCCAACTGCAGAGAAGCTGCCTCCAATAGGAATTATTCCGTTCTGGATAACAGTTATTTAGAGGGCTGTTTCCGCTAAACAATAAGTTATGAACAATTTTTTGTTGTCCAAAAATGTTAAGTTCTTTTTACTAACCCATAAAAGTTGTAGAAGTTATATGGGGGTTAAAGGAAAAATTAGAGGAGAAAAATAAAGGGAAAAATGAAGAAGAAGAAAAAGACGTTGTGGGTTAATATGAAAAACATGAAAAAAAATTGCAATAACTTCTGGTCCAAAAATTTTAGTGAAAATGCGCCCTTAATTTAGGTCAAACAGCCGTGCATATCGCGAGGAGTTGGGGATTCTAGCTCCGGACTGGTTTTGGATGTGGTAAACGATTTCCAGTAGACCAACAACATTGAATTTGAGATTTTGATACCATTAATTTGCTACTATTATAATACTGTACTGTACTTTTTAAATCATAGTTAACATAATATACTCACATTGATTGTTAAACTCGATACTACTGTAGTTTATTACTCTCACTTATTACTAGATCCACGCTATTAATGTTTAACACATGAAATCCTAGGATTAGCCCTAACGTAATGCGTAGTGGGCACGGTTTTTTAATTAATATCATTGACATTGAAATGTCATGCAGCTCTTATCAATCCAATTCATTCTCCACCTTACATGTCTGCATCATTCATCAGTATTTTTAAAGGTATTTGCGAGAAATAAAAAAAAAACCGGAAAGGGCTTGATTTAAGCAGTTTTTTATTGAATATATAGTTCAATAAAAAACTGTTTAGATGAAACCCTTTTTGGTCCTTTTTTTTTGCTGATTTCTAACAAGTACTCTTAAAATCACGTTTTGAATATATTGAGTGGCTCAAATCATCAAAATTCAATCGGGACACTATTTAACGGAGCCTTTAATGAAATCCGTTAGTCATTCGGACAGAATGAGGCGTTTTGATTAACGGAAGATAACGTTGGGAGTAAAATTGATTTTTTTAAAAGGTTGAGAGTCTAATTGAAATTTAGAGAAAAGATTGGGGGTATTTTGAAATTTTCCAAAAAAAAAAACATGTTGCGCATACGTTTACGGTTTACAGACAAAAAATGGGAGTGGTGTGACCACAATCAAAAGATCGTGACCGTAGAAAAAGGAATCTTTAGTTGTTGCAAAGTGCTGTTATTTGCATGTGATTCCTTAGTACGTGGCTCAATTAATACTACTAGGTTTTATTAAGACGGGTAATTAGCTTTTCTTCTACTGATTTTCAAGTAATGACGCAGTGAGTCTTTCTTTTTTTAACCGACGTGCTAGCTAGGTTGTTCATGGAATAATTATTCAATGCTCATGGGCAACGTGGTGTCTCAAAACTCTTCTCCGTCACAAAATCATGTGAGGACCATACTCTTAGAAACAAATATCTCATTAATAAGGAACATAAATGATTGAAACGAGTATTCTCGATTAAGTTCGGATATCAGTTACGCAATTATAAAGGACACGTCATTCCAAACGTGGGTATCTTGAATAATGAGTAAAGACCTGTAATCAGTACATGCACACTCTATGGTAAAAATCTACCCCACCACAAATGCATGACCTTGATTATGTTATAGCATGCCCTTAGACATGAATTTGGACTTGGTCAAGGGAATGGTTTTCTCAAACAATAATATATCTAACTTTGAGAAAGTCTTCGATACACACCATTTAAAGTATGTACCATATGCACTTATTGTGTAGTTCATATTATGTTATCTCATAAAAAAATTACTTGTAGAACTGGTCATTCATAACATTTTATTTCGTATCGCAATTTTTATACTAAAAATTCGTAACTTTTCATCAATATGATTTGTAACTTTTTAGCAATAGATTCATAAGATTTTGGGAATTATAACATTTTTGTGTGTTTCAATTAGGGTGTATATAATACACATTCAAATAAAAGATGTGTATTGTAGCACTTCCCCTCAACTTTTGTCGTCAATGATCAATATGGTCTCCAAATGAAAGTGGTTTTTTTTTTTTAATTCCTTTCCAAATAGGTGGTGGAATTCCCACTAACATTTTGCTTCAGCCTTCGAAGTAGCTCCCTAATCCAATATAGAGGATTTTTAGCCACAAAAAATGGTGGTCCGCACTTTTTTTTTTATCTTCCTTTTTTCGTTTTTGAAAGGGCACATTAATTAATTGGTTGTTGAATACCGAAAAGGATACTCTTAACTTCGTTTCCCCAAAATACACACTTTACACAAAATAAGAGCTTTTTGGAAGAAAGGAAAGTAAAAGTTTCTGCAGACTCGACCTTATCTCTTTTACACTTTAGAGATAAATTATGAAAAATAATTTTGTCACTCCCTTTTTTTTTTGTTAAAACCACTTCTCTGTAAATGTATTTTTTGGTGAAAAAATACACTTGCAAGGAAATGACATTAACAAAAAAAATAGTGGCAAAATCAGCAGCCTAAACTCATCATTTATATGCAAGTACTACATCATAGCTTCATATTTATGTGCTTTCCCTCCGAGGAATGGAGCTAGCAAGAGCAAGTACATCAAATTAGGTAATTAAGATCTCGTTTCCGAAAGAGAAATAAGTATTTATTTTTTAATAAACTTAAAAATTATGTTCTTACGTAAATAATTTTTCTATCAATATGGGTCTTGTTTGATAAATTTCATTGAGATCTTTTTATACAGTGCAAAAAAAATTAAAAAATTATTTTTCACTTACATTATTTTTGAGTTTGAAAATGTGAAATAAGTATTTATTTTTTAAGAAATTGTTATGGAACAAGACCCGGCTTTTTAGCTATTTTACCCAATCAAAATGAGAAAAATTCTCTTGTAGCAGCCTCTGTAAACAACCCCGTAAGTTCCTCCGTATACCGTTCTTCTCTACTAACCGAAGCACTGTTCACTATGAATTCATTTTTTAATTAGTTTTTTTTTTCTTGAATGCTCTCTCTCTCTCTTGTTTTTTTCTCTGCTAAAAAGGTTTGGGTTTACTGGTTTCTAGGTTTCGAGAACCCGCGTATGCAATTGGCAATTAATTGAGAAGATCGAAGAAGCACACGTCCACCTGTGAAAGAAGGGTTTCGTTGTTGGGTAGCGTCTAAAATGGCTTAGAAGGTGTAAGAGCATGTACATCAAGCATAGGTAAAATACCTACTAAAAAAGCTACAATTTCTACTTTACCTATTCATTTTTTCTTCCACACCACAGCAGCCTCTTCATAATTTTCTCTCTATCCATTAAATTACATTAAATTATAGAAAAAAATAAAATTGCAGTATATATTTACATATATATATGTATGTATGTGTGTGTATATATATACGTTCATATGTACTGTATATAACATGTATATTGCACACCTCCATGGTCGCCGGTTGAGATCGAGATCGAGGTCGAGGTTGCCGTTAAGATCGAGGTCTCTCGGTGAGGTTGAGTTCGCCGTCAAGATCGAGGTCACCTGGTGAGGTCAAGATCGCCTTCAAGATCGAGTCGACGGCAAGATCGAGTCGCCGTCGAGATTGAGATCTTCGTCGTCGTCGAGATCGAGATCTTCGTCGTCGCCGGACCCTAGCCTTTCTTCGTTGCAGACGTCCGCCGTCGCCGACCTCCTCTGTCGCCGCAGACCCAAATCTTCACCGTCAAGATCATTTTGTGCAGAGGTGTTCTTCGTTCAATTGTTGGAGAGAGAGAGAGAGAGAGAGAGAGGAGAAAAAGGAATAAAAAATTGGATACCGATGAACAGTGCCTCGGTAGATTTGGAGAGGTTTTCCAAAAAATGTAAAATACATGTGGGTTTAGCTAGCCTGGTGCAAGCTCATTTTTGTGCCTTTCCTAGCCAAAATTGCTAAAAGAGCATGTTTAGCTAGGCTGGTGTACATGCCCTAAAAATGAGTTTTTGTATAGATATAGAATGCGTATACAGTATCAATATAGGGGAAATTATAGTTTGCCCCCTTTAACTATAACCCGGCCACACTTTGCCCCCTCCAACTACTCAATCCAACACTTAACCCCCTTTAACTATTATTTGCCTGCCACCCCTTTAACTCTGTTAACGTTTTGAGTGAAGTTACATAAATACCCTTACTCAATACAGGTAGGTTGTACATGATACTCCTATACGATTTCCCCAACCATAACACTAATACGTTTTCCCTGGCTTTGGGAGCAGATTTTCCGGGCTGTTTCAGAGCCGATCCGAGGTGGGTACGGGGTTGCTTCGGAGCTGATTTCTGGACTGAAATGGGGCTGGTTTGGTGGTGGTTAATGGGTGTTTGAAAGGTGGGATGATGGATGAAGATGGTGGCCGGCGGTGGTGACCAGAGAAGTGGCCGGCAACCTCCTCTCTCTCTCTCGATCAAAGTGTGTGTGTGTGTTCAAGAAGAAATAAGAATGAAGTTTTACCTGGAGGAGAATTGAAGAAGTTGAGAATTGAAGAGTGGGTTAGAGTTATAGGGTGAGTTGTCGAGAATTGAGAGGAGGATGAGTAATTAGTTGTCTTCTTTATTTTTTTTATTTTTTTTTTCAGCCGAGAGCAAGAAATGGAAAAAAAAGAGAAGAATGGGTTTGGGTTGGAAAAATGATCCGGTGTAACACATGCACACACTAGGAATATTACTCGCCGGATACACACGCACACAATTGATTATGGAAATAAAATTGGTGTGACGATATAAATGATTTTGCGCATTCAATAAACTAATGAGAAAAATAATATTCTTGTTTTGATAATAATTATTATTTATTAAAAATTCCGGATCTTTATAGAAGTTGATCATCATTTACGGTGGTCAAAGGCATCTGATCTTGGAGGTAAGATTCGTTTGAACTAATTTTTTTTCCTTGGCAATTCGTTTGAACTATTGAACGTTGTAAAGTGAGTTATTAGTATTGTTTGACTGTAGTAGGAGTATTTATTGGGTTTTTTCTCATAAAAATAGGTCTAATTTTTTTTGGCCCAAAAGACTAGTGCTTGTGTGTGAGTGCTGCGAAACGGAGAAGAGGTGGTGCGTTGTGGGTTGGTGCTCTCAATAGAGAAGAGGAAACCGTGTGTTCTCAGTGAAAAGGGAAAGCTTTAAGTGCAGTCTTTGGTCCTAATTTGCAGCAGTTTATTCACAACATTTGGGATTGTTTTGATCTCCCGTGGATGTTCCTTGGTTATCTTAATGTCTTGTTTTTTGTGTGTTTAATTTTTTCGATTACGCTTCCGTTTGCGAGTGGGATTAAATGATTTAAAAAAAAATTCCCAACAGTGTTATCTTTGGTTTATGTTTTTTTTTTAAAAATTAAAATCTTACGAATTATGAGACTTAAATTTACGCATGTTTGGATTTCTTTGTACGTAGTTTTCATTTTCTTTGTAGTTTTCTTTAGTTGATATTGAGAATTATGTGGGTTTGCTATTCTGATTAGATTCCTGGACAATCAAGGGAGAGAGAGAGAGAGAGAGACAATCAAAAAAGTCTGGAAATTTCAATGTGTATGCTTGAAAAGGAAGAAGAGGGTAATTTGGTCTTTGGGTTTAATAAATAGTGGCCTGGAAATTTTTTCCATCCTGAACCCTAACAGACAGATAACGGAATGGCATGGATGGCAACAAAATAATAGTTGAAGGGGGTTAAGTTAAGTGTTGGATTGAGTAGTTGGAGGGGGCAAAGTGTGGCGGGGTGATAGTTAAAGGGGGCAAACTATAATTTCCCCATCAATATATGTGTGTAAGAGCCCGTTCCGCAACATCAAAAAAAAAAAATTCTTATTTTTTAAGAAGGTAATTTTAAACTCAAAAATTATAAAATTATTAAAATCTAAAAATATGCAATATAGATCTTGTTTGAAAGATCTCATCAAGATCTTTTATATGATGCAAAAAAATTAAAAAATTATTTTTCATTTACATTATTTTTGTAGAGACCCTAATAATTTTAATTTTTGAAACGATTATTAAATGCCTAAATGAGAAAATATGGTTTATTTGGTGGATAATTAGATTGTGGGTTGTGGTGAAAGAATAGAAAGTGGAGGGAGTGTGTGTGTGATTTAAGAATATATGAGTATATATAGGGGTGTGAGAGGTGTAGGAGATCATTTATCTCCATTCCACTCTCTCTCATCCGTCTCTCCCTCTCCCTCCCTGCCGATCTCTCTCTCTCTCCTCTCCTCACACAAAATCTCACTCAAATACCTCAAAACCTTCAAGAATCAACAACCATCAAGCCTTCTATTCGCGTTCTTGAGCTCGGAGATCCGTGGGTTGAGCTCGAATCGAAGATTTGAAGTTCAAGAAAGCTAGGGCTCGTTCCAATCGCTTGAATCTCGGCCATTGTTGCGAGGTAGGGACTTCTTTACTTCTTTTATATGTTTATACGTTGATTTGGTGTAGAATCGTGCCCTTGATTGTCGGATTTTAGTTCTTGAGCATGTCTGAAAATCTGCTGAAAGTTCTACCCGAAGCCCCGTGGTATCGATACGGATTAAGGGCCGTATCGATACAGTGAGCTTATCTTTTTGGACAGTTGATTCCGTATCGATACGGATTAAGCGCGTATCGATACAGTGAGCTTATCTCCAGTTTTGCACCTTTTGCTTCTCCGTTGATTGTTTTGACCACCAATCACTTCTAAACCCTTTTGGACACCTCCTAAACTACCTCAAGCTTGTCTAATTGACTTCCTATGATGGCTCGATGTACTCCTTGGTCCGTTGGTCTTCCGTTAGCAATAACCGGATAAGAATTGACTTAGTTAAACGTTGTAATGTACTTTTTACAGGTTGTTGGTATTGTGTGATCATTCATGGTGCATTTGTGATGACTTTGGCATAATGTAGGGTGTTCCATCTATGAATGTGTCCATGGGGGAGTCTTAGTTTGCGTGTTGTATGAGAAATAGTTGATTTTGGGTCGAAGGTTGGTTTAGGAAGTCTCGTAACGCAAGTGGTGGTAATACGGAGACTAAGAGGGTTTCGTAACGCAAGTGGTGGTAATACGGTAACCCGAATCGTTAGGGATCACCGTGACGCAAGTGGTGGTAACACGGTAATCCTTATGGTGTTATTCCGGTAACGCAAGTGGTGGAAATACCGATGGTGAAGTTTTGGGTTAGCAAGTCGAGTTGGGATTGTTAGAGAGTTAACATCGTAGGGCTCATGCATACGATTTCGTTAAGAGTTCATTTGCAAATTGATTGGTTACCGTTTGTCGAGCTATATTTCCTTACCCTCTCATGTTTGCTCTTATCATCATATTTGCATATAAATTTGGTAAAGATTTTCCTACTGGGCTAGTGTAGCTCAACAAAATCCTTCTTTTCAGGTTCGAATGTTGGGTAATCGACTGCATGCAATGGTGTGCTTGGACATGAAGATTTTGGAAGATAACTTCTTTTAGTTACTTAATCTTCTCTTGTAATTGATTTACTTTTGTTAAAGATGAGTTTGTAACTAATTGTTCTTAAATTTCTTTGACTAAAGAGATTGTAATATTCTAAATAGATTTGTACTGGTAATTAAGTTGATTTGGGCCGTAGTGCCAAAGCTGTATAATCTAACCTTTGGGAACTTGCTTGTAAAGTTAAATAGTTGGGAACTCTTTTGGGTATTATTTATGATATGTGCAGATCTTTTATTAAACTGAAATATTTAATTATGTTAAAAATCGAGGGCGTGACAAATTGGTATCAGAGCATTAGGTTTGAATACCTAGAGACCTTGGGGAGACATAGTCTCAGGGGTTCAAAAAAAAAAATTCATTGCATATCTTTTTAACAAGACATGTGTGTGCTTGCATGACCGACGTTTGTTCACCTATGTGGCTTTGCATTTACGTTTACTCAAATAGGTGGAATGTTGGTGACCCGTGTTCGGGAAAAATGGAAGTTTGGCTTGTGCGTAGTGTATATGACAGCTTCTGTTGCTATTGTTGTTGTTTCCTTTAGCAGTCTTGTTCTTGGATTCTAGGTGGTAAAAATGCCTTTTAGGTGAACTGGAAAGCTGTGAAGGATTGTAGTAGCTATGGTTGCAACTGTTGTTATAGTTATTGTTATTGTTATTGTTATTGTTGATAGTCTTGGTCTTGAACCATTCGGAGTAAGGTACTTTTTTTTAGATTAGATATTTGACGGGAAAGAATCTGATAGGTTGAGATCGTTGTAGTGCTTATGCGTGGTGGCGAGGCCGACATTTGAGATATCCATTAATATGTAGTAGAAGTGTTAGGCTATTAGAAAGATTTGTGAGCTTAGTGTTTGATCTGTTTTATTCAAATTGCATAGATTATGTATTAAATTTTAAATGCTTTAAATAGATTTTATGTGATGTGAGATGCGTTAAGTATAAACGAGCGTAAAGTAGTATGTTTGTTACGATCGAAGAGGAAAGGAGAAAAGAGAGTGCATGTTGAGGTGCGACAGGAGCCATAGTTTGTCCAGGAAGTGAGTGAGATGTATCATAGCAAGAGGGTTGAGCTAGTGAATGTCTCGAATGTATGAAGGGATGATGTCTTGTTGTGGTAATAATTGTGTGTTGTCATTGTTCTGGTAGTTATTAAGGTAGTGATTTTGAGTATAGATAAGACAAGTTGAGCCTTCGTAGAGAGTTGTAAGTGTTTGAGGTTGACTTAGGAAGATGAGGGTTATAAGTAGGGTGTCAGGATACGGTATGTGTCTTCTGGACACCCAGGCGACTGCCGATGAGATCCAGTTGGAAGACGCGCTTGATCACCGCTCCTTCTAGATGGAAGTCTCGGAGAGTCAATTGGACACTAGGATTGTGTATAGGAGTAGATCTTTAGGTTTGAGATAGATGATTGTACATAGAAATTGCAAAAAAGAAGGAAGTGTTATGGCGTTGTAATTTTCATTGCTGAGGTGAATGTCGTGATGGTGTCTTTACGATAGATTGGTAGGAAGTAATGAAGGCATTGTTTGGTGAGAGGGACAACAAGACATGAGGTGAACTATATCGATGTAATTTGAGGCGAGTGATTGATGTCAGTGTGTGGTGAGAGACTTGTTTAAAGTGAGGGCAACATGAATGAGGACTGTTGTGAGTTAAAAGGTTGGAGTGTGGAGATCGTGTGTGATGTGAAATTGGCGACGTAGACTAGACTGATGACAGTATATGACGCATTGAGGTATGCCATTGAGATGATAGATTAATGAGGGACTAGGGCTTAAATAGTGGTAGTGATATCAGTGACGGTGATGAGAATGGTGTGGTCGATATTATTGAGGTTGAATGCAATTATGGTAAATATCTTTGAGGAAATTTGATGTCGTTATGACTACTTAGTTGGGAGAAGAAATTTGTGAGCTATGAAACTTGTAGTGAGTGAAACTATTAGAAGTTATTGGTGCGAGAAAATTGATTCCTAAGTGATGAGGTACTTGAAGGGTATGAGTCTTAGAACATAAGGAGAAGTATAGACTTGTTTGAAATTCCAGAGTTTTGTGGGTACTTAGAAATTTTTTTTATTCAATTGGTTTGTATTGGTGACTGGGTATTAGCATAGAGATATTCGAGATTATTGGATGTTTGTTGGTGCAGCCATATCACCTATTTTGTGTAACTCTTTGAGTAATGAGATATTGTCAGATTGTATTGCTGTCGAGTCATAGATTTGATTAAGTGTTAAAGAGTATGTATGTTTGGTGTGTACATTATATATGCAGTGATGTTTAAAGTTGTGAGTGTATTGAATACCTAGCTTGACTAGAGTAACTGAATGTGAGTATTCGAGAATGATGGGCGAATGGAAAACATAAAAGGCATTGCAACGATGAGATGAAATGATTACTATTGAGCTTGCTAGAGCCAGAGAATTTTGATGTACTGGATGCTGAGTGAGTTTGTTGATACGTGGATAAATTTGGCATTGTGTAAGTCAGTAATTCGTATGAATAGTTTGTTGTTATACTTCATGTACAAAATTTGTCATTATTTAGCATGCATGCTTAATTTGATGTGTAATCCCGATGAATGTGATTTGCCTTAATGTACGGTACAGAGTAGACACCGCTCGGTATATGGATACGAAGAGATGATTCTTAGTTAGAATCTAGCATGTGCCTCTGTTATATTTTTGTATGAAATGATTAGAAGGTTACATATGGAGGGTATTAGCAAGGTGTTAACCAATAGTTGAGAGTAGTTAATGTTTTGTGATAAGGGAAATAGTGAACTTGGAAATTTCTCAGAACGGATCTAAAGTTGCGTTGAGTTATATAGCAAAGATGTATTTCCATAGAAGCGAGTTTGGGTTTTTTTGAAAAGTAGAAACTAGTAATGATTTTGAGTGGACTAAGGAAAGTGGAGTAGTGTTAGATTTTGATTGTATTCGGATGTAAAAAAAAAAATGGCATTTGAGGTTTATGTAGAATTTATATGAGAGTTGTGTGGGTAATAGATATGTGAAATGGAGGTAATGGCTAGCAGCCTTGTGTTATAAGTGTGTTGATGTATTGATGGAGGTTAATTGTGTCCTTATGAAAGAGGTGAGTGTCACGAGGCAGGTGGTCATTTGAGAAACGTTAAGGGAAATGGTGTTACAGTCGGTTAACAGCAGTATCAATATTATGAATCAGTTATAAGGTATGTTTATTCTTGACGTTGAGAGAAAAATCAATAACTTGAAGCGTGAAAGGTTTGACTATGGTGAGTAGATGTTTATAATTGATCCAAGGGTGATGAGGCATTATTTGGTTTAAGGATTCGAGGCTTATTAGTTTTGTTCCAGTGGAGATTATTTGAGGTTCTTTGGATTGGTTGGTGAAGTGATTCGTTGTTTGATGTTGGTTAGGAAAGATAGAGCTTGGAGTTTAGAATTTGAGTTTCTATGAGAAGTTCAATTTGTCCTTCTAGAAAGTTCGATGAGTACTTGGTAGAATAAGGTGCTTGGAACGAAAATGTAGAATTCGGAATTTGGAAAACGTGAGGTTATTATTTGTTGGGTTGTGGTCTGACTGTCCTGATTGGTGTGTGGGGACTAGGATTCTTGTACTGATGTTGGGATTTGAGGATGTGATAAAATAATAGAGTTTCAAGATTGAGTGTTGAGTGGTAGAACCATACCGATAGTGAGAAATTTGTGGAGTAGTTAGGACAAAAAAATTAATTACGTAGAAAGGAGTGGATGATGTGATGTTTATGAGGTTGTAATATGAGATTTGATATTATGGTTGGTGACTCGGTTGGAGTTGAGTTAGCAAATTTCAAGGACGATTCAAATTTTTAGAAGATATAATTCAGGCTTGTGTCATGGATTTTTTTCGGAGTAGTTGGGAAGATCACTTGCCGTTAGTTGAATTCACGTACAATAATAGTTACCCATCTAGCATCGAGATGGCGCCATATGAAGCTTTATATGGGAAACCGTGTCGATCACCCGTTTGTTGGACCGAGTTGGGCGAGGCTATATTGGTTGGGCCGGAATTGATCCACGAAACCTCCGGAAGCATGAGAGCGATTCAAAGTGATTCGTCAATGGTTGTTAACAGCGCAAAGTAAGCAAAAGAGCTATGTCGATCGTTGTCGCCGACCGTTATCGTTTGAAGTGGGGGGATCACGTGTTCCTTAAGGTGTCACCGCGTCGGGGATTATCTCGCTTTGGACAAAAGGGCAAGCTTTTACCGAGTTATATCGGACCGTTTGATATTATCGAGAAGATTGGAGAAGTCACGCATCGATTGGCATTACCACCAAGATTATCGAACGTTCACTATGTGTTCCACGTGTCGATGCTATGAAAGTATGACCGGATCCGTCACACGTTCTAGAGTAGTCTGAACTCGAGTTGGAAGCCGATGCATCATACGGGGAGGAGCCGATACGTATCCTAGATTCACGCAAGTAAATTCTGAGGGAGGGCAAAACCATTCTGTTAGTGCGAGTCTTATGGAGTAGTCTCGGGAAGGAAAGGTCAACATGGAAAAGGAAAGACGAAGTGAGGGAGAAGTACCCGCATTTATTTCTGAATTGATCAGTGTGAGTCTTGAAATTATAATCTTATGATTGTTAATTAGTTGTTTGGTGATATATGTTATGGTATGAACATGTTTGTTTGATGCATAATCTTAATTGGATTGTGTTGTAAATTTCGGGACGAAATTTCTTTAAGGAGGATAGACTGTAGAGACCCTAATAATTTTAATTTTTGAAACGATTATTAAATGCCTAAATGAGAAAATATGGTTTATTTGGTGGATAATTAGATTGTGGGTTGTGGTGAAAGAATAGAAAGTGGAGGGAGTGTGTGTGTGATTTAAGAATATATGAGTATATATAGGGGTGTGAGAGGTGTAGGAGATCATTTATCTCCATTCCACTCTCTCTCATCCGTCTCTCCCTCTCCCTCCCTGCCGATCTCTCTCTCTCTCCTCTCCTCACACAAAATCTCACTCAAATACCTCAAAACCTTCAAGAATCAACAACCATCAAGCCTTCTATTCGCGTTCTTGAGCTCGGAGATCCGTGGGTTGAGCTCGAATCGAAGATTTGAAGTTCAAGAAAGCTAGGGCTCGTTCCAATCGCTTGAATCTCGGCCATTGTTGCGAGGTAGGGACTTCTTTACTTCTTTTATATGTTTATACGTTGATTTGGTGTAGAATCGTGCCCTTGATTGTCGGATTTTAGTTCTTGAGCATGTCTGAAAATCTGCTGAAAGTTCTACCCGAAGCCCCGTGGTATCGATACGGATTAAGGGCCGTATCGATACAGTGAGCTTATCTTTTTGGACAGTTGATTCCGTATCGATACGGATTAAGCGCGTATCGATACAGTGAGCTTATCTCCAGTTTTGCACCTTTTGCTTCTCCGTTGATTGTTTTGACCACCAATCACTTCTAAACCCTTTTGGACACCTCCTAAACTACCTCAAGCTTGTCTAATTGACTTCCTATGATGGCTCGATGTACTCCTTGGTCCGTTGGTCTTCCGTTAGCAATAACCGGATAAGAATTGACTTAGTTAAACGTTGTAATGTACTTTTTACAGGTTGTTGGTATTGTGTGATCATTCATGGTGCATTTGTGATGACTTTGGCATAATGTAGGGTGTTCCATCTATGAATGTGTCCATGGGGGAGTCTTAGTTTGCGTGTTGTATGAGAAATAGTTGATTTTGGGTCGAAGGTTGGTTTAGGAAGTCTCGTAACGCAAGTGGTGGTAATACGGAGACTAAGAGGGTTTCGTAACGCAAGTGGTGGTAATACGGTAACCCGAATCGTTAGGGATCACCGTGACGCAAGTGGTGGTAACACGGTAATCCTTATGGTGTTATTCCGGTAACGCAAGTGGTGGAAATACCGATGGTGAAGTTTTGGGTTAGCAAGTCGAGTTGGGATTGTTAGAGAGTTAACATCGTAGGGCTCATGCATACGATTTCGTTAAGAGTTCATTTGCAAATTGATTGGTTACCGTTTGTCGAGCTATATTTCCTTACCCTCTCATGTTTGCTCTTATCATCATATTTGCATATAAATTTGGTAAAGATTTTCCTACTGGGCTAGTGTAGCTCAACAAAATCCTTCTTTTCAGGTTCGAATGTTGGGTAATCGACTGCATGCAATGGTGTGCTTGGACATGAAGATTTTGGAAGATAACTTCTTTTAGTTACTTAATCTTCTCTTGTAATTGATTTACTTTTGTTAAAGATGAGTTTGTAACTAATTGTTCTTAAATTTCTTTGACTAAAGAGATTGTAATATTCTAAATAGATTTGTACTGGTAATTAAGTTGATTTGGGCCGTGGTGCCAAAGCTGTATAATCTAACCTTTGGGAACTTGCTTGTAAAGTTAAATAGTTGGGAACTCTTTTGGGTATTATTTATGATATGTGCAGATCTTTTATTAAACTGTAATATTTAATTATGTTAAAAATCGAGGGCGTGACAATTTTTGAGTTTGAAAATGTGAAATAAACTACTTATTTTTTAAAAAGGTTTTTGAAACGGGCTCTAATTGTATGATTGTGGCCTAGGATTTCAACCTCAAAATGGAAGAGGGAAGAAGAAGAAAAGAAAAACGGAAAATACGAAATTTATATTTTAATGAAGAATAGGTAAAATAGATAGTGTTGTTACAGTGACGAAAGAAATATGATTAGGCAAAAGAGAAAAGAAGCACTGTTCGTAAGCTTTTTTACCCAAGAACTAATGCACATGCTCTAAATGAATGATATCCTTCTTTTCCGTAGAACCTTATTAGATTCCGTTAGGGTTATTACCATAGATCTTGATTGCGAATGAAGTCTCATATGGAGAATCGAAACCGGATATACCAAAATTTCCTTGTGTCCGGATTGATTTCTTTTTGCTAGGTCAAACTAGTTGTAGGAGTTTTTTTTTTTTTTCCAAAAAAAAAAAAAGCCAAACAAACATTGTTTTGTCCTAGCCCACTAAAATCTGAGTGGGAGGGCTATCATGAGCTGTTCAAGTAAAAGAAGCAGTAGTGCTAATGACTCAGATTTTTTATGCACAAATTGTAATGTGGGATTCACTATAGGTTTTACACATATAATTCAAATCGGTCATTAAATTTATAACATGTTTTCAAGGGTCCTCACAAGAAATCAGCTTAATCTGTTATTTATAAGTGCTCGATCCAATCATCTAACTTTTCATTCAGCTTTTAAGATCTTAAAACATAAAAACAAAAAAAAAGTTAAAAAAGGGATGGGCTATATCATATGAGTGGGTGGTCGGCCTCATACTCTGATTTAACATTGGGATTAATCTAATCAAGTTAATTATTACTCCCTACAATAAACCCATAGAGATAAGCATAATTATCCACGTTGGCCTGAGGGTGCGCACTACGCCATGAAACATTCTCGGAAACAAAGACCCCACCATCACGATTCACGAAAGATAACTACTACTACTACACTCCAGTACAGACTACAGAGAGAGAGAATCGTAGAGAGAGAAAGAGAGGTAAAAACACTTCAATTCCCCTGTTTCTTCCTTCTTGTACTATGTATGTAGAATCAAAAACGTACGTTTGAACAGCTTTCTCAAATCCGCATCTGGGTCATTTTTCTATTCCTTCGGATTTGGTTGTCAATCAAAATTTTCTTGGCACTGAAATCAATGGTGATGGAAGATAACGAGAGCTGTGGTAGCCGAGTGGTGGAATCGTCGCCTGGAAGTTATCGGCAAGAGAGAAGGAAGCTCGAGGTGTACAATGAGGTCCTACGTAGGCTCAAAGAATCAAATAACCAAGAGGCCCAAGAACCTGGCTTCGACGACGAACTTTGGGCTCACTTCACTCGCCTTCCTACTCGGTACCTTTACCTTTTCCTTAACCACTCTTTTTCCTACGGTTCCGTTTGATTAAACTGAAAAATGCATGAAAGAGAAATAAAAATGACATTTTTCTGGCGTTTGATTATCATGAAAATAATAGAAAGTGCTACAAAGTGAATTCTGTTTTGCAATTCATTTACCATGGTTACGCCGCTTAGTTTCACTTTTTTCTGCTCATTTTTTTTCTTTCTCATTTGGTTTGTACGACGTGTTTGTGATTTTGTATGTTTTTGTAATTTTTTGAGACTGAGTTCTTTTTTTAGTGTTTATCAGCTTAGGTTTGTCTAATTTTCTCTATGGAGATCATGAATCTTTTTGCTTTGATTAGTTCTTGGATTTTTTTGGTGTTAAAATGTTGTTTTCTCTCATTTATCTTTATTCATCTAGTACTCCTTAAAGCCTTAAAAGGCTGATCTTGTCATCACTAGCATATTTTGATTGTTGTAAGTTCAAATCACACACCCTGGGGTTGTCCCAGTGGTTCGGGCGGATGTCTAGGTTTTGGAAATACTCCTCAAGATCTGGGGTTTGTACCCAGTAAGTGGGGTTACTGGGGGCCATGACTGGTGTGGTCGCACTAGCTCCTTCGAAGGTTTGGGTTGCGCAGTCAGGTCCATATAGTGGCTTGGCTGTAGGACTGTTCCTCCATCCCAACTCCCCCCCCCCCAAAAAAAAAAAAAAAAAAAGAACATAAAAAAAGGAGAAGAGTTCAAATAATCTCATCAAAGGTTGGTGTCGACTGTGGAGTCTTTATGATTGAATTACATTGCAATTTAGCAAAAGTAATAACAGCAAGTATATGTACTTTGATTTCATGAATTGCTTGATAGGATTCATTCTTTTTCTAAAACATATAATTGTCTCTGTTATCTGTTTGATTTGATGACTACCGTAAGAAAAGGAGTTGGTTTCTTTTATGATTTTGGTCTTCTGCGTTGCAGTTATGCACTTGATGTGAATGCGGAGAGGGCAGAAGATGTTCTCATGCATAAGCGTTTACTACTACTAGCTCATGAACCTTCCAACAGACCTGCATTCGAAATTCGGCTAGTGCAGGTAAGTTAGCTGTCCCTGCATCAGGGTAGGGTTACTTCTTTTCATATTGCATACTCTGATGTTCTTCGGGACCAGTTCAATGAGTAACTTGGTTGCGTTCTTACATACAATTGCGCTAATGCATCATTACCTCAAAGGGTTGCATATTGGAAACCGGTTTCGGACGAGAATTGATTCCCTGCTGTCAGTTGAAAATTTCAAATTCATTGTCTCGTGCAGGTTCCTCCCGTCTCTGATGGAAATATAGCTGACTCTGCTTGTTCAAGCTCTCCAAGGAATGAAGGGGCCCAAAGGTTTGTACTTTTTGTTACCTGATTTAATATTTTCATGGTTTTTGCTGGATGTAGGTCACATTTTGTATGTCAGTGGTCCATTTCTTTTGTTTCATTGTTCATTCCACCATTCCTTCTCAATGATAATGCTGACATTGGTACCTTTTTCTCTAATATGTAAGCATCCACCCACCACCTGCCTTTGGTTCATCTCCTAATCTTGAAGGCCTTGCACTTGAAGCAAACAAATCTCAAAATGGCGATAGTACTGTTTCTCATGTTAATCGCTCCAGGTATATGCTGCCGAGATTCATTATGCCGAGATTCATTAAACTCCTTTCTGCCCCTTGCTCTGTTAAAGCTAGAATATCTTTTTGAGGCTTTTATTGTATTTCAAAGCAATTTTGCATGTGATTTGTTGTGGAACCATAAAAAATTTATGATGTAGCATGAACACTTCTGTGCGTGATTGCTTTCATTTGCATGCTCGTGCCTGTTCAGTTTCCCTGGTCGTTGAGTCAGTTTTTCAAACCCAATACCTCTAAATGGTATATTCCTTTCTTGGGAAACCACTGAACATCTGATTTAAGTAGATGATGCCAACCAGTTGTATCCTGGTTTCAAGTAAGTTTTATCACGAGCATTTCTCTGTTTGCATTTGGTAGCTTATGCTTTCATATGATTGACAAATATGCAGGCCTATGCATGAAATTACTTTTTCCACAGATGACAAGCCAAAGCTCCTCAGTCAGGTAGTTGGCGTGTTGGCTTATTTTAGTACAAATATGTGTTTTATGTTCATATGAATCTGAAGTGGATGGATGACTTTCATGAACTGGGAAGATGTGGTCTATGCACAATGGAGCCCGACTTTACTATTTCAGTCGTATTCTAAGAGCAGCAACTTTGTGTATATATTGCCAAAGGTTAGGTTTGTCTCCAAACCTCCCCCGCTCATACCCCCAATAATTGGGGACTAGATGGGTTGTGTTATTATTGTTGTTGTATGATCTTTATGTTTGTGAAAACATCTGGGATCATCAATATGAACTCTTGAGTTAGAAACCTTGGTAAAGGCTCATTGTTGCAGCTTTGTTCTAGTTAACTAGCAACATTCCTTGCAAAACAAACCATGCACAGTTTTTTTGGTAGGTCTCATGTTCTCCGTGGTAGCACCAAGAATCAAGTGTCTGTAAACATGTCTTCCTCATCAATCATTACTTATACCGAAGAGGATATCAGTTGCAATGTTTTGTTTTCAAGCATTGGATTTACCCGTTCACCAATATATAAAATGCAATTTGACTTTCCAATCAGAGGTAGA
Organism: Rhododendron mucronatum var. ripense; assembly: GCA_019656295.1. Classification (NCBI taxonomy): domain Eukaryota; kingdom Viridiplantae; phylum Streptophyta; class Magnoliopsida; order Ericales; family Ericaceae; genus Rhododendron; species Rhododendron mucronatum. Next base: position 1,619,731 of record BPLT01000072.1, on the reverse strand, counting down.
TGTGTTAATCCTCTTTGTCGAATAAAGCTGTAGGAAAATAGTGCGGAAAAACAATAAACGATTTTACTGATTTCTGGAAATTACAATATGAACATAAATCGCAAGATTACAGAATATGAAATGTAGACATAAACTGTAAAAGAGAATTAACAATTTCAAACCGAGACCCGTTTTGTTCAACGGTGCCCTTAAGACAAATTCGCCACCTCACCGGTGCTGGAGGCTGTATCGGTATTCGTCTCCCAGGGTTGACTCGGTTACCACTCAGCCGCCGAAGCACCGCCGTAGACTATCCGTCGAACGAACTTGTATTTGTACTCTCTCTCTCAAAGGAAGAACAATATTGCAGAAGCCAAAAAGCTTTGGATTTTCGATGTGGTTTTGGTGTGTTGAAACCAAAGGAAGAGGTCTCCTTTTATAGCTGAAGGAGGAGCCTCGGCTATGAATGCTGCAATGATGGGGGAGCCTCTCAATCAATAGGGGAATTGATTCCACTATTCAATTTTGAAATAAAACTGATATAGTTATTATTCCTGAAATTGAATATGCAATCATGGATAATAACTCTGGGTAATCAACCCAGCTTTGACCATCCAACCGTGCATTGTTGTTGGTCCGAAATTCACTTTGAGAGACAATTTCTCATTCATCTCTCAATGGAATTTGTTCATTCTTTCACTGTTTTAAACTCCTTAGCAAGGAGTATTTAAAACCTACTTGGGCCCACCTCGCGCGGTGTGGGTCCCACAAATTCTCTTTGGTTAAAATTCCATTTTCTCCAACAAAAGCTTGGCTTGAAGCTCATATTTCTACCATTTATGGAGAGCAATGCATGAAATAGAATCTTAGTTGTATGTTATTCTTTTGAAAGACATTTTGTCCTCACCTGCCTATCTTACAAAAGGCCCATGTTGGACGCTTAGTTTGTGTCCACAAGTGTGGAAGACAATAACGGTGGAGTTTGGTTGGAACAATTTTTAGATCTGAACTTACTGACCAAGGACATGTAGCACGTTCTTGATGAAAATAAAAGTACCATTTATTATCTGATTGTGCTTCCACTGCGTGGTCTCTGATTTGTGGAAAATCTGCAGTTGACTGCCTTACTTGCTGAGGTTGGGCTTAACATACAGGAGGCACATGCTTTCTCTACAGTAGACGGGTACTCCTTGGATGTCTTTGTCGTTGATGGTTGGCCATACGAGGTATATTTTTTTCATTATTTTTCATCCATTTATGTAGTCCAATTCTTATATCCTCAGATAAACAAATCTGGCTAACAGGTGTGTAGTATGGGTATATAAGTATCTGTATAAAGACATACATGATTATGTTCTACTACTATGTTTTTCAGCATAAGCACCATCAAGATAATTGAGCTCAGATCTTTGTCTGAATTTTTGAATTTGAAAGAATTGTGAAATGTTTTTCCACTTTTTGTGTTGAGTGTTGTTGTCATTTTCTGAAATTAACCAGTTTAGTAATGTAAGTGACTTTGGAGACATACTTTTAACAATCTAGTTGGGAGTCACTGTTTAGACTAAATAGACTAATAGGGTTTAAGCATTTTAAGCTATGTTATATGGACTGGGATACGAGTTCAGGTATGGTTATGTATTTAGGGTCGGACCTATGAAACCTTTATTCAAGGGTGTGTTTACTCAGAAAAAAACTATTCCTGTTTATTCCTTTCCAATCGAGCAATTCCAGAACAAAATATAGGTGTCGAAGACATATCCCACACCCTTATCTGTTTGTTAAGTGTCTACGTCTACCTGATTTATTTTGAAGATTCCATCTACATAGATTTTGAGGAATACCTTTCACTATAGTGGCTGAGTTTGAAAAATATGTACTGTTTCTTCTGTTTCAATTTGTTAGAACTGTTCTGGCTGATTTCTTTTTAACTTTTAGGACACTGAGCAGCTTCACGCTACATTGGAAAAGGAATTGTTGAAGATTGAGGTACTTAGCTGCTATTTGTTTTGAAATGTTGATCCTGTAACTTGTTGAGAGGCTCCTAAAACTTTTATGATGTCACCACGCATCAGTAAAAATCCTTACATTTTGGTTTTGGCCCCCTACTTATAACTGAAATGTCCAATGCTAATGTGAACAGTGTAGATTTTATATAAACTTTACAAGATGCATGCTGTGCTTTTCTCCATTCCATTTATTGTTAGTCGGTATTGATTTTTAACGACGAGTTTTGTGTTGCTATACAGAAGCAATCTTGGCCCAACCATCTGTCATCCCCTATGGTCGAGCCAGAGCAGATGAGGATCAAACACGGATCTGATCATTTGACAATACCTAACGATGGGACTGATGTTTGGGAAATTGATCCTCAACTTATAAAATTTGAGACTAAAGTGGCATCAGGGTCATATGGTGATCTGTAAGTTTCGGATATCTTGGACAGTTGGTTTATTATGTTTTGAGGTTTGAACTATCTGATTTTTTGTTTCAATTGATGCAGCTACAAAGGTACGTACTGTAGTCAGGAAGTGGCAATCAAAGTCCTCAAGCCCGAGCGTATAGATTCTAACTTGCAGAAGGAGTTTGCTCAAGAAGTATTTATCATGAGGTATGCCAAATCCAAAACTCTTACTTGTTGAATGAGTTTAGGGATCTTTATGGCCTGTCCTTTTGTCCACACTTCTCAATTTGAAAAAAGAAGGAAGAAAGATGGGGGCTTGGTGATTTATTTTCTAGTCAAACTATAGACTTTTCTTTGGCTTTTATTGCCCCATTCCCCTAAACCCCTGCTCCGATACATTGGCTATGAGTGTAAAGGCCCTCAAGATTTTGATGTGCTAGTTCAGGAGGTGTTTTTAACCAATGTGGGACAAACTCTAGCTTATGTGATGCACCAACTCTACTTCAGGTCTTCTTAGTTTATCCTCTTTGTGGATTGCAGGAAAGTTCGACACAAGAATGTTGTGCAATTCATAGGGGCATGCACCAAACCTCCAACCTTCTGCATTGTTACAGGTAGTCCGTAATGAATGTGTGAATGTGTTTATACCCATTTTTTGCACCAAATCTTGGACTAGCGCTGGAGGGCCATTTAATTAGATACTAATTAAATTGGGCCGAGATTTATAAGTTACTCAGGCTAAAAATTAATGGGCTACGTTAATTTTGTGTTTGGAGCAAGGCCCGATTAATTAAAATCCAAGTGGAGCGAGATACGCCAGATAATTGTTCCATGGAGATTAGTTTGACCCTATTAGCAGTTATTTTCCTCCAAAGTTCAAAGGCCAATTGATCAATTGGCCACATGTCAAGTTCACACAAAAAGAGGAAGTGGGGAGTTACTTGCCACGTCACCCATGATCTTTTAACTGCTGAAAACTGCCCATGATCTTGCATGCACAAAAGAAGGAACAATTAGAAGTGGGGAGTTACTTGCCACGTCACCCATGATCTTTTAACTGCTGAAAACTGCCCATGATCTTGCATGCACAAAAGAAGGAACAATCATGCCTAAATCAACTTACTGCTTTGCCTATGTATAGCAGAATCAAAGAAGAAAAATGGGTCCAACACCAATCAAAGCCCAGTGCTTAAAAACACTTTCCTACTTTCAGCAAAGTACATTATCGAGTTCCTCGTGCTCAAACCCATTCGAACTTACTTCTTCAAGTAATTTGAATTTTACTTTCCTTGTACCACTTTATTATCCCAGTATAATAAAGTTTACGTTTTACGGTTTACGCATTTTCTGTACGACTAGGGAAATTTTAAGTGAACAACTGTGTGCCAAACCACGAACCTCATTGTGATCATTAACCTTTGGGTCACACGTAATCGCTTACAAGTTAGAAGTCAAGATTCACGGCAATCTTCATACAAAGTTAGGCGCTACAAGTCTTGTCACGCCCGCACTCAACCAACCAACACCCGCAAACGCATCCGCCTCGGCGTACGCGTGACAAAAACGAGAGTTTTCAGAATGTCTCTCTAAATGTAAATGCCTATATCAGAGTTTTGTTTGTATTGACCATTACGGTTTCATTTTGAGTGCAGAGTTCATGTCTGGTGGAAGCGTGTACGATTATCTCCACAAACAAAAGGGTACTTTTAAACTACCATCTTTACTTCGAGTAGCACTTGATATATCAAAGGGCATGAACTACCTACACCAAAATAATATAATTCATAGAGACTTGAAGGCTGCCAATCTTCTGATGGATGAAAATGAGGTAAGATGTTTTGTTTATCTAAATCTCAATGATCTGACTCTTTTTTCTTATAATGTATTTCTTTGACAAGGATACTCACTCTCTATCTGGAATATTGGTCCATATTATTATCTTGTGTTGCAGGTAGTTAAGGTGGCTGATTTTGGAGTTGCGAGAGTAAAATCTCAAACTGGAGTAATGACCGCAGAAACCGGGACCTATCGATGGATGGCTCCTGAGGTGCTCTTTCTTTATGACATCTACATTTGTGTTCCTCTTGATTGAGATGGCAGAAGTCTAATTTAGTAGCCAACAAGATTTTTGAAGCAGTAGCAAAGATATAATGTCATAGCCAGCAGAATCCATCATTTTCCTTGCTGCTTTAATGTGCATTTTGGATGTAATTAATTGATCTTTCTGGCTGGTAATTTATGCTTTGGCTTTGAAGGTGTGGGTCGTTTGTTATCTTGGGCATGTTCTTATGATTTTTATTTTGCCTTGAAGGTGATAGAACACAAGCCCTATGATCACAAAGCTGATGTTTTTAGCTTCGCAATTGTATTCTGGGAGTTGCTAACCGGAAAGGTATTTTTTTTTTGTTTTGAGAACTATTGGATTGGACATTTTAAGTAGGTTGGTAATTACATTCCTTCGTATTTTTCTTGCCAGCTACCGCATGAGTATTTAACCCCATTACAAGCTGCCGTCGGAGTAGTTCAAAAGGTAAACACCCTTTCCAGTAGCAGTTCATTTTGTCACTTAGAACCTGTTTTCGGAGGGATTTACCCCCAGGGAAATGATAGGAAAACCATATAAACAATTTTAGCATTTCTACTTTATTAGTTTCCTATATTTTCTTTACCTTTTCTCCACAAATCCCCTGTAGGTCCCTAATGAAAACAGTCACAGTGTCTATGGTTTGAGTAGGGAGGTACATGCCCAATATATCCATACGATTGAGTTTTGCCAGTTTTTTGTTGTTCTTCTTCTTCTCCTTTTGGTGCCGTTATCAGCTTACTATTTGGAAGTATGTTAGGTTTTCTTATATGACAACACGCAAAAAAATTATTTTATTGGCTCGAGTTTCAGGGTCTACGGCCTACCATCCCAAACAACACTCATCCAAAACTTGCTGAGCTGCTTGAGAGATGCTGGCAACAAGAACCAAACCTACGACCCGACTTCTGTGAAGTAATAGATATCCTGCAGCAAATAGCGAAGGAGGTATAGTGTGGTTTTGACTGACATTGATTGGACCTTTTGCAGTTTTGAACGTCGGTTCTCATGGACAAAAGAAATGTGCCAATCCGCATTAAGCTTTTCTGTCATTTGGAGTACTTGACATTTGAAGTATTTGGAACAGGTTGGAGATGAAGGAGAGGATCAACGTAAAGAGAAATCAGCTGGTGGATTCTTTTCAGTCCTTCGACGGGGTCATCACTGATTTGAGGAAATTCAATGTTTGATATAATTACTTAAAGAGCTAATCCTGGGCCATTCCCTGTCTACTTTTCATCTGTGTTGTATAGTGTTTGTTCTCTTCATCAATATTCTAATGGTTCTCCCTGTGCGCGCAAGTGTGTGTATATATATTGTTTTGTTTGTGAAATTTATATGTTTACCACCATTCCCAGTCTTCGCATCGCTCGATGACAGCATCAAGTTGCGATGGGATAGTGTTAATGAGAATGTGATTCTTCGGAACTTTTGCTGGGTTTAATATGTTGAAGCTTCGAAATATTTGTTTCATTTATGGGATATGTGAGGGAGCAAAGGCTTTGCGCCATCAAATGAATTGTCCGGGATTCGAATAGTCACATTTGTCTGGATATTACCCTCTCGTTGGAAGAGAATGAGACGAAATTAGTGAAACAAACATGACTGAGGAGTGCTACGTACAAAGAAAATGGACAAAGAAAATACCCTTAAAGTGAACATGAACGGCTTAGATTTACTGTGCAGTACATCTGAGCTGTTCATGTACACTTTAAGGGTCTTTTCTTTGTCAATTTTCTTTGTACGTAGCATTTCTCAACATGACTTTGCCCTTTACTATGAAAAAAATTAGTCTCGTGGTATGAAACGTCAGGATGCGTCACCATTTTCCAGCATTTGAAAAACAAGCTCTAATGCTGTGTTTGGTTTGGTATTTTAAAAGTTTTCTGAAAAATAGTAGGGGTAATAAGTGGAGAGAGATAGAGAGAGAAATGTTAAAAATATAGAAAATTTAGGAGGAATTTTTTGAAAAATGCTTTTTGAAAGGGAAGAGAACCTAGCTACTCTTCCGTCTCAGGAAGCCATAAAATATGACCACCTCATGGTGAAAATTATGGAGGAACCAAAACATTAACTTCATTCTAGTTAGGCATCTCCTATGCACCGGAAGACACATCCACTCTTATAAACTACTCTAAAATTTTGAGAAAAATACCACAAGAAAATATATTATGGGGAAATTAGCCAAAACTACCTCAATCCTTTTTTGAACCTAGGGGAAGGACACGGAACTTTTTTTCCCCAACATAAGGACATGTCGGCATTTTTGGTTTTTAACGGAAGGATAGGTGACGCCTTTTCTTTTTTTTTGCCCGGCGATGGGGAAGTCCCAATTGCACACTCTCTCTCTCTCTACAATTAGTCCCACATAAGGTTGTAGCTAGGGTACCATGGGTTTATGCACTTTTATAGTGCATTTTTCTATTATATGGTTTTAGTTTTCACAGGGTATCCTGGAATTTTAGGCACTTTTCATATATAGAGTACCATAAGGTTTTAGGCACTTTCATAAATCACATTTGTCCTTATGTTTGATTGTAAAAGGTGTTTGTTCTTTAGCTCAAAGAATATAAATATGTAAATTTTTTAAAATCTCCCAAAATATGTACTCCAAGGTTTCTATACATAATATTGCTCAACATCTGACAAACCGACAATTTTCTCTCTATAAATTAAGAATTGGGGACTGTGAAGGCTCAATAGATTAGCATAGTAGTAGTATTTATAGATAGATGCTCCACAATAGTCACGCCCATGACCACCTTGGGTTTAACAAATAACAATGTCCATATATATATCAATTGCCTAGGTAAACTTGTACAAACGGACATAGCCAGGACTCAATCTGTTGCAAAACTAGGCTCGTTAAGCCCTTAACACTACCTACTGTGAAAATTCCAACCAACTGAATTGTTTTGATTGTTCGCAGCCTATGACTCTTATTAAACGAAGAATTATTAGCTCAGTTGACCATCTTGAGAGCTAGTCGAATGCTTGTATTCTCCTAGTGCTTGAGATTATGAAAACAAGTAAGTGGTAGACAGTACTTAATAATTCATTCTTGATCTTTTAGACTACCCAACTCTTTTATTCTTCACGATTACGAGTAGAGATTAAATTCTTTTTATCGGCGGTGAAGATTTTCACTTTTCCACTTCAACTTTTTTTGGTCGTACCATGTGTTTATTATTGATATAAACCGTTTGTCTTGTAGATTCCACATGATAGAGTATTCACGTAAAAATTAATCTTGATCGGACATTTATAGGAGTGTCAAAATTTGAGTTTTGCTTTTTAAAATGGACAATTTATCCTTATTATTATTGACAAAAATCAAATCGTTCATTTTATAAACCAAAATTCAAATTTTGATATATCTATTAACTTCCAATCAAGCTAATTTTTTGTATGGCAATACTGTGCTATGAGTCTTAAAATATGAACGGTTCAAATCACAAGAATAGACACTCGGTAAAGCCCATAATAGGCAGTGGTAGGAAAGTAGGGTTTTACACCGGCAGTGGATAGAATTATTCTCTTAGAGCATCCCATTGTAATAAGCAAATTTAACAACAATGCTTAAAAATACCTTACATTGTAATAAGTAAAATTACAAGTCTTCTAGCAAATAACCAAATTTCACTCATCCATAACCAAACTTAAGAGCATGTATATCAGCATTGGTAAAATACATTTTTAGCTATTTTGGAAAGGAGAAACTCAAAAAATACCCCTGCACCAGATTAGGTAAAAGTGTAGGTAAAATACATTTATGAACAGTGCTTAACCACTTTTACCTAAGCACTATTCACACTCCTTTCTTTTTTTATTATTTCTTTCTCTCTCTCCTCCCTCCTTGGGGAAAAAAATAATAGGAAAAGAGTGAAAAATGTACATTTTAATTGGTTTTAGGTAAAATAGATAGTATTGGTGTAGTTGTGAAAGAAAAAGTTGATAGTTAAATTAGAATTGTGAACTGTTCACAAGATAATATACCTATCTATTGGTAAACTTGCTTTAACAACTTTTACCAATAACCAAAACGAAAAAACTGAAAAAAACACCCCACATTAGAATCGTTTTATCGAGATGAATAATTTAGTGTGGTTTAGTGCGTGATTGAAACTCGTTTGCAGTTGGACAAATGTGCATTGTGGGGATTTTTTTGGTTAGTGATGAAAAAATAACCAATGTGGAGGTAGATGTTGTTTTAAGTTTGATTATAGACTAAATGAATAATCAAATGCTGACGTGACAAATTTTGATTATTGGTTTTGATTATTTGGATGCTTTCTGGAGTATGTGGCAAAGTTGTCAAATCCGTTCCGTTCCGTACCGGCTGGTACGTACAGTACCGGTCCTTAAACGGAACACAAAAAGTCGTGTGCCGTTCCGGTTGAAATACCGGCCTGTTCCGGCCAATACCGGGTGTACCGGACAATACTGGTTTGTTCCGGCCATTTTTCGGTGTTCCGGAAGGTACAAAATTACTTTTTTTTTTTACACTTTGTTTATGTTTACACTTAAAATTTTAAAAAATGATAGATATATATTAAATATATATATAATATTAATTGCGGTAAATCCGGAAAGGTACTAGAATACAGTCCGGTACCGGTACGTACCATTCCAGTAGTGAAAACGGTACGTTGGCCGGTACGGTATTGACAACTTTGGTATGTGGGGCAATAATTTTTGGGGATCAAATAGGGAAATACTAAGGCCCCGTTCCAGAACACAAAATAAGTACTTATTTTTTAAGAAGGCAATTTCAAGCTAAAAAATAATATGTTTACTCAAATAATTTTTCTAGCAATATGGATCTTATTTAATAGATCTTATTGAGTTCTTTAATATGGTGCAAAAAAAAATCAAAAAATTATTTTTTATTTACATTATATTTGAGTTTGAAAATGTGAAATAAGTACTTATTTTATAAGAAGGTGTTCTGAAACGGGGCATAAGGACCTTTAAGGAAATTGTGGAAGTTGCCCGGGTTGTAACCGAGGCAACCCAGGAGAAGAAACGGCGGTCACTCCATTAATCAAAGTCAAGTGAACTACTCCCTAAACACAAATTTCATTTCGAAAAAGGAGGGAAGTCTCGAGAGAGAGAGAGAGAGAGAGAGAGAGAGAGAGGGGGGGGAGGGAGGGAAAGAGGCGATGGCAAACCTCTCAAGCTTAGTTCACGAGCTTCGTGAACGCATCGCAGCTTCGTCATCAACACCTCCGAATCACCACGCTGACGACGACGCCTTGGAGACCAGATTTCGCGCTGTTCTTCCCAATCTCCTTCACGCCTATGTCGTCCCCTCTTCTTCAGGTCTCTCTCTCTAAATTCCCTTTCTCCACTCTTTCCTCAATTTCATGTCGTTTACGCATATATTCATCGATAATCGGATTCATTCTTGCTTCTCTTTGTGTGCAGCCAATGAGAGGGAGGTCATGGCGGTGTTAAAGCTCTTGACTCACACAGCAAAGAACTTCCCCGGCGTTTTCTTCCACGGGAGGCCTGCAGCAGTTCTACCTCTTATCGGTCGCATATTGCCCTTTTTTGCCGAACCTGCATTTCGGTAAGTGGTCAAGAAAAGATTATCTCTATTAAGTTCATTCCCGTGTACTGATATTTGGTTGTGCGGTTTCTCAAAATGTGATGGTTCTTACGTCAAATGATAGTATCCTTACTTACCGCCTCTTTATCTTTAGGCCCCCTTTTTTGCCCAATTATTAAGGGGATTACATTTCCTGCATTTGTCTTAACTTCTGCCTGGATTATGAGGACTACACTTCCTAAAGAAGCTTGCATTTTTCTTTCGCATATGAAATCCCTCTAAATGTGATACTTCCACCTCTATCAGTAAGATTACTTTATTGTTCGTGCGTGTGTGTGTATCCATCAATGTTAGTCCAAGCAAACAAACAGGCCCTCAGGTTGGGGATATTCATTATTCCATTGATGATTGTTGATATCACCATTTCTTGATAGTCTTCCAGTTTGTTTTTAGTATTTTCTTCTACGTTTTGTGTTTGAAGTGTGTGTTCCAGAATTATCTTTTTTTTGCTGGTCATTGAAAATTGACATTTTTTATGTTTCAGCTCTCGACATGGAGTGATTTTTGAAACGGTTGGATCCCTTTTATCCTTGCTTCGTACAGGAGACCACGACGCGTACCGTCAATTTTTTATGGACACGATGGTAGTTGTTGAAGGTATGAAATTTGGCCTGCAAATTTTGTGGTTCTAAAAGTAAACGTCATTGGTTTAATTTAAAGAACTGAGTGAGTTCACATATTAGTTGTTTATATCTTTTGGGGGACTATTGTTTGGTAATGTCCTCAAACTTACAAAGAGGCTACATGGAGAATTTTGTCTACCTATGTATCTACTGTCTACCTATGTGTTATCAATAACGGGAACATGAATGGGAAGGGGATAAGCTACATGCCCTATATTGGTTTGTGATTGGGTAAGCTTCTATTTACTGTAACATTCTATTGTGCTAATTAAGCAATGAACATCCATTAAAATGAAGTATTTCCTAATTATTACGGGATAAGCATTAGGAGTTTAGGACCGACATGATTTTTTCCCTTGCCGAAAGCTCCACCCTCTCTGGATTTTTAGTTTGTTACTTTTATTTCTTCAAATAAATTGAAAAAGCTTTTGGGATCGCTTTGGATCACTGAAATTATTGCCTTACTGGAAGGAGGTGTACCGTACTTGTGAGTTGTGAACGTTCGGTCAGAAACATTAAACACTACATATCCCTCTCTAGTTAGGTGTAGGTTATGGGGTGGATGGGGGAACATAATAAGGCTGGGGTGGGGGGTTTTGTGGCTTGTTTGAAGTGGATGGGGGTACTTGATAAGCCCCTAATTTTGGATGCATATGTGAACTCTGCCGTTTTATTTTTTATTTTTTGGTTCTGTTGCCCCTCAGCAATTATTTCTTCCATGATGTTTTGGTGGTTCTCGTACATAGCTATGATCCAATCCGCTGCGACGTTTTTGCATTACTAGTGATATTCCTTATAGTCCTGATCGGACTATCCTATAAGCTAACATGGCAATTTTCTTGCAGATCTTCTATATGTGGCTTCACTCTTTGCTGATGAGTCAAGAAATGCAGTATCAAGCAAAGTGTCTTTGAAGTGCTTCTGTGAGTCATTTAATGGAATTTCCAGTGACCCCGCTCATCTCAGTGATCTTCCTCCTAGCAGCAAAACTATTGATGGTCTCGGTGTTTTGATTAATCTCACGGGCAGACAAAGGTGGCAGCCTTTTGCTACTTGGGTCATTAAGCTTATCTGTAAATGCCTAACTGAGGGAACTCTATACGTTGAAGGACTTGTCAATGTGTCATTTGTTTCGGCTGCATGTAGTCTGTTATGCTATGGAGATTCTGATCTGCATATGGTGGGTATCATATTGGTTACAAGTTGGCTTTTGGAGTATAGACTTTTGCTTTTATCATTATACCTTGTCAGCTCGTTTGTACTCTGTATTTGATTCTGTCGTTTTGTCTTTGTGAGTTGTGAGCTTGTTGTGGTATGGTTTCTAACAGATTAACTTTGGTGAAGGCATGTTTCGATTTCGCTCGCATTATTGGAACTGTTGTCGATTTTGAGATTGTTCCTACTGAGAAATTAATTCACTCGATATCAACTATATTAAGTGAAGATGAGGAAGGGCTTCCAGTTTTCAGGTACATTTCAGATGTTTAAAACTTGCTATAATTTTGTGGTAACTCATCCTGTATGAAGCTTGACTAACCCGTTAGTTAAAGCTACATAAAATCATTGAGAAACTGAAAGAAACCAGCTTGTTTTGGAGTTCTATTAAAAGGTTACATAAGCTGACTTTTGTGGATTAAATGCATTTGAAGGCTGGTTTTTGTGGATTAAAATCATGTTAATCGTACTTACTTTACCATCACCTAAAACGTGGGCATGGTCTCTAGAGTCATGAAGGAAAATTTTCTATCTATTTACTGCAAGGTCGCTGGGCTTATTGTGATTTTGACTAAGTCCTAAACTAGGAAAAAGGGGAAAACATACGTGTAGTGGAGAGGGTTGTGTACTTGTGTGTTACCACTGTTGAAGCATGTTTTCTAGTAATCAGTATCTGGTAGACGTCAGTGGTTTTCTGTGTGGTCATGGAATTCAAGAGCAGGGTGTGAGATGTGTTTCCGGCGTAGTTGGAGGCTGCTGTGAATTTGGCTTATTGAACATGTTATGTTAGAGTAGCTTTTACATAATAGTTATTGGTCTTGTGGGAGTTGTCTGCATAATAGGCACTCTCTCTCTCTCATTTGAGAGCCGTTTATTAAAAGCCATTTCTCCACTTGACCAAGTTATGTGGATGGTAAATTCATTAATTCAGAAACTGTTCCATCCACCTTGCACTCTCTCTCTCACTCCGCATCATGGAAGAGCTTTTATGTTACTGGACTCAGTGTTGCTGTTAATGGATATTCTTCAGTTAATGAAGCAGCAGATCTTCACAAACTGACTGAAGTCTGAACATTAGACATTTCTGAAATGTAATGGTATTTGATAATTCTTCCTAGATTATCAAATGATTGCACTTCTCATTTGTAGATTGGCTGATATGTCATAAGATAATACTGGGAAATAAGTTTAAGCACATCAAATTCTTTCGTATTTCACTCTGTGATGGTTAAATTTTGATTCTTTTCCTTCTCATGTGTGGTAACCCCAGATGCTTGGCATAACTAGCCTTAGCTACCCCCTTTTATAACCACGGTTGGTGGGACTTTGAATTTAGTGGGTTCTGCTCCTGAAAACCCATCAATCTAAATCTTCAGCGGCTTCGTACTTAAGTATTACATGTTGTAGGTTATATAGTTCCAGTTGATATGACGATTGTTCTTTTTCTGGGAAACAATTTTTATCCACTATGTGGACTATTGCTTATTTTGGTATGGACACTAGGCTATTTCTAATAGTCATCTCAAATTGCAGAAACACTGTTTATGATTCTTCAATGGGTGGCTGCCTTCAGGCACTACACTCTAGTTGTCCTGATGATGTTGTCAAGTTGACTGCTGCAAATTTGGTCAAAGTTTTTCCGGAGTCAATGGAGAGAACAAAAAGTTCAGAGCTGAAGGTTAATTTCGTCCCTGTTGGTCTTTTATAGACATAAATTGTTATTCTATTAAGAGACTTTCAAATATTTCGGTTTGGGTAGCTCATAAAATTGATTTCTTAATCTTTCAGAAAGGTAATAGCTACTCTCTTTATTTTCAGGCCGCTTTATGCAATGCATATATCAGAATAGCTAAAAGTTGTCCCCCTCACATTTGGAGGCCAGAATCTCTTATCAGTTTGCTTTGTTCCTCAAATGCCTGTTTTGCATTGATTGATTGCTTACGAATGGCTCTGTCTACTATTATTCCTGATGCTGTTGAAGAAGAAACAATTGAAAATCGTAAAATGAATAGATCACCCCCAAATCCTGGTGGATGTGAGAGCATACGAGTTGGGTGGAAAAGACCTCTTCAGGACCAAAACACTTTCCAGACAAAGCGTCAGAAGTTTGATAAAAAAGTAATAACTTTACAAGCTGATTCTCTAGATGAGAAAATGATTTCTTGTAAAGTCACAACTGGAGTGATAAATGAGTATGGTGAATATATGCTCAAATCGCTTTTTTCCTTTGTTGAATTTCTGAATCCTCCGGGTGGAAAGGCAACTTTATTAAGCCCGGAAGTTTCCTTAACAGCTCTTAGCACGCTTAGCATTGCTGTCTGCATATACACACAGACACAGCTTTCACGTTGTATTTTCGGGAAGATGCATGGGTGGATCCCTTGGATATGTGAGCAGGTTCTGTTATTTTCTGAACATTGCTCATTCACTTACTCTATATACTTAACACATGTCACTAATAATTATATGTTGCAGGCCAGTCAGAGTACTGCACTCTCATTTGATTTATTCATCTTTATGGAAGCAGTTCATAGTGTCTTGCTTGTGGAATGTAAGCCCATTTATCTTGTTTTTAACTTTGCATTTGAAGATTAACCACCTTCTCATTTGGTGTAGCATAAATGCATAATTATGAAAAACTATTTGCACACGCAAGTTAAGAATAATTGGTGCTGACAGATTCAATGGTTTCTAGATGAAGGGAAGTCACATTCTTGGATTATTTAAGTTGCTGGTTCCTGTCTTCCTGATGGTGCTTTTTTTTTTTTTTTCTGGAAGTTCTATTTGTGTCGAGAAGTTGTATACTTCATGTTCTATCTTTATTCGTGTGATGGTAAAGTGGTAAGCTTACTGTTGGGTAGTGTTTGGTTGACTGGAATGAAACTGGAATGCAATGATCGTTCTCTTGCAACATTCATTCCGATTGGTTCACTAAGAAAATACATATTGTACACTACAAATGGAATCATCACCTGGTTAATGAATGACACTCCAGTGATCCAAACACTACCTTAGTGGAACACTACTTTGAGGGGAAGACCCAGACTGACATGGGATACTGTGGTGAAGAAGGATATCAATTGTTGAAGTAAAGTTGAACTTAGAGCCTTTGACAATGGCAGAAAAGGATTCATGTGCCTAACCCTTATTAATTGGGACAAAAGGCTTAGTTTGGTTTGGTTTGGTTTGTCTTCGTTTTTTTTTTTTTCCATTCTTTTTTTTCCTGGTTCTTGATGATATTCAGATTGTTACTTAATGAACAAACGAAGATACACAAGCATTTAAGGTGTTCTGAATTTGCTGCAGATAATTATTAAATTCTGTTCTCTTACTTTCTCTTAGGGCTTGTTTGATAACCTAATTTCAGCACTTAATACTGAATTAATTAAGTAATAAGTGATTCAGTAGGTTTGATAACCACATTTTACATTGCTTAACAAATTAAGTACCACTTAAAATATAGGCCAAAAAATTGAAAAAAATTAAGTAGCTTTGAGCTACTTAATTCTTGCTGAATTTTTGTATACTTACATTCAACCATCATACCACCACCACAACCACTCCCACCCACACCGCCACTACTCCACCACCACCACTACCACCACCTCCACCACTCCACCACCATCACCACCACCACCACCACCACCACCACCTCCACTACCACCACTCCATCACCAACACCTCCACCACTCCATCACCACCACCTCCACCATTCCACCACCATCTCCACTATCACCACTCCTCCACCACAACATCACCACCACTAGCTTCACCACCATTTCCTCCACTACCACCACCACCACTCCACCACCACCACTCCTCCTCCACCACCACCACTACCACCATTCCACCACCACTCCACCACCACCACCACTTCCTCCACTACCACCACCACCACCACCACCATCGCTCCACCACTACCATCACCACCACCAGCTCCACTACTCCACCACCACCACCGCTCCTACCACCACCTCCACCGCTCCTACCACCATCATCACAATCATCACCACCACCGCCACTCCACCACCACTCCACCACCACTACCATCACTTCACCACCACCACCACTCCACCACCACCACTACCAGCACTACACCACCACTCCTACCACCTCCACCACTCCACCACCATTACCAAAAGTATATTGTGACCATTAGTAAATTAAGAGAGAATTGGAACAAAATTAATTCATCATTTTTTTAATTCAGTACTTAATATATTTATCAAACAGCTTTTCAGCTTAAAAATTTCAGCATTTAGTTTCCAGTACTTAATTTTTCAGCTTTCAGTTTTATCAAACAGCCCCTTAGTTTGTCATCTGGAAGGTGTGCTAGTTTAATTGAAAATGTTCTGATATTTAACATTTTGTGACTTCTGTCACCTATATGTGTTCTTTAGGTATCCTTCCCAAGGAGAATAAGCTTTTCAGAATCATGGGTGATGGTGCAGATCGGCTGGATTTAGTGCTAAATCTTCCGTGGACGCATACCTTTGTTGATGCTGAACCTCATCCTCCATGGAAGATGAAATGTCTCTCTGTCCAAATTCTGTCCAAGATGGGATGCATAATGGAAAGTGGAATCAATCTCAAAGTTCTGGATTTTGCTCTACAAGATGAAGTAGATGAAGTTAGAACTGAAGCTATTATTTCTATGCCTCTATTTTGTCTGTGGTCTGGGCTTGGTATATGGACAGATTTGTTCAAACGGCTGCAGTAAGTAACCAATAGCTATCGATGTGTTTGTTTTCAAACTACGTGCTATGTCAAGCATGGTGAAAGCCTTAAACTTTTGGACTCTACCTTCTTTGCTGAGAGTTTTGAAAGTCTTTCCATGCATGATTGGTGTGTTCAGTCTTGGGAGGCTACCCACTCCAATTGTGCTTTTGGTTCATCTCTGTGATGCATGTTGGCGGTGTAAAATGTTGTACGCGTGACATGCTATTGGCAGAAATTTTCCTATTTTGATTGCTCTGTTCACTGTGCATAATTGGGTTTGTTTCCTGTTTCTAATCTGCAGATTCTTGGAGGAAGAGAAGAGTGAGCAAGTCAAGAGAGTCATTCCTCTTTCTCTCGGTTATTTGGCATGCATTTGTGGATCTTGTAATGGTATTGCAGGTCTTTGTGAAAATGAATGCAAATTATTCCTGACAAAGGACACTGTTAAGCACAATGCGACCGTAGATCTTCTGTCGGCTGGATTTTGGTGTTCGAAGTGTGACAGTAGAGTTGTACACAATCAGGAATTGTATCCAATGGTTGTACATCTACCTGATATTCAAAGCACAGAATTCAATATTGATGATGATTTTTTCCGTCTTCAGTCTCTGTTCTTTGAGCTTCTTTATGATGATTCGTCAGAAGAGGTTCAAGTTGCTTGTGTCGGAATAATTCATAGGATCCTTGCACATGGAACCAAGGATATGCTGCTCAGAACAAGATCTGAATGGATTAAATGTGTTGATTACCTTCTTCTTCACAGGAAAAGGG
Organism: Rhododendron mucronatum var. ripense; assembly: GCA_019656295.1. Taxonomy (NCBI): domain Eukaryota; kingdom Viridiplantae; phylum Streptophyta; class Magnoliopsida; order Ericales; family Ericaceae; genus Rhododendron; species Rhododendron mucronatum. The sequence goes on along the minus strand of BPLT01000072.1, from coordinate 1,602,329 downwards.
CTGTCAGAGAAGCATTTAGCACAAGGATTGGCTCCTTCCTTGAGGAGCCCATGCTCAATTGTTTACTTTTGGAAGAAGAGGAATCAAACAAAACGAAAGAACAGAAGTTATTGGACAAGATAAAACATGCTTTGGCAGAAGCTGATGATCCCCAAATATTTGAGACTCTACTGGAATCAACAGCAGAGATTATGGTTTCAGTTGATATCAACAGTCAAGTGTTCTTATTCTCTCTTATTTTATTGGTTGATCAACTTGATAATCCACATTTGACGGTGAGGTTATCTGCATCAAAGTTAATACGTCGTTCTTGCTACATCCATCTTAAAGGAGGATTTGAACTAGTTCTGTCCAAAGTTATTCATGTTCGGAATGAGTTGTATGATTATCTGTCCAATAGGCTTGCAAGCCGTCTGCAAATGGTCAGAGAGTTTGCAGAGGCTGTCCTTGGAGTTGAAACTGAAGAACTTGTAAAAAAAATGATTCCTGTTGTCCTTCCAAAGCTTGTAGTCACCCAACAGGGTAATGATCAAGCAGTTGTCACCTTATATGAGTTCGCCAGGTGCTTGAACACAGATATGGTGCAACTGATTGTGACTTGGCTACCAAAGGTGCTTGCGTTTGCCCTTCATCAAGCTGATAGTGAAGATTTGCTGTCGGCTTTGCAGTTTTACCATGTGCAGACTGGATCCAACAACCAAGAGATTTTCGCAGCTGCATTGCCTGCACTATTAGATGAACTTGTGTGCTTTGTAGATGGTGATTTGGATGAGACAAACAAAAGGTGCGCAATTCTTCACCAATCTTTAGATTCTAAGGATTGAGTCTATTGACAAAGACATTTTTTGGTTGGTTGGAGTCCAATAAAGCACTCTTTGTCTTGGATTTTCTTGGGTATTCTGATCTTGAACATTCCTATGAGGGGCTTTGCTTCCCTATGTATGCATTTTGAACAATTCAATGGCATCTCTCTCTCTCTCTCTCTCTCTCTCTCTCTCTATATATATATATATTTACATTAATTTAGAACATTGATGTTACCAAAGTCCACATGGATGTCAACTTTTTTTCAAGCCTCAATTGTTGGTCTGGGCTTCTGATTTAGGGTCTCTTTAGCTAAGAATATATGCTCCATTTCATGGTACTGCTATTACATCTGTAAAATTGTGGCATTTGTCAGTAAGCGTTTTTAGTTTTGTGTTTACAGGTTAGCTAAGGTGCCTCAGATGATAAAAGAAGTTGCAAGAATCTTAACTGATTCTGATGATCTTCCAGGATTTTTGAAGAATCACTTTGTTGGTCTTCTTAACAGTATGGATAGAAAATTGATTCACACGGAGGACCTGTTATTGCAGAAACAAGCCATAAAACGTATAGAGATGCTGATCAATATGATGGGTTCCCACCTTAGAACTTACGTACCTAAACTCATGGTTCTTCTCATGTATGTTATAGATAAAGAGCCACTGCAGGCTGACGGTCTCTGTGTCTTACACTTTTTCATAAAGCAGTTGGTAAAGCTAGCACCTTCTAGCACTAAACATGTAATATCTCAAGTTTTTGCTGCTCTTATTCCCTTGTTGGAGCGAGATAGGCATTCTTCTTCAAATTTCAGTAAAATTGTGGAAATCTTAGAAGAACTTGTTTTTGAGAATAGGGATATCCTGAAGCAGCATATCTGTGAGTTCCCTCCTTTGCCCAATATTCCTGCCCTAGGAGGAGTGAACAAAGTGATAGAAGAAGCACGTGGATCCACAACGTTGAAAGACCAATTGTGGGATATTGTTGATGGTCTAAATCACGAGAATTTGAATGTTAGGTACATGGTGAGTAGCGAGCTGTGCAAATTGCTGAACCTGAGAAGGGAGGACGTCACTACTTTTGTCACTGGGGAAGTAGGTTCGGATATGGACGTCTTGAGTTCTTTGATTACTTCCTTGCTTAGAGGTTGTGCAGAAGAATCAAGAACTTCAGTGGGACAGCGGCTGAAGTTGGTATGTGCTGATTGCCTTGGAGCACTTGGTGCAGTTGATCCTGCTAAAGTAAAGGGTGCTTCAAGCCAGCGCTTTAAAATTGCTTGTTCAGATGACGATTTAATATTCGAGTTGATCCACAAGCATCTGGCAAGGGCTTTTAGAGCTGCGCCTGACACCATTATCCAAGACTCTGCAGCATTGGCTATACAGGAGCTTCTGAAGATTGCGGGTTGTGAGGCATCACTAGATGAAAATGATACAGCTTCTGCCTTACAGACACTGAAGTGTAAACAACCTTTGAATGTCCCTCCTCCTGGGATCAAGATCAATTCCAATACCAGTGGAATGAATGGTAGGGGTCAGAGGTTGTGGGACCGTTTCTCCACCTATGTGAAAGAGATAATTGCCCCTTGTTTAACCTCAAGATTTCAGCTTCCAAATGTGGCAGATTCATCATCTGCTGGACCTATTTACCGACCTTCCATGTCTTTTAGAAGATGGATATATTTCTGGATAAGAAAGTTGACTGTGCATGCAACTGGTTCCCGTGCAAGTATTTTCAATTCTTGCCGAGGGATAGTGCGTCACGATATGCAAACAGCAATATATCTGCTGCCATATTTGGTCCTTGATGCTGTCTGCCATGGCACTGAGGAGGCACGATGTGGCATAACGGAGGAGATCCTAACTGTTCTTGATGCTGCAGTATCAGAGAATAGTGTGGCTGCAATTCATGGAATCAATTCTCGGCAAAGTGAAGTTTGCATTCAGGCTGTGTTCACTCTTCTTGATAATCTTGGCCAATGGGTGGATGATGTTGAGCAAGAGATTGCTCTTGCTCAGTCTCTTCAATCATCAAATTCTAAGCAACAAGCTTCCAAGTTAAAAGATCAAAATACGAATACCTCAGTAAATTCAGACCAAGTCCTTATGCAGTGTAAATATGTTTCAGAGCTTTTGGCTGCAATTCCTAAGGTAACCCTTTCTAGGGCCTCATTCAGGTGTCAGGCTTATGCGAGGTCTTTGTTGTACTTTGAGTCTCACGTGCAGGAAAAGTCGGGATCTTTTAACCCTGCGGCTGAGAGGAGTGGCATATTTGAAGATGAAGACGTCTCACTTCTAATGGAAATATACAGCTGCTTGGATGAGCCTGATGGTTTGTCTGGGTTGGCATGTCTACGCAAATCTAAAAGCTTGCAAGACCAGCTCTTAATAAACAAGAAAGCGGGAAATTGGGCAGAAGTTTTGACTTCTTGTGAACAGGCTTTGCAGATGGAACCCACTTCAGTTCAGAGGCATTCAGATGTTCTCAACTGTCTGCTAAACATGTGCCATTTGCAGGCGATGGTCACTCATGTAGATGGATTGATTTCTAGGGTTCCTCAGTACAAGAAAACATGGTGTATGCAAGGTATTCAGGCTGCATGGAGGCTTGGCAGATGGAACCTGATGGATGAGTTCCTTAATGGAGCTGATGAAGAAGGTTTACTATGTAGCAGTTCTGAGAGCAATGCTTCCTTTGACATGGATGTTGCAAAGATTCTGCAGGCAATGATGAAAAAAGACCAATTCTCAGTTGCTGAACGAATTGCACTCTCAAAACAAGCTCTGATTGCTCCTTTAGCTGCTGCTGGAATGGACTCCTATATCCGGGCTTACCCGTTTGTTGTAAAGCTTCACATGCTAAGGGAGTTGGAAGACTTCCATAGTCTCCTTGTCGGCGAATCTTTCTTGGAGAAATCATTCCATTTGGGTGAATCTGGATTCTCAAAAGTAGTGGACAATTGGGAAAATCGGCTCAGATTTACACAACCATCTCTGTGGACGAGGGAGCCACTCTTAGCTTTCCGGAGACTGGTTTTTGGTGCCAGTGGTCTTGGTGCTCGAGTTGGGAACTACTGGCTGCAGTATGCAAAACTCTGTCGATCGGCTGGTCATTACGAGACAGCTAATCGAGCAATTCTAGAAGCCAAGGCTTCTGGGGCACCTAATGTTCACATGGAAAAGGCTAAGCTTCTGTGGAGTACTAGGAGATCAGATGGTGCCATTGCAGAGCTGCAGCAAAATCTCTTGAACATGCCAGTGGAGGTTATTGGTTCTGCTGCTGTGTCATCTATCACCAGCCTGTCAGTAGTTCCACTGAACCCACCTCCTTTACTCTGTGATACTCCAGCCTTTAATGATAATCTGGATATTGCAAAAACTCTCCTCCTCTACTCGAAGTGGATCCATTATACTGGCCAGAGGCAGAAGGAAGATGTCATCGGTCTGTATTCTAGGGTGAGAGATCTCCAGCCCAAGTGGGAGAAAGGATACTTTTATGTGGCTAAGTATTGTGATGAACTGCTTGTTGATACCAGAAAACGGCAGGAGGATAATTTTGATCTAGGTCCCAGGGTTCCATCTGTTTCGGCGACTGTTGTTTCTACGAATTTGGAAAAGCGTTGGTGGTCCTACCTTCCTGATGTACTGTTATACTATGCAAAGGGTCTTCATAGAGGCCACAAGAATCTCTTTCAAGCCCTTCCAAGGTTGTTAACCCTTTGGTTTGATTTTGGAAGCATTTATCAGAGAAGTGGTTCATCCAATAAAGATATGAAAAATGTCCATGTGAAGGTAGTGATCTTAGTGTCCAGGTCTTATATTTTCCAAAATAAAAGGGTGACTTTGCTCTTCTTCACCATTTATCAATTAATGCCGTTTTTTTCCTTTCTTTTCAGGTAATGGGCATCATGCGAGGGTGTTTAAAGGATCTGCCCACATATCAGTGGTTAACAGTGCTTCCTCAGTTAGTTTCCAGAATTTGCCACCAAAATGACGAAATTGTGCGTTTGGTCAAACACATTATCACCTCTGTTCTACGGCAATACCCACAGCAAGCCCTCTGGATTATGGCGGCAGTTTCAAAATCCACAGTACCTTCAAGGAGAGAGGCTGCTGCGGAGATCATACAAGCTGCGAGAAAATTGTCAAGTCAGGGAAACAATGGAAATAACTTGTTTGTTCAGTTTGCTACCCTGGTTGATCATCTAATCAGGTTGTGCTTCCATGCTGGTCAGTCAAAGGCAAGGACCATCAACATCTCAACTGAATTCAGTGCATTGAAGAGGATGATGCCACTGGAAATCATAATGCCCATCCAGCAGTCCCTGACAGTAAATCTTCCCACATATGATATGGATCTGTCTGACTCGCTTAGATCTGATATCTTCTCGGCCACAGACCTTCCGACAATATCAGGTATTGCTGATGAAGCTGAGATCCTTTCGTCTCTTCAGCGACCCAAGAAAGTAAGCTTCTTGTATGATCTGTCGTTCGAATCAGATTGCTTGAACATGTTTTCACAAGTATTTCTAATTGCTTTCCTATCTGGTTCAAGATTTTTTGATCGGTTATGTTCACATTTATAATGTTCCGGAAATTGGTGTTGAAAAGCCATCACCATCTTTTCGTTCAAGAGTACATTTGTTCTCTTGCCTTCTCAAACTGCTGGACAGGTTACTCTGGTAGATATGTCCTTGATAAAATTTACCCACGGATCATGAAGTAGAGAAACCATATTTTCTCATTGCAAACCTAAAAGAAGTGGGAAGCACCTCCTTGCAAGCTCATGTGCTTGTGCTACTATCCGTCTATTCAGATAGTTGGAATAGGCCCGATCTTTCTATACTTTAATTTATGGTCATGTTGACTTTGTTCAGCCACATCTTTGGAGGAGTCTATTTTGTTGCCTCTATAACATGGTAGAGATGCACTTGATAGTTTGTCCTTATGGTCATTGAAGCTTCCACTATGCTGCCTATGCATCATCTTCATAACATAAGTCCCATACGTTGTTGTTTACAGGTGGTTCTTCTGGGTAGTGATGGCATTGAACGTCCATTCCTTTGCAAACCCAAGGATGACCTCAGAAAAGATGCACGCATGATGGAATTTAATGCTATGATAAACCGTTTATTGTCCAAGTGCCCAGAAAGTCGCAGGAGGAAGCTTTACATTCGCACCTTTGCAGTGATTCCCCTAACGGAGGACTGTGGTATGGTTGAGTGGGTTCCCTACACTCGTGGGCTCCGACATATACTTCAAGACATTTATATAAGCTGTGGGAAATTTGACAGGAATAAGACAAATCCGCAAATCAAGCGAATTTATGATCAATGCCAAGGGAAAACGCCAGAAGATGAGATGCTGAAGAACAAAATTCTTCCGATGTTTCCTCCAGCTTTTCACAAATGGTTTTTGAACACATTTTCTGAACCAGCTGCTTGGTTCAGGGCTCGAGTTGCATATTCACACACTGCTGCAGTTTGGTCAATGGTTGGGCACATTGTGGGCCTTGGAGATCGGCACGGGGAAAATATTCTTTTCGATTCTACCACAGGGGACTGTATTCATGTTGATTTCAGTTGCTTATTTGACAAAGGTTTGCAGTTGGAGAAACCTGAGCTGGTGCCTTTCAGGCTAACCCAGGTAAGAAAAGCACATAGGTATATGACCTGCACATTATGGCCAAATTTTAGCTGTTGCCAAGAGGCCAAGTTGTGATCATTTTTCTGATGAACTCTGTACGCATGTATTGCCAATGAAGTTTAGAATTCATGATTGCACCAAACAAAATACTGAGTTTGTAAAAATGCAGTATTCTCACCTCAATCGAGTGCATTCTTGGCAATTTATTTAAACTCTTCTGTTCTGCGTGACAGCTAATTTCTTCAATTGAATTCTCTGATTGGATCTACAGAATGTGATTGATGGATTGGGCATTACTGGATATGAGGGTATTTTTCTGAGGGTTTGTGAGATCACACTTTCTGTACTCAGGGCCCATAGGGAGACTCTAATGAGTGTCCTGGAAACTTTTATCCATGATCCTCTTGTGGAATGGACTAAATCTCACAAGTCCAGTGGGGTAGAAGTTCAGAATCCCCATGCCCAGGTTAGAATCTTCATTGTTCTCTTTTTCTTCTATTTTATCGACGCTTTCAAAGTTGTTTCTTAACCTTGGTCAATTTCGAAGTCTGAGAAGTTGAAATCAGTTGGTGACTTAGATGTGACTGCCAAATCTTTTTAAGCAACACTATAGTAGTTGAATCAATTATGACTTGCCGATGCAATGGCATTTACAAGAACTTTGCCAAGACAACTTTATGCATATAGAATATGTAATTTTGGCTGCAAACTGTTCTACAAAATCATATGAAGCTAGCCGGTTTGTGAATCAACTAGCAGAAAAGGGCTGTACTTCGAATCTCAGGACTTCATTATGCACTCCATTTTCCAGGCTCGTTTTGCTGTTATCTTAGTTTTACATGGTAGGGAATTAATTTTGGCTGGTCAGTTATGACTGCAAGTGTAAGTTCATATTAAGCTAGTTTCATTTAGTCAAAGAATTAAAATATTTAGGATTTTGCTTCTGTTTAAGTTGATTAATTTCCTTTTTGACAAATCAATAACAAAAACAAGAAAAGAACTCAGAATATGGATTAGGCGACTCTGGTGATGCTTTATTCATTTCACATATTTGATCTTGTCCGTCTGAGTTCGGTTGAAAATATTAATTTGTGGGCAAAATCTTGCAAGGAGATAAGACTCAACAATTTTGTCTCTGAAAATTGCAGCGTGCCATCAGTAATATCGAAGCACGGCTGCAAGGAGTTGTTGTTGGCGTTGGAGCTGCACCATCTCTGCCTCTCGCTGTAGAAGGACAGGCGCGTCGCTTAATTGCAGAAGCAGTTTCGCACAAAAACCTAGGAAAGATGTATATATGGTGGATGCCTTGGTTTTAAGAGGTGCAAGCTAAAGACGTGTTTGCTGAATTCATCGGGGCTTGGTATGCCATGTTTTTTTCTTTTCTGTTGTCACTGGTTTCCATCTTGTTAAGATATGGCCTTGATAACTAAGTTCCATTAGAGCTGAATACCTAGTTGAGTCATGTTTTCTGTTCGGTTGTTTCACACATCTTTCCCGGTGTTTTGGAACCATGGAACCTGATTCGTAGGAAAACACCATGGAACATAAGGCGATAGGATCCTAATGACTCTTTTATTTGCCTCATCAAAGGCATAAAACAAAGGTAAATCGAGATTATGAGCCATTCTCATACCTCGGAATGGTGCACTTGTGTAAGGTGTTATATCTTCCCCCTTGTGTCTGTTTGTCCATAAGATACTCGTACATTTAATTTTGACGAAAGTTTAGCAGCTTCCTCAACATTACCAGCGTCCCAAGTCATATTGAAACTTGATTCAGCCTTGCACCATTTTTGAATGTACTAGAAGCCGCTGTATTTTGTCTTTTGATGGTTATATTAATGTACCATATTTCTTGTTACAGGTTTGTACACTAAGAATGGGAACGACTCAACTTTTTGACGTTGGACAAGAAAACAGAAGTGAATAAGCTTTATCAGGTGGTGGAAACTCTTTGATGCATGGTTCTTTTGCTTTTTGCTGTTGGCATTGTTGTTCACTTTCGAGCATTAGGGTACGTGATGTGATTAGAGACATATGAAGGACAATATCGAAGCCATCATCAAGTGTCTCTTTGGAAATAAAGCTTAGGTAAAGTGTTGGCTCTGAAATTGTGTTTTGGTGTCTCTATATATCTATTTGTTTGCTTACCTCAATGATACTCCACATTGTACAGCCACCAGATCATAAAATGTTTTCTTGCTACCAAGCTCATCATTGATGATATAGCTCAATTTTCTCATCGATGAATGCAGTCATGGTAGGGAGAAGAAAGTCTCTTTCTGCAACACACTACTTGCCAGTGGCAGGTGAGTATCTTTCATGAATTTGATATATTATTTACAGTTCGGGTGAACGTACAATCTGCACCAGGAAATGAGCAATCTTCCTTTTAACTTTACTTTGCGTGAGAGAATGTACCTCAAAGAAAAGAGCTTCTACCTAGTTTGACCGACATCTCGCTGTTGCGACTTCTCCCTGTTGCTGATCCCAGACTTGTGATGGTGCATTTAGTGCACAGTGCTGCGGTGCACACCTAGTTCAAGCAACATTACGACCACTTATTGGAGTGTTGACAATGACAGGTCTACTGTATCGTGCGTAGACGTCAGTTAAAAGAATATGCAGAATATCAAAGTGGATTTCGTTACCTATTATGCAAAGACTTGGGATGTTCAGCCAGACTGCTTGGTTAATGCTTAATACCAATTAAAAAAAAATAAGGGTGTCAAGATTTCTTGTGAATAAGAAACTTGCACTAGTAGTGGATCAATGCTTGTCATTTCCTTGAGAGATTACCAGCAGCTATTCTGCTCTGTTTCACTTATCCAATGTGGTACAATTAAGTTTCCATGTGTCCAAAATATATGTGATAAAGATTAAACAACTTGGTGTATTGTATGTAAATATGGTAGAAGCAAGGTTAATCTCATAATTACTTATTTACCAAAAAAAAAAAATCTCATAATTACTCGCAGACTCATAGTTGGATTAAATGGAATAATGGTGTTGGAAGGCTAGGACACAATTCTCAGCTATCTAAAATACTCACAGTTGGATTAACTGGAATAAAGGAGTTGGAAGGCTAGGACACACTTGTCAGCTATCTAAAATATGCCTAACTTGGAGATTGCTGTAAACATCCGTATTTTGCCGTTAAAAAAGAAGAAGATCCGTATTTGATATATTATTGTTTGCTTTCCGGTGCAGTTGAATTGGAGGATTGCTGGGAGAGTTGACTATTTCAATGTTCATTGGGATGAATCCATGGCTTGAGCCGCAACAGATGCAGACGTGGGCAAAGAGCTTCTGGTTAAAGATTGTAGTTAAACTTGAACTTGAGTTTTACACGCTGCCCTTTGTCATTAACATCTGGACAATTCATCTGCTTCTGGGTAATTTTGGTGCCATTGCCAAGTGGTAGGCAGCAAAATAATAGCAGAAGACATGTGAAACCAAAGAAATAGCAGAAAATCCTAGCTTATTTCCTTTTGAGGTAGATGCAATGCTTCAGGAACTCTGAAGCACTGTTGAGGTGGTTTACATCAAACAGAGAGCTCCTTATACTAATGTAAGCTAGAGCAGAGATTGCAATGAGATCATTTGGCGAGTTTGCTTCCTTACTCTGCTCCCCTACGGGAAATTTGTCTGCAGGACACTTAATTTTGCATGTTTATCTAAAAGATCATTTGAGATCAACTTTGATTCCAGGTTCAATGTAAAGATGCGTTTGGTACCTTTAGTTTAGGTTGATGTGTTTATGTTGCGGAGATAATGCTAATATCTGGTTGGTTCCTGTTTTGCAAATGACAGAATGTTTACAATTAATTCCTCTAGTGCTGCAGACTCTATTTCCATCTGCAGCAAACAGTCAAAGAGATTTTCTAACAAGGCTCCTTGTCTTAGTTTTCTAACAAGACCTTTGTAAAACATGGAGATAGCTACTATGGCACGATGATTGGATTACTCTCCCCGACTCTCACTAGCCTTAGCAGAATGCGTTAGATGAACCTAACCATTCTTTCAACACGCGTCCCTTGGCAACAAAACATCCAACATTGTTCCGGTCAATTCTCATAGGACATTTCATCCAAATCATCATCTGTTTGACCAATCGCTTCATTGGTGACTCTCCCCTTACAGCACTGTGCTTTCCCATCCCGCAAACCACTGTAATCTCTGCTGGAACAATGCAATTCCCATCCTTAAACCTTGACCGGAGCTCCTCTCTCCACTGTAACATAATCAAATAGGCAGACCCCAAGTGCATCCCATGCAAATCCAACTTCCCTTCAAGCGAATTCCATTCCATTGCATCCTCCAAAACCGATGATCCAATCAACTCTTGGACCAACAAGCCCTCGTCACCTTGTAAATTGTCCATCAACTCTTGGATTGTAGTGGGAACACCTTTGAGGTCTTGAAGCAGTTCTGTGATTGTCGGGCACGACTTCAACGCCGAGTTATACGTTCGAATCGATAATCCAACACCTGAATTCCTAATCCTTTGGAGCCATAGAACCATCTCTGAGAGTTCGCCGTGAGCTCCAAATGACGTTAGGATCATATTTGAGCAAACTGTATCTAAACCCAAACCCTCACTCTCCATTAGATTCAAACACCTCTTCATATCATTCAACAAACCTAATCTTCCATATGCGTATATCACAGACCTAAACTCAAACACAGATGGCTTTAGTGCTAAATCTCTCATTTCTTCCATCAAATTCTCAGCTTCAAAAGGTAGGTCCATCGCGCACAATCCACTCATCATTGCTTCAAATGCGCGACGTTTCACATATACAGAACTTGAACTACTCATCAGCAGCTTGAGACGTGTATAGGAATCGAAAAGCCCAGATTTTGATCTGTGTTTGGAGTGAGAGTCGATCAAATTGCAGTAGAAGAGAGCCAGGGCGCGTTCTTGAAGCTGTAATTTGGAAACGGCATCGGACATTAGGATTTGTGCTTGGTCCATTTGTCCTCGTTTATCAAGCAAAGCGATGAGGTCTGCCACTAACTTAGGGTTCCAATCGAACCAAGTCGCTTCGCTTATTTTCAAGTACAGCTGCAGCGACGATGTCAAAAGTTAGTCTAAGAGTGTGTGCGTGAGGAAAAATTATTCAGGTACGCCCAAGTGTTGCCCCGGACCCTCTCCTATCACACATTGTGGAAGTCCAAGCTGTGTATGGACCTCACCCAATGTCCCAATGTGTGGTGGAAAAGGGGTGTAGGCACCACGTGGAAGTGCCCAGGATACACTATCAGAGAGAGAGAGAGAGAGAGGCTTACGGGGAAGGCGAGAGAGGAGAGGTGGGGGTGGGAGGTTTGGGGGGAGAGGAGATGGGAGAGAGCATTGAGAGAGATGGATTTGGAAGAGGATTGTACGAATTTGCGGATTAAGCGATTGGAGACGGAGGTGTCGTCTGCTGCTGCGTTGTTGGAGAGGGAGGTGAGAAAGCGGTGGGCTTGCTTGCTTAGAGCGCAACGGACTCTGACTATTGGATTTGGTGGAGGACCTGGTGGTTGGAGGTGGTTACATGGCAGTTGCAGTGACGAAACCTTGAAGCAGGCAGCCATTGTCATTTGGGATGAGATTGCCAAGGCAAGCACAGTTGGGAGTTGGATAAAAGTCGACCCATACAACAATCTTTCGGGTAAGTCGACCCGTTTTATATTTTTCTCTCCCTATTTATTACCATTCATTATCTCATTGTATTTTGATATTTTCCTCAAAACCAAATGAAGTGATTGTCATTTTTGTCACTTCATCTAAATCGTTTAATTTGATTGAAAAATAAAATGAATTTAGTCTAAAAGACTAAATTTGTGTTTAGCCAAAATGACGTCAAACTAGTGTTGTAGTACTGCTATTTTTTAGCATGTGTTAGTTTATTGTCATTCACATAATCTTGGCTCTCTCTGTCTATTTTATTTTGTTTTTCTTCCCGTTTTTCGTGAGTTTTTAAAATAAGTTTGATTTTTATTTAACAAAAGAAAGAGAGAGTCAAATACAAAACAAAAAAAATCATTCCCTTAACTTTTCTCCTGCACTATGATGCTATCAATTGTAAGGGAATAAATTCTTTACATTGTCGGTGTAAACATCCTCCAAATTAATTACATTGCGCCACATTGCAAAACAGTGGTCACAATCAATAACATATGACGATGTGGCACAATATAATTGATTTGGAGGAAATAAATATTTACACTGGCGGTATAAATAATTTAATCTCCAATTGTAAAAAATAAAATCTCCGTCCAAAACAAAAATTTGTGTACATCACAATAAGACCAGCTGTTACAGGAGGAACTTAACTTTTGTAGTGAACCCAAAAAAAGGAAAAGAAAAAATTAACTACTTGTGCAAAAAAATTCACACCTAATTTATAAGATTCCACTACCGCATGATTTTGCATGAATATCTGATACAAATCCTATGTTTGTGTATATCGTGAAAAGTACTACTCCTAGCTCATAACTATCTAAGGTTTAAAGGACTTGAAAAGCAAATCAACCGTAACTACTGCAGTTGCCAAGAAGAGAGCAATCAGTAAGCTGTGTCTACCCTTGTAAAGAACAAGGCTTTTTAACGTTCCTAAAGAATCCTAAAGAAACAAGGAGTCTATAAGGAAGCACAACGTTCTCAGAAGTAGCTCCAATAAACACAGTTGATGCACAAACCAGCAAAGTGGAGTGTCTTACGATTGCTATTGAAGAGGGGCATGGGTCTTGGTAATCTGTTTCCACAAGATGTTCAGAATCAAGGCCACCTTATTCTTCAGAAGGAGATCTCAATGGCTGCTCTGCTCAATCACAAGTTCCATTCTCAAGAACCCATCTTCCCCGCCTCTACATTTCGAGTCGACATCCACCCAGAATGATCAGGCTCCAGAGGTACGTAGACTCAACAGAAAAATCACGAATTTCATCCGAAGTGGCCGACTCGATGATGCTAAGAAGCTGTTTGACAAAATGACTGAACGAAATACGGTAACGTGGAATTCGATGATTACTGGTTATGTCCGACGTAGAGAGGTGACCAAGGCGATGATGGTGTTCAATCAAATTCCAGAGAGAGATGTGTCGAGGAATTTGATGTTATCGGGCTATTTATCGTGTCGTGGGGGGAGATATGTAGAGGAGGGGAGGTACTTGTTTGACCAAATGCCGGAGAGAGATTTTGTTTCTTGGAATACAATGATTACTGGGTATGCACGGATGGGAGGATGGATGAAGCATTGTGCCTTTTCAACTGCATGCCTAAGCGGAATGTGGTTTCTTGGAATGCTGTGATTTTCGGTTTTTTACACAATGGTGATGTGAAAAGTGCAATTGAGTTTTTTGAGAGAATGCCCGAGCGCGATGTGGCTTCTCTTAGTGCACTTGTATCAGGTCTAATTTAGAATGGGGAATTAGACAAAGCTGCTGGAGTCTAGCTTGGATATGGGGAAGGTGCTGGTGGTAGAGAAGATTTAGTTTATGCTCACAACACTTTGATTGCAGGGTATGGTCAAAGAGGAAGAGTTGATGAAGCTCGATGCTTCTTTGACCAAATCCCTTGTTCTCTTAGTGGCAGAATAGGAGATGGTGAGAGGTTTGAAAGAAACGTGATAACATGGAACTCTATGATCATGTGCTATGTGAAACCAGGGGATGTTGTTTCTGCTCGGGAGCTATTTGACCAGATGGTAGAGCGAGACACTTTCTTGTGGAACACCATGATCATTGGTTATATTAGCTTGTCGGATATGGAAGAAGCATCAAACCTCTTTGGTAAAATGCTAGACCCTGATGCATTGTCATGAAATTTGATGATCTCGGGTTTTGGCCAGATCAGTAACTTGGAACTTGCTTGTGACTTTTTCCGAAGGATGCCCCAGAAAAATTTAGTTTCATGGAATTCCATGATGGTAGGGTACGAGAAAAATGGGGGCTGTGAAGGAGCCATTAAGATTTTCATTCAGATGCAAGCTGAGGGAGAGAAACCCGATCGACATACATTCTCTACAATTGTAAGTGTTTGTGCTGAATCAGTGGCCCTACAACTTGGTATGCAGATGCATCAACAGGTCATAAAGTTGGTTATCTCTGATGCTCCATTAAATAACTCACTTGTCACTATGTATGCAAGATGTGGCGAGATTGTTCAAGCAAGGGCCATCTTCGATGAGATGAATTCTGAGAAAGAGCTTATCTCTTGGAACGCCATGATTGGAGCATATGCATCCCATGGATTTGCGGCAAGGGCCCTAGAACTTTTTGGAGAAATGAAGAGGCTTAAATTTTGGCCAACTCATATCACGTTCATATCAGTTTTGAATGCATGTGCTAATGCTGGGCTTGTGGAAGAAGGCCGGATGCATTTCAGATCCATGGTGAATGAGTTTGGTATTAAGCCAAGAGTGGAACATTTTGTAGCCTTTGTGGATATTTTGGGACGGCATGGGTAGGTTGAAGAGGCTATGGGTGTGATTTGTAGTATGCCACTTGAGCCAGATAAGGCTGCGTGGGGTGCATTATTGGGTGTGTGTAGGGTGCAGAACAATGTGGAGTTCGCCCGAGTTGCAGCTGAAGCATTGGTGAGGCTTGAACCAGAAAGCTCAGCCCCCTACGTATTGTTGTATAATATGTTTGCTGATGTTGGGCTATGGGATAATGCAACTGAAGTGAGGTTGATAATGGAGAGAAATAATATTTGAAAGCAACCAGGGTATAGTTGGGCAGATTCCTCCACATGATTGCTGATGTTATGCACTTGTGTGGGAGTTGTAATAAGTTTCTTGCATTCTTAAGATTGAGATCAGTCATTGCTAATTTAGATATGGAACATGTAAGAAGATCTGCAAACGCAAGGTCAGAATGAGGACACGACACCGCCACTTGGAACATGGAGTGATGCTATTGTGAATGTAGAGACACAATGACCCTTCCCCCCTCCGTGTTGTTATTTAGGCTTATGTCTTTGCAGCAGCATTTGAGACATTTGGAAACCTGTTGGTTATTGGTCTGTTACTGAGTAATTTATCCATGTTGCCAGAAGGAGGAAGCCGGATGCTTGCTCAGATAAGAGTGAGTACGAATGTGAATTTTACTTTATGTGACCATATTCATTAAAGCAAACAAAAAATGCTATGAGGCCCTAGTTCAAAATTAGATTGATTTCTCTCATGTAGGATATAGAATCCGGTGACTAGGGATAGTTCAATAGCTTAGGATTCATTATAAAGTGTTCACAACATTGCAAGTATGTTTTGTATCTTCGCATGCTTGCAGATTTTCGAATCATTGCACATAACATGTTCATGTAATGGCAACATAAAAACAAAAAAAGTCAAGATTGACAAGGATCTTGCAAAGCTCAAAGAAGGGACTGCGGCACTCCGGAAATTGACTGTAGGTTTGAGTGAGGTGCGTCGGTAAGATTCATTTGTTCCTATTTTGTTTCTGAAGCTCGTGTGCATCGGAGCACACACAAGTAATGAGAGAAATTGACAGGAAAATCCAACTCTTTGTTTAGGAATTTGGTATTGCTTGTATCAGCATGGTTCTTATTACTACTGTTTCTTCTGTATTCTGTATCTATGGAAATTGGTAATAGACGTACTCCCTCCGTCCCTTTTAAGTGTTCTCCACTATAGGAATACATGCATTTTCAAACCCTCGAAAAATATATTTCTCCATATGATATTTTTATTTTTTAGCACTTAATTTGGCGAAAAAAATTGAAATAGTTCTATGGAAATACATTTATTTACGTCCAAGAAAATACATGTTTTGCACTACTCGACACCTTCACACAATCCATAAAAAAAAGGTAATTTTACTTAGAGAGAGTCTCGCACCAGCTGTAAACGCCGTAAGTGCCAGATAATAATGAGGCATTAATGCATTAGCAACAAATATTTGAGTGAAACAACATTAGTTAGAAGGAAAATTCCTGGCAACATTAGTGAATGTTGGGCTTATTATATTGTTTGTGGATAGTATAGTTGGGTCCTTCTCATATCGTTGAAATGTCCAGTTCAATGTAGCTCAATGATAATAGTAAAATAAACTCTTAAAAGAGTTAAATTATAAGTACTACTATTCTTTTTGCTGAGAAAGGATCAATCTACAAGTTCTTAACAATACTAGTATTTTATTTCCTGATCAGCAAATTTGGATAAAATGCAGGAAGCCTGAGCAGGGAAGAGCGAGAAGGAAATGTCTACTGCATTACCAAAGCTGAAACCTAGCTGTTTTGGAAACTTGACATGAGAAGTCACATGCAAGGCAGTGTGTTGGTTGGGTCTTTTTAAGTTGGTGCTTTGGTTTGTGTTTTTGTTTTCAATCTTGTTCATAGGCATATCAGTCTGTCAAATGCAGGAAGCTCCCTTTGTGGTGTGTTCTCTTTTGGCAGGATAGGATTAGGATATCCATCTTCCTAAGACATTTGACTAACAAAAAAGCCTCGTGCACAGCAGCTGTGCACAGCAGGCCTTTTATCCCGCTTCGGGTCGCAAAAAGATGATCGGAACCGCTCATTTTGTTTAAAGTATGTCGTTTAAGGTATCTGTAAAAAATGAGCTTCGTTCGATACCGTTAGAGGCGTTAACAAAACACCCAAAATCACTTCAGAATGGCCTCTAACGGTATCGAACGAAGCTCATTTTTTACAGAGACCTTAAACGACATATTTTAAACAAAATGAGTGATTCCGATTATCTTTTTACAACCCAAGGCGGGAGAAAAGGCCTACTGTGCACAACACGTGCACAACTCTTTTAATCTTTTTGAACAGATTCCTTTTTTTATATAAAAAAAAGGGACATGCCGTAACATAACACAACACAACTCAACATCACCTGAAAAACAAATACTACAACAGAGCCTAACTACATGCTATATCTTTCGTCTAGACATCTTGACGAGTAAAAGATAGTATTTCTTTTTTTACCATTTAATTTTTTTTTTTTTGGCATCGATCTATATTGTTATATTTTTTCGATTCTTCTCATTGTGACGTTAGGACGTAAAATTATTCAAATTTAATAAAAATTAAGAAGAAAAATACTACTTAAATAGATTGCCCATAAATTTGGTGAAAAGTGTCAAACGGCCATACTAGGAGTTTTCTACTCTTTCAAATGTCTGAATGAGTAATCGTAAGGAGTATTTATTCCGTTGTTTTGAAACACTACGCGGTAACGGTACACCTCAACACCACCACATAATTTTCCCTTTCAAACCGCTTGGGATGGTGAGTCGATTTGCCACGTCTCTATCAGCAAATTGCTATCAGACTGCAAAAATTCTTAAGGCTCTGTTTGGAATTTAAAGAAAATACTAAAAGAAAATTTTATTATTTGGTTGAAAGAGAAAAAGAGAAGAAAATAAAAAATTTAAATTTAATAACTAGTAAATTTTTCCATTTATTTTTTCTCTCATTTTCCGCCCATTTTATTTTTCCTTCCGTTATTTTCTTTTACGTTCCAAACATAGCCTAACCAAATCCGATTTGTCTCTTCTTATAGGATCAAGCCTTGAGAGCGACAGCCCGAAACCCCTCTCTCATCTCTCTCTCTCTCTCTCTCTCTCTCGCGGGACATATATATATGTACTCACACATAAGCTGGTCATTGTAGAAATCGCGCGGCGCTTCTATCAGAAATGGGAAAGAGGCCGAAGACGAGGCTGGACACGGCGATTGTGAACGTTTGGCAGCGTGAGGTCGGCCAACTCTCTACCAGAAACTTCGCCCACCGCTTCGCCGCTTCGGAGGTGCTTTCTTCTTTCTTATTATTATTCATAACCTCTTTCCTGATAGGACTATCTTTTTCCTGAATGTTACTTAATACTTATCATTCTCATTGTATTGAGACAAATTTAGTAGTTTACGCGATTTGGAACCAACTCTTAACGAGGCAAAAAGAGGCTGGCGAGCTTGAGTAACTTGTTCATTTTAAGTGCCCTAGTCTTTACTTTGGATGGTTTGCTATTTTGATATTACCTTGACACAATGACACCAAAAACAAGAACTTGGCACTATGCTTAATCCCATGATCCTGCGCCCATCTTACGTGTGGTCGAAAATCTTTGTGTTTTTTCTGTGGCTTCTTGTTGTTGCTGGAGATATTGATTTGCTTTTGTGTGTGTGTGTGTGTGTACAACTTTGTTTCCATAGTATTTCAGCCGCAGATTTTGTGGTTTAATACGCAGTTTGTCCAAAATGTTTTGTTTGTTGATGTACCTAGAGAAGGCTAAGTTTCCATAGCTTTTCAGTTACGTGGTTACGTGATTTATACTGAAGTACATGAGTTATCTATATGTTTTCATTTTCATTAGGAATTTGATCTATTTGGGTGTACATTTTTGTTCTTCAGTCTTCATTTGTGGCAAGGCTTAAGTTATGCTACTTTTTGTTAGAGCTTGTCCCATGTTAATTTACCACCTCCAAAGGGCAAAATCGTATATGAGCGGCCTATCCACCCTTATCCATTGGTTTTGAATTTGATGCTTTATCAGGTACTTCTGAAACATTATCCTTTATTTGTGCCATGAGTGCACTTTATGTTTCATTGTCGTACCATGAGCTGAATCCCTTATTAACCTCTTTACGTGCAAGTTACGGGTTACACGTGCAAGCGAGTCTAAGAGCTTGGGTGATCTATCCACGAATTTTCAATTGGTTTTGAGTTAAAGGCGTTAAACTTACATTTAGCATGTTCAACAATATTAGGAGGTGTTCGCATGCAACAAAGCTTTAATGGGATTTTTTTTTCTCCTGTTACAGGATCTTGTGCTTCGACTTGCTCTCTTCAGAAAGCTGGAAAAACACAGAGGCTGTGTTAACACAGTTAGCTTCAATGAAGATGGTGATATTCTTGTGTCGGGCTCCGATGACAGGAGAGTCATATTCTGGGAGTGGGAAACTGGGCATGTTAAGCTCTCATTTCATTCTGGTCATTATGATAATGTTTTCCAAGCGAAGATCATGCCTTACACGGAAGACAGAACCATTGTTACCTGTGCTGCTGATGGGCAGGTAATGTGCTTTCTTGAACTCCTTGTTAAGGACAGCAGGACTAGTTTAACAGCTGCATTGTGCCTGGTAATAGAATCTATATGGAAGTTCTCCATGGTGAGAAGTGTGATTTGAAACTACCAGGTGCACAGATTGACATTTTTGAATGTCCTAAAATCAAAGCATCAAAGAACAGGGGAGGCTATTTCTCCTGAGTGAACATTTGGAGATCTTGTGTTTGGAAGATGAACATAGTCATTATCAGATATATGCTGCCACTTATGGAGGCATTCTTCGCTCAAGAGTTCCTTCCTGCTGATTAAAAAAAAGAAGAGTTCCTTCCTGTCAAGGGATTTCACGCTTATTTGTGGTGCTTTTAGATTTTATTATGCAGGCTGTATCTATCGAACTAAGGACTTAATAAGTGCAAGTTTTTGATCAAAGCATTGTCCGATTGTAGGTAAGACACACTCAAATTCTTGAACGTGGGGAAGTGGAGACTAAACTACTGGGGAAGCATGAGGGTCGAGCTCATAAGTTAGCCATTGAACCTGGAAGCCCTCATATTTTTTACACCTGTGGAGAGGATGGATTAGTTCAGCATGTATGATTAAATTCACTTCGCTGAAAATTTCATTTTACTTTCTATATTTTGTTTGTTCTTCTGTTAGAAAATCTAGATGTATTGATGTTTGGAATATGCCTTTTGTTTTTCATACTTTTTAAATTTCTGCTTTCCCCGCTTTTCCAAACTTCTTTCTAAGATTGACTTTGACATAGATGTTTATTCTAACAGTTTGATCTGAGAACTGGAGCTGCCACACAACTTTTTACTTGCCGGTCCGTACTTGACAGCAGTTTCAGTATTGATCTAAATGCAATTGCAATAGATCCAAGGAATCCTAATCTGATAGCTATTGCAGGGTTAGATGAGTACACTCGACTTTATGATATACGTAAATATAAAAGGGATGGTTCAACTGATTTTGGTCAGCCTACTGACTACTTTTGCCCTCCACATTTGATCGGTCACGAGCAAGTGGCAATAACAGGCTTGGCTTTCTCAGATCTTAGCGAGCTACTTGTCTCCTATAGTGATGAATTTATTTATCTCTTCACAAGAGAGATGGGATTGGGACCCAATCCACCTCCAGCTTCTCCTCTGTCTTTGGGCGGTGATGCAGGTGAAATGGGACCAGAGCAGAAGTCAGCATCACCTCCTTCAGATGTGGATGTTAAAGTTGGTCCTCAAGTCTACAAGGGCCATAAGAACTTTGAAACAGTGAAGGGTGTAAACTTCTTTGGGCCTAAATGTGAGTATGTTGTGAGTGGGTCAGACTGTGGCCGGATTTTCATTTGGAAGAAGGGCGGGGAGCTCATTCGTGTTATGGAAGCAGATAAACATGTGGTGAACTGCATTGAGTCTCATCCTCATTCCACTGTTCTTGTCAGCAGTGGAATAGAAGACAACATAAAAGTATGGACTCCAAAAGCCCTTGAGAGAATGTCTCTGCCTACAAACATTGAAAAGGTATGCTTGGCTATTAGTAGTTTAAATGTTTGAAACAAATCAAATATTTGGTGCTGTCTCAAGTTCTGGCCTGAGGTTTATCATTTTTTATATGTATCATGTATTTGTGAAGTAAGGTGAAATTAGCTTCAGAAGTTGGAAAACACGACCTATGCTTACCATCTTGTCCTGGTGTGCTGAGTTTCTGAGACTTTTGAAACTGAACCAGTTTGTTAGTTGTTGGGTTATTGCATGGTGGTGTTGTTTACATTAGCCATTTCAGTCAAGCTTTCTTCATTGTGTTCTAAGAAACTTAAAGACATTCCAGTTCTGGGTGTTGGGGAAACATTCTTTCTGGTGCCTGAACAACCGTGTTGTACTTCATGATCTCCTGTGCAATGTCAGTTGTCCTATTCTTTAAGCACTTATTCTGCTATGTTTAGGCATTCGCGGTTCTCATTACAGTTGTCTGTGTGTCTCTAGTCTCATCTCGGTTACTCAATTATTTTGGTTATTGTCTCACTGAGTTCTCCATGTCATATATTTTCTTGTAGTTTTCATCATTGTGTGGATTTCTTTTAGCGCTATGGTTGTAGGTTATTCCCTACGGCTTGGATCTGGGGCATAATGTCCCTTGAGTTCCTCTATTTTGGGAGCTATGGGTGGGCACTATTTCAGCGGTAGATTTTTCTAAGAGCAGCCACTTTGAACTTATATTACCAAAGTTTAGGTATGTCTCCACTCCTCCCTCGATACACCATCGATTGGGGATTGCATGGGTTCTGATATTGTTGTGTTGTGACCGATGGTTGTAGACGTAGGTTGCCTTCTCTTTGGGTCTATCCTAACCTTCAAAGATCCAAACCTAGAAAATCCAAAACGAATCCACAAGGACGGGAGAAGTTCTAATTTCTGTACTTTTCTTTTGACGAGGTTCAGAGACCTAATCGATTAAGTTTCTTCACCATTTCTGAAATCGATGAGGAAGATGATGATGAGTCTGAGTCTGAGTTTGAGTATGATTATGATGATGGGGATGGTGCAAGTGATGACGTTGATGATGATGGCAACGATGACAATGAATATGATGTTAGCGACGATTCCGATGATGATGATTCCGATGCTGGTGATGGTTTTGGTGAACATTCTGATGGGTTCAGTTGTGATGGTAATGATGATTCCCATGATGACAACAATGACGATGAAGCTTGTGATAAGGGTGGTGACAATTGCAATAATGGCTGATAGTAATGACGATGGTGACGATGGGGGATGTGTTATGCTGATGATGATGCTTACACTAATGATTTGTTCTTTCTGTTTCCAACCACCACATGTTTCAACCCAGGACTTGATTTTACAGTTGTTTCACTGCAAAGGTGGCGTACAAATCCAGAGAGCAACGGAGAGAACTCTGCTCCACGAAGAGGGATTGCTGAACCTGTCATGGCATGTAAGTGATGGTTCCTCAGATGAAGGCAGTGATACCTCCAGTGCTGAAGACCTGCTTTAATTTATTGATCTTGCATAAAAGTCTGTTTTACGGGACTTGTACAGAATTTAGCAACATAGGTTACACTATTTAAAGTTTTTTGGTTCAATTTTTTCTCCAGTAAATCTTCTATTTGTTCATAGCTAGCTTTCAAAGAGTATTTGTTTCTGGCTTCATTTTTTTGAAGATATTGTGCAGGAATATGAACTAAAGGAGGAAATGAAATATAAAATGTGTTTGGTCTATGGAAAGTTTTACAAGAAAGGTACACTTTTCCATACTGCTAGGACAAACATTTTTCCGGGAAAACTTTTCAATTATACCTAGTGTTTCGAGAGGGGAACACCTTGGATTTCTGTATGCTGTTTATGAGATTGCTCCGACGTTAATATGTAGGTTATTGTTCACACTTTACACCACAAACTAAGTCCCTGCTGATATATAAGACAGATGAATTTCTCAAATACAAATACAGTACTTATTTCATAAATAACTGGCAAATGGCGAATGAACAAACAGTTGATGGTTTTTATATCTGCCAAAATCTTAGGGCGGATGGAAAGATTAATGCAGTTACAATGTAGTGGCAAGGCCGTGAGAGTAAGTTATAAGTTGGAGTCCCAGAAGAAATTAGAAGGATTTCAGTTATAGAAACTGCTTGTCGAACAACTCCAACAGATGGCTGCCAGTCATATAACTAGGAAGGAGGGAAATGAAGAAACCATTTTGCATTTAAATCAAAGGGGCTAAAGGTTTTCCCCACAAATAGTAGGACCATAGTGACCGTGACACAGAATATGAATCTGCTTCAGGATAGTTATTATTGCCTTACGAATAGTATAACTTGCGTAGCAGTAGTTCGTAGTTTGTAAACTTTGGACATCAATAATATGTTTTTTTAGTATTCTTCACTTTTGTATTGATTTGATTGTTCTTTCACATCTGAAAAAAGTCATGAAATATGGCAAGGAACCATACAATGGTCCACCTATTTACACAATCACAATTCAGCACTTATTTTGCTGTTTCTATAATTTATATTCCTGGTGATCCAGTTATAAAGAGGTTTCCTTCTGTAAAACCATAGAAATCCTCACATCTGGGCCTCGCAATCTTCGCAACTGACTTTTTTGCTCGAAGGAGGAACAGCCCATATAAATAAACTTGGGATGAAGGCTACCATCTGCACAACAATAATGAGATGATTTTTTGGCTGTTTCCATGAACAAAGAACTAAGTAAACCATCACGACCGATAGAATCGCTGCAACAGGCTGAGAATCTATTTGCAAAACTTAACGTAGTTGAAAACAATCTTTCTCGAGGAACTCTGCTGAACAATTGTAGGATTTAGCTTGCAATTTTATGGAAAATATAAACAGTCATACCGTTGCGAATCCACTGCACATAATACTGAAACCGGGGAAATAGAAGGGGGCTCTCTTTGATAGGAATAAATCTGAAACGGGAAAATGCATGTTAGTTTGGGAAATAATTCAATAATTTTCACAAGTAGTAGAAAATAACATTGTCATGATCTACTGACAGACCTGTAAGGGGACTAAATATGAAGGGAGAGATGATGTTGGCAAAGGAACTTATGCCGGAAATGCATCCTTGAGCAATCCCCTGATGGAAGTTTTGATAATCATATCAGACGAAGCATGGAAAAGGATATGTTCTAGGCAAGATGGGATATTATTTCTCACTTCCGATAAGATATCCGACGACCTTCTTTTTAGAAAAGAATACCTGCTCATTTGGCCCAACTTGTTTTGATACGATACTGCGAAGCTGCACAAGTGAGAAACATTGAGATTATTAGTACATAACAGAGTATTGCATAATCTGCTAAAAACAACAGATTGTTGCATAACTTGGCGATTCTTCCTTTTCGTGCATCAGATGTATTTTAGAAATCAAGGATCAAAAATTTCAAGATGGCATACCCTGTTATACAGAAAGACAACACCAAGAGCAAAACTGAACTCACTGATTTGTGTAAGGACTTACACAAGGGGATGCGAAGGAAGTGAAAATACCAAATGCAGCAACGACATAAGGAACCTGCAGGATTCGTACAGCAATGGTAAAGGTTGAGAATTAAACAAGGACAAGAGTAAACTGAGTAAAAGTCTGTAAGAAGCTTGCCAATGTAGTAGAAAAGGGCTTACCCAAATTGACCATGCTATACCGTTTATTAGCATCTGCATAACACCAGAGTAAAAGATCACCATTAGGTTCACAATTTCTAAAATCTCTCTAACCCTCTCACAGATGATCATAGAAGCATGTAACAAAGGGATATGAAGTGTTTACACATAAAAATCCCCCAAAGAGCGCCACAGAAAGCAACTTCTCCTCTCCTACAACAGGAGCCAGCAAGGGCATGAAAATCATCTGCAGGACTCCAATATTCAAGTGTAAAGATACAGGTGGACGGATAGTTACAAAACAGACTGTAGCATAAGAAAAAGAAATTAGCTGTACAAACTCATGAAAGACATGCCTGTGATATAGTCCCCGCAATTCCCATAATTAGCATTACATCAGCATACTGATTTTTGGTGAAGTGAAACCGGGCCTTGAAGAAATACTGCATCAGCGCAAGTTAGACTTCATCAGCAGTTTTCAGATGCCAGTGCAATATCAAATAAGGCGATATACAGCTAATTTTATGGGTTGTATAAGGAAATGCTTATAGAAGCAGCACTCTTTACTTTGGCTTCTTTTAATTGTCCTTAATCTGATGTTGATTTGACTCCTTTATTCGAACAATAATCGCAATCTCTCTCTAGCCATTACGATTGGTGAGTGTGATATGTTGTTGTGTCTTGCTACTTGCTAGTCATCCATCATTGTCCAAGGGAGCTATCAAAGTATGTTGACCAGAGGCTCTTTTGGTACCTAGACCTTTTAAAGCTCTTCTAATATTTGCTCGACCTGTAGGCTCTTTCAGTCCCTAATCACTATTAGAGCCTATCCTTTAGTAGAAGTCTTTGGTTTCTAATTTTATTATCTGGCTCAAACTGTAAAATCACTGATATACGCGTATGATCCCTTTATTTGGCTTGCAGTTGTTGGGTAACCGCGGGAAACAGGATAATAGACTCTGGATCAAGTTGATTAAAAGAATCGCATTCTAAATGAGGAAAAGTACCAGTGCCGAAGCTTGAAGGCCACCCTCTGCCAGACTATTGAAAAATGCAACAACCGCTGCCATTGAAATTGTCTTACTGCAGAATGAGATCACAAAATCTTGTCAAAACATATAAAGAAGGAAGAGAAGATTGTGGAACAGAATCTTGCAAAATTTAAATTTTCAAAAGCGAAAAAGAAGGCAGTCAAGAACTTCCACATTCCAAACATTGTAAAAGAGAAGGTATTATGCCTTGTGTAACCGGATTGGAAGGTGTGCCCCCCAAATTAATCTCAAAGACATTAGACTCTAAGTTAAACAGAACCCAAGGCTCAGTAGCAAGTCATCTAACAGGAAAATAAACATGTAATGCAAAGACAATTTTGCCTTTCAAAAAAATGCAAAGACAATTTCAAGATTTTTTTTGAAGGGACAGTCTGTATAGAAAAAGGATGGAGGCCCCGAAACTGGTATACGACTCTGGGTTCTTCATATGTTCTCCTGGTCTCCGAGCCCACGATCAAATGAAATCGGTTCCCTAAATTGAATAAGCTATTTACCTAATCTTAAACCCTCAACCAACAATCCAGCTTCGACACCCAAAGTGTTCCAATCAAGTAATAAGCATGGAGAAACAACAACAATAACAGTAGCCACGTAATCTCCAATCGATGGGGGATGGACCAAAGACAAGGCCTAAACTTTGGCTTGGCCGTACATGCACAAAGTGGATGCTCTTAAAAAGTTTTACCACTGAAATAGCAGCCCCTAGAAAGAAAATTGCACTGAATTGAGAACTAGTAGTAAAGTAGTAAGGAAACGAATTTTCCCACTCACCTAGTCTTAAGCAAACACACAAGATCGTTTGGTGATGGGATTTTCTTAAAGACCTCAACCTCCTTACTCGATGATAATAATTCACCATCGGACGGAGTAGTTTCTTCTTCTTCAGTCGTCAATATCGGATGCTTCAAAGAATCACTGGTATTTCTCCTAATAGTACAATCATCCTTTAGGAAAATTCTCATGTAGATGACTGCAATCATGGATACAATTGCAGCAACCTGAATTAACAAAGAACATAATAAGAATATTAAAATCCCGTGATCAAAAAGTTCAACCTAAGTCTTCTTTTCCAGAATTTAATAGGAAAACCGGAACAAAAAGTCCAGGAACATCACTCCAGACCCAACTCTGGAGTCGTTCGATGTACGTGGCCGAACAGAGTTTTGTCTGGAATTTTGCTTCAACTTCCAAAGTTGTGTTTGTAGCATTGGTCAAACCTGAAATGTCTGAGAAGTGGAGAGGAAGCGAGCGGCAAATGTGCCCCCGACGAATCCGGCGTAAAACGCTCCAGAAACAAGCCCAAACGCTGAAGCTCGGGATCTCTCTGAAACATTATCTGCCTGAGAAGAAGTTGTAAAGAAAGAGTATCAGAGAATCGGTAACATACATCAGAAAAATCTATACTCTTAACATTTTTGGCTGAACGCTTATGCTGTACTAGTACTCTATATAGTGTTTGGGCGGGAAGAATTGCGAATTACTACTCTAAACAGTTAAATGTCAGCGATATTTTTAACCAATGAAGACCCATATTAATAAATGTGGGCCTACAATATTATTGGAGAATATAAGTTTTAGGCCCTCTAATTAATAAGGTTGATTTTGAACTACCCTTTAGTGAGTCGAACACGAATTGAGCTCAAGCAATTCAAAGCTCCCCTTACATACAATTATCCAAGTGGAATTACATTATGCAAGAATAATAATTAGTCTCATTAATTTGGGTGGAGATATATACCTCATATATGTTGTCAAAAACAAGAAATAAGCAAGGATGAAAAGCTTGAAATTGATTACCACATAAGCCAGGGAGAGGCATAGAACACTGCCTTCACTTATAACAGCTGTTAGAGTCTTGGTCACGTAATAAGCGTAGAAGAAGTTCCTTGTCCTGCTGTAAGCCAATATTACTGCAATGCACCATTTCAAATCTAATTATTACTTAACAATATAGGGGTAGTAATTCTTACCACCACTTTATCAACTACTTTTTATTTTATTTTATTAAATTTCAGAGCCTGCCTAGTTGGTTGACACCACCTTTCTTATAGCTAAGCTACCCTACTAGATAGATGATCAATATTAATGGCCATAAACTCATTGTATTCCGCAATTTTTTTCAAATATAACTTGAAAATGAAATATCTATGTGGAAGAAACTAATTATTACCCCTACCGATAACATCATTTTCAATATAGCGTCGTGGGAAACTATAGTAACCCATGTGATCAGAGGTTATTAGATGATCTTGAACATACTTTTTTTTTTCCCAAATATAGTTAGGAGTCAGTAGTTACAACGGAAGTTAAGCACCCTCTCCATAAAGACCGAAACCCAAGACCACTTTCTTAGGAAGGAGAGTAACGAACCAACCACGTTAGGTGTGATGATCTTGAACATTTACATGCCATCATGATCTGTCATATCTCACTTTGTCTCCCAAAACATCAATAATGAAATCAAGAATTCCGTTGTATAACAACTCACACTTAGGGTGTGTTTCCGCTATATATATTTTTCTTCAGGCTCATGACAATAGTCAAGTTGTTTGATTAGCTAAAAGGTATTTTAGTTGATTTATGCGAGAAAAACTACATACCTTAACATCCGTGAAAGCACAAACTTCAGTCCATTTATTGAAATAGAAACAGCCCTTAATTTGAAATATCACGTGATGATACTTACTTTAAAAGGCAAGAGGATTGAATAATATTATAGATTGAAAGATATAAACAATTAAAAAATGACACACAATTCAAAAATGAACAATGAAAATGGGATGGAGGGAGTAAAAAAAGAAAAAGGATATAGTTGACATTACAATTTGATTTCATAAAGTTAATTAAAATGAGTAAAATGCTGATGTTGAAATAAAGTAAGGATAAATATAGTGGGTCTTCATTCGGTGGGAGAGAGAGTCTCCATAGGAAATGAAGATTAGGCTTTCATTTAGTAGACCTTAAATGATTTAGGTTAATTATCCACAATTGAGTTGTGGAGATATATGTTAGAGATGCCCTTACAAGACGATTGGTTGCAAGACGAATGTACTCCTAGTTTTTATGATCACAATCTAGTTTTGTTAGCGATTATAATATGACGCTTACAAAAAAAAATCAACGGTCAAAGTTGTCCGGGTCATTTTACATGCACGTAAATCAATTCCCTCTTCAGTTTGGTCAGGTAAAAAACAGGTCATCCAAGACTAAAGAATTCACTAAAAATTATTTTCTTGCGGTCCGACATCAAGAATCGAAATATAACTAATTGTATGAGAAGCAAACCCACCAAACAAAACCGACCCTTTTGGACTATCCCCGGTTGGTTGGTGCTGCTTTTTATAAACTGTTAATGATGCTTTTTATAGGTAGTGCTTTTTACAAGGAGAATGGGCGGTGATTCATCCATGATAGAGTTGTACTATGATGTAACGGCTGGCTTAGAAGTGGAAACAGTGGTGATCCTATAAACAGTGCGACGGAGGGCCTACGCACATCAAGTTATCTGTGCCGACAAAACGGACAGCGTTCCGAGTTAAAAAAATGTGAGCCGAATTGTTCACTATACAGAGTTTGACGTGTAGAACAAATTTGTAAAAATTCGATTGTCAGAATATCGGTAACCAAGTGAATGAATCACATTTTTGGACAGTTATAACTTTCGGAAAACTAAGTGAACAAATCACATTTGAAAATAGTAGTATTATTTTTGGGACATTTGGACAGTTATAAATAACTTTCGGAAAACTAAGTGAACAAACCACATTTGAAAATAATAGTATTATTTTTCGGACATTTATAAATGCCAAAAAATATGATTCGTTCATTGAGTTATCGATATCCGATCAAGTTAATTTTTTTTGGATTTATTTTACTCGTCAAGGTCTATATAGTGAGCGGTATAGATCACATTTTTTGTCTTAGGATGCTCTCATATTTACAGTATTTTGAGCAGAGCCACAGGTCCGGATAAAGTATGTTGCAGGTCTCTTTTTTCTTTTTTCTTTTTTTTGTGTCGGTAAGAAAGTAGTATGTTGAATGTTGCAACATGGTATACGTATTTTACTTTTCATTAATTGGAGTAGGTCCAGAGTCGCAGTCGCGAATATTCCAAAGCAAAAGAGAAAGAGAAAGAGAAAGAGAAAGCAAAATGGAGCAATATTACAATGATACATACCCAGTGGAATAATGGAGATAGTCATGGGGAGTGTGAGTAATGCTTTGCGTCCATACACATCGGACAGGCTTCCGATCAATGGCAGCATCAGGACCGTTCCTACTCCTGTTATCTGCGCGCATTTATTAAATTATTAATCATCCTTCATTAATCATTATCATCAACAGATAGATCAGTGATTTTCGTCAATTAAAAAAAAAGGTATTCATATTATATAGAGTATTTTTTTTGACGAGAATTCATATTATTATATAGAGATAGTATTATTATGTAGGGTTTAATGATAAGAATGGGGCAATGACACATTTCTAAACTCTAGCCAAGTCACATCGATGAGTATTTTGCTTTGAAGGCTCAAAATATTCTAGATTTGCCGGTATCACTAATAAATAGAGGAGTATTCATCTTAAAATTTATGTTCACTATGCAACCCGAAGCAGGGAGGTGCACTATTTGAGTTATCCAAAAGTGTTTTAACGGTCTAAATTTTAAACAGTAAACAATATCTTACCTGCATTACTCGTAGGATATTGTTTAAAATCTGGACTAGAAATTGTACGTAGAGATTGACAACTTGAATTGCGAACCACACCCTTATATTGCATTACAAGTCCAAGTGTCCCTGCGCAACCACATATAATTGGATTGGGAAATCCTATAATGCAAAGCCCAGCAAGACACTCTGTATGGCGCACACGGGCCATCAATCTTGATAATGAATGGTTAATATATGATTTTTAATTATGACCGGAAAGAATTATTTATTACCGGTTATAATTGATTTTTAATGTGGACCGTTGATTGATGAGATCGACAGCTATTTACAGCCCTACACGTGCACTACACGGGGTGCACTCCAACAGTACCCCGGATCCCATATACTTGGAGTCATTTCCACGACATCAATTGACTCCTCCAACACGGTTAAATTGAACTGTATGCTAGCTAGCTTGTTTTGAAAGGTGGGGTATGTACTCCTATATGGATCCAAATTCATTCATTCAGGTTATCAGCTAGCTAGCTAGATTTGATTGAATGGCCTTGAATCACCATTTTGGTAGGTTTGAAGTTTAGGTGTGCAAGTCCCGCCAACTGGAGGGGTCAAATATTTACCCCATATAGATGCGTGGACGTGTACTCATCCAAACCTTGTGTATAATACTATTCCGGTAGCCGGTCGTAGTACTCAACCCAACAAAGGTTAAGCTGTCTTGTTTTGTAGTAGTGTTTGAATTATAAGGGCAAAAACTTGACTCCCATGCTCCACGAAGAAGAAAATGGAAACCAAAAAAAACCCCAACAAATTAGAGAAAAAGGTTAGGCAATTTTTTTTTGATAATCAAAAGGGTAGGAGGGGATAACCAGCGTAGCAACCCCCCTTGGGCATGACCATAGGGGCTCCCGACCCGCTGTGGAA
Source organism: Rhododendron mucronatum var. ripense (assembly GCA_019656295.1). Classification (NCBI taxonomy): domain Eukaryota; kingdom Viridiplantae; phylum Streptophyta; class Magnoliopsida; order Ericales; family Ericaceae; genus Rhododendron; species Rhododendron mucronatum. Next base: position 1,571,075 of record BPLT01000072.1, on the reverse strand, counting down.
TGTCCGGTTCGAGCCATAGCTACTTTCCGTGAGGACAGACCGTCACCACAACACCACCTAAGCGCACAGCTGGCACAGAGCTCTCCACGCGTCCCTCCAGCTCATATATTTTTTTTGATAATCAAAAGGATAGGCAATTACTCTACTGGTTTGCTAAAGCTTTAAATGTTAGTCAAACAAGTGACGTGACAACACTGGTTCAATCCAAAACGGATTTTAAGTTCTTATTTTTTAATAAAATAATTTTAAGTTTAAAAATTATGGACTTATTGAAATCTAACAATATGCAATATGGATTTTGCTTGAAAGATCTCGATGAGTTCTTTTATACAATGCAAAAAAATTTGAAAAATTATTTTTCATTTACATTATTTTTAAGTTTGAAAATGTGAAATAAGCTATTTATTTTTAAAAAGGTTTATGGAACGGGGCTAAATGTTTGTACATGTGTGTACCATTTCATGCAGAATATGCAATCCCATGAAACTTTATTAACTAATGTCGTTAAGAGCATAGCCAACCTATTCTCTATTTCTCCATTTCTTTTTATATTTTTATTTTGAAGTAAATCTTTTACTTTAGTACTGCATCATTTGTTTCCTCCTCTATTTTAGAACATGGAGTTTGAAGCTCCAAATATAGAGTATGGAAAAAGTAAATAGATAATCCTCCATATTTACTTTTTTGAATATAAAATCCAGAAAAATATTAGATTTGGAATGAAGGTGAATAATGATTGGAGAAAAAATACGGATTAATTGAAATAGAGATAGAGACATAGAGGTTTCTAATTGGAGATTTTATGAATAATAAAAGGGAGTGACAAAATCAGCAGCCTAATAAAATTATCTATTTCTTCATGAAAAAAATGTAGTTATCCTCTCCGAAGGAGAAATAGAGAATGGTTAGTTGGAGATGCTCTAAAAAAAGGTAAAACAAGAGTTGGATTGAAAATGTAAGTAAATTACATTGCTTTTGAAATGTCACGATTAAAGACGTATGATTTTAAAAAGATAATGTAAGAGCATCTCCAATGGGAGATGTCAAATCTTACATTGACATGCTAACGGTAACATTTGACACCAAATTCAATCCAACCCAACAGCCTTCCTTGTTGTCAATTCCTACGTGGATTTGAAGGGAATGACAAAGTTGTCAAAGTTGACAACCACCCTACTCCATGCCAAATTTCAAAAAATGACCATTTGTATTTTGATATAAGGGTTGGAGAGGGATAATTTGATGTCAAATAAATAGAATTTGACATCAAAGGGTTGGAAAGGAAAACTTTGATGTCAAATTGGAAAACTTTGATGTCAAATTGGAGATGCCAAAATGCTACGTCAGCTTTCAAAAAACGTTTGACATCTCCAATATGAAGCCATGGGTTAGAGATGCTCTAAAAACGTTGCGAGAAAAAAAGGAGTCGTGGTGGAAAAGGGCGCTCATTAATGCAAGTAATTTCTATTTAGGTGTATATTTTTGTGAGGTGGGATATCATGTACGTAACTCGAGATTTAGCAAATCAGTAAAATTAGGGATGAAAGATATCAAACCACACACTCAACATAATTTCTAAGTACATCGCAAAAAAAAAAAAAAAAAATTAAAGTTTTAAAAGTAAAAGTGGTTACAATTTCTTTTCTTTTTGAAAATTCCTTACAAGTTCAACATCCAAAAATCCAAATCCAAATCCAAATACGAATTTATCGAGAAGAACATGCAACTGAAAGGATGAACTGAAGAGTGAGGGTAATGTTATTTTGAATGCAGGAAGAAGGAAAAAGAGACGCAAAGATACGACCATGTATAATTTTTTTGACCAGTTCACAAGAGAGATGAAGTATACATGCAGGAATAATTAATAATTTAAAAATATATATATAGTTACAATTAAAGATATATACAACCATAAAGATACATACATACATACATACATACATACCGCTTGTTGGAAACCAGAGAGGTAGATGGCAAGGGAGCATTCATCGACGCCCGGGCAAAGTGCGGACATGGTCACATCCGTAATCCCCGGAATTACCACAACCCCTGCAAAACTCGACAGGAACACCGTCACGAACAGGTGCCTCAATCCCACCCCTACCTTTTCCATCTCTCTCTCTCTCTCTCTCTCTCTCTCTCTCTCTCTCTGTGGATTTCTCTCTCACTCCTCTCTCTCTCTTTGGGGTAAGGCAAAGCAAGTGCGCACGTTAAAGAAGTTAGAAACTTGCGTTGCAAATGCAAAATTACTCCTACAACCTTCACACGTACTCGAAATATCTGTCATCTTCTGCTTTTGCTTTTAACCGCGCGAGTGTGTGGGCGCGCCGCGTGCGACTCTATATACGCGGGTGGGCGAGAGAGGGTGAGGCCCCGTTTCAAAATATCTTATAAAAAATAAATATTTATTTTATATTTTTAAATTCAAAAATAATATAAATAAAAAATAACTTTTCAATTTTTTTTTTGCACCGTATTAAAGATATCAATGAGATCAAATAAGATCCATATTGATAGAAAAATTATTTGCATAAGCACATGATTTTTTAGGGGTGTACACGGTCCTGATTGGTGCGGTTCTCTAGAAATCAGTAACCGGACCATTTCAAATGGTTCTAGAAAATTGGGAACCAAAACCTAACCAATATATGCATGGAACCTAACCAGAACCAAACCGGAAGACCGGTTCAGTTTTGGTTCGGTTCCGGTTCTATCCAATAAGCATCCAAACACTTATTTACAAAATATGAACTCATAAAATTAAAAAAATAGGAAGATAATCTGCTGGAATAGGAAATAAAGGAAGAAAATAAAAGCTTTTCTAACAAATAAGATTTCATTTCTAAATAAATTAAGTAAGGAAAATATTAACCTACCAAATTTAAATACATATTTAATTACACACATATATGTATTTCTATATTTATTTTAGTTTTAAACGGTCCGATTCGGTTCTAATCACGGTTTATTAATTGAGAACTAGTAACCGAACCAAAATTAACAGTTCTTATTTTCTTGGAACCATAACCTGATTGTAGAATCGTAGAACCGGACCAAATAGGACGGTTCGGTTCGGATCGGACTGGTTTTACGGTTTAGACGGTTTTCCTGAACACCTCTATAATTTTTGAATTTGAAATTATTTTTTTAAAAAATAAGTATTTAATTCCCTTTCGTACATGGGGCCTGAGATGACTTCAGGACTTGTGGTGATGATCCAAGCAAAACTAATTACTTATAAAAAGATGAAAACTAAAAGAGCAAGAGATATTCACACTCCTCTGTTTTTGTAATCACATCATCCCTTTTATCTTTTTGTGATTTGAATTTATAATTTTATCTTTCCAAGAATCCAAGTATGAAAGAATATATAAATTAAATGTTAATTTTATAAATTCACGTTACAAAAAGACTAAAGAAGAAGTGTTATTAAAAAAAAAAAAAGTAGACATCGATTACCAAAAGCAAAGCTAATTAAAGATAGGTAGTACTTCAGAAGGATCTTTTAATTTTTCTTCTTTTGACTTCTTCTTTTTGTTTTTGTCTTTGACCCATTTAGTCCTTTACCTTGATCTTATTTTTGGAATACCTTGTATTGACAAAAAAAAAAAAAAATACTAATTTCTTAAAATTCTTTTGACAATATATATCTTCCCAATCAGGACTCTAATTATAAGATTTGTTGTCTATATATCACTCAATTATGCACAATATTCCCCATCCGATACCACAGGATAAGGCCATAAGATGGTATCGTTGCTGATAAAAAAGAGGATCCATTTGAGGTTGAAAAAGAATCATCCTTGCTATCTTGTTTCATGCTATCAAAGTTGTCTATAATCTATGCAATTCTAACCATGTTTATAATACCTAAATTTTATTCATCCCCAAAATTTGTGTTTGGTCGTTGAACAAATAAATAACCTAAAATTATAGGAAATTGTGATTATTCGGAAAAAGAAATGCCTGAGAGTAGAATTCTTCGGTTTCTTTCCAAATATAACAGGGCCAGTGTGCAATATGGGCTTTGTCCTCCGATTGGTTTTAGTCTGGATCTTAATGGTATCCGAATGGGCCAAATATAGAGCTCGTCCTCTTTTGTAAAGGCCCATTATCAAAAACGTTTCTCTCTCAAGAAAAGAAGAAAAGAAACTAACGATGCAATCAGAAGTATTCAATGGAATTGGTATAGTTTTAGCTATTTAGGATACCTGTATACTTGAAGGAACAATTTAAACTTCGATAACCAAAAATCGGCATTGTCTATTACCATCAACAACAAAAAATTGGCAAAAAAAGTTTGATATGTAGAAACGTTGAATTCAACCCAAAAGTTAGTATCGGTGGAGAGGTTGCAACACTAAATTAAGTGATTATCCATTCCACACTCTGTCAATGTGGGCGTGGAATGGATCCAAATACCATCCCCTCTTAACGTGGGGCTACTTTTGAGGTTTGACACTTGTAATATCTTTTTAATAGTGTTGTAAATTTTTTGAGTCCATCATCGTGCTGTGTGAATGTGAAGTGTTGGAAACGTAGGATGAATTATGGCCGCGCCCTCTCATACTAAGTGAAGTGGTTGTAATACGATGTCAAGTAATCACCCATCTTATATCTAACCAATGAGACTCATATTGTATGATAGAATATGCAAGTCCTTGCCTTTACGCTTCTGTTATTGCCTAACTTTAACTCTTTGTGTTTTTTTTCTTTTCAGAATAAAATTGAAAGTTAGTTTGCATGCTTATGCTCTCCTATAAGTTTGTGCATTGGGTGTGAAATGACCCAAATCAAAACTGAGGATCAAGAAGAAGTGGTAATCGGCCTCAATTTGTGTCGGCACCATATTAGGAAGCTATACAAGTTGCCTAGTTGGTTAGTTGAATCAGGCTGTAAATAGGACCCAAAACACCAAATATGATTGACGATCTATCTGAACGGTCAGAAATTCTCTCACCAACCTAGTAACCACTATGGAACAAGAAATCCCACCTCTCGCATTATTGTTTATTTTTTTCAATAATTGGATGTCCGGATTAACTTGTGCGCAGATTGACTAATTTTGAGACATAAAGTTAACGATCAGACACAATCTCTAGTGGCTCGAGATTTGAAATGACCGTGATTTTTCGTGAAATTTGAACATGCGACCTCATAAGAAACAAACATATATTAGCTTTCTCATGCTCGCTCGGCCAAACGTTTTAGGTTGAATCCCACCACCTCAATCATTCTGTTGCCTTTGCCCGATCACAATATAATAAACAAACCCTCTTGCATTTTCAATCCCCGCGCACTATTCGGATTTGCATGTGATGGGTCGGCGGCGAAATTCAATCACAGAGAAATACAACCCAGGGGACAGGACAGTTTCGATGGGAAAAACATTAAGTGTCGGTAAACTAATGGTCTTGACCATGCACGTAATGGCCAAAGGGGCTGCTCCATTGACAAATTGAGGCTGATGACAACACCTTCCATGTTAAATCCTCTAAATTACAGACAAGCCTCCCGAAAACCAGGCCATCTGAATGGGCATTTCCGTCATCCTATTCCAGAAGAAGTCAAACCTTTCACATTCCCCATACTTGCCATTTCTCTCCTTGTACTCAAACCCCCCATTATTCTATTAACCGAATTTGCGTAGTTTCAGGATCCAGAAGTGATTCTTTATTTATTTTCCTTTTCTATAAAAGCCTCTATGGTCTACATGAGTTTTTTAATCCAGCACAGGCATTGGCATAACTTAGAGAGAGAGAGAGAGAGAGAGAAATATTATGGAGTACTCGAAGTTTGCAGAAGGTTCACCAAGGAGAGAACATAGGACGTCGAGAACCCGGAACCAGAGGACGACGAGGAGCAACTTTCTGGAATCGGTGGCTAAAATCAAAAGCGGGAGTGTCGTTTCAAACACCGAAGAATCAGATGGGGGAATGAGGGTGAAGATTGTTGTGAAGAAACAGGATTTAAAGCAAATGCTAGAAGCCATCAGAGCTGCAAGAAGCAACAACATTGCTGCACAGTCATCGGTTTCGCCTACACCGTCGTTGTGTTTGGAACAGAGGTTAAATCTTATGAGGAGGAGGCAGCAATGGAGAGCCAATCAGATGAAGGGGAGTCGCCGGAGTTGTTGGAGGCCTGCACTTCACAGCATCCCTGAGGAAGTTTAAAAGTTCGAACTGTTGGCATTACTGGTTTTTCCTCTGAGTTGCGATTTAACATCTAGTAATACTCATGAATGTATACCAGACCAGACCAGACCAGACCAGACCGGGAAAGGAAGGTTCGCACTTTGGACTTCAATATTTGGCTCAGTTCAAAATTGGCCTTCTCGGATGTAGACGTAAACATGTAAGCTTTTTATTTGTTGTGTGAGAGTGAGACTGTGAAAGGTGGCCTGGATCGGAATGTACCATGATATATATACATATGTGTGCTAATTGTCGTTGACCGCACCAATGTATATCATTGAAGGTAAAGCTTTACCTATTCATGCTGGCTTCTGCTCGATCAGCTGAACCATGGAAATGGATCCTGCTTTGAATTGTTTCTTCTTCTTCTTCATATTTTTTTTTGCTTGAGCTAGCTGATCTTATTTTGTGGATTAATGTTTTTCCCGCTTAAAACAGTGTCTTGAATAATCTTAAATAATCGATTTACATGTGCACTCTCAGCTCTGTACCAACTGCATCTATGGAGTAATTACCTCCAGTCATAAGTGCTGAAATTAATTAGCCCGAGAGAGAAGTGAGAGATCGAATATTTGCGAGACTTGTTTGCGGGATGCTTTATTCTTTTTTTTCCTTCTTCTTGTTAATTAAAGAGAAAGAATCAAAACAATTTCTTGCAAAATCCATCATGCAAATTAAGGGAGTTCGGTTGATTCTATTGGACTATTTTGAAGTGGTTTGCATTTGGTATTCAATTTCTGGCATGTGATATTCTATTGCCTCATACCGTTTTGTGCCGAATATGAGGGACCATCTTAGAGACGTTTTGATGAGCCACACTTATATTCATTCCTATATCTCATGTCCAATAAATAGCGTACATGATATATTCAAAATTATCAATCTCCTTATTTAATCCAATCAATTTTAGTTTCAATATTAAAAAGCTAATATTTTAATTCAAAGATTACGATCGTTTAAGAGGGAGTACTGTATAACATTCTTTCGAATCGTATAACAAAAGTCAAATTTTAAGTTAGAAATCAAACTTAGAAAAGAAATTAACTAATGTACTGTTTTGAGAAAGGAGTGGGTTTGAAGAAATTTTAGATTGTTTTTGGAACCTATGAAAAAATAAAAAAGGAAAGGGAAAATAAATTGTACTAGTTTCGTTTGAGAAGAAATTTAATAACAAGAAAAATAATAAAACAAAGAATAATTTTCCCCTAACACTTTGCTCCACACTTTTGCTTTCCTTTCGTTTCATTTTATTTCTTTTCCTTTGTTTTTCTCTTGTTCCAAACAAACCCTGACTTCTTTTGGTATTTTAGGAGGGCCTTTAGCTAACTTTTTTTTTTTTTTTTTTTATCATTAAAAGGGTGGGAGGGGGCGACCAGCGTAGCAACTCCTCCCTGGGCGTGACCATAGGGGCTCCCGACCACCCGTAGAATGTCCGGTTCGAGCCATAGTTACCGTCCAGAAGGACGGGCCGTCACCACGACACCACTTGGTGCACAGCGGCGAGAAATCCCCCTCTTCGGTCCAACTACGAGTTCGAATCAAAGCCTATTAAGGCTATTATGGCACCACCGGGTATATGCACACATGTGCCTCCCAGTGCTCGAACCTGCGCAGTTGTTAAAGAGAGGTGGTGACTCCCACCAACTAGGCTACCACCGCAGTGGTGCCTTTAGCTAACTCGAAAAATCAAACATACGAGTCTATATCAAAATTTAAATTTTGATTTAGAAAATAGATAGTCATGAATTGTTTAAATTGATCATTTTATTCAACTTTTGATAAATCTATTGATGTCCGATTAAATTATTTTTTACATGAATATCCTATTCAGTGGGTCTTACAAAATGAACAATTCGAATTATAACAATAAACGCACGGTGAAGCAGATAACGGCGGTGACGGAAAACCCTCCGACTGCGGATGGCAAGAATTTCTCTTTTAAAAAGGTCAAAATAAAATGAGTCGTGGAACTGTAGTGCGGTGGTGAAAGTTGGGTACCTCTTCAGCGGCTAGCTGGTCACGCGCTTACAACCTAGGACGGTTCTTCAGAAGATAACGGCAATAACGGTCACTCTTCGTCCCCGCAGAAGTTAAAAACCAACGGCACCCCATGATTCCCATGTTTCTCTCTCCAATTAATGACAATCGTTTGACGTAAAAAAATGGCTGCAATTCTTGGTCTGAGCTGCTTTCACTACGCCGGCTCAGTAGACACCACCCGACGAACCATTTCGGGTCAAAACCATTACCTCACTACCAAGCAAACAGCACCCAAATCGGCTCTCTTTAGTCGAAAAAAGTTGAAGCTGCCAAATGTTTCAACTCGACAAGAAGCTATCTTGTTGCGTTTGGAGTCCGGTTTTACGGAAGATGCACTCCACCTGTTTGAGAATATGAATACACGGGACCCTTCTGTTTGGAATGTTGTAATCAGGGGACTAACTACCAATGGGTACTTTCAACATGCCCTTGAAGTTTATTATCGGATGCGAAGTGAAGGAATTCGAGCTGATAATTACACCTACCCTTTTGTGATTAAGGCTTGTGCTGGGTCGTTTTCTTTGGTAGAAGGGCAAAAGGTTCACTCGAGATTGATTAAAGTTGGGTTTGATTTGGATATTTACGTTTGCAATTCGCTTGTTGCTATGTACGCGAAACTTGGGTTGATTGGGCTTGCTGAGCGGGTGTTTGAGGAGCTGCCGGTTAGAGATTTGGTTTCTTGGAATTCTATGATTAGAGGGTTTGTTTCAGTCGGGGAGGGTTGGAATGCGTTGTTGTGTTTCCGGAAAATGCAGGAAGTTGGATTGAGGCCTGATAGGTTCAGCATAATCAGCATTCTTGGCGCTTGTTCTCTTGAGTGTTTGTTACGTTACGGGAACGAAATTCATGGACAAATGATAAGAAGTAGATTTGAATTGGATGTAATGGTTCAGACATCACTCGTTGACATGTATGGAAAATGTGGTAGAGTGGATTATGCGGAGACGTTGTTTGAAAGGATTTATCAGAAAAACATTGTGCTTTGGAATGCTATGATTGCTGGATATACTCGAAATGGGAAACCCATAGAATCATTTGCTTGCTTGAAGAAAATGCAGGAGGAAGATAAGTTGAATCCTGACATTATAACCGCAATAAATTTGCTCCCATCTTGTGCACAAATAGGAGCTCTCCTACAAGGTAAAACTATCCATGGTTTTGCTATGAGGAAAGGGTTCCTCCCTCATTTGGTATTCGAGACTGCTCTTGTTGACATGTATGGAAAGTGTGGGGAGCAGAAACTCGCAAGAAAAGTTTTCAGCCACATGAGTGAAAGAAATCTGGTATCTTGGAATGCCATGATTGCTGCTTATGTTCAGAATGGGCATAATAGAGAAGCCTTGGAACTGTTCCGAGAGTTATGGAAAGAACCTTTATATCCAGACGCAACAACAATCACTAGTATTTTACCTGCCTATGCTGAAGTTGCCTTGCTTAGGGAGAGTAAGCAAATCCATGGTTATGTAGCAAAGTTAAATCTCCGTTCAAGTACTTTTATCTCAAATTCAATCGTTTACATGTACGCAAAATGTGGGGATCTCCAGACTGCAAGGGAAATTTTTGATGGGATGGTGTATAAGGATGTCATTTCATGGAACACCATCATTATGGCATATGCTATTCATGGGTTTGGTGCAAATTCAATTAAATTATTTTCTGAAATGAAGGAAGAGGGCATCAAACCCAATGTCAGTACTTTCGTTTCTCTGCTATTATCTTGCAGCGTTTCTGGCATGATAGATGAAGGTTGGGCATACTTCACTTCAATGGAGAAGGACTATGGAATAGATCCAGGAATAGAGCACTATGGTTGTATGGTTGATATACTCGGCCGCTCCGGAAATCTTGACCTAGCCAAACGTTTTGTCAGTGAAATGCCATTGGTCCCCACAGCCAGGATATGGGGGTCTTTGCTAGCTGCCAGCAGACATCACAGAAACATTGAAATAGCTGAGCTTGCAGCCAAGCACATTACTTCCTTGGGACACGATAATACTGGTTGTTACGTTTTGCTTTCAAATATGTACGCTGAAGTAGGGAGATGGGGAGATGTGGAGCGCATTAAATTCCAAATGGCGAATGAAGGATTAGAAAAATCCCCTGGTTGCAGCACAGTTGAAAACAATGGTAAGATTTACAAGTTCATCAACCTAGATATGTCTTGTATGAATACTGACACGATGTATGATGCTCTTAACATTATGTCAAGGAAGATTGGAGAAGACATTAACATTCATAGTGTATCAAAGTTCAGGCCCCTAGATGTTATAAGAAAAAGATCTACCTCTCCGGAATTCCACAGTGTTAGATTAGCAATTTGCTTTGGTCTGATTCAAGCATCACTTGGAAGTCCTGTTTTTGTTAGGAAAAACGTTAGAATATGTGAAGCTTGCCATAGTGCAGCAAAGAAGATTGCAGAGAATACTGGAAGAGAGATTGTGGTGGGAGATCAAAAGATGTATCACCACTTCAGAAATGGCCGTTGCTCATGCGGAGATTACTGGTGACTTAGATTTGTGGACTTCATAATTTAGTTACCCCAGATTTGGGACTTACACGAGTACTGTTATTGTTGTTAACTACAAATGAGTAGGTTTAGACTTGTGACAATTTAACCTCTTGATTCATTAATGTTTTCTCACACAGAATTTTTATGAACTGGATAGCTCTAATATCTGGCCTGGCTTAATTACTTGTGAGATCCCAAGTCTATAATACTTTTCTCTAGTACTGGCATTTTGTTGCATTCATGCACTTAGCTCGAGCGTTGCAAAAATCTCCTTTCTCATTTTTTTTTGTCAGGATTGAGTTGGATACTTATGATTCCCAATATAATACCAAAAGGTACTGTATTACTTTAGAGAGAGAGAGAGAGAGAGAGAGAGAGAGAGAGAGAATCTGATTACTTATGCGGCGAGATAAAGTACTCATCGAAGAGCTGGTATGACTGTCAAGAGTTAAACAAAGGGAAATGATAATGCCAAAACTAATTTTGTTAATGCCAAAATTATTATGCATAAAAGTCTTATATTTTGTACATGGTACAAGCTTTTTATGCACAACAATATTGACATTAAGAAAAATAGTTTTGGCATTAACACCACCCAATAAATTTTTGCTGTAATTTTGTTTGGAAAATGCCACCAGAATAGATCAAAAAATATACGTCCTCTAGGCTCTAACTATGCATGTGTTTGTTATACAAATACAGGGTATGAAGTTACACTCTCAATCATTTTATGGCACCAAACGTGACTGAACCATCTACGACGGGTGGAGCTAATGCACAGGAAATAAGCAAAGTTACGCTCTTAACTATTTCATGGAACCGAACACGACTGAACCATGGACGATGCCGGAGCTAACAAACAGGAAATAAGCTTTGATTTCGGTATTCTGAACGAGTTTTCCCAAAAAATGGAGTAAACAAAAGGAAACAATATACTCCGTCTCTTTTTAAGTGTTTCGCTTCGTAATTTCAATTTATTGAGAAACATCATCATTACACTTTTCACATCAACTTTTACCTTTATTTTCCCTACTTACCATCTATGAAGACATCATCATTACACTTTTATTCATTAACTTTTCAAAAATGAATCTACTTTTAGAGACAAAATGGAAAATATATCAACTTTTATCCACTAACTTTACAAAATGGACATTTATTAAGAGACAGTCCAAAATAAAATATTGGACTTTAAAAAGGAGACGGAAGGATTATGTACAAACCTAGCCACTAGGTTACTCGTGGCCAAAGAAAAAAAAAGAATGTGTCTATCCATCGGTCAAAAAAGTAAGCTTCAATGCTCAGTCAAACTTATCACTATCGTCACCTACACAATCATCCTCCCAATTCCAAAACCACCTCTTCATCACCGTCGATACGACGTCGTTGAACAGCCCTCCGAAGCACCCAAACAACCCGAGGCAACTATCCTTCAACTTGGCGGCGCAACTCCGGTCGTCGGCCTTACTCGCCGTGGTTGCCGGCTGGAGGTAGGCCCATGCGGCGTGCTGCAACAGGGGGTCCTTGATCGGAATCTCCCGCCAGCTGTCCCCCCGATCGGACTGCGGCGACGCAATCACCGGCGGCGACAATAGGTCCTTGAGGCTCGTGTAGGTGAGAGGCTGCAGCGCCACCATCTCCATGTCGGAGCGGATAAAGCCGTTGGTCATGAGAAAGCTCTGCTGAGTGGGGGATTTTATTAGGGGGAAATCATGGTCGAAAAAGGTATCGGCCAATGTTGTTTGAGTTTCCATATTGGGTAAGAAAATGGAGAGAGTGAGAGAGATTTGTTGTTAGTGGAATCTGAGTGTGATTTTCTATTCAGAATTGGATTTAAATCTGGCAGTTTTTTTTCCAATTTTGAAGAGCTTAAGAAAGAAAGAATCTACAAAGATTTTTTTGTGGAGGTGGTAATTGATGAGAACGAGATTAGTGAGTGAAAGAGAAATCAAGAGTGGAAGGGAAATATTATCCAGTGCTCACGGGACTTTATATTTGTGTAGGTCTATGAGTCCATCTACCATTTAAGTGCTGCTGGTAATTGGCTTTGGCACCCCTTTTTTTATAACCACATTTCAATAGTAAAACACATATGGCAGAAATACTAAAAAGACAAATATTGAAGCGTGTGTACATCAAAAGGTGAAGTGTCAAAATCAAAATTTTAAGTGTTTGGTTTGATGTTGTCTTGGGTTTTAGGGCTTTGCCAAGAGATTCCCCAACAGAATGGCATTTTGGTTTGGCAGCCAAAGTCATACTTTTACTTCAAGGCCAAATTCTTCGGCTCCAAGGGGGAGCTATTTTTGGGGTTAAATTTGACTGCAAAAAAACGGATGTGCGTAACAATTTATTGGTTGTGCAAAAATCTATTGTACTGTTTATGTGCAACAATATTGATGTCATCAACCGATTTTTGAAAGTTACTTTCACTTGATGATGATCCAATAATTGTAATTGTTTGAGAAAAATGATTGGTAGGAAGTTAAAAATTGACTTTAGCAGCCAAGCCGATAAAAAAAATTAATAATAATAATAATATGACTTCGGCGACCAAAGAACCACTAAACAATTGGAGTTGCTCTAATGTTGTTAGTACTAATTTTGATCTGAGAGAGATGCTCACTCGATGAGTACTTGAAATAAAATACTACTTTAGATTATTTATTCCAGATAGCATCTAGGTCAAATAGTACCTTTTACTGATAAGAGAGGCAACATGAGTAGGAAGTAGTTACCTCTAGATTTGAGACATTTGCTCACGTAAGTATAGGAACTGATTCTCCTTTATCCCTATGTTTTCTAAATTATTTAACAAGTTCAGATTAAGTAAAAAAATGTTTTTTTTTTAATCTTAAATGTTTAGATTGAGTTAAAAAAGTGTTGTATTTTTATTTAATCGGTTAGCGGGTTCATAAGAAGCGTGTTTAGATATTTGCAGTTGTTTTTTCATCTAACAAATGTCATTAAGCATATAATATGCACTTGAACACAAAATTACAGTAACGGAGTAGAATTTACAAATATTTGTAACCAATATCATGTACCCAAACAAAACAAACAAAGAATATTTGTAACCACCATCACGAAATCGTCTTGTAAAATAACTGAAGCTGACAGAAAATAGTCCACTCGTACATGTCCTTGTCATGTCTGAAGAGGATGGACCAAGAAAGAACAAACTGGGGGGAAGAGTTTAAATGAAAAATTATACAAAGAAGCCGACACCATGCAATTTGTTCTACTCGAGATTTTGCTGATTACATTTTCTATCTCATGGAACCCAAAGTTTCCCGCACACTTGTGGTTTCCACTTCCACCAACCAAATCCTACAACAATAATTCCGCCCCACCTTCAAGTCATGTGGACGGCCCTCATAAGAAAATGTGAGACACTGACAAAAATTCTAACAATACGTATTTTAACCCCTCGAACAATATCTGTAGGTAAAAAAAAAAAAAAAAAACTGGAGAACTATTCACCAGAAACAATAAGAGACAATCACCCAGCAGGATACCAAAGTATCTTAAGATTGACATGAAGTTGGCCAATCTTTGGATTGGAGACCTGAAGAAGAAAATTGCTCTGAAAAGGCTTGACAAAACTTCTGTACACCATATCTAAGTGCCATTATCAGCCTCTACCATCACTCCAAATCCAATACTACTATGGCAACCAAATCCTGGGCAGCCTTGAAGATTAGAAAAATCAGCTTCAAGATTCAATGAGGACTTGGGAAATAATCCGACCTGTGCTAGGAAAAATGACACCCACCCTTGGCTTCGCTCAAATGAAAGCTCTACTATAAGTAGACAATGCACGAAACGACAACAATACAGAAGCAGGAATGCGGCGGCTCTTGGGTAGCTGATGGAGCACCAGCACGACAGACACAACTCTCATAGTGAGAAAAACCCGTACTTCATACTTTGACAACTCTCATACTTTATACTTTGACAACTGATCCTTCACTGGTGGCTCCAAAGCAGACATACACTGATCCCACGCTCCATCCTTGAGCATCTGGAAAAATATTTATTCACATCAGTTGTATGTTGTCTTTGTCCAATTCCAAATTTTGCAAATTAAAACAAAAGCCAGAAAACATCATTCACTACGCTTTCGCAGTCTCTGTTCTATTCTGAATCATAATCCCATCGGAAAATAGCACGAGTTGAAGTTGGAAAAATTTCCCAAAAGAAATCAAAGAAGCATGGTAATAAACAATTAAAGCACCACTAACCTGTTTATAACCATGTAAGACCTGGCAAACTTCATTGTGTAGATCTTCACTTCTTATTTCCTGCAACAAAATAAGAGCAACAAACAAATTACATTTGGCTTCTTAGTGTTGAAGATATAAACTCTCTCTACAAAATAAAGCTTTTAGATGAGTTGGTGGATAACAATCTAATATTCCAAAAATTTTCTTTTGACATAGAAAAATTGACAACTTACATGCCAACTTGCAATAGCTTTGCACAAAAATGCAAGTGAACTCAAAGCCCCTGATGGGTTTGCTCTAACCTGCAAGCATTAACAACAGCAAATGTGGATAACCTTTCCAAACCCAGAGTAGGGGGAAGAAGAAGAAGGCGTATGCATACCACGGCACATAGACCTCGGAATGCATCTTCCTTTTCAATATCATCTCGAATCCTGCCGCAATTTGGTTATCAGAAATGGCTACAATAAATGCTGATAAGTTGAAAAGGAAGCATGTGAGGGCTCTTGCAGTCTTGCTCTAATCTATTCCATATTCAGTCTATAACATTCCACAATGAATTAATTTCATGTCCCCTCAAACAGTGGGAATTCCTAGGAGGGACACTCCAAATGGGACGGAGGGAGCAATGTTTGATGGTGTGTAACTGATATAGGTTTTTCACCCATTATTCTGTATGCAACCACCATTATTTTGCATCCAGGTTGCACCAATTCGTGCCTCTATTATCGTGCACACTTATCAGTGAAAGCTTAAAAAGACTAACATCAAGAATCCTTTCACTAGGGGCCTGAAAAATAAACAAGAACTTACATTGACAAAGCAATACACCATGATTGCATGAAATGCTCCATATGTGGTGACACAAGCTCCGGACAAACCCACGCGAGTCGCCCAAGTGTGATAGCACTATTTTCTATAAGTGACTTGTTGAGCTCCTGGTCAGCATCAAAATGTAATTAGACACAGGTATCAGGTCCTAAACATACCCACGCCTATAAGTATAACTGTGTACGCTTATCGATGCATCACAGGCACACAATGCAAAGAAACAGACAATCACCTCAGCATGTTGAAGAATGGGGACTAAGCATGAAATGACTGTCATCACTATCGGAGAAATATCTTGACGAACCTGAAATTAGTAGTTTAGAATATGTCAAAAATCTCTAGTTTATAAAATGGAATTGCTGCAATTGCAGTAAGTTCGAAAAAGGAAACCAACAAAATTGTAAGCGCAGAGCTGAAATTCATGTAAATAAGGAGATCAACAGTCAACTAAACCACAATACATTTCAAGTTACCATATCAAACTCATATATTGAGGACGATGATCGGACAACCATATTTTTCTCCTCTTTGTTTTTGGTCCAGCAGTGATGGGCTACATAACATGGGGTAGCCCTCCACAACCTGGATGAAGACTGAATTCGATCACAGGTCTCCAGTACGAATATCAAGAGACTTTAGTTGGTGATGCCAAAGCAAAACACAAATACAGATTTTGCCATTCATTTTTTCCCATACAATTTTGAATCCAAAGAATTGATGGAAGAAAAGAAATTAGTGGGTGTAAATGTAAGTAGGCAGTAGGCACCCTCCCATTTTGCTTCTTCAAAGAGTAAACTTGAACAAAAGAAACAAGAAAATATAAGTTCTTGTTTCAATAATGATCGCATTATTCCAAAAATTTGTGATCCGCACAACATTTCGATGATCAAGAACTGTAAGAAGAGCATCACATGATCACATGTGACACACACAACTCTTTGCAAATTGCAGATTTATTGATTCGTGAGACAGCTTTCAATAGTATCAAGCTAAAATTAGGACATGTACAAATACCTCAACTTTGCCTTTCAAAATTTACAAACTTCGCTGCCTGCATAAACTAAACCTACTGATATGATGGGATCATACTTCAGTCTTTTTAATCCAAACAGTCAAGACTGAAATTAATTACAATCTCAGCACCCACTCTCTTAAGCTGTGAGACATCTGTGACATCTTGTATTAGGGTCACAATTAAGCACCAAGCAAAATGCCACAAAGCATTGAAAATCAAATAATGCCATCAGGGAAAAAAAAGTGCAGACGTTGGAAATCATAAACAGATAAAAGCATCCAAATTCCAAACTTCAACATGAGTCACAATCTTTGTAAGCCGAACTAGACTGGTGCATCAAACGGCAAAAATATCTCGGTTGGTTTTCATGCAAATAGAGGGGTGAAACTACCTTCACTGCAAATTCTCCAATAGCCCAACATGCATTGTTTGCGACAGAAATAGTTTCCTTCAGCTTAGGAGTGTTCTGTAAAAAGTTTGCCTATGTAAACAATAAAGCTACAAGGAAGAAAGAATGATCACAAATAGTACAATCTGCTCAACTTACCAGTTGCTTACTGGCAACCTCGAGAAATTCTGACAAACGAGGGCGCAAATGAACAGGACAAACCTAATCGAGTACAACAAGGGAAAAACATACATTAGAACAAGAAGAAAGTACACGAAGAAAGTACACAAGTGTGCAGTACATATCAAAAAAGGGCATAAGGCTGCAAAGATAACAGCCCTAAAAGCCATTTATATGTCAGCCTATAAGTCTCAAGCTGCAACGACAATAAGGTGGATTATACAATCACAATACATAGACACAAGTTTGTAGTTGGTAAATCTGACAATAGCTGGTTTAGTTGGGGGACAGGGTCAACTCTAGCTAATGGTAGAGGCAACAAAACTTTCCTGTTGCTAGCCACAGGAGTAAATCATTTAGTGCTGTATATTTACACTCCACTTACTCTGGCAAGGTCACCAAGCAATGCAAAGGCACTTTGTCGAACATCAGGAGCATCATCCATGCAACATTGAAGAAGGAGGTCCTTCAAACTACTTTGTGATACCTGTAGAATGCAACAGCATCCAATGACAGAAGAATTAATACACGGGCAATATTACTTACGGATTTGAATGTACAGCTGAGAGCTTTTTAAGCAGTATTTTCTAGACAGCAGTACCAGTGGACAAGAGACACCTTTTTTATTAGTATCATTCAGTGCATTGTTTTCTCCTCAAGTGCTGTTTGCAGTGTTCTAAAAGGTGGCCTAGGCGGCGGGTTGCCTCCACGATTTTCCCTAGGCGGCTTGTTCAGGCGCTCGGTGGGGCTAGGCAGCCGCCTAGGGTCTGGACTCTCCAAAAAAAAAAAACTTAATTGCAAGGCGGCCTAGACACCAGGTGGTGGGTCGCCGCCCGACAAGAGCGCCTTTTAGAACGGTGGCTGTTTGAGGATGTAAAACAAAAGAACTTAAATGGAGCAAAAAAGCACTTTGATTGTCGTCCTTAGTAGCTTTTTTTTCTGAATAAATAACCCCACACATCAGAAGAGATATTCTTCAAGAATCCTTTGCAACTGGCCACAACATATAAACAACGGCCACCAGAGTTTACTTTCATCATCTATATCAAGGAGCATTGTTCAGCAAAAGATAAAACCATGTTGCAGAGAAACAGAGATTGGAGAATGAGGAATACCAAACTTTCTATCCCACTCCCAAGACCTTCAACAAGTCCTGAGAGCAAGTCCAAAGAGCACACAACGAACTCTTTATCATACTGAACCCCAGCTGAAACAGGATCGACCTGCATCCAAAGTGTCCAGTCAAGTGTAAATGAAGCCAATCACTCTTCAAATAACACAGAAAACAATCTTTCATGAACTAAGCTAGGATTACAACCAGCAAAGGTAGACTGTACATTTTGCAACACCAACATGAGTGCCATATATGGATCAGGATCATACATCTTGCAATGCAACCGAATAATGTCAGAAGAACCGAAGGATGCATCTGTGCATCCCACACACACGAGAATTTTGCTAGACATCTTGCTAGAAATTATGATACTTTATTGCAGCAAATGTTTTAATAATCACTCAGCCAAAAAACATGGTATTAAGACCTAGACAAACACCAATCCATCCAAATTTAGAAAAAGTGAAACCTCACCTAGAGTGATGACTTCCACAAGCAAGTTTCAAAATATTATGTCCTTTTTCTCAGTCAGTAGAAACTATTGCAATACTGAAGGGGTAATGTGAAGATTTCAGTGTGAATCCAAAGAACATGACAACTGAACTTCTTCAAAATCTAATTCTTGGTGAACTAACTATTAGAACATGTGTGAACGTTGAGTCCCACATCGAATAAACAGAAAAAGAGTTGGACCAATTGGATGTTTCACCACTTACAAGGCTTAGCCTTTTAAGTGGATATGGGTCATTCAAAGTATATTGGGCCCATGTGATGTGGTGGACTCTTTGCCGTTACTTCCATACAAATTGGGCCTTGAGCACGCAGTGGCGGGTCGATGCATCGGACGAACTCCTAACAAATGGTATCAGAGCCGATGGCTGATGATCTATGGGAAGACTCTCAACACACCATTGAATGAGCTTGCACAGATAACACTTGTGGAGCGGTATAAAGTC
This sequence comes from Rhododendron mucronatum var. ripense, assembly GCA_019656295.1. Classification (NCBI taxonomy): domain Eukaryota; kingdom Viridiplantae; phylum Streptophyta; class Magnoliopsida; order Ericales; family Ericaceae; genus Rhododendron; species Rhododendron mucronatum. The sequence goes on along the minus strand of BPLT01000072.1, from coordinate 1,551,625 downwards.
CAAAAGTGACTCCCGATGAAGGAAGATGGCTCGACGTTGGAGTGCTATATTGGATGGCTGATTGTCGATGGAGTTGACTCGTCAGGGAGCATGGTGCCGGTGACTAGGCACGTTGGCTCTCAATTGAGGTAACTCTGAATCGATTGAATGGGTGCAGAATAAGCCCAGTTTGGGAGATCGGGTTGAGAATATTAGATCAGAATCAAGGGGGAGCTTGGATGCAGAGAGAAGTTAAGGCCCAATGTTCGGTTCACACATGAGGGGGAGATTTGTTAGAACATGTGTGAACGTTGAGTCCCACATCGAATAAACAAAAAAAGAGTTGGACCTTAATATACAATTGGATGACTCACCACTTACTAGGCTTAGCCTTTTAAGTGGATATGGGTCATTCAAAGTATATTGGGCCCATGTGATGTGGTGGACTCTTTGCCGTTACTTCCATACAAATTGGGCCATGTGCACGCAGTGGCGGGTTGATGCATCGGACGAACTCCCAACACTAACCATGACACGATGAATATAAAAGCCAACCAATATCCCCAGCATGAATATGTTAGCACCTTAGTCTATCTAAATTCTATAAGAAGACTCCAAAAGATTAATACACAAGGGACAATGGCACATATTAAAGCATAACATGATCTCTGAAATCGCAAATACCATTGCAAAGATAAAAAGTAAAACCATGCAATAAAGACCAACTGCAAACTCACAAGAATTAAAGATATAATGTATCCATGAAACTAACACATTAACACTATTGATACAAGAAACGATGAAATTATTATATTAACTGAAACCTTTGCCAATTGTTGGGACTGGATGATGTTTATGCACCTCTGGAATACAGGTTGAGCAAACTGCAAAAATCCAGTACCCAATGCCTGAAAGAAAGCACAAATACATTATACTTTTTACCACTGTAACTCCCAGTAATTAATCCTTCAGGATTTTATAGCAATCATATCCAGAAAATAGAAAGCTGAACCTGAAAAGCTCCGGTAATGCCAAGGTAAAGAATACAAGATCAATTACGATACAAGGTACTTTGCAGATATTCTGATGCACTAAGGAACTGCTGTTCAAGCATACAGGACAAAACCAATTGGCAACGAGCCCCGCAGAGGCCATCCAAACTCAAATACTAGTTTCGGAATTGATCAATGTGGGACAAACTCTAACACTCTCCGTGTGCCCAAACCCTGACTCACAAGTGGAGAGGTAAACAAAAGATCCAAGTCACGCGTGGAGACCTAAAGAAAAGATCCCAATATAATATCATAACAAACAATGTCCACTTATGGCACAAACATATGTGAAGTCAATCTACAGAGTCTAGATCTTATAGCATGTTAAAACATCTGACTCAAAATCAATAGACAATAAGTGGAGTGGGCAGGCTCATATACTAGTTTTCAACTTGATAGTTCACCCAAATGCAGAAAGTCCTCCAAATTGGTTAACATCTGAGTCCTAAGGAAACTGAACTATGGTCTCCATGTAAACTGAAAGAGTTCATGAGCCTGATAGAGCGCACATCTTCCGAAGAATTTGTTGTGCAGTATCTTATGTTTTAATTTACTTACAAAGTTATTATAAGAGCCTTCTAAAGAGGCAGAGGTCCGAAGCCAAAAGGCCTTCTCTCATAGGCCGCATTTTGGTGCCAGCCTACAAGCAGAAGTGAACTGCTCAATTTTAAGACTAATTCTCATTTTTGGCTCAGATCTTATCAAGCCAGCAAGACATGCTATACTGATAATTAGCATCAATGCATAAAGAAGACCACATTGGAAACAAATGCCTCAATAGATAAGCCAACTGCAAATGCCAATATGCAATAGTTGTCATAGAAGTTGAAAATCAACCCCAAGGGTCCTGCCCTTCCTCGCCAATTAGAACTGTGCTCATTATTGTTTGCTCCTTTCTAACTCTTGCTAAACCAATGTCTAAAGTAATCACAAAACCACATACAGGATATTACCATTAACTACTGAGTGCTGTGTCTTAAATCCACCAAATGAAGCATTAACTGTTCACAATCAATATAGACAAGGTAGTGTAGAAGTTTTCATTTAGTGCACACACATACCCAGATGCACCTCATAACCTCTGAAAAGAAAATGGCTGCTTACTCCAGACAACAAAATATCTTTACTAAAAGTACAACATAAAATTGCCAAAACACAAGGCAACATGTACCTGCGCTATGGATGTAAAGCACTCCAACAGGGGAAAAAGGTCTTTGTCTGAATTTGGAAGTTGTTGCCACTTTGCAATTAACGGTGGCATCAAAATATCAAGATATGTGGGCTGCCAGTCATCATTAAGGCAAATCAGCCACACACTAATGAGATAATATGCATAGAATGAACAGAGCTTTTGATACAACAACAGATCAATAGACATGACTGGAAAGGAAGCTATCAAATTGATACGCTGGCATATGGCACCAATAAAATTAAGCCTGCATGTGAGTCATATGTGATGCATAGAAAACTGCTATGCACAATAGACAGTTTACCTGATTTAGTTCCCTTCCAACAGCATCTGCTAAAGTTCCGATAGCATCATACACGATCCTGAGGTTCCGCCTCTGGATATAATCACATAGAAAAGATAAGGCACCGAGAGAGGAGAGGCCTATGTGCAAAATACATAAATAAAGAAGCATGCCATCTTTAATATGCAAACAACAGCTCCACTGACTGATGAATCATGTTGAGAGCTTAGTGAATATAAGGTACCAACCAACCTGATATTTTCCGAAGGCACACATTAAGTGTTGCAGAATGATTTCCAAGCGCGGTGCCAACACTTCAGCAGCTTCCTGCCAATAATACGAAAACACTATGAGAATGAAAAGCACAAAGACAATCTCAAAGCTTCCATTTCAGTAGCAACCTCTTCAAGGGTTGCAAAAGCAGAACAAGCGGCCTCTTGCACCCGCTTGTTCTCATCCAGTATTCTTCTTAGAAGCCCCATCAGAACTTTATCAAATTGCTCACGGCCTTCTTGATGGCCAACACCCTGGTAAGATGATCAAAGAAATTCGACTTCAGAAATAGTTTTGACTACTTCAATCAAATGCGATAATAAATATAATAAATCCAAACCTGAACAATGTATTTACTAAATCGAGAAACTGTCCAACATGAGATACTCCGTATCAAAGGAAACTTATCATCCAGAAGCGGGATAAGAAACGTAACAATCTGCACATATTTTAAAATCCTAATTAGAATCTGATACACAACATACTACAAGTAAATGAAGCAGTATATTGTGATGCTTCTTAAGCAAAGGAACATTTTCCGTGTAACTAATATTTCAATTTAATATTTCAATTTAACAAAGACGGCACCAAACAAGCAATAGAAACAAAATGCCTACATAAACAAGATTAACCACAAATCAGAGATACAAGCTCCAAGAGTCACACCAGAATAAGAGATACGATTGACTGAAACCAGAAGACAAAAAGCATTGTCCCAGTCATTTAACTCATTAATTGACACCTCCAAAAGCAAGTGAATCAGCATCTAACTACAAGATTATGATTACCTCCGATAAATGGGGATAAAGACCATTGATGCAACCCTCTGCTATAGCACCAAGAGCTAAAACTGCAGCTTCCCTTTCTTTCCAGGTTGGTTCATCAGTAGTGGATAACTTAGCCTGCAGAGACTCGGTATCTAAGAACAATAAATAATGTTCAACCGCAATTAAATCGCTTGCGGAGCACTAATGTAAACATCTTTTAATTCCCAATCAGCACACACATCTCCCACTCAATAATGATTAATGAGAAGACATTAAGGCAATAATTGCATTTAAGTATGTTATTTACTTGATCTTGTTACTACTCCCGAAAGGACTAAAAAACAAAAATCCAATACTCCAAAAAGGAAAGTTGTCTCTATGTGTTGACCTTTTACTTGATCATAGTACTAAACTAAACCAAAAAAAACAGAGAAATTATTTTCCAATAACCAAAATGCATATATACATACATGTCCGTGTGTGTGTGTAAATATACATGACAATGTGTCTTTGGTTTATACTCCTAATGAAAAAAATTTGTTTGCACCCTTTATACTCCAGTAAATTACCATTGTCAAAAATAAAACTTTCCAGAATAGAAAGCTACCTTTCAAATGACGAATACAAGAGTAATAGAAAGACTAATACAAGTCGACTAATCACGTGTCTTCTAAATTACAAGAATTTCACGAGTCACCATTAGATAAGTATCTTACTCAATGTTTTATAAATTCATTGATTTTTTTTATCTTCATATTAAATCACTACGAAACACTATCAACTCAACGGAATTAAAACCTTCCCAACAACTTAGCCATTAGCATACTTACTCATCAGAAGAGCGAAAGAGAGAGAGAGAGAGAGAGAGAGAGAGAGAGAGAGAGAGAAAGGTAGGAACCCAACAAACAACCTGTTTGAGGAAAAAACAAATGGATGATTACCTGAACTATAGGCATCAACGTTGGTAAAATCTCATCTCCAAACACATTGGAGAGAATATCTAGAGCAGCTGCGCTACATTTACGTAAACTCCAAATGTTGACTATGTCATCATCCTGTGGTGAGAAAAACTCAAATGATTTAGCAAAAGACTTTCTTCCATCCAAGCCTCATTGGCCTCACAATGTTCTACAAAAGCACTCAGTCATATTTCAGTTTCACCAATCAGTGATGTCGGAAACGTACATCATCTTCTGCATTCTCAGATCCATGCAACCGTGATGAGTGAAACCGGGGCCTCAGATCCTGTATATCAAGGTTTTAATGTGAAATCACTATTACAAACAGCAAGCCAAGCAGGATGTTTTCGGATAATCAACCAAGCATAGCAAGAACAAAAGCTAAACCCATACCTGGTCTCGATCTGGCAGAGATCCATCCTCCTGCAGTTATATGATCGTATGACGAAGATTTAATTGAAGTGCCAACAGAAAATTAACTCAAATGGAAGATGATCTAGAAAACCTGACCTCCACATCTACAAGGGATTCGTCATCATCAGCGTAAACCATGTTTGACAACAAAACCTACAATGTTTTGGCAGATGTGACCAGCGTTGATTATTGTTGCCCTCAAATATGAAATTAGCAATACAAAGAGAAGAAGAATGGCTGCTTGAGCTATACTGGAATTAACCGTGGCAAGAACTCTCGTAGGTTCTCAGGTGGTAATTGGGTTTCGCAATATGCAGACCTGTGAACCATAATCAGTATTACAAAAGCAGCATTGGAAACAACTCTGAAAGCGAAACTTGAGCAAGCCAAACATTACAGATGACTGCATATCAAAGTTACTGCCAGATAACTCAGATCTCCCCATGATGGCATGATCTCAGTGTACGGCGAGTCGCATAAAAAACTGAAGTACAGCTCCTAAGTCCTAATCGACATTTGAAGGGTTATTATACATTGAGTATACGGAAAACACAAGGCATCCAAACTTGTTCCACTGTTCTTGCACAAAACCATGATGAAAGCTATGCATTTCCTAAGCATAAAGAAAATGGACTTCACAAGGAGAGGATTACCAAAATTCACAGGCTTCAAGGGCAACCTCATCGTCAGGGTCCTTGTTGACTTGCAACATATACTCAATTACATTCCTCAGAAGTGGCTGCATAAAAGAGAATTACCACTTCAGGAATGACAACGAAGAAACAAGGGGGATGTGAGAAATGAACAAGTGAAATACGGGAATAATACATGATAATTCAAACTACAATACAACAGGATAAATGCCCACCTCCAAGAAATCTGGACGAACTTCAATTAATTGAACGAATGCTGCACAGACCTAATTTAAATACAGAAAGCAACAAACAGATGAAAGAAAGACAAAGCCTTGTAAAACATAATAGATTTCAATAGCCATTTCGTTGAATAACCCAGAAACTCGAGGTTGCAATCTTCACAACTATCTAAAGTACTTCAGTTATTCATTTTAATGATGAACCACCTCCCAAGAATCCAACATGTAGACCATGTGGTAGTTTCAATACCAACCCTCTCCCCAGCCCAACAAAAATCCCCAGGCCAACAAAAAGAACAGAGGAAATGGGAGAATAGAAACCACAAAGATAAAGTCAACAGCGTCCCATGATTCTAATCATGAAATTGTAAAATGAATTTCTACATCCTAGCACTCCAATGCATTTCTTGGGAAAAACGCAGCACTAGTATCGTACATCATCATACATGTCATCTCAAACTACAGTTAATGCTGCAAAGCACCATACAAGTCCGCAGCGCAAGTGGACAGATAGTGTAGAGTGAGACCCACAAAAGCAAGGATTTCAACAATGAAACAGTAGTAACAGAAGCGCCATTCCATCAACAACTTACCAACTTCCGCACCTCCGCAGCAGGGTCATTAGCAAGAATGAACAAACCTTGCAGATATTTATCCATGGACATATATAAAGCCTACAAGGAGTTTAAAGTTTGCAATAAGTACCAACCATCCAGCAGTCGGACTAGGTCCCTGGGAACAGCAATTAGCAGGAAAAAAATCCACATAATACAAAGGAATAAACAACAAGATGTACTCACTTCAGGCATCAACATAATGTATTGATTCACAGAACCCAAGGAAAGCTTTCTTATTGAGGCATGCGGTGACTGAAAAAGCTGTTTTAATAGAAACCACATGTCAAAAGTTTAAAAGAAGAAGTTATAACCAAACGTCTCTGGCAGCAGTAATAGCTCAGTCACCTGCAATAATCTAGGAAGGAAAACATTGATGGGTCGCTCAGTTAATCCAGGCATATCTGCATCAAGCACTTGAGGAATATCCTCACAAATCTGTCTTACACACATCATCCATGTGTTAAAGAGAGGCATTAATCAAAAGACGAAGAAACACGACTACTATAGCAGGTACAAACAGCAGGTCTAAAGATCTTATCGTAGTCCCTCGTGATATTCTATAATTTGCCACAGAATAACCCCATTGCCATTCTTTCCAGCACCATAACTCAACATCCTTAGCAAAATAAGGAAACTTGATCTATAAATGCCCTAAGCCGTACTTTTTTGTACATCCATGGCCAGTACCACATGTTATCATGGTAGTAGGCTAAAATGAATGAGACACTGACAATCACAATACCATCACAGCATGAACAAAAGATCTTATACAGCTAACAAAGTAAGACCGGGAAAGTTGAAAGAACAATCTCACAACACATACCTTGGACAAAGCATCCATACCACCTTCCATTTGATTTAATTCATTACTCTCCAAGCACTTAACAAGGGTATGAAGCAGCTCAGGCCATCCGAAAACCCCCCAAATCTGAACAACTACACTTATAATGGTCCCAGCAGTAGACCTTATGTGCCTATCAGTTGCTCCCAAACAAGGCAACAACTCCGATTGGATATACTGCTGATATGAAGGAGCCATTGATTTGAAGGCAGTCCTAAGGTTATTCTTCAGTAACAATCCAGCAGCCTGTCGAACCTCCAATGGTTTACCCTGTTTAAGTAACAGAGAACAGAATAATCAACACTATAACTGGAGCGGCCATCAGTATGTGAAAACTCATACCCAGGGCATATGCATTGGGAAATATAAGAATCTTTCCCACATTACCAAGCTACTCCTGTAACTGACACTCGATTTACTACCTAATTATTTGTGAGTTACAACTTGTGTTCACAAGCTATTACATGTGATAGTGATACTACGCCAGGGAAGAAAGAGTAAAGAAAAGAATAATCATATAACGGGAATTGAACATAAAGCATTAACAGTTGAAAGTATCTGATCCTATAGTAAATGTCATCAAACATTGGTTACATAGCACTTGTTACTTAATTAAAGATCAAGGGCAGCCAATGGCAGAGCTATATGGAGTGAAATTCGTACAGTAGAGTAGATAAATGAGACTTGAGTTGAATGACACCTAAAACTTTTCCCACACATACGTTCCTAGAATTGAAGATATTTTATCTATGTTATTCGAAATATGGATATTGCAATCTAAGTTACTTGTTTGATAGGCTATGCAGAAATTTCACAATGACAATTACTTTTTCTGAAAAAACATCCCAACCACGCCACCAAAGCCGAAGAGTGCAGTTACGAAACCCCTAAACTATATGCTACTACTACAAGGGAAAAGACAAACAAAATAGGTACGTGTTGCCAAATGAAGAACCATTCCATCAACCGCATCTATCAATCAAACAGCAGCTTCAATAACCATAAGAATAACTTCCAATTTCCAACAGACCATAGTCTAACCCAATCAAACAAAAAAAACTCCAGCACATCAAGGACAAATAAAACCAATCAGGGCCTACAAACATCCAGTCTGGAAAGAATCAAGCCTATTTTCACAAGAAAGAAGCAATCGTGGGGGAATTGAGCGGGTACCTCGGCCCGTGCGAGGATAAAAGCGAGGTAATTATTGAAATCGGGGAACTGAGAGTAGTGCTGGAGTTGCTGCCATATCTGAGACTTATCGGAAGTCGGCGACATCTGCTGTTCGAGTAAGCCGCAGATCTCTTTGAACCCTTGCTCTTGGGGCTGCCACGACGCCGTCGCCGCCATTATTTTCCAACAGGATTGGCAAAGGTTTTCGAGAGGAGACAGAGAGAGCGAGAGTCAGAGTCAGAGAGCGTGATCGAGATTCTAGTGGGGTTGATAGTTCGGACAGAGTAGAGAGAGAGGGGTTTTGGAGAGAGAGAACACGAGGAGAAGAGACGATGACGAGGAGTGCTGTTTTCATAGACTGGGGAATGTTGGATAAATTACACCGCCTTCCCTGGGATTTGTCGGAAGACCAAGAGCACCCATGTATTATAAAAAACTACAAAATGATCACCATGTTGCACGTTCAACCTGCGAGTTCTGCGGATGCCAAATTTAATTTACCGTCGACTGATTGCACTGAATTTCTTGAGAATTATTGGAAGTCTAATAGTAACGATGGCGATGCATAGTAGTGGTATAGAAAATTTACAATATTAGCTAATCGAACTCATATTTTCAATCGTAAATTGGCAAAGCTCGTAAACTTTCATCTATCTATCTGTTATCTCTGTTCTATATTGAACACGTATATTACACTTGCTTAATTCTTATTATAAAATGTAAAACTAATGGACCCCTCCCTATTGATTTTTCCATTTAACACCAATAAAAAAAGGCTTCGAAACTTCCCTACATTCAAACTAATCAACCTCTCCTTGAATAATTTCTTTATATTTAATGCTAAATAGCTAATCTTTAATGCTAAATATAGTAACCATTGAACATAAATAGTGATACTTAATTTTTTGTGCTGCCCTGCACAGTACGAGTACTGCATTCGTAGAAAAGTAAATACTCTACGTGTTTCAATTAAAAAAAAAAAAAACACCAACCAAACGATTTGTCTTAAAAATGATTTTGGAATTGCAACCAAAGATAGATGTCAAGAAACAACATGCAATTATTCAAAGTCTAATGGGCTTTAGTTAGCATTTTCCTTTAATTATTGGATTGATCTTCGTTATGAGGCCACAAGCCGTAGCACCCATTGGAGAGAGGTTTGGCCCATTTTAAAAAGGAACCATCTAAACAGGATCTTTGCTGCCAAACTTTCTTCCGCAGATGACATATAGCGAAGGCCTCAATGAGCAAAAATAATTACGGAGGTCCATGAAATTGGCCCTGGCTAGTCTTGGACCAATATGTCGAAGTCTTATTGGTCTGTCCTTTTTTTTTTTTTTTAATGGTATTTGTTAGTTTTGCATTAAACTTATATGAATTATTGATTCGTGTTTAAGGAAAAATCAAAAAAGTAAAAAATTACTCTGTATGATAAGAAACTAGCCCAAGGAAAAAATTTGAATAAAGACAACAATAATTCACTTTTACTACCTACTTTATTTTCCCCAAACCACCCTTATTGGTCCAAAACCAGCCTGTATATCCTAGCCACTACTATTTTGAATGAGTCCTGGACATTGGGACTCCAGTAGGCCTTTGCTGGTTCACATTATGCACAAATCTTTTCAAAACAACAAACCCCTCACTTTCTTTCCGGTCAAAGTCAAAGTGTCAAACCCCTCACTTTAGCTCCACCTAAACATATGAAAGCACTCCTCACTATGCAAGATAACAAGTTTACTTTATTAGGTTTAGTTTGTGCACTTCGAGCTAAAACTCCAACGAGCAAGAGTATCAATCCTTGGGTCTATGTCCTAACCATGTCAATTAATAAGAATTGGATGACCTCCTCTAGGACAATAACATCATGGTAATAGATCCAGTATCAGCCCAACAGTGGAGATGATGCTCTCAATTCCTTATAATAGGTAATTTACATAGTACAGCAAACGGCCCATGAAGAAATAATGGAAACGAAATGTAAAACCTACTTCAACTGCCACTGTTTTCATTTCCAGAGAGATGCAGCCTTGTGTTGTCTCGTGAGTTATTTGCAAGCCTACTTCAGAACAACTGCTGCATTTCTAAGAGCCAGGTACCTCTGAACATACTCGTTAGGAAGGGATCTTACGAGCTTGAACACATCTGTATTTGCATAGCGGAGGTTGGTCCTTGGATCAACGTAAGGTGCCTGCACGTCAGAATAAAAACTTTACCCATTCGTTCAGCAGAAATCATAGATAGTACTGTTAGAAAGGAACCACCGAAGAAAAAGGTTGGGGAACTTCAAAACTATGGACACTATAATACACATTCTGATATAAATATTTTCTTCTTCTTTTTTGCGTAGTATCAAATTGCTACCTTTTACTATACAATTAACACATATATAAAGTAGTCTGCTAAAACTGAAGAACTCATGCTCATCACCTGAGTCATTTTAGTTCATTGTCACCCTAAACTAGCAAAGCTCACTATGAGTTCAATAAATGGAACTAAACGATAAAATAATAGGTGACAATGGTAAATTACACAATGGGTGCTCTCAGTCTTATGTCACCCAATGGGATCATTTTAAAAATATGATTTCACCTAGTAAAGAAGGGCATTTCTTCATACACCATTGAGGACTTAGGAGATTTACCCTTATACTGCTGGAGTAAAATTTTTAGTTCTTGTTTGGACAGAGAGAATTCCTACACTTCAAACTTCAAGGCAACCTGGAAATCAATACACCATGACTTTATAATTGCCACGCTGTTTTTATCATCTTCATTTCCCCTTAGACTTTTAAACAAATTACAATGGAGTTGAATAATCTTCCAGCTCAGTTCAGCAAAAGCTAATTCATTGGCTAGATTAGGTTCATCAATGAACAAGTACAAGTGCAGCTAATCCTGAAAAAAGAAGCTTTGAATGAGATAGAATAGTGTGAACTGTGCTCAACACATTTCAAGTTGCGTTGAACAACCAAATCTAGAGCATTCACAGGTCAGCTCAACTTGTTACTTTGAAAAGCAGAAGAAAATCAAGCAGGGATAGGAGAATGTTTCATATCTGGTTGGGATCAGAAGAATCACAGTTGAACATCCACCAGACCTTAACAACAAAAAAACAAGTAGCCCATGGAATGGAGCAGAAAGAACCAACAATGAAGTCATCTTTTAAAAAAAAGAACCTACATACCTCAAATCCTGTTATATCACAAATTCTTTTGCAAGGATGCATGGAAGGTGGCGATTCGATATTAACATCTGCAAACAAGATGAAGAACATGCTTATCAAAAAAAACAAGATGAAGAACATGGGTGAAAATTCGAGCAAGTATAGCCTGAAAGTGACTTCCCAACTCAATATAAAGATAAGGGACTGCTACACACACAGTGCTTCACTCACACAGCTACAAAAGATCAGATGATTGCTCTTTCAAGCAACAATCTGAACTGCAAACAAACTATTGATCACCATAATGGTAGACAAACACTGTCTCATTCAACTCATAATGCAGCACATTGACGGAATGAAGGTTGATAGAAAAGTAATCCACGGAACTTTTCCAGAGAAGCGCTAAAAGGAGGAAAAGATAGTAGTAAATATTTCAGGCCCTTTGCTTTCTAGTCTATGATAGTAATGACAGGACTGACTCAACACCATCTCCTGATCTCAGTGATAACAAGATTCCCAGGAGGGTCCCTCTGTCAGCATATTCAACATCCATGGTCCAAGCTAGCTTACCAACAAATAAAGCCTTCTTAAGACAAAGCCAGCCTAGTATACGAATGTTAGACCTTGTCCCACACTGGCTAATTATTACTTTCCATACTAGTAGCGGTCTCTCCAATCATTGTCAATTAGTTTTGAGTTGCATGTTTTAACTTGATATCAAAGTTAGGTTTTCGGAGGGCTTTGGAACTCTACTGATTGATTGCCTCGTTGTTTGTGCCTCAAGTGTACAATATTTCCTTTGTCATCCCTAGGCTATGGACTCTTCATTTACCTCTCTACATGCAAGTCAGCGGTTGCACGTGCACGGAGTGCTAGGACTTGTCCCTCATTGATTAACTATGGCCTTCCAAACTAGAAGACGAATCTGAAGTGATCTAGTAAATTATTAGTAACAATTTCAATATAACACAAGTACAGAACATCCAGCTTTCTAAAGGTAAACTTATCAAGACCCCTTTTGGGGTAAATGTTAAGTGCTAACTGGAAAAAGAGAAACAAATCTATCTATAAATTGAAACGCATTTCTTGAACTCACAATTGGGCTCATCAGGGGGATAGTTCTGGTAATTTTCAGCTTGGATAATTTGCTTGAGATGCTTCCACCTGCCCCTCTGTTGGCCCTTTGGGTACTTCTCATACATCTGAACTTTTTTAAAACAAAGGTGAGTCGGCAACACTAGCTCTGCTTCAATTATTTCTTGATCCATCGGCAAGAACAACCTAAAAACATAGTATTTAGACGCATCGTCCTGGAAAATATTACAATCGTTCCAAAAGAGCCTCGAAGCCCTTCCATGAGGAGGGAAACAGCAAGTATATAGATCAAGCACAAATGAAAATACAGCAAAATTATTGAAAATGAGACCGTATTTATAAGTGAAGAGCCCTAATCGTTCAATACTTCCATTTACTAGGCCGCAACAATATTATTATGTTATGTTTAAGCATCTAAATTCACGAACGGAGAGAGATGACCAGAGAGAGAGAGAGAGAGAGAGAGAGGGAGGGAGGGCGAGGGAGAGGGAGAGGGACGACGAAAAACAGAAGGGGAGGAGAGAGAGTTAGTGTACCTCGTGGTTTCCGGAGACACAGACCGTCGCCGGAGCTGCTGAGCTTTGCTCGATCGAAATTGGGATGTCTGTAATAGGGCGCCTATTTTCTCCTCATACTTCTTCCGACCCGCGAAACTGACGAAAGTGGATTTCTAGCCACAGCGGGTTGAAGGCTTCTCCGGCCCGTATGTGTAAAATTTTCATTTCGATGCTATGGGTCTCCACGACGTCGTTTAGTGCCGTAACCTCATGGGAATCTTCAAAATATTTTCCTCGTTTTTTCTTAAGAAATCTTAAAATTTACGGACATTTCCTCATGCATTGTGTTCTCCAATCCCTTTTCAATCTCTTAAAAAAAAAATTGTCAGCCGCGGCAAGGTCAGTCTAGTTGGTCGGTGAGTTTTCCCCCTCACAATTAATTAGAATTCGATTCTTCAACTCCGACCGCAAAATTTTTTTTTGTAATTTTTCTAGTTCCAACGTATATTCTTTAATCGAATCAAAAAGAGAATTAGTCGAAGTGTGTAAAATAACTCCAACATCGGTGACCATCGAACCAAAAGAAATGTCAGCAAAAACGTATGATTAAAAAATCATGCAGACATCTAAAGAGTGATACTAAACAATACTCCTATATACCTCTATCCTATTTTTTAGTCCTACTATTTAAAACATGAGGTAATTCCAAGACTTCAATATACAGTATTACTGAGACTTCACTTTATCTTAATTAATCAAGGTATTAGGGCTCGTTTGTATAGGAAGAGGTGTTAACAATACCCCTCTTTTATACCAGGGCGCACAGCATAAGCCCTGGTTTGGAAAGTCATTGTAGCTGGGTATTACTTATCCCCCGTTCAGGGGTCTTACCTATGGCTAGGGTTTGAGGTGTCCATATCTAATCCCCTAATACCTCTCAAAAATTAACAATTCCTTCCCTCCTTATCCCCCTTCCCCCAGCCACAGCTTCCCATTTCAACGCCCTCCTCAGTCCTCATCACACACAAGCACGATAGATCGGGAAAAATGGAAAACAGAGAGAGAGAGAGAGAGGCATACCGTGACGACGGTGAGGAGCCGCCGATGATTGACAACGAACTGGGCGGCGGCTTCTTCTTCTTCTTCCGTCACGCGCGCTCTTTCTCTCTCCCTCTCTCTCTCTTTACGGCAAGGAGAGTAAAAAAGGAATAGGGAAAATTATTGAGTGCGTGTGTGCCCATGCAACCCCACCCCATCCATTGTGCTTTAAAAAAACAAAATGATTGATTGCCGGAGATCCAAAATAAACGAAATTATAATAAAACACTTTAAAAAAACAAATTTATAATTTTTGATACTTATTAAATTAATTAACTTATCAGTAAAATAAATTATTGTTGCTTCATTATGAAAACTAATTAATTTATTCACTTTTGTAATTTTATATTTAACTTAATGAATAATCTAATTTATTACTGCACAAGGGTAAAAGAGTCATTTAATAGTTTTTTACATCATTTACCCTTCCTTATGCCCCTAATTTATCTCACATCCAAACTAAAGTACTATTTAATCCTCATTTTCTAATACCTCATCCAAACCAATACTATTTAATCTTTCTACATAAAAATCACATCATTATGGACCCACCCTTCTTAACTAATACCCTCTATTATCTTATCCCCTTCGTAACTAATACCATCAATTCTTTCCCCTCGTCCAAACGGGCCCTTAAAGTTTTATGATCACTCCCCATATGACACGGGCACACCGCTCGTTCTACTCAATATTTCTGCTCCTCTTCAGCAGACCAACGTTCCTTCTTCGCTTGCCTCCTCAACAAGAACAACGTGAACCAATAATCTCGTGCTTGAATTTTCAAGAAAGCTCAGAACTATGTCCACATCGCTCGCTAATTCTATACGGTACATGGGTTTTTCGAATATCTTTGATTGTGATTCCATTAAGGTTTTCCAAATCTAGGCTCTTATCCTACTGAAACTATCGCTGTCAATAGATTACTCTCCTGATTCCAGCGAAGGAGCTTATGATCATTTAGCTTCTTCCTTCTCAAAGGCATTGAATTATGGAAAGCGACTTCCAACGCTCCGTCATTTCTTTACATGCAAGCCGGAGAGCAGAGCGTAATAATACCCATCAGCAAACTAAAGGTAGAACATTTCCACACCCACATACATGTATTGATGTATACAGTATTAGTTGTATATGATGGTGAGATCTTTAAGGGGGCACAAAATGGGAGGTAAAATTACGTGGGTGGTTCATGCAGATGCAGGTGGTGGGTTCTTTTCCCCGGGGAGGTTTACTCAAGATTATGCAACAAAGGTTGTCTGGAAGATGGGTTTTATTCGTTTGGTCCTTGTTAGGGGCATATTGTGGATGTTGCTCATTCTTATTGTGCTCCTATTTCACGTTTGGTCTTGCCAATCTTCGCTAGCTTTCTTTTCAGGTACTTGGGAGTTAGCAATATGACCCTTTTTTTATGTAAATTCCTTCCATTTTTTTTGGTCAACATTGACTGGGAATAGTTGTTTGCATGTGCTGCATAATACAGTACGTATCCAGATTTATTTTTTTTGCAGGATGGATAAAGTGGAGTATTTATCAACTTGTACAAACTGAATTCGACACTTTTTTTTCTTGTCTTTTTTTATCCGAAAAAACGCCTCAAAAGACTTTCATTGAAATCAGAAACAATCCAAAGGCTAAGCAAGAACCATATCTAGAGCCGTAGGTTGGGTAGAGACCTCAACATTCGGGTTATTCATAGGAACTGAATAGACATCCACTGAATACGGAAAAACAAATCTTGAAGGGTAACAAGCAGTCCGCGCAGGGACAACCAAACATATCATACCAGCACCATGGGAAAAAAAGTGCCACCCACCTAAAGTTATGGAAATTCAAAGCAATAAATAATCACTTAGAACATTTTTTTAATCCGCGATTGCTTATCAAAATTATACGAATAGTTCCACAAATCTTGACAGTAACTCCATATACATACGTGCAATCTGAAAAGTTCACTGAATGAAATAGTTGGACCACGGAAGTTGGGCTATTATCTCATTCAGGTTTCTATTAAGGCTACGTAGAGCTTGAATGTGAGGCTCATCCTCCTCTACCGGTATAATTCTAGCAAAAGTTCCATCTTCCAGATAGTCCACCACCCTATTTGCAGCTTCAAGTCCCGTGACAAAAGACTTCTCCTGACATTGAACAACAGAGTTGCATATGCACATATAAAGCAACCGACTATACCTAAAGGAGTTAACAAAAAGAAAGTTTTATGAAAGAAGAGTTCAATGATTTTAATTAACCTGTGACCATGAGCCATGTCGGGTTATTATCCAGTCTCCAGCCATGAACAGGTTCGGAAAAGATGTAGATCCCCGCATCATAGACTTGTATGAACCTTCGGAGGAAATAAAGGGAAGGAATCCAGAGAAAGCAACAACAAAGTGGTACTTGGACAACAGAGTTACATTAACATACTATGTATATACTAGTTTACATATCCACTACTTTTTTTTTTCCCGAACCTGGTAAATCATGGGGTGATTTAATTTTCAGCTTATTGGAGGACACATTATCTTGTAGGCTAACTTGAAAGTTTGACTTTTCTTTTGAATGATATTATAGTCTGTATCTCATGTGTACAACTGAGGAAACCATTTCGGTCATTTCCCTTGCTTCTAAACATGAGGTTGATTGAATAAGGCGCGGCTTATGTCAGGGCGATCCATATCGCTACGTACAGGCATGTTTTTGTTAGAGAAATTTGAAAACATTATTTAGCAAAACAAAGATGACTGAGTGTCACCTGGAAAAAAATGAGTCAAGGACTTCGGATATCTTGCAATCTCTTTATCAATTACTGTCGCATCCTCAAAGTCTTTAATGCACTTTGAAAGGCATGAGATAGCTTTTGCAACTACATCCTCATCCTTCAGTGGCAACAACTCATTTGCGAGAAACTGTGTACGAGAGAAACATAAAATTTCACTCAGAACTGAGTTTGTTTACGAATAATCCTGTTTGCGGGAGGAAAAAAAGATGCGAACTTACAAAATCAGCTTGAATGACTGTTTCTGGATCATCTTTATGCTCATCGTATATTGTGTTCAAGTCGAAGAAAGTCCAACCATTTGAATTATCAAATCCAGAGCAGGCGTTGCTTGCAAATGGAATGTTAACCTGGTTTCATGCGCAGTATGAATCACCCATATTCTCCAAGATTTGATGCATACTACTACCGACGAGGCAATGCCAACAAAAAAAAAAACAACTATTCATTTCCTGGGTTTGAATTATATATATTCTTTGTTATTTTTGTTTATTATTAGTATCGTGTAGTTTTATGAAAAGGAAGGCACACAAAATGGGCCTCTTGGCAGTTCAACCACCGAATTTGTTTAGGAGACACCACAACAAATGCTCCTGCAACGTGCAAAAACCAATGACCATTCCATTCTTAAAAGGGAGAAAAGAAATGAGATCACTGCACACACCTTCTTATCAAGCTTTAGCTTAACTGATAGCAGATCAATGCTAGAAAAGTTCAAAACCTTCAGAAACTCCTCCCTTGTACATAATGCTGCACTGAAGAACTAAATACCAGTTAAAGAAGAGAGCAAGAATTAAGTAGAACTAATTCTCTTATATACTGATTGCAGAAGATATCAATAGAAGTTCGATGAATTTTGTTCCACAAAAAGGAAAAAATTCTACCATTTTATATTAAGGCAAGAATAATGAAATTCTATACAAACCGACCTGTTCTGGATTATTTCCTGCAGAGTGGAGATTCCGACAGCCAAAATTACAGCATCAGCTTTTAGACTCTCTTTTCCACAAATTACTTCAGAGATGCACCCAGTTTCCTCATCAAAGTAGAAATCTGTCACTCTTCTGCCCTCAAGAAATTTACAACCTTGGTTTCTCATGGAATCCATCCATGGCTCAAAAATCTTTTCTCTCACTGTCCCACGACACCAGACCAAATCAAAATCTTTCTGTTGCCATCCATAAAATTGAAATCTATAAATTCCTGTAGAACAGACCCACTAACAAGAGAAATGGTGGAATGAAATGGCTATATGCTGGTCAAAGAACCTCAAACTTCAACTAGTTTCAATACAAATTACACCAGTGTGTTAACTCACCAGTGGCATTAATGCTGGCTTGTGATGTTGACGCCAAATTTTGTTATTTGGTTCCTTCAATGTGCTTTAACTCAGCTGATGAGTGTATCTTATATTGAATGTTCTAATCTGATTTGATGAAAACAAATATTTATGACTAGACTTTTCCTTGAGTTGCATTGAGTTGGTAAGCACGCATGTCACTATTATATTCTTCTTCTTTTTCCCTCATAAGTCTGGTAAACAAGGAATTATCATTTCACTACTCCTAAACTTATTTTCTTTTACAAACAGTAGAAAGTAAACTCAATACGGCTGTTCATAATTAAAACAACATAATAGCTAAAGATATAAGAAGAAGATCGTCCTTAGATTTTATAGACGAATCGTCTTTCCTTATCTCTATACAACAATCTGCACTGCCAATTCATATGCTGCTATGTCCAATTCGAAAGAGAAATCTACTCGTACAATACGTTATTAAGGACAAATGAGTAAACTTGTAGTATATGTTCGAAAAGAATAAAATTAAATCCACTCAAACCTGGTGAGCCAGAACAACATAGTATAGCATTCCCAGAGTGGCAGCTGCACTACATCGCTCTGCTGGTGCAAACAATCCCACTTGAAGCAGTGGATTAATAACATTCTCAAAAAGCCTCTCTGAGCAGCGAAATTGTCTGAAAAGCTCCCTTGCAGTAACTACGAAGTGAAATTCACACTGCTGAAATAACAATATCTCATCTAAAGAAGGAAATCCCCAAGGAATATCAGAGAAACTCCAATTACTCTTACTTGCATCATATTTTCTCCAAGATGTGTCAGTGTTGTCAAAGTCCACCACTACAAACAGAATGCCAATATACACGTAATTAAAGCTTTTTTTTGGGTGGAAAAAGAGAGTATATCGTAGTTCCTTAACTATCATTTCTGAATTCTAACAGAACTAAAGGAGAGTACACCTGCAGCCATTAATGGAAGTGATGTCAATCGATCTACCAAAGGGAGTCGAGCGAACTGCAAAGAATTAAACCAAGAGTAGAAGCACTTATCAGATGGGTAATAACCTTTTCGCTTAGGAAGTTCCTCATATCTTTTAAAGCATACCTCCGTGTAGAAGAGTGTCCCAAATGGAGTAGGCCATTGAGGTAAATCTTGGAATATTGGAAATTCAACCTGCAGAATGCAGCATCTATCAACATATTGCAAAGCTGCACAACTTCAAGTAATATGAGACATGAATAACACGGGGTAATAAATTTCAGCACCACAACAAAGACAGTGATTATAACCATTGCAATTGGGGAATTGAAAAGCACAAAGATACAAAGTTACCTCCAATCCTTCTCTCGAATATTGTGCAGATTTTATCCAGTTTGTGAATGGTTTAATACCAAGCTCATCAACAAGATTAAAAATATTTCGATAGGGATACCAGAAACCTAAAGATGAAGTATAGATTAGAGCTGGAATTCAAATCACTGCAACCAAAAAAAGAATCGTTTGATCATGTAACCAGCGAACCGATTACATTAAGAAAAGCTATAGTGGCGTCAAGTTGTCAATTATGTAGTGAACTGCTCTGGACTTAAACAATATCCACATCCGACCATATAATATCAAAAAATTTACTTCCTCCACCTGAACAACAAATATGAAGAGAATATTGGCATGCGAACACCGAGATTATAATTAAACCTTGGAAGCAATACTGTTGCTGAACTGGGGAACTTTTACTTTAACAGAAAACTCAACAGGGAAACTGATATCACGTCATATCATTCTACTGGAGTTTTCTTCTTAAATTTTCTGCAAGATACGAACTTTTCTATATGAAAAAGTCCCGCTGCCATCCGTTTCTTGTAATTGCTATTGCGAAGAACATCTGCTAGAACTGTCTAAAACTCCATTTTGGCGACTCTAAGTATACTAAAGCTTTTCCGGCTCATGAATCCTGAAATTGGTTTGCATACAGTCCGGATGATTCCTTTAAGAAACAAATTCTTATTGAAAGCAAAAGCCTCCACTTAGCTTAAGTACCTGAAGCACACAAGGTATTTGATTAATTACCTCTGATTCCAAAATCATCTGGACTACTGGACAATCTAGTCAGTCCAGAGTCGTAACCGCCTTCAAGAACGGTTACATCAAATCCCTGATTATCAGATTACCCAGAATCAAATCAATTGTTACCATCCAAACTTGAACTTAGCTTATATATATTCTCATACATATGTATATAAAGATGTGTATATGGAGAGAGAGAGAGAGAGAGAGAGAGAGAGTGGTGGGGGACCTGTTTACAGAGGTGGTAAGCAGCGCCAAGACCAGCCCAGCCAGAGCCAACGACCAATACCTTTTTCTTCTTCTTATTTTGCACAATTAATCCAGTGGAATTTTGGGTTTGTTGGTCCTCTGCTCTACAAGAAAACCTACTTCGGTACCCACTTGTGAAGGTTGGAGTGACCCTCGGACAAGCCAGCATTTTTTCCATCACCCCTCTCTCTCTCTGTGATTCATACACAGGACTGCCAATAAACTCCCCAACGTGGCCAGGTCACAGATGGTATAGGGGTGCCAACATTCTGGCCACAAAGAAAAGGGCTGTACTTTGAATTTGGATCTTCTCTTATTTGATTATCCTGTGGTGGGGAAGTACCATTTATCTCTGTAGCTTTCTGAAAACTTTCTTGCCATAAAATGTGTTCAAGTAGACATTCAAAGTAGAGTACACTTTTTAAGGATTTTGTACCTCAAACAAGGAGGATTTCCGAATTTCTACTTATTATTTTTCCTTTCTTTCCAAAATTGTACTAACAAGATTTGATCAACAGTGACGTGATCCCATCGAACGGTGGATAATTAACAGGATGACGTCCCTTGTACGGTACTCCAATACCAGACGTCAGCAAAATTAACAGCTTTTTGTATTTCTCGTCTACGCAACGGAACAGACCCAATAAAGTAACCAAATCAACCTCTCAATTCCCACCCTACACAACAAATGGCCACCACTTTCCCGGCGCGGGCCATCCTATGCGGCGGCGGCACAACCACCACAGTCCGCGCACGGCGGCCGGAGACGGCTCAGATTGGCATGACGATGACGGCGGCGAACGGCCAGCGGCGGTGGTGGAGGGCTGTTTCCGCCCCCTCCCGCCGCTCATTATCAACTACGGTTCTCCTCGCGGGGTCCCGAGCCGACGACTCGGCCCCGTTGGAGATGTCGGTAGAGAACGCGCTGAAGCTGCTGGGTTTATCGGAAGGAGCCTCTTTCGATGATGTACTTCGAGCTAAGAATTCGATTCTTGCCTCGTATAAGGACGACCTAGAGGCAATTGCACGGGTGCGTTGCGTTATCATCCACTCCCTACTGGTTTTATTCTTGTGAACTTCTTTGTAGTTTGTTCTTAATAAAGTCCGAATCTTGCACGGGAAGCTAATTGCGCGGACGGTGGATTTGGGGGGTACTGCCTGCTGGGTACTCAATTGGGTTCTTATTTAGGGAAATTTAGCAATTGGGAACTGAATTTTGATATTTGTTAATGGGTTTCAACAGTAAATAATACTGGATAGTGGCTTCTTATGTATGGTTCTTTGTCTTTGACTCTTTTCATTTCCTTTGGCAAGTACTTGAAGAAAGTAAAAACACCTAAAGTAGGGAGCAGAATTCTAACTGTGGGGGTTCAAACTATCAGGACCTAGACGGGGCGAGATTAGGATCCTTCCTCCTTCGTTCCTTCCGGCGGACCTGCAATCAAGTCACTAGGGCTTGGATAGCCCAGTGACCCTCCGATGATTAAGTTAGATCTCGAGGGAAAAGCTTAGGTCTAGGGTTAGGGAAGAGTAGCCTACCTCACACAATGAGTATCCCTTCATATTTATAGACCTAGGTTTGCTTGGCCTTCAAGCCAAGGCGTGGAAGTCACGCTCAGGTAACCGTTTCGGGTGACGTCATTTACGACGTAAGGAACGGAACGGTTACGGAGCACATGACTTGATCGCATCGATTGCTGCATTAATGGACTTATCGTGGGGTCCATCCGTTGTAACTGCCTGGCTCTACTTCCCTGGATAGTTCTGAAGCCGAAACATATCCCCGGGCACGGTACCGAACCAAAGCTGGAAGAAAATAACACTCCTCGGTCAAGCGGCCGGGCTCAAGGAGACATTGGCTGGTGCGCACAGCTCGGTTACCGGTATGATAACCGGAGCCCACACAATAGCCCCTCAAGTCCCTGGAGCTTCACACCTCTGCTTCAGGGTCTTGACTCTTGTGGATCAGCACGTTCTCAACCTTCCTGAAGGAGGGTTACTGAAGGGTAAAGATTCCTCGGTAACCCTTGCTCCAGCTGTTTCTGTCAGAGAAATCCACGTGTCGAAGCCGCCGAGATAATGGAAGGAAAAAGCTGCCTCGGCACGTGCCATGTCAGCTGATTGGTACGAAGCGTCACTTCGGTGACATGTGTCATAAAGCCAGTGGTTTGGCCATACGGAGCTCTCGCCTTGGTGCAGAACCCGACAGAAGATGACCGTCTGATGGGGACACGTGTCAAAGATCGAGGGAGCCGATGCACGACGCTTCGTTTCCCGTGCAACGCTTCGCCCACCTGAGTATAAATGATGGCGTGAAAGAGAAACGGGCCACTCTCCCTCTTGCTCTGAAGTCGAACCGACGCCGCCGTCTGCCTCCGCCATTCAACCTCGATTGCAAGCGTTTTGGACGTGGATCATCGCACGGATTTGAGGTACGTTGATCCCCCCATCTTAATCTTCATTTCTTGATCACTTCTCTCGAAGTTCCAGTCGTTTTTGGCGTGGTTTAGAATCGTACCACCGCGCTCCGCCTCTGGGTCGCGGCGGCGCTGGGAGTTTCCAGCGTTGTTCTTGCTGCGACCGAGGCTAAAATTCTTCCCGAGGCCTACATCCTTCCCGAGCCCTATCTTCAACCCTAGACTTCAGGGTTGGTCAGTCCAAAGAAGGGGAGACCTCCCGGAGAGGGTACCCTGAACTTAACCGAGGCCAATAGACTCCAAGGAACAATGACCATTCTGTCCCGAGCGTTTAGGTCTTCTTGTTTTCCCAGAGCACATAGCTAACGGGTTTCTGCACTTTTCTTTGTTAGGCTGGGGCGAATGGTCATTGAGGTTTCTTCGGGCAGCTCCAGTAGTTCGGTTGACCTTGAAGAGATATTTGCAGAGATACAGTCCCGAGCCTTCTACCGAATCCCAATCGACTCGATCGAGCCTTGCAGTCCTCTGACAACTCCTCCGCCAAAGACAGCTTTTGACCCTAGGATGACGGAACCAAGCACCTCGGACCACGCGCCCGGGCCATTCGCCGACGCCCCGGAAGAGGTTCAGGGGCGCAGAAGGCCGATGAGGCCCTGCCCTTACAGGAATCAATACTTTGACGGGACGTCGGCCGCCTATGCGGAATTCAAGCGAGTGTACAGCATACCTCACGATGTTGAGGTACGGCTGCTCCCAAACACCGACCCAAGGGACCTGCCCCACCGAGAAGGGGCATTAATCTTTCCGCTGATGGCCATAACCGAAGGGGGGATTCGATTCCCCCTCCACCAATTTGTCAGAAGAATTCTCCGAACCCTCAGCCTTACCTCCTCCCAGCTTACGGTGAACTCGTATAGAATTATTACGAGCGTCGTAGAGCTGAAAAGGCAGTATAATCTGACCTTCGGTATGGAGGAGCTCTTCAGGGTTTACCTACTTGGGGTTAACCGCGAGCACCAGCGGTATTACCTGTCTTGCCGCTCCGGTTACGACTCATTTCTGATCGATCACTTGCCCGACTCCGAGGAGTGGGCCGGCCTCTATGTGTCGGTCACCGGGAACTTCATGTTCGGTCCCGGGGAGAGGGCAGACACAACCACCACAGTGCAGTTTGAAAACGGAACGCCTGGTTGGTTAAATCTTCCCTTTCGGTACATTTATTTAACTTAGCTGCATTAAGCATGCTGTACTGATATCCTCTTCTTCGGTATTCTGTTTTTGCAGAACAGGGCGTTGTTGCTGCGCTTCGGGAAAGGGCCGTTCGTTCCAGGATCACTGCCGCCTTCGCCATCCCCCTTACGAGCCGGTTTGCCCCTGAATTGCTCGGCTACGTCGCGTCGTATACCAGCTTTTTGAAGAAGAAGCCAAGGCAACAGGGCGTCCCGAGAGCAGGCAGGGGACGAGGCCGAGGAGGAAGGGCCGGAAGAGGGGCAGGACGAGGGAGTGGAGCGAACGAAACGGAGGGCAACACCTCCGAGCCTCTGGGAGTCATCCGAGAAGAGGTTGACCGAGAGACACCAGAAAGGACCGGGCTGAGCGCCGAGATGTCTGGGCCGGGGACAAGAGAGGTACTAAACCTGAGGCGCCAGAGGCCGAGGGGCAGCGGCCGAGGCCAGACTTTTTCGACGCCGGGCGCTGGGACCTCGGGGGTGTCCTCCACCTCTCCACAAGAGCCGCCAGAGAAGAGGGCTCGGTTGGAGGAAAGGAGGGATGCTGAGGGCGGGGGCCAAGAGACCACCGATCTCGCCGAGGATGAGCGTCGGGAGAACGAGGGGACCGAGGGCGGCGAGTGGGTCAACCCGAGGGAGCTTCCCTGGGCTCCGGAATTCCGCCATTTCGCAGGTCGTCCGATTCATCATGCTGACACCGTGAAAAACCTCGGGGTGGCGTTTGGTATGCTCAGGGGGAGCATCCTTCCTCGGGATGCCCGGGCAGTGACAGGCCTGACCGAGGACATCACTGCTGAGATTGCACAATCCCTTTTCCATGTAAGTTGCTACTGCTTATTACTTCTATTGCACTTCGCTTCTTTCAGCCTAAACATTCAGAGCTCATATGCTCCTTGGTTCTTGTTTGTAGGTCGGCGCTCGGGCGATGGTGGTCAATGACCGCTGCAAGGCGCAGGAGAAGGAGATCGAGGAGCTTAAGCAGGCTCTTGGCCAAAGGGAAGACGACCTGAAAGTGGCCAGGGAGTCCTGTGATCTTTATCTGGCCGACTTCCGAAGATGCGATGGCGAGCGAGTGCTTGCCGAGGCCCGAGCTGCCAAGGCTGAAGAAAATGTACAAACGCTTAGGGTCACCAGGGCTCGGGAGGTGGAGGCGGCCAAGAACAAGGGCTATGACGAGGGCTGGGACGCGGCCGGCGTGGAGTACAAGAAGCAGGTCCGGGAAATAGAAGCCGAGCTGCACAAGGATAGATTCTTGGACGGGCTTCGGTACGGACACGAAGCCTTACTGAGCAAGCTCGACCTTCCCGCCGATTCCGAGCTCCGAGCTCTGCTACAGCCACCTCCTGAGGAACTCGTTTTGCCAGAGGAGGAAGACGTAGTGGTGCCGAATCCTGAGGAACAACGTGCCCCAGGGAGTCAAACCGGGCATGACACCGCCGCTCCTACCGAAGAGTCTTAGGATTGCTTTTTACCGACTTCGTCCCCCCCCCCCCCCCCCCCCCCTTTTTTTAATGTTTCTGCAACTTGACTTGTTTCTCCTTGGCTGGACGGCTCCGGACGTATGGAGTTTGCCGTACCAGGGTTTGTAATAGTTTAAATAGGGCTGGCGCCGAACTTTTGGCCTAAGCCAGGTCCTTGGTAGAATTTAAATTTACATAACTTTTTGGCTTCCGTTGAATGAACGTCTTCTTGATTTATACCCGCTTTGATTGCTTGTTTGGATATGTCTATGCCCCTGCTTCGGTCAAGCTTCTGAAGCAATGGTGCACCAAAGGATCTGCGGAAGCATGACTCGAAGCAACGGGAGCTCAAGAAGTGGTGGAAAACCGAAGCCCCAGTTCAGCAAGATTAGGGATAAACAGGTGGTACTTGTGGGCAAATGCGATTTTGCCCGATCTTTCCCTTTTCTGGGGAAGGGATTCCGTTCCCCACCCTTTTGAGAAAGGAGAGATGCTGCCGGTTCGCGGGAGCGCTTTTTGAAGCTGGACGTCAAGCGCTCGCGAAGATACAGAGTCGCCACTTGGGTTTGAAGGTCCGACACCCAAGGAACCGTATTTCGAAGCACCTGCCGCGCTGTTTGATTTGAAAAAGTTAAGGAACCAGTCCGTCATAACCATATCTGGGTTCGGGAGCCAGGTTACGAGAGGGGAAGGGTTTTATGGCACCCCTCTCGCCCAATCCGGAGATCGGTCTCTACTTAGGCATTTGCGAAAACGTTTGTTTGTTTGCGATTCTGTTTGATTAATCAATTTTTAGCCAATTAGGGCGGGGGAACAGTTTATCGGGATTTAAAACTGTAGCATGTTTGCAAGATGTGATAGATAGCATGGATGAGCAGTTAGTATAGGATGAGAACAGACTGTTGTGGGAGTTTAAACAAACTGGGAGGCCCCTGTTTTGGAGTGACGTGCGCAGGAAGAAACCAGCATGCACTGAACAAGTCACTGCATGTTGTTCACTCTTGCGCGCACAACTCCAAGACACACGCGCGCCGGTGAGCTTAAACCCACAACTCTTATTCTCAAACCTTCTGGGCTCTGGAAGGACCAGTGCACACCCAGGACAAACCACGCAGTTTATATAGCAGCATAATATACAGTTTAAAAGCTGAAAAGCCCTATAAATTAATAATACACCCCATAAACAGTGTGGGGACAAAATAATGGCCTAAGGCTAAGCTACCCGTGCAAGGCCACTCACTGGTCGGAGGCAAACTGTCGCGCGATGGAATCACACTGTCGCGCGAGGGTGCGCCCTGGCGCGCGATGGTGCGCCCTGGCGCACTGTCGCGCGATGGACTGAGTCTGTCGCGCGATGGTGCGCCCTGGCGCAGGATGGTTGCGCCCTGGCGCGGACAGACCAGTGCTTGGTTCACATTTTCTGGGTTCTGGGTCAGGTCCAGAATTATCCCAGGGGTATTCCAAAACAGAAAACATGCAAATTACCTACAAAGCTAACAGTTTATACTAAGGAAAGCAGTAAACCGATTATTATCATGCTTACAGAGTGATCTATATATACATAAATACAAAAATAGCAAGACACCAATCCCCACGGGAACCGTCGCGCGATGATCGAAATCGTCGCGCGAGAGAGTGGCTCCATCGCGCGCTGGTTCTTGCCATGACGGTTTTGAAACCTCGCCAGCTTTAGGACCAGAACTGGTATTGATTACCAGCCTTGGCCCTGCTAGCCCCCCTCAGGGATCAGAACAGAAAACAATAGGTAAGCTATACCTTTGGTTGAGTTTGAAAGAGATTGAGTTTTGAGTGTGAGGTTGATTGAGTGGTGTTTGAATGGTGAAGAACAAGCTATGTTCTTGGATGATTGAGGTGTGAGGATGGAGGATGGTATAACCCTTCTTCAATTTTCTTGAACTTGTTAACCCTTGAATTGTGTTCTACCCTTTCAATTTTTTGTTAACCCTTTGAAAGAGAAACAAAAAGGGATACTTATAGGGAGAGGGAGGTGAATCTGGTTGGTGCCAGGAGAGGGGTTTGGGCAGTCCACGAGGCCTGGCTGAGGTTGCATTCGTGGCTAACTGTCCTCCTCAGGAAAGGTCGGTTGTAGGTTGGACCATCGCGCGATGGAGTGAGTATGTCGCGCGATGGTGCGCCCTGGCGCACTGTCGCGCGATGGAGTGAAACCCTCGCGCGATGGTGCGCCCGGGCGCGGGATAGTTGCGCCCTAGCGCGGACCAGCAAGGTTTTTTGGTTTTTGAAGTGGCTTAGGCTAGGTTAGGTTCAAGGGTTTTGCAAACACTCAAAGCTCAAACACGCTATCATTCCCGGGGTGTTCTTGATCCATTTCATCATCGGGGAATCAAAAACCGTAAGTAAACTAATCCGGAAGCCCAAATTGGGGTGTCTACAGTACTACTACGGGACTTGAGATGCGTCGTAAAGGGATATGGCCTAGACCATAGGTTTAGGACGCCGTAAGCCCGAGCAACAATAGACATTGGTGGGTCGGTGTAAGGGGCTCGGTGGGGTGCCGAATGTCCTTAGCGCGAGTGACCAGACGTCCAAACGACCGAAGAGGTCGGGGTGACTTGGTGAGAATGTTGTCCAAGGGTATCACCTATAGGAGGACAATATCCCAGAAGTCGGATAAAACGGCCCGGGCAAAAGGAACCGAGTGTCAATGAGTAAGACAGCATAAACAGTAAAAATTAAGAAGAAATTTTCATTTAAACTCAAAGGAGTGCTGTCATTACATGAGCGTGTCGCTCGTAACGCCTAAAGCAGAAAGAAATACAAGGAGGGGAATCGGGTGGGGTAACCGAGTGCTCAACCGTAGAACTTTTTGAGGTTGTTGGCATTCCATGTCTTAGCGATGGGTGAGCCATCCAATTTTTCCAACTTGTAGTTTCCTGAGCCGAGGTGCTTAAGGACTCGGTAGGGGCCCTCCCAATTGGGCATCAACTTTCTCTTCTTGGACTTCTCTACAACCTTCTTCCATACAAGATCGTCTGGCTTGAAAGAACGAAGGCGAACGCTTCGGTTGTAGCCCTTTGCAATTTCCTGTTGGTACGAAGCAAGCTGTATCCTTGCATTCTCACGCTCCTCCTCGGCCAGGTCGAGGTCTGCAGCAATGTTGTCGTTGTTGACTGATTCCTCAAAATTCTCGGTGCGGATGGTGGGGAGCCCGACTTGGATGGGGATGACAGCCTCCATGCCGAATGCCAAGGAAAAAGGAGTACGGCCAGTGGACCGGCGAGGCGTTGTTCGGTAGCCCCAGAGTACCCTGGGTAGCTCCTCGGCCCATTTGCCCCGTCGAGATTCGAGTCGGCGCTTAAGTCCGGATGAGATCGCCTTGTTTGCTGCTTCGGCCTGCCCATTGCCTTGTGGGTAGGCCGGGGTAGACGTGTCCCATTTGATGCCGTACTCATCCAATAGGGCTCGGTATTTCTGACCCGTGAACTGCCTTCCGTTATCCGTTATGATGGCGAAGGGCACGCCGAAGCGTGAAATGATGTTTCGCCATACGAAGCGGATGACGTCCGTTTCTTCGATGGTAACCAGAGGCTCCGCCTCGACCCACTTTGAGAAATAGTCGGTTGCAGTTAGGAGGAACTTGAATCCGCCCGGAGCAACCGACAGCTTTCCAACGATATCCATGCCCCACTGGGAGAAAGGCCAGGGACTGGTGAGGGGGCTAAGATCCCGTGCCGGCTGGTGGATGATGGGAGCGAACATCTGACACTTCTTGCAACACTTGACAAATTCTTCAGAATCTTTCTTCATCGTTGGCCACCAGTACCCCTGAGTAATGGCTCGGAGGGCGAGGGACCGTCCACCGGAGTGGCAACCGCTATCGCCGGCGTGAAGCTCTTCGATGATGCCCTGAACTTGGTGTGGGTGTGCCACGAGCAAGTAAGGACCGGTGAACGATCTTCGGTAAAGCTTGCCATTGGGGCTGAGCCAGAAGAGGGCAGCTTTATTCCGGAGGCGGTGGGCGTGCTTCTTATCGGGGGGGAGGATGTCATCGCGTAGGTAACTGACGATTTCATCCATCCAACTTGGACCGAGGTCTATGTTGAGGACCTCATGAGCTAGGGCTTCAAGCTCGAAACTGGGCTTGTCGATGGAATTGAAGGAGATGGAGCGATGTTCCGAAGAGGAGCAAGCCGAGGCCAGCCCGGCGAGTGCGTCGGCATGTGCATTTTGTTCTCGGGCAATATGCTCGACGCGAATGGCCTTGAAAGTCTTTAGGAGCTGAACAGCAGAACTGAGGTAGGTCCGCATTCAGTCGTCCCGAGCTTCATACTCTTCCGACAGCTGGTTAACGACAAGTTGGGAATCGCTGTAAACCACCAATTCCTCAATACCGAGGGCTTGAGCGGTTCTGAGTCCTGAGATGAGTGCTTCATATTCGGCCTCGTTGTTAGAGGCAGGGAAATTGATTGAAATGGAGCTTTCGTGCATAACGCCAGAGGGAGAGAGGAGTACGACCCCAGCTCTGGCGCCTCGGCTGTTGGACGCGCCATCGACGTACATCTTCCAAATATCGCCGTGGAAGAGTTTCCAGGCGGAGCTGGGGGTTGACTGGCCGTGCTCTTCGGGACTCAGGAAAGGAACCGAAGCGAGTGCGCCGGTTGGAGTAAGCTCGGCAATAAAGTCGGCGAGTACCTGAGCTTTGATGGCTGTCCGAGGCTGAAAGTGGATTTCAAAGTTAGCGAGCTCAACAGCCCATTGGGAGATTCTATTAGAAAGGTCAGCCTTCCGTAGGAGAGACTTGAGGGGGTACTCGGTTAAGACGACAATGCGATGCGACTGGAAGTATGGGGCAAGTTTTCGAGAAGCGGAGACAAGGGCGAGCGCAAGCTTTTCCAAAGGGAGGTAGCGCGTCTCGGCTGGAGTCATAGTCTTGCTGGAGTAGTAGATAGGCTGATGCTCCCTGCCCTCCTGTCGAACGAGTACCGAACTTATAGCATGCGCGGAGACCGCTAGGTAGAGGAGCAGGTCTTCCTGGTCCCGGGGAGTGACAAGGAGTGGAGCCTCGGAGAGGTAACCTTTCAATTGCTGAAGAGCTCGGTCACAGTTCTCTGTCCAAGCGAAGCTGCGTCGGCTGCCTTTTAGAAGCTCGAAGAAGGGCTGGCATTTGTCCGAAGAGCGGCTTATGAACCGATTCAGGGCGGCGGCCATGCCCGTTAACCGCTGAACGTCCTTTTTGTTGCGGGGAGCTGTGAGCTTTTCGATGGCGAGGAGTTGAGCAGGGTCAGCCTCGATACCGCGTCGTGAGACGAGGTGACCGAGGAATTTCCCGGAGCTAACTCCGAAGGCACATTTCTCGGCGTTGAGGCGTAGCTTGTGTGTCTTTAGGATCGCGAAGGCCTCGGCGAGATGTCGGAGATGATCGCCGGCGCGCATGCTCTTGATAACCATATCGTCAATGTAAGCCATCATTGTGTCGCCTAATAAGCGCTCGAACATCTTGGTTATCATCCGCTGGAACGTGGCACCGGCGTTCTTCAGACCGAAAGGCATAACGAGGTAGCCGAAGATGCCGTGAGGGGTGATGAAAGCCGTATTCTCGACATCGTTCTCACTCATTGCAATCTGGTGGTAGCCTCGGTAGGCGTCCATGAAACTGAGTCGCTCATGGCCGGCGGTGGCGTCAACAAGTTGGTCGATCCGAGGGAGAGGGAAGAAGTCTTTGGGGCAGGCGTCGTTAAGGTTGGAATAATCGACGCAGACGCGCCACTTGCCGTTCTTCTTTTTAACCACGACGGTGTTGGCGAGCCACCGAGGATACTGTACTTCACGGATTGCATTCGCATTGAGGAGCCGGTTAACCTCCTCGATAACGGCTTCGGAATGTATGGGGGAGGACCTTCGTGCCTTCTGTACTACCGGGCGTTTAGCCTTGTCGATATTGAGTTCGTGGCAAATGAAGGAGGGGTTGACCCCTGGCATTTCGTACGGAGTCCAGGCGAATACCTCAATATTGTTCTTGAGAAAGTCGACCATCTCATTCCGCTCGGTGTCACTGAGTGAGGAACCGACAAGGAAGAAACGGCTTCCATCCTCGGTGATTGGGACCGTAACGAGTTCTTCCACTGCTTTATCGTCGGCCGGCCTACCGACGTCTTCCAAAACCGGAGCCTCGGGGACCTCGATAAGGTTGACCCGAGACGTCCGCCTGCTGCTTCGGACAGCGTTGACATAACATTTCTTCGACGCGGTTTGGTCGCCGTACAGGTCCTCCTGTCGTCCGTTGGCGCCGATGAAGCGGACCACTTGGTGATAGGTCGAGGCAATGGCCTTGAGCCTATGGAGCCAGGTTCGTCCGACGATGGCATTGTAAGGGCTAGGGACGTCGACTACCACAAATTCCATATCCAGGACAACCGAACCGGCGCGGACTGGAAGTGTTACCGTGCCGATTGGCCAGACCGGAGCCCCGTTAAAGCCGATGAGTGGAACTTCGGACGGACGGAGCTCGGTGTCCGGAATCTTGAGGTCTCTGAATAGAGAGTAGTACATGACTTCGGCCGAGCTGCCCTGGTCCACGAGGACGGGTCGGACGTTGTACGTGCCGATGCGTAGCGTGACCACGAGGGCGTCATTGTGCGGAAGCTGGACACGGTCGAGATCTTTCTCGGTGAATGTTATCGTCCACCTAGAGCCGTCGTCGGTTTTCGGGCGCTTTGGTTCAGGGCCGACGAGCATTACCTGTTTGGAGGAGGAGACCGCGTGCAATTCGTCATGGATTATACGGGCTGCCTCGGAGTTGAGGGGCCCATGGATAACGTGAATCGTCTGAACTTCCTCCTCGGTGTTGTTTTCGGCGCGCTGAGCCCGGGACTTCGTTTTTTCCTGATCAATGAAGTTGCCGAGGTGTCCTGCTGCAACGAGCTGTTCCAAATAAGCCTTGAAAGGCTTGCAGGCCGTGGTAAAATGGCCCTGCTCGTTGTGAAAGCTGCAGCGGACGATGGGATTCTTAATTTTCCCGTTTTCAGTCCCTAACTTCTGGTTTGGAAAGGAGAAGAAGGGCTGGTTCTTCACTTGATCGATGATTCGGTAGATCGGAATGGTGAAGACGGTCTTCTCGGCGTTGAAATCGTTTGGCTTCGGTCCCCTCTTCTGTGACTGCTTTATGTTATTGGCCTGTTTCTTCGGCGTCGGTAGGGTTGCCGAGATCGGTGTTGAAGCCGTCGTGTTTATCGTCTTCGAGCTTGTTGGCTTTCCGATGCCTCTCTCCGCCTTGGATTCGATGAGCTGGCACCATCCCTCTATTCGAGTCATGAGGTCCTTCATGGAGTTGGGCTTATGGCGAGCAAGATCGTCGTAGACCTGCTCGTCCTGGGAGGTGAGTCCGAGCTTGAACCCTCGGGCGGAGATGACACCGTCACAACCCTCTATCTCATTAAATAATTCCCAGTAGCGTCCGGCGTATTGCCGAAGCGTCTCGTCGGTTCGTTTGCGGAGAGCCAGAAGAAAGTCGATCTCCTTCTCGTGCTTATTGCTTGTCACGAATCGGGCCATGAAAGCATCACAGAGGGAATCGAAGGAGGAAATCGACCGAGCCGGGAGCTGATTGAACCAGGTGAGGCCTAGGTTTCCGAGGCTTGCGGGAAATACCTTACAGAGGAGGGCGTCGTCCGAGGGCTCGTTCCTTAGAAACAACGACATAACGAGCTTGTACTGGACCAGGTGAGTGTAGGCCTCGGTTTTGCCATCGTATTTGGCGAATTTTGGCTGGGTGAATCCTTTGGGGGGCGTGACCGAGTCAATTTCCTTTGTGAAGGGGGAGGTTGTGAGCCGGGTAAGCCGTGCGTCGCGGTGAGGTCGGATCGAACGGTCGAAACCGTTTGGACGCTCTGTCGCCGAACGCTTTGGTGGAACAAGCTTATCCAACCTGTCGAATTCCTTTCTCTTGGGTGTGGTACTGACCGACTTTGGTGGAGAACGCGTTTGACGGCGCTCTCGGTAGCTATCTCGAGCCGAAGGCTCAAGGCGCTCGGTTACCGGACTTCTGCTGTGGACGCCTGCGGGGCGCGAGACGATAGGATTCCTGGCTCTGGAGCCCCTCTGGCGTTCACGATACCCTTTGGTCTGGAATTCCAGAGGGCCGTCACCTCCCCTGGGTACCCTTGTGAGGCTAGGGGTAGATTCTCGGCCCGCCTTGCCAGTTCGGACCGAGTGGGTGGAGGAGGCGGAGACACTCCCTGTACCGAGCCTCTCGAAGGCCGATGGTTTTCTTCGGAGCTGGACCGGGGAGCGGGAGCGGTCCCTGCGCGACGTGGTTCTCGCGGCTATGGCGCCTGACGCCCTTGGTGGCTCGAGACGATCTTTGACGGAGGGGCGAGATCTGTGGTCCTGGAGGTGGCCGACGTTGTTGCTGTGCGGAGGAGTGTGGCGACTCCTCCTTCCGCTTTGACCCCCAGAGGAGTGAGATGGGGAGATCAGAAGGAGGTTTTTGATCTCCGCGAGCTCGTCTCGGACGTTCTGATCGCGCTTCACCACCGTTGTTAGATCGTCGATTTTCCGCTCGAGGTGGCGGATGTAGGAATGGAGCTCGGAGGACGGGCCTGCATCTGGAGCTGAGATCCCGGCGCCAACTCCGACGGACATATGGGCCTTCCCCAGGGCGATGGCTCCGCCAGAGGCCAGGCTGTGGTCCACGAGGGATCCGAGCCCGTGGGCGGAACCGCCGTGTTGTGGGTCGTCGACCTCCACCATGCTTGAGTTTCCGGAGCGAGGAATGAGGCTGAAGGATGAAACGGACGTTGGATGGATGGCTAGGTCCCCAGCAGAGTCGCCAATTGTGGGGGTTCAAACTATCAGGACCTAGACGGGGCGAGATTAGGATCCTTCCTCCTTCGTTCCTTCCGGCGGACCTGCAATCAAGTCACTAGGGCTTGGATAGCCCAGTGACCCTCCGATGATTAAGTTAGATCTCGAGGGAAAAGCTTAGGTCTAGGGTTAGGGAAGAGTAGCCTACCTCACACAATGAGTATCCCTTCATATTTATAGACCTAGGTTTGCTTGGCCTTCAAGCCAAGGCGTGGAAGTCACGCTCAGGTAACCGTTTCGGGTGACGTCATTTACGACGTAAGGAACGGAACGGTTACGGAGCACATGACTTGATCGCATCGATTGCTGCATTAATGGACTTATCGTGGGGTCCATCCGTTGTAACCGCCTGGCTCTACTTCCCTGGATAGTTCTGAAGCCGAAACATATCCCCGGGCACGGTACCGAACCAAAGCTGGAAGAAAATAACACTCCTCGGTCAAGCGGCCGGGCTCGAGGAGACATTGGCTGGTGCGCACAGCTCGGTTACCGGTATGATAACCGGAGCCCACACACTAACCTAAAAAAATCCTCCTTTCTTTGTTGGATTTGATTATTGGATTTGATTAGGCGGAGCAATAGTTTTTGAACTTGAGCTTGATTGAAAAAGCTGATTTCTATCTGGGTACTGAAGTTTAGCTCTTGCCTATGTTGGCCATTGAAAGGCTGGCTTTGGTATTACTGAAAAGAAGTCAAGGAATTAAATGAAGATGCGATGTGGCATCTTTCTTCCCTTCTTTAACCCAAGGGGTCAAGTGCAACTGCAATTAGGAATGCCTAACAAGGACCGCGGCGTATGCGATTTAGGCATGAGCCTTGGTGCGTTTAAGCTTGGTAAGTTGTGATGCATTGTGGAGACCTTCACTGTCACTGACGATGAGTGAACATGACGGGCTAACAATGACTTTTATGCATTTTTTTTTAATTTTTCTTTCTTGTGTGTTTACTTCTGGTGGTGGAGGCAAACTCTGGCCCTGTAGTCTGTGTTTGTTGAGAGGTGAGGTGACAAAAAATGTGTCCAATTCCCCATTATTCTTGTTGATCTTTGTTAAGGTTGCTACATTATGGGATACTATTTTACCTCTTTAGTTACATTGAATTGATTCCGTCAAAAAGTTATGCCACAAGGATTATAAAGCTTTTGGCATCTTGACTTTAGGATCATCTACTACTGAAAGCCTGACGGTGGCTTACATATTCATAAGACATATACGCAGGGATTGTGACCCAACATTTGATGGTAGCATAGTATTCTGATTTCCATTAGAAGACACGTGCTTCTTTATAGTTCTTTCAACAATCTAATAAAATGTTCAGTTGTGGAGTTCCCTTTAGCAATACCTTGTTACTTATATTTGTTGCCACGGGTTCTCTGAAAGTTCCATGGTTATAATGTTTTCAGGTAGAGGCTGCATATGACATGTTGCTTATGCAAAGCTTTTCACAGCGCCGAGCTGGTAAAGTTGTAGATAGTAATATTCGTTATGCTGATGTCAAACCTGTAAATGCCCCTGGGATGGGATCAATGCCCCGGTGGCTGCAGTCAACGGTTAGGAACTCACCCATTTCAATTGAAACACCATCTAGTGGTGACTTGGGAATACAAGCAGGTGTATATGGAGCTTTAATGGTCTTAAACAATGTCAACGGTGCCTCTACATTTTCCTCGGAAGCTGCAGCTGATGTTCCTGGGCTGATCTTGGCTTCTAGTTTTGGAGCATCCTTATACTTCATGACCAAACAGAATGTAAAGTTAGGTAAGTAAACTTTCTGAAATGTTGGAGGAAGAGAACATCTGATCCGCATGAAACTCTTGAAATAATTGTGACATTGTGTAAACCTAAGTAGCTTCGATTTCTATTAAATTTCTTGGTTGTGCAATGGAAGATGTAAAAGAAAATTTCGTGGTAGCCTATACGAGGATTGTACTATTTTAGCTGTGGGAGAATAGTTTTTGATTATGTCTGCAGTAGGGCTAAACTTAACTATGTGAAAAGTTGAAATGGTTGTGATCCGGTTTTTGCTTATTTTTTCCAGGGAAGGCAACTTTAATTTCCATAGGGGGACTTGTAGCCGGTGCTGTGGTGGGATCAGCTGTTGAGAACTGGTTGCAGGTGGACATTGTCCCGTTCTTCGGCATACACTCCCCTGCTGTGGTAGTCAGTGAATTTATACTCTTCTCCCAATTTTTGGTTTCCTTGTACTTGAGATAGGATGCAATTAAGCGCAATTATTGACTAAAATGCAAGACATGTAATCACTCATTTGCACGATTGTAAATGTACATCTTTAGAATGGTTTATTTCCTTACATTGTACAAAGGGAGTGTTGAAGAAGTAAAACAATTTAAGAAAGTTGCTTTTACGTTTTGATTTACCCCTATAGCTTTTATTCTTGTTCTTTCGGCGATACTATCTCTGTGTAATGCCTACCAGTGTTGGAAGTTGCGGCTTCCCCCATTTGACATGTTTGATCTTCAATGGGAAAAAAAAAACAGATTCATATAGTCTATCCCAATTGATCGCGACTTTAAAGCTCTGTTTGCCTTGGCCATCTATTTCCTGAATATTGGCTGATCAAACCAACTCCAAGGATTTACGCCCCGTTTTTTGGTTTCCGTATTTTTGGAATCAGAGTTTTTGTTGATTCTGAGATGTTGCTGCTATGCTATTGAACCTTTTGACTTATGACGCACAAGTTCAATCTCATCTCCCCAAAACCATGGTTGTTTACAAACTATTTTCCAGTCATTTCCTAATAAAAACATTAACAGACTGAAACAAAGCCGATAGAACTAAAGTTGCAACTCTGAGAATCTTCGCCACGAGATGTGACTCTACTTGTAATGGTAAGTCGACCATAATCTCCAAGATATATAGTCTGGGAGGAAGCTATTAAAATACCTCTCCTAGTATTCTTACAAGATTACCCAATTCAATCCCCACCTTTACAAACTCTTTTGGAATTATTGCCAGGTGAGGTGTTAGAAATCGGGAAACCTACAGCTCTCTCACCAACAAAATTGTGGGCAACCATTACAATCTAGATCGCTACCAATTTAGCAGTAAGTCCACGACTTCAATGAAATGCAACTACAAATGTGAATAAATATACAAATAACTGCTTCGACACAATCTAATGTACAACAACAGCCGAACCCAAAAACCCTAAAAGACCTTGATCAGCTTTTGAATGTCATGTGCTGCGGTCTTCTTCATGTTTGGAGCCCTCTATATATCCGGGATTCCCAACCTTTTTCACAACACTCTCTTTGTGACTCAAAAGGTCATTGTACATTTTCAGAGCAGCCTTCGAAAACTCTGTCAATGAATCAAAGACTCCACCAAAACCAGTCTGAAATCCGTTTAGTGTGATCCTTTGTGTTTCTTGCACGCAGTTATGGTGTTTTTCCTTCTCTAAATCGACCCTCCTTCTGAAGCCATCCAGAATATCCTTCTTCTCTTCCAATAACTCAGCACGGTGCTCCATGACTAGCTCCAAGTTATGTTCCGTAAGCTTTGATTCAAAAGCCCTATTGTCCGCCTTCTGGAATGCAAGAATCTTTCTGTCAAGTTCTTTCGCCAAGCTCTCAACTTTCCTCATTCGATGTTGTTCATCGCCTTGCTGTACCCATAATGCCCTTATATCCTTTCCAAAGCTTGTCATAGAAAATGCAACTGCTTTATCCGGCAACTTCTCCATTGAATTCAACCAATCGCGACAGATCACAAGCAACGTGGGCCCTTTGACCCGACAAGGTGTGGCCGAATTTGAACTCCTGCCCTTAGAGTAGAATTCAACTTCAGGGATGACGAACTTTGATAGCCATCCATGGAGAGCCTCGATGTATGCCTTTTGTGCTGCAATGTAGTCAATGAACCGTGCTCTCCAATTCTGAAGCTCCGCGTCAAGTTGTAGTGTGGCAATTCGGTGGGAGTTGTTGCAGAATTTTGCATAAGAGGGGCATGTATAAGATTTCACTTCAAACATAATCTTGTTTTGGATCTCATGCGATTCCAACATAACCTTCCAGGTTCCCATCAGGCTGCATAAGGGCAAGTCTAAATTAATGAAGGAAGCCAGGCTTTTCAAGAAAGAAAAATTATTGCCCTGTTTGGTAGATGGTTTCAAAATCAGTTTCAATAAAAACATTCACAAAATTGTTTTTGAGTACTAAAGCATAAACGTTTTCACGTGTTTTCCTCCTCGAGTATCTGGAAACATTCCTTGATATTTTCCTAAAGTGATGTTTCCCCCCAAAAGATTTCCAGATAATGGTTGAAAATGTTGAAACATCCTTAAATGATAGGAAACCAATAAGCCAAACAAAACTCTTTAAATTTTCTGCAAAAAACTGAATCTGAAAACAAAAAACAAGGGTTGTTTCTGAAATTTCCCTACCCTTGTAACAGTTCAAGAATTTGGGGTTGCAATTCTTCATCTCTCAGTTTCTCAATTTGTTGTGAAATCGATTCAGCACTTCGAATTGCAACCAAGATCCTGCTATATAAATCTTTAACTGCAGCCCTGGTTTTGTCCACTGCAAGTCCATCTCCTCTAGCATCCTGATTTCTTAGTTGAATGCATTTCTTTTCATAAATTTTCCAGGTGCTATCTCCAGCCTAATGAGCAAATCTAAATTTCAGTTCTACTAGAAGAATTAGTATAAAGAATTGTATTTTATAAACAAAAAAAAAACCTCCAGCCTTTTGCTTACAGGGTGGACAATGTAAACACAAAGATCAACTTCTGAAAGCAAATAAGCTGAACAGGGGAAAGAACAAGGCAGGCATTTTCAGCCTTTTAAACTTTTGTTGTGCAATGATGTACTCGGTACTCCTAATATATATGCCTAGATGCAAAGCATATCACAGATGCGTACTGATCGCTTGGACACTGTAACCTAAAAAACACTGCAAGCATGATGCCTGTCAAAAGAACATGTTCTAGAACTTTATATTACAAGGTAGTGGACAACTGGCTTGATTGGAGGCCATCTAAGGGTAATGGCAAGGAGACAACGTCAAAATCAACAATGGCTTTGTTTGGTTTAGATTTTAGAAAGTTATTTTTGAGAGTTGAAGTGGTAATGAGTGGAGAGAGATAGAGAAAAAGATTTATTGGAAACTGTGCCAAGAGTTAAAAGTTATTCTCAGAGTGTTAAACCAAACGGAGTGAATGTTTTGTCAGGAGAGACAAAGGCATCGTGCTCAGTTCTTTCCAACCGACAAAGCAGTCTAAAACATCTACATGCTATCGGCTTTCATACTTTCAGTTCACATTTTGTTGTTCTGGTAAAGATAAAATCAAGTAGCATGGCATAAATTAATAGCTAAATGACAAGAAGGAAGAATCGAGCTGAGCAATTACACAGACAGTATGGCCTCTACTTGATTATACTGTTCTTAGAACAATTCAACTTCCCATGTCCCACTACATGAACTTCTACCTTTGTAATGATGATGCTTTTGTCAAATGTTATGCTAATTAAGATCATTTGTGTCATAAATATGGGTCTAGGAATCAAAACATGTCCAGCTTGAAAAGGGTTTGTTCGGCTACATGATGGCAGCCTGCAAAAGTCCACATCTTTGGTGCATTCAGTAAGATATTGTGGAGAAGTGCTTGAACTTTACTGTTTCAAGTGATATGGATTACTATTTACTCTATATGATACTAGGGTTAGGATACAAGAAACATCTTTTGTGTTACTTGAGAGAGATATCAGTCATAATAACGGTCTCATTTGGCCTTTATTCTCGATCAGAATGGGCGTCTCATTGCCATAAATATAATCACATCCAAGGGAAGCATATATTACATAACAATGCCAAGTTGTAAAACCGGTACTATTAACGTGATGTTTGGTTTGCTTGTGAAGTTCTTCAAGTATGTCCCAGAGAGGAACTAGGATGAAGTCATGATAACTGAGTTTCCTTGAACAATTTATTTATGCCTTCCCAATAGCAGCGATTTACCTTAACCTCTTCGTAAAGTTTCTTCTCCCAAGCATATAGCCTTCCCAATGTCAGAGAATGGCTTCCTGATTCCATTCCTCCATAATCATCAAAGAGATCATTGTTAAACTCTGTCCACGTTGAAGTGCTTTTGGAACTAGATGCCACAAGACTTTTACAGGATGAAGATCGAGATGAAGTGGACCGCCATGCGATAGCTTGGATGAGTTTTGTTGAATTCTCTGCATCCAGATAACATGTTGAAAAAGTGACTAAGCATAAAGGCACCTAAGGCCTACGGATAGGATTTTATGGGGAATTATGTAAGAAGGGCACAAAAGATTGTGTGTGTGTGTGTGTGTGTGTGAGAGAGAGAGAGAGAGAGAGAGAGAGAAGGATCAAAACTTGATATCTCTCTATCATCAATGTGAAACGAATGTATATGGTATACACCTTCAAGGTAAACCCAATACCTGTAACCACCAATAAGGTTTATGGTATAAGCTGTTGGGTTAACAAAAGAACCTCTCCTCCAGTTTAAGATTCTAAAAAGGGGAATTTTGCAGCTTTTCAACGTCATTAGATACAACCAATGCAAAGTTAAGGCAGAAGAAGCACATTATGCAAAGCTTAACAAAAAGTTACCAACTTTCTCAGAAAGACAATTGGGTAAGTCCCACCACATCAGATCCTTTTTCAGAAAAGATGTCACAGTGGAGCAACAACAACCAGACTTCAAGGGAAAACAGAGGATTCTAATGGGAGAAAACTTTTGATAGCAAGGTCCACATAAGTTGCTTAAAAGCCACAAAGGCAAAAGGCTAGAGGAATGAAATTCAAGCTCAATTAGAAGAAATCCTCTTTCAAGTTTTAAGCAAAGACGATTGACATAAGGCCCACAAATATCCTAATAACGACTGTAAATGGATTAAGGTTAGTGGAGGGAAAAGAAAATGTAAGGTATTGCTCTTCACAGATTTAGAATATTTTCTCGTTTTCTCTCAACAAATCCCTCACTCAGACACACTGACACCGTAAAGATGGATACCAGAAAGTAACAGTAATGGAAGCTATTCAAAGTGAGAACCAAGATCTAGAGCCAAAATTAAAGAAACTCTTATTCAGCTTTATTGTATTGTATATTAAATGGAAGTGAAATAAATGGAAGTGAAATCATGTGGAGTCAATAGAAAAATACAGGAATTCAAAGGCAAATGAAGATCATTTTCAAGAGAGCAGAAGTTTTATATCCAGAAAATAGCATGCAGACAAGTACAAAGACAGAACCCAAATATTAAAAATCTGGATAGCTCTATATTATAATATGAAAAGAGACAAGAACAATGCTAACCTTTTATTTCCTCCAGGCCAGAATGCAAATGCACCCTATTAGCCTCCAACATTCTGGACACATCCTTGCCAGAATCAAAAGCCCTAATGAAATGGTCCTCAATATCCCTCAATGCTTCCAACAACTCCCTCCCTTTCACTGGTGTATCAATTACTGTTAAGCCCTTCTGCTCCTCCCCATTTCCCACAACATCCACTGATCTAACAACTTCAACCCCACCACTCTCTACATGCCCTCCTCTTGCATTCTCACTTTCTCCAGCCACCACCACATTTTTTACTTCTTCCTCCACCCTACCCCCTTCCTCTTCCAACTCTGGAATCCCTTCCTCTTCCCTAACTACCCTCAAATCGTCGTCCGAATTACGATTGTACCCGCCTATTGCCTCTGGCCTTACACCATCAAAAGGGTTAAAGAAATCCCACCCAAAATCCCTCTGTGGTGAAGGCATCGATGGAGGCATTTGCATGTAGAAATACCCAAAACCCTCTTGTTGCTGTCTCTCCATTTTTTCTTCTCTCTCATCTTCTTCCTCTGAAGATGTTGAAGACCCACATGATTCACAGCCGTTAATGGCTGATTGGGTGGGTTCAGAAGGTGTTTGTTGAAGGAATAATGGGTTTGAGACCACATTTTCTTTGGGGGGAGATTTTGGTGGGAAAGTGATGAGAAACGGGGAAGAAGGGGAAGAATGGCGAGCAACAAATAGCTTTATACCAGCTGAGACTCCATAAAGAGCTTGACAATACCTAGCGTGTGCATCAGCAAGTGCATATCTTCTCTCTACAGCTAGCTTCAGCTGATGTTTTCTCTCTCTACAAATAGACACTACTTCTTCTTCTTCCTGTAGTTTGGAGGCAACACACCCCATTCTCTTCTGTTTTTTTTTTTTTTTTTTTGCAAAGTAAAGTAGGAATGAAAGCTCTGCTTTTGAAGAAGGGCAAGAGGAGACTATAAAAAATGGAATATTTTTTTGTGTGTGGCCTTTTTTGAGGAACGCGTGGAGTGGTGGGGTTTTGTGTACAAATGGGTGCTTTGTTTGGTTTTGACTGAGATTTTAGAGAGAGGGAGTGAATTGGGCAGATTTCAGAGAAATCTTAAGACCAACCCATTCCTTATTTCTGATCAGAAGAACAACCCTTTCCCTGTTTTGACTCGTAACTAAGTGGGTTTCTAGTAAAATGGCAGTTTTTGGGCAGAGATTTAGAGAAACCCATTTCGCCATCTCATCTCTTGGGAAAAGAAGATGTGTTTATGCCATAAATGGAGTTGGTCACAGAGAGAGAGAGTAAAGTTGGGTTAATGCTAAAATGGAGGTGGTCAAATGGAGATGCTTTCACAGAGGAGAGAGGGAGAGCCGGAGAGGGAGAGAGAGGGAAAGGTCTGTTCTGAGTTCTCTGTTTCTTTCTCTCCTTTTCCTCGTTTTTCGGTTTTCTTGTCCAAACAAGGAGAAATTTTTCAGTGCCGAGCGGGCACCAGCCACATGGTGTTGAGCACGCATCTCGACCGTCCAAATGTATTTTAAACGGTTCAAATCTATTTGGACTAAAGGGGGTATGTTAGTAATTTTATACTTAAAAATTAACCAAACAGATCAGAAATAAGATTGAGAATTATGTAGACCATTTTTCTGGTAATTGATTTTTTTTTTTTGAAACTGTCTGGTAATTGATTTGAGTATAACTATTGATAGAAAAATTACAGAGATAATCATAGTTTGACTGTAGTGTCACTAACCCTTCTTTTTTAAAAAGTTCTTTTTCTTCAATTTTCAAACTCAAATATAATGAAAATGAAGAATAATTTTTTGATTTTTTTTGCACCGTATAAAATATCTTAATGAAATCTATCAAACAAGATCCATATTGATAGGAAAATTATTTGCGTAAACACATAATTTTTGAGTTTGAAATTACCTTCCTTTTCTAAAAAGTTCTTTTTTAAGAAACTGGAACACCACCGTCCGTTCCACTTTCTCCCAAAACCTTCTTTTTCAAAAAAAATGTAATTTCAAACTCAAATATACCCAAAATAAAAAATAATTTTTTAATTTTTTTTGCACTGTTTAAAAGATCTCAATGAGATCTATCAAACAAGATCCATATTGGTAGGAAAATTATTTACGT
The DNA here is from genome assembly GCA_019656295.1 of Rhododendron mucronatum var. ripense. Lineage (NCBI taxonomy): Eukaryota > Viridiplantae > Streptophyta > Magnoliopsida > Ericales > Ericaceae > Rhododendron > Rhododendron mucronatum. The sequence continues at coordinate 1,507,585 of BPLT01000072.1, read as the reverse complement.
AAACACATGATTTTTGATCTTGAAATTACCTTCTTTTTTCAAAACCTTCCTTTTTTAAAAACCGGAACGGCCTCCAGTCTTCTCAGTTTGATTATTCAAATAGAAAAAATCCTCCAATAATGGAGTAGTAATCCAAAATGTGGTATATTATTTATGTCAGTAAATCCTCGTGCACAGCAAGCTGCACAGCAGGCTTTTTCTCCCGCCTCGGGTCGTAAAAAGATGATCAGCCTAAATTCTAAAATTATTTTGGATATTTTGTTAACGCCTCTAACGGTATCGAACGAAGCTCATTTTTTACAGAGACCTTAAATGACGTATTTTGAACAAAATGAGCGGTTCCGATCATATTTTTATGACCCGAGACTGAAGAAAAAGCCTGCTGCTGTGCACGTAGCACAGTTCTATTTATGTCCAGTGGAAGTAAAAAAATTTACTTTGTGAACTAAATACTAGAGAGAGAGAATGGGAGATGGAGAGAGAGTGGCAGGGGAATCAAATGGAGGTGAGGTGAGGTGAGAGGGGCTCGAGGAAGAGATTATGGTATTGGTGCCTTGTGTCTGGTAATTTGGTAATACCGCTGAATAATAGTAGGGCGTACAGCCCTGGGCAATTCATTTGACTGCACTGGGGTTTATTTCTCTGCTGTGAAAATATAAAAAGTTGCTGCGGAGCACGGAAAATTATTCAATGCCCCAGAGAGTACCGCCATATAATGCCTCAGATCTCTCCTTAATCACATACTCCCTCCATGTCATTTTTATTATTCATTATTCATTTTTGACTCTTTTGTGTCTATTGCATCTATCTTTTAGGCCATGTTTGGTAAGTAGACGGGATCGGTAAGAAGATGGGATTAGTAATCCCGAGTGTAATCCCAAGTAGGTATTTGATTGTGTAAGGATTAAATTATGGGATTGTGATTACCAATCCCAATCCCTTGTTTGATTGGAATACCAAGAGATATGATAACAAATTACATTTTCTATTTATACCCATGGATGAAAACCTGGTCTATGCATGAAAGGAGAAATTTTTAAGTGCCGAGTTGGTACCATGTGGTGCCCGCTCGGTGCATCCGGGCCATCTATTTCTATTTTGGACGGCTCGGATTTGGAGAGAAAGTAATGTGGTTAGAGGAGAGTTTATTTTAATTTGGACCGTCTAACACACTTTTGGAGGGCCCAGATGTGGGTGCTCGGCACCATGTCAGCCGGGTGACGTGGCACCCGCCCGACACCCAAAAATTTCTCCCATGGAAGACCCACTCACGAATATGTAATTTTTGGACAATTTGAATTTTTTTTCATCCAATCAATTTCCAAATTTGGTGAAAAGTTGAGCAAAAAACCAATGTGAATATCTTATTTTCTGATCATTTTATCATAAAGGATCATAATTAATTTTTAACTTTAGGGCTCTCATTAGTTAGTTCTAAGAAAATTGTAGAATTAAATATCTCTTATGGCTAACTATCGAGAACATTATAGTCAAAAATTAATTATGACCATTTAGGATAAAATGATAAGTAAAAAAAATAAGATTTTCGCATTAGTTCAAACGAATTGAAAATTAGAACAATTAATTTTTCAACCTTGTTTAGATAGTTTATATATTACTCCTAAAAAATATGGTTAAAAAATAAGTGCTTCAAATTTCAATCCGTTTGAATCGGTGCAAAGATCTTATTTCTCTGATCATTTTATCTTAAAGAGTCGTAATTAATTTTTGATTCTAGGGCTCTCGTTAGTTAGCCCTAAGAGAGATTTGACTTTCTTGGGGCTAACTAACGAGAGCCTTATAGTTAAAAATTAATTATGACCCTTTAAAATAAAATGATTAGAAAAATAAGATATTCACACTAGTTCATCTGAATTAAAAATTAAACAATTAATTTTTTTCCTTGACTTTTCACCAAACAGGACCTTACAGCCTTTTTTTACTACCCTTGCACCCCAAAACAACACAATTTTGGTGCACTACAACCATGGGTAATTGAGGGTATTATTGGTATTAAGTTAAAATACCATGGGCAAGGTGGTCATTCTGCAAGAGGGAGCTTTGGAAAAGATTCCTAATACGTAGTACTCCATGGCATTAGTAATCCTACAAAATAGGGGGATTACCAATCCCATCCTCTAATTAATCCCCTCCATTTTTTGGCAATCAAACAAAGAGTTAAGAGACCCTTAGGATTAGCAATCCTAGGAAAAGATTCCTAATACGTAGTACTCCATGGCATTAGTAATCCTACAAAATAGGGGGATTACCAATCCCATCCTCTAATTAATCCCCTCCATTTTTTGGCAATCAAACAAAGAGTTAAGAGACCCTTAGGATTAGCAATCCTATCCCAAGACCTAACACACTTATCAAACATGGCCTTAATCTATAATATTTTTTATGATTTTCGACAACTGTGTTATAGAACAAATTGATATCTATCAAATAAGATATATATTGCATGTTTTTGAAGATTCACATTGAAAGATATAAGCGATTGAAAACTGATATAAATATCAAAAAAAGGACGACCAAAATGGGAAGGAGAAGTATTTTTTTGGGGCCAAGACTAAGTGTAAAGATCTCACAATAATGTGTGTTGAGAAGAGGTTTGGGACACCACTAAGGGCACTGAATAATCTCTCCTCACATCTCAACTTTCTTATCCATCCCAAGAATGAGATTCACACACTCCACATATGTGGTGAATAAATGTGATCGACAAACACCACGTAGCGATCCTCCAAAGTTATTGGATAATTACTTGGTGCAGTTAAGCTTATCCATATTATCATCAATAGCCCATCAAATTCGGAGTTGCAAAATAGAGTTGAGCTAGAAATAAAAAAAATTAAGTCAAGTCGTTCATCTTATAATTCCGCATTCACAATAGAGGGATAGTAGGGTACATGACAAGAAAATATGAAAGCATCCAAGAAACTGAAATGCACGGTTCATCCATCAGGTTCGAGTGTTGTGGTGATGGTATAACTAACTAGTTGGATTATACCTCATTGAAATTTATGCTTCAAAGGTGCCAACCAGTTTTTGATCTCTCTTCCTTTCCGCCCTCAAATAAAGAAACTGATGCTAACGACATGTAGCGATAGAATTTGTCCACTGATTTTGCTGCTGAAAGGAAAGAAAACAAAAACAGGATTAAAAACAAGTTTATTACCAGTGTAGTGTTATACCAAGTTAGAAAAAGCATTAACATACAAAGTAACACCGATATCTACATTGTCTTACATAGACTTCATAGGATACGAACATTAGAATATTAACACCACCACACAAATGACGATTAAGGTCGCATATACCATTAACATGTCTAATAATATGACTGGAAAAAAAAAAAATTAGAGTCAGTGGGAGAAAAATGGGTGGTTGATTTGAAATACATCGAGGAAGGTGAAGGATTTTCTGCGATAGCAAAAGCAATGCTTGATGTGAAGACTTAATGCTCTCAATTTTGTTATTTTATCTGCGGCTTGCTAGGAAGTTGACTTTAGTAACTAACTTGTGTCTTCCTAATATGTTGTTGTCACGCAATCTAAAGTCGCGATTGATCTTGATCCTCTGTTTTGATTTGGGTCATTTCACACCCAACGCACAAACTTCTAACAGAAGTGTAGCTGTGTAGGGCGAGGACTTGCCTATAATCTGTCATTTAGTATGAGTCTCTCATTGGTTAGATATAAAATGGGTGATTACTTTTTTTTTGAACGGTCTAATTTTTTTTGGCTTTTCGGTTGGAACCAAAGTTTCACATGGTACCAAAGGGTGCCAGGTATAATCCATCCCACATTTTAACAATTCACATTTCATAGATCACGATGACGATGACGAATCCAACGAAAAATGTTGCACAATGATGGATTTAAAAAGATACTACGAGTGCCAAATCTCAAAAACAGCCTTTAGTTGGAGGGAATGTTATTTGGATCCATTCCACACCCACATTAACTGAATATGGAATGGATGATAACTTGATTATTGCAACCTCTCCAGTACCGAATCTCTGTAACATTTGTTTTGAATTCTAGGTTCTTACGTAGTATCAAACTTTTTTTTTGCCAAATGTTTCGTTGATGCTAAGAAACAATACCGATTTTTGGTTATTAGAGTTTGTTTTTTCAAGTATGCAGGTGTCCTAAATAGTTAAAACTATACTAATTCCATGTATACTTCTGAATGCATCTTCTTCTTCTTCTTTTTCTCTCTTGGAAATGTTAGATGAGAGCTATATTTTGATAACTGAATGTCTGAGCCAGTTTACACGTACCTCAACTAATTCCGAGGTCACGAAGGAAACGACCGGGCATAACCGCCCAATGGCCTCAAGGTTGGGATGTTTGGCCTTCATGGAAATAGAACCTGTAACCTTATTGCTTTCTCACAACCACTTGACCAAATTTTTTTGGAGATTTAGATGAGATCTATATTGGATTGAGTTCACGTGGCCGTTTGATAGTGGGCTATTACAAAAGGGTAGGAGTTCTATATTTGGCCCGTTGGTATACCATTTAGATCCAGCAAAAAAGCAGCCCATGCACACTGGCCTACTAGTTGAAAATAGAAACGAAAGAATTATATCAGTAGGCATTTCTTTTTTCCTAATAATCTCAATTTCCTACAATTTCCAATTATATATTCAACGGTCAGACATAATTTTGAGGATGAATAAAATTTAGGTATTACAAACTTGGTTAGTAATGCATAGATTAAAGATAACTTTGATAGGATATGATAAGATCGGGATGATTCTTTTTTACCCTCTAGTGGACCTCTTCTTTTCTTTTTCTTTTTTTAGATCGGCAACAATACCCTCAATGCGCTTCCTATTTTTTAGTCCAACTACTAACACATCACATTGCACATCAAAATGCAAATCTTGTCTAGATGGCATGCCAAATATATCTTGGCCCCACCTCTCTCCCTCTCCCTCTCTTAATCATCGGTAGTGACACCATCATTTGTTGGAGATTTTCAAATTAAATTGGATTTTAGTTTGGAATTTTTGGAAAGGTATTGAGTGAGATTTTTGTGAAAGGTTGCTACACCTTTTCACATGAGTTGTGACTTTATGTAAACGGTTGTAACACCCATTAAATTGGGGTGTGTTGGTTTGGGAAAAATGTGATTGTTAGGAAGAGTATAAATTATGGAGTACCTCCAAGAGGCATGACCCTTCCTAATTAATTGTTTAAAAGGTGCCTACTAACAGGCATGTTCCTTTCTATTAATTGTCTTTAAAAGACATGATCCTTCCTAAATGGTGTCTTAAAAGACATTACCATTTCTTATGCCTGTGTACTAGAGACACAACCTTTCACACAAGGATGTTTGTAAGTCTATGAATAGCCATTTGTAAAGTCATTCGAAAAATCAAAAAATTCCATACTGAATTGCTCTATTTATCTCTACACATTCTCTTCCTAGAAATGGCAAACTAATATTCTATTACATCTCAAAATAGAGGATTAGTTCTTGGTTCTTTTACATTTGCTTAGCTGATATACTGTCTATCTTCGTTTGTACAAACGCAGATAGAAAGAACCTAAAGTTTGGATTCGATTTATCTTGAAGACGAATTTGTTGTAACCCAATGCACACCTTCTGGTGGGGGCAACTACTGGCTTTAGGAAAGTATTCTCCTTACGTGACTCGAATGCTTCTACCATTCCAAGTTTGAAAAGACGACACGATGCCATCACTTTAATTGTTTTGAAGACCGATTTTCCAACATCATCCGATGTCAAATTTATCATTTCCACATTCTCTTCATTCACTTCGTTTGCATCAGCGACATATCCATAGTTGCTTAAGAATGGGTATAAGGGATCCCTCCGCCACACCTAAGTCATATGATCAAAATCAAATATGAAAAACCCAATAAATAAGTTAAAGCTTTACCGGTGTGCTATAAGGGAGGATAAAATGGGGGATAAGAGGGATTAGGGTGTATAATTTCTTGTTCTTGACAACGAGGTATGCCATCGTCGTATGCGGCGTCCCGTATAGAGCACAATGGTTGATGGCGCAAGTAACAAACATGCTAGAGATGAATTGTAAAATGAGCATCCCACCGCTCATTGTATGGAGACCGTACAAGATGCTGATGGAAAGCAATTTGAATTGAATACCCTGCTCTGCATAGCTCTCTGCTAGTCCAGTGTGCAGTCGGTCACCAAAGTGTTGTGATAACCAAATTACACCCCCATTGATGTAAAATAAAGCAATCAAAGAGAACTCAAGTCAACAATTCTGAAGTGCAAACTACTTGAAGAAGCTCAGGATAACGTGCAACACATCACAACGGGATATAGGATATACCTATTCATTGCCTACGTTTCCATGAGCATTGGTCATGGCCGACGAGTGTTACGTAGTGGTGGTGGTTTTGGTGGGAGGATCATACTCGATCGTTACGTAGGGTTGTAGAAATGAGATCCATAATTATGTGGTCGCCATACACGGGAGTGCAATACTTATAGTGGCGACATACTCCTTTCACATTGCCATCTAGTGGGACTCGCAATGAATAACTCTAGAAGTATACACAACTCAATACTTTTGAATCCTTCTAAAGAAGCCTGTAATTTTCTATCATATCCAAGTAGTTCCAACAAGCCTTATTCTTATATAGTTTTTAGTCTCGAATAAAGGACATCTCTTGAAAGGGCATTTTTAAGTCATGTAGGAATTAACCCTAACTTTTCAACAAAAGAACAAGGCCAAATAACACTAGTTGGGTTCACTTCAGATGGGCCTTTTCATTTCGAGGCCCAATTTTCAAAGAGTTTATTTTCTATGGGCCAACGATGAACGCATCCATCAAGATCTCTCTCAGCAGATACATAAAGCTATGTAGTATGTTGGAATGAGTCATATGAACTTTTTTCTTTAGAGAATTATATAAAGAGTCATGAATTCCCCCGCCACTCCCAACCCACCACCGCAAACCACCAGGGAAGATAAAAGTGTAACCATCGGAGCAACTGTGACATTGTGGATAAAAAAACTTTATGGCATTTATTTTTAAAATTGAGAAAGGCTTGTGATATTTTTGGTACAATATGGGACCATACATGCATAAATGAAAATTGAGTTTTGCCATATAAATAATGTAATATCAAATTATCAATATATGATAAAAGTACATGTATACATTTAAGTAGGAAAAATACAATCTCCATATGGGCCACAATTGGTGATTGATGTCTAGGAAGCTGAAAGAGAACACATAAGACGATATGCATAACCAAAATAGACTACATAATTGATAGCCAGTGAATTTCGCTTCAAATGAAGAGAGCAGGAGAAATAGGATAAATAAAATCAAGTTGGATGCACACAAAAGTGAATTCAACACAGAAACCAGCAAAAGAAATAGAAGTACGAGCTATGCAACCCAAGTTGTTTTGGAAATAGAACGACACACTGTGAATACGTGACTAATTGACTAGGTAATGAACTCTATGATAATGATGATTTATTAATGTAAATTATCCCAATAATGATGACAGGAATCACTAGTCAAACATCTCATCAACATAAGGAAATCTAACATTCCGGAGTGAGATATTCTTGTGATACATAGTTCTCTCTCTTTCTCTCTACAGAGTATCTGTGACAACTTATGCACACCTCAACCAATCATTGGAGGCATAATTCGACCGTACACTAATATGGAGCCCAATTAAAGTTAGGGCAATACTTTGTAAGGACTAACCCAGAAAGTTTTGAATATGAGATCTTAAGAAGGAATAATCCACACAGTTTTTTTGTTAGAAAGAAGCAAGAAAGTTTCATCGCCTTGAAATTATTTGTGTAAAGAAAAACTAGATTTTGAATTGACAAGGTATCTGAATCAAAATTTATTTTTTTCAAGTGGGGATGAGAAAATTGAAATTGGAGAGATTTTTTTGGGTTTAAAATTACCACACTACACGAGTACGTATAGCTATCAAGATCGATCTCGCATTTTGATTTACTCGTAGCACATTATTTGAGAGCTTTTTTTCCCGCCGGTCAATAGGTAATTTAGAATGTAATTGTTTGAAGAAAATTTTAAAAATTTGCTGGACCTAAGATTAAGTAACGATTTTAGACGTTTGGTCGATTGTAATTCAAATTGAAGAAAATTTTCAATCCCATAGATTAATAAATAATAATTCTGGAGTCGCCCCTGGTCTCAACTCTAGGCGTCACGAGGTTTCCATGCCCGAGTACCTGTGAATTGAAAATTTTCGCGTCCCGGTGGGCTTTAGCCCCTTCTTTTAAAACCCGAGACCATCGGGGGACCTGGACTAGCCCGAAATACTGAAGTATTAATTGTGTGGGCGGACCAAGCGAGTCGGGACCGTAACCCGGTGCCCATACCCGTCTACTACAAAGTGTGAGATTTCCCCAAATCTTTCGCAGGCTGGGTTCTGCCCTAGTGATCCAAAAGATTCAACATTTTGCTTCGGACACGCTCTTTCTTCAACTTTCCAACATTCAGAGCGTCGTGATATTGAGAGGTAAATCTCAGAGACTCGAACAGGAAGCCGCGACTAATGTGCAAATTCCAATTTTGGTCGACATAAATTATGCCTTGTGCTGTTTCGTTGTTTGTTAATTACCGTCCTTAATACGTTTCGGCAAGTGTAGTTAACTTGATGCTGTAATTGAAGTTGGTACTGTGTGTACTCGCTATGGAGTTAGAGCTCTTTTTGTTTTGTTTTAGTCACACAATTTTCCAGTAAACATAAGTCAGTCCAATTTTTTTTTTTTTTTTTCCCGCGAATAAGGTTTCTTATGGCAACTTTGCCGTTCGCGTGAAGTTTTAGGGTATTAGTGTTGCTGGAATTGGATAAAGGAATATCTTGAATACAGATTTTACTACAAGCTCCCCTTCACCTCGTTTTGGGCTAATGATGGTTGCATCTCGATTGCAAGTTTGTGTCTGTGTGGTGTTCATGTTTGTACATATGCTTAATTTTTTTTTTTTGTATTTTACATGTCAATGTCAATCTTCCTTGGGGAGTGCTTATGTCTAGTTTTCATATTCAGTGACAACAGGAGTCTGTCTACATAGGCCACAGGCTGTGTCTGAGTTGTTTGATTTAGAGATTGGTCGATGGAGTTTGATGAGTATGATTATTTGGAGAACGCGGTGGAAAATCGGGAGCCTCAAAAAGTGAAGGAAGCGGTTGATGGTGGGGAAGAATTACTTGAATCTGAAGAGAAAGGACGTAGCCGGAGTTCAAAGCACAAAAGTGATAGGAATGATGATGATTCAAATCGCCGGTCAAAGCGATCGAAGTCTGGAGAGGAATCTCGCGACCGTGACAGGGAGAGAGGCTCATCACGGCACCGTTCGTCCCCTAGAGATGGTGAAAGGAGTGATAGAAACCGACCCAGAAGTAGCCGAGAACATAGAGATGGGAGGGACAGGGACATGGATAGGGATAGGAATAGGGAAAGAGGCAGAGAAAAGGATAATGATAGAGATAGGGAGGAGAGGAATGGGAAGGATCGACACCGGGGCCCAGACCGGAATAAAGATAGGGACCGAGACAGAGATGGTGGCCGTGACAAGGATAGAAGAGACGGTAATCGTGATAATGAGAAGGAGACTGATAGAGAGCGCGAGCAATCACATCGAAGTAGAAGTCATTCAGAAAGACATCACGACGAGCAAGTTGGGGAGAGAAGTCGGGATAGGCCGGAGAACAAGGAAATGGAAAGGGAGAGGGAACATAGAGAAAACAGGTATTGCACATATTTACAAATTTATTTCAAGTTTGTAGATATCAAAGTCGGCTGGTGTTCTCTTCCGAAAATGAAAAAAAGTCAGCTAGTGTTTAAACTGTAAACTGTTCATTCAGAAACATGCAGAAAGTCCAATTGTTTCTATGTAGACTCTTCATTGAATGAAATCGTACGAGTCATGAATTTGTTGAATTTGGACTTGCATGACGATTTTGAGTGTACAATAACAACAGCAGTACCCATGTCATCCCAATTGACTCGTGTTTGCTACATCAAAAATTGCAACGTGGGTTAATTTTCTTAACAAGTCTTCTGTAGGTTCATTTTTGTAATGATGAGTGACTGATAATATAAGATGACACATAAAGGGAATGCCAACTGAGTATAAAAGTAAGGCGAATAACGAAAAGTTTCCTCCGAAGTCTGAACTCTGTGTGTATCAAAAAGATCTATCAAATCAAGAAATTGGTCAAAGGGGGATTACATTATCCCTTAACCATACGCAGATAATTTTCTGTACAAAATGGCGTCGATTCTCACCATATCTCTGAGCACCAAAAGTTTGGAATACAAAGAGGAAGACAACTTTATTATTTGTTGCACTTATATGAAGGCCTTAGATTAACCCTCAAATAAGCAAAATGGGGAAGTGTCTACATAGACTTAAGCACAAGTGTTGGGTGCATTGTGCATCAAGTGTAATTATGCTCATGCTCTGTGGAACTCTAACTATGTTTTACTTTACGTGGACTTAAGTACAAGTGTTGGGTGCATTTTGCATCAATGTCCGATTTAATGTTTCTCTTGTCCAATGACATGGGAAAGTGGTAAGTAATTGTATTGTTAAATACGCTGGGTGCATTTTGCATCAATGTCCGATTTAATGTTTCTCTTGTCCAATGACATGGGAAAGTGGTAAGTAATTGTATTGTTAAATACGCTTTTGGCCCTTTTCTTGGGCAAAATGATGTCTACAAAGTGTTATTTACACAAAAGGATGGAAGTTCTACGCATAGCTATATGAGTGTGAATTGCTAAATGTCTGCTTGGTGGATATCCACACACATGGTGGAGTCTGGACACATTTTCCACTTTCTGTAATAGTGTCCAGTGTTCAACATGGATCCTAAGTACAGTGGGAAGAGCTATGTAACATACACCATATTTGATGCTAAAAAATACCAATTTCTTGAAATGTTAGTAGTTTTTAGACCTAGCCTTGTGCAATTTTTTACTTCCCTGTTTTCAAGGTATTGTATGACTTTTCTAATGGTTAGTAACTTTTTTTTGATTGTTTTGTATTGTAACTTTTCTCGGAGACCTCTAAAATTACCTTTCCCATCTTTTAGTTGAAGTTCAAATTAGGAGATATTTCATGCTGTTTATGCTTGAAATGTTTTTGAACTCAGGTTTTTGGACTATAGGTTTAAGGTTGCTTAGCTGGTTGTAGATGGTTCACTTGACATGTTTTGCGCAATGATCCAAAGGACTTTTGTCCCTGATAGTTTGCAAGTCATATGTAGTTAGTTGTGTTATTTAATGCTAAACAATTTGAATATTGAACAATAGATTTTGGGGACTCGCAGATATGCTAGAGAAATCTTCGGGTGGTGATTCTGGCAACTGAGCCAGGCTCAGGTCACGGGTTAAAATGTTCCTTTCTAGACTCTCTGGAGGTCTTAACTGGGGTGTGGTATCAGTTTTATGATTTTGGTTGTCCTCCACCTCTGATCATAGTTGTTAATTATATTCATTCTGTTGCAGAAATGCTGGTGAGGGATTGATGGGCTTTGCTTAACAGAAGCACTTCATAATCCGATGCTTGTGGAAAATCATTATTCAGTTGGCTGCATGATTGGCCATATATATATATTTTTTGCAGGCCATGTAAACAATAGAAAGATGGTGTCTGAATACATGTTATAAACTTATTTGATTCTTTGTACCAAGTGTTGTCTCCATGGGAGGTCTTTTGTACAGTTCAAGTTTAACCATTTCTATGGTCCTTTTTATACTGCCATCTATTTTGACTCTTATGAGCAACATTGCAACTGATTGGAAATTTTTATAAAGGAGCTTTTGTTTCAGCCCTTGTTTTTATGTCCTATAGAATTCCTTGTTTTCCTGGTATAACCTTCTTCAACAGTTATATTGGCAAAGGGTTTGGAAATCTAACTTCCAAATATCAACTTGAATTGCGACCTTGCATCTGTCTTATTCTCAAATTGATTTGTCATCCTAGAGGTCTAACGTTAAAACTAATATACTTTGATCATGATTTTTGGGGTAGAATAATTGTCTTTTCTTTACTTTGGGACTTAAGTTTGATAAGCCTTAACTGGTTATTATTATCACATTGAATTTGTAATAGTTGCATTCTGCAGTATATTTCAGAGGTGAGATTTTTTCCTCGGTTCATAGCAGTTTGCTCTCGACAAAGTAGTCCATGCATTTTTCGAGTCTTCTAGTCAGTATGTTGTTTTGTTTTTCCATCTTGTGTCTGTGTTGTTAGTTTTTTTTGGCTGCTCAATGCTTATTCCTTTTTCTGCTGACCTGCGTTTTGTGACTTCGTTCTGTGTAATGGTGATGAGAAGTCATGTACATTAAGTTATGTTTGGTCCTTAAGAAAAAAAGAAAATTTTGTTTCAGATTTCTGTTGGTTTTTTGGTCTTCTTAGGTCTGCTAAGCATGTGTCTCTTTTCTAATGGGTAAAAACTTTTAGCAGGTTCCGCACCTGACGTGCTCTCAACTAATAATGTTCTCCTCCTAGTGCCTTTATATGACTCTATGATGTTGTTCCATTTGATGATTAGGTTGTTTGTAGAAGGGGCAAATCAGTTAGTAAATCATTGCCTGAAGTTGGATTACATATTCAACTACTTGGTCCAATCTTCCACTTTCTTTTAATTGTTTTCCAGGTTGGTTCTCACTAAATTTCTGAAAAAGATGTTATAATTCCAGCTGGCATAGATTGGTCCCATCATATGGACAATTGGTGCACTTGCCTGCAGGATTATGTTAGATGGGTTTGGCAAGTCATATAAACCTACTGGAGAAAATTTTCTGTCCTTTTGGAATAAATGTTTTGTTTGTTTCTTTTCTTTCTTCCTTTCTTCTTTCTCTTTTGCTTAATAACATGAGGAATTTCACTGTCGAAATAGTTTCATTTTAGAGGAGCAAATGAATTTTACAAAGTTGTGGTTCATCTTGATCATTTTGATACACCCTTCTCTAACAAACAGAGAATATGGGTGAAAAAAGGTGGATAGTATTTGAGGATATTATTTTTTGCAGGCGGCATAAAGAGAAAAAGGAAGAAGTGGCTCAGCCAGAGGCTGATCCTGAACGAGATCAGCGGACTGTTTTTGCTTATCAGGTATTGTAATCCTATGGACACCCATTTTCATCAATGTTCTAAATGGCGCTTGGCGGTAGTAGGGCGGAGCCCCACCTCCAAGCGCCAAGCCGCCTAGGCGGCGCCAAGCAATTCGGCGGAATTTTTTTTTTAACAAACCATTATCCAATCAAACTATATTCCATGTATCCATAATGCAAGTTCAAACTTCAAAGTACAAAGCCAAATGAAATTAAGTAGTAGCAACTAGCAAATAAGTTGAATAAGACAATAAGTAGTAGGGCTTCGCTCACCTTCCTCGTATTATTTTATATATATATATATATATATATATATATATTTTTGGCCACCAATATATTTTTTTTTAGGCCACCAAAGGCCTCCAAAGACGCCGCCGCCGCCGCCAAGGCCCGCCAAGACCGACAAGGCCGCCTAGGCGGCCGCCAAACCTCCCTGGGCGCCAAATCAAACATCAAGGGCTATTGGCGTGGCGGCAGGGCACCTCCAAGTGCCTAGGTGGCCGCCATTTAGAACAGAGATTTTCATTGCTTTGACTTCTTTCTTCACTTTGCCAACTAATGAATTTTTGCAACTTTTGTAGATATCTCTGAAGGCAGATGAAAGAGATGTGTACGATTTCTTCTCAAGAGCTGGCAAGGTGTACTCTTAGTCCTCATTGCCCTATCTTAAGATTTTAACTGATGTCTGCAATCACTATGTATGTTTCACTCCACAACAAAGTTGTGTTTCTCTGTATACAGTGGAAATTGTGAGATATGAGGGCCTTAGTGGGTTGGTCCCATACTTTAAATAGTTTTTGAATAGCTTGATATACATTGTTGGGCTTATTTACTAAGATTTTACGCTTTTGGGATAATTGTTAACATAACATGGTATCAAAGCTCAACTTGAGACTTGAGAGAGGTTTGTGTTCAAGTGTCTCCCTTTGCATTTGTTTCTCATTTGCATCATGCTTCTCTCCTTCGTATTTTGTTTCGATGTATCTATGAATATTTGTATCTCCACATGCAAGACATAGTTGCACGTTAGGGTGAGGAGGGTGTTGAATAGCAGGATATACATTGTTGGGCCCATTTCTCAAAAGCTTAATGCAAATGGAGAGATTTGTACACAAGACCTCTCTCAATGTAAGCTCTAATACCATGTTAAGATACCCCTTGTCTCCACTGCCAACCTCCAAATTTTCTCTATACCCAAGACCTCTCTCAATGTAAGCTCTGATACCATGTTAAGATACCCCTTGTCTCCACTGCATACCTCCAAATTTTCTCTATAAAGCTGCACTTTGATGCTATCCAAACTTCAGCATGTTGTGTCAAGTATTTTCTTGATCAAACCTGCTGGAAATTTAAAATCGAAACAAAAATTATGTGGAACTTCAGTGATAAGAAACTGGAAGTTTCCATATTGGTTTATAGAGAATCAAATGAGTGATTGAAGTATTTCCTTGATCTTTCCACCTAAGAAGCACGAGCGTGCTCTACACATTCCCGACATGTGAAAATGTGTCTGAATATTTAATTATTATTTTTCCCGTCTTACACGTTTTGGACATGCTCCGACACATATTCGACACACGCGAGGGGACGTTTGGGGCCGTATTATAATTTTTAAAGCTTGAAACTTGGTAAAATTAAGAAATATTGTAGATAAAATTAAGCAATATGAAAGTTATAATCTTTATGAAGAAAACGCAATATGGAATTCTCATTTTTTCATTGAATATATATATATATATATATATATCTTTAATGTGTAAAATATGACATCTTTATGTATTATATGAATTTTAACAAACGACGTGTCCGTGTCCTAGTTTTTGGAAAAATCATGTGTCCGCGTACCTGTGTCGTGTCATGTCCGTGTCCCGTATCCATATACATGCTTCTTAGCTTTCCACGTTTGAAGCTTTGTAAAATGTATCAGTTTTTCTCATTGATTTTACGTATTGAAATAATGTGTAGAATGCAAGTTTTTCTCATTGAAGCTGGGTAAAATGTATCAGTTTTTCTCATTGATTTTACATATTGAAATCATGTGTGAAATGCAAGTTGTTGGATTTGGACTATTTGGTCAACGACCAGCGGCACCTCTTGGAGACCTATATACTCCATGCATACATGCCTGGATGGCTGCATCTTGTGGTGCACTGGTGTTGTAACCAATGAATGGTATGGTGTGTTTCATGGATAATATTTATCCCTAATATCTTTGATCTGCATTCTAGGTGAGAGATGTACGGCTTATTATGGACCGTAATGCAAGGCGTTCCAAGGGAGTTGGGTAAGTTTAATTGTTCTTCCATATCTTTTTCCTTCTCCAACTATTGTTCATTTCCCCTTTTTGGTACCATCTTGATTCTAATGCAGCTCATTGGCAGGTATATTGAATTTTTTGATGCCATGTCAGTGCCAATGGGAATAGCACTGTCTGGCCAGCCCCTTCTTGGTCAGCCAGTGATGGTTAAACCATCAGAAGCTGAAAAAAATCTGGTTCAGTCTACCACGGCCACAGCTGGGGCAACAGGTGGGGGCATAGGCCCATATTCAGGGGGTGCCAGAAGGCTTTATGTTGGCAATCTGCATATTAACATGAAAGAAGATCAACTTCGTCAGGTAGAAATTATTGTCCCTTTCTTAGGACAAACTGCCTACTCGTGTGTTAGAGTTATCATTGTTGCGAGGAAGACTGTTGATATATACTCTCTTCTTAAGATGGTATACTCATATAGGCCATTAGTTTTGTGGTTTCTCTTTCCCCCTCCCTTTTGCAATATGTATGCTGTCCATTGTCCAGGTTTTCGAACCTTTTGGTGCCGTGGAGCTGGTGCAGTTGCCTACTGATGAGTCTGGGAATTGCAAAGGTTTTGGTTTTGTTCAGGTGAGTGGCTGTATTTATAAAGTAACTTCCTGCAGCAATCAGTGATGCTGTTGCGTTTATTGGTGAAGTAGCAGTGCAACACATGATATTGGATACAGGCTGATAAGTTAAATGGTTTTTGTTGTAGTTTGCACGTCTTGAAGATGCTAGAGCTGCACAGAGTTTAGATCAACTGGAAATTGGTGGTCGGGCAATAAAGGTGATTCCAATTCTGATTTCTTTTCAAACATGTACCTCATCTTGGCGTATACATTAAAAGTTGAAATCTTATGCTTTGTTGGATATCCTGTACTAAGGCTCCGTTCTTTTAAACTAAACTTAAATCTGAAAATTTTGTCCTTATTTGAATTTTTTCCGCATTTGTTAGTTTTGCGCTAAACTTTTTTGGGGTATTGATTCGTCTTGACGAGAGGAATAGGAAAAGTATAATTTTGGCACTTTAACCCAAGTATTTTGAGAAATAACCACCTAAAAAGTGGTTATTTCTCAAAATACTTGGGTAAAAGTAAAAAAAATTACTTTTTCAATTCCTCTCGTCGAGACAAATCAATATCCCAAAAACGTTTGGCGCAAAACTAACAAATGTGAAAAAATTCAAATAAGGGCAAAATTTTCAGATTTAAGTTAAAGTTTAAGTCTAAAAGAACGGAGTCTAAGCCAAGTTTTTACATCTATTGAACTTAAATTTGTATCACGATTCATCGGAACAAGGTTGTATTCAAAGTTCAGCTCTCCTACTAACTTGAGGTTTTGAAAATATGTGGGAGACATGTAATTTGTTTAGGGAAGCTTAGAAATTCAGATGTATCATATAGAATTGAAAATTTGAGAACCTAAGAAATAACAGTCATGCTTGCTTGAGAATGAGCTGTTTTCTTGAAAGTTCAGAATACAACTGTTAGAAATCTATTACCAATCTTTGTTTTTTCTCTTGATTTCATATTTCTGTTTTCAAGAATGGGTAACGGTGTCAACAAATGACACCAAATGAGGTCTGAGTATATTTAATTGCTAACTAATAGGAGGAAAGATGAATTTTCTGGTGATTGCAGTTAAACCTCTGTCATATTTCTGAACTATACTTCTCTTTCATTCTAGGTTACATTTTTCTTTCATTCGTGTAATTTCATGTATGGGTACACACCATCAAGTGAGTTGGTTATACCAAGAATCCTTAGCTTGATTCTGCTCTTCGATTCTCACTTTTATATTCTGTACCTGTCTTTGTAGGTTTCAGCTGTTACTGATCAACCTGGAATGCAAGATTTTGGAACTAATGCTGGTGATTTTGATGATGATGAAGGCGGTGGTTTGGTTAGTATTGACATAAGGAATGCGATTAGTTTTTGCCTTTCCCTTTCATATACTCACTCTGCAGAGGTTGCGTTTCATCCTTAAAAGTCCGTGGAGTTAATAATGCACAAAGTTATTGTTTTTTGGAGGATCTACCCTTGTTTGGGGAGTTCTCTTAGAAACTTGCATATATCATCAGGGAAGATACATGCCATCAAGGATGCAGGATTTTAATATTTGATGGACGAATATTAAGTATTGTTATCACACATAAAAAGGTGTCGAATTTGGACACTTAAAAAATATTCTTTATCGGTCCAACAACCACTTGTAGTTTACACAAATGCACACTCACAAATTAGCACATTCTAGAACTCTATGCATATAGTAGGTTTTTCAAAATCTTGTAGAATATTTATCAGAATCCTTAAGAATTTTTCGAAACTCTCTAACTTTCTTCTAGAACCTTCCAGAAAGATGTAGAACATTCTCCAACATTTTAGACGGTTCTAAAATTGTTTAGTTACTCTCCATTCCTCTTGGGAGTTCTATACCGTTTTAGAATACTCTATAACACTTCAAACCTTCGCACTTCTCTAGCACTCTCTGGTCTATTATGTTGACTCTCAACAAGAGGTGCATATCACAGAAAGTGTACTAAAACAACAATCGTATATACTTCCGATCAACCTGTGCAATTATAGAAATGTAAACATATATAATTGTTGATGCATACAATATTGTACACCACAACTATTTCAGAAGATAAAATATCAAACCTAATATTAAATGTTTTATAGATGCATACAATCCTAAGAGGACGCTTGTGGAACTTTTGAAAGAAATCTTGAACGGGCAGATGTTAGATTTTCTTTTGAAAACGTTGGGCGGGCAAACTAATATAATTTGAATATTTCAAAGACAAAAACTACTATGATTCTAAAGAAGTTTTTAAACTTGGGTGGGGCGATCGCCCGATTTCATCCACCCCCTGGTCCATCACTGCTGATGCCATCTATCCACCACGAATTTTGTTTGGTGGGCAAAGGGGTCAGGGGAAGATGGTACCGGCACAATTACACTTATTTGTCAAGAAGGAAGAAAAAACTTTGTGAGCTTCTACTGTTCTTAGTGCCATTGGGCTCATTTGTGTTGTCATGAGTTGACCGAGACGGAATCAACATCATTCTAACCACTTCGTGTCAGATGATGGGCGTGAAATGGGATGTGCATGGATAAGAACCACAATTTCATATTCTCTGATGCACACTTAGCTTGATTTTGCTTCTCGAGAGTTTGTATCAGATTGCATGTAGTTTTCATAATTGTGATTTAACGTCTTATTTTACTCATCTTGACTCGTGGGTCTGGTGGGCTCCTTGATTTAAATGACTTACAGGCCTTAAATGCACGCTCACGGGCACTCCTTATGCAGAAGTTGGATCGTAGTGGTTCTACTACTGCAAGGTTTGCTTTTACCAAAATTTTAGTTTCTTTCGTATCCATCTGCTTGATCTTACATCTTGCATCTCCTGTCATTGCAGTTCTGCTGGTTCTCTAGGCAACCCTGTTGTTAACAGCCCTGGTTTTGCGTTGCCTACAGAGCCAATTCTTGTTGCCGCACCCACAGTTCCTCCACTTGCAGGATTGCCGGGTGGAGGTCTTTCAGTTCCTCCTATTACTGTTCCTTCTGTTGATATTCTTGGTGTCCCTAGCGAGTGTCTATTGTTGAAGAACATGTTTGACCCGAAATTAGAGGTTTGTACGCAAACTACTTCTGCGGGTTTATTTTGTACTGCTGCTATTACTGGCTATGCCTAACTCATTTTGCATTTGACAGACGGAACCAGACTTTGATCTGGATATTGAAGAAGATGTTCGAGATGAATGCTCAAAGTTCGGAGCACTTAAACATATCTATGTCGACAAGTTAGTATCCATGTGGTGTATTTTCTCATATCCACCTTCATTTTTTTTTTTTTTTGGCATGTGATCAGTCCTCTCATTTATTGTTAGTGTTCCCTTTTGTGATTCATAACTCGCACCTGGATTTGGCAATGTTCTGATATGGAACCAAGCTA
Source organism: Rhododendron mucronatum var. ripense (assembly GCA_019656295.1). Lineage (NCBI taxonomy): Eukaryota > Viridiplantae > Streptophyta > Magnoliopsida > Ericales > Ericaceae > Rhododendron > Rhododendron mucronatum. Next base: position 1,488,193 of record BPLT01000072.1, on the reverse strand, counting down.
ATCTCTGGAAATACATAAGATTGCCCGTTTCACATGATGCCTTCTACGACAGTTCTAGCTTTCTTAGTTTTTTTCTGTCTTGGCTCTTCCTTAACTGGTTAAAAATCTTTTATAGCGTAGGCAGGTAGGTTTGCTTTTCATTCACATATGTAAGTATAGATGAAGGGTTTATTCTGTAGCAATGAGCGCCTCTTTCTTTGGCAAACAGGAATACTGCTGGTTTTGTATACTTGCATTTTGAAGATACACAATCTGCAATAGGTGCACAGCGTTCTCTCCATGGGAGATGGTTTGCTGGCAAGATGATCACTGCAACATTCATGGTACTTTTTCTTTGTCATTCTATCTTTATGCTTTTAACCAAAGTATATTTGTTTTTCTTTCCTCTATTCGTCAAATATACCAGCAAAAACTAATTTTGCTGACGTTTTTGCAGGTGCCCCAGAACTATGTGGCCAAATTTCCTGACAGCAGATTGTATGGTGGATTGTAACAATGTTTTCCACGTTGCGTTCCATTTTTTTCCAAGGTAGAGCAACCCTTGTGTACTTTATTTGAAGGCGCGACTGTCACTTGCAGCAGAAATATGGCTGGCTGCCTATTTGGACACAGAAATGAGGCGTTATAAGTTTTCAAAAAATTAAGGATACTGTTTTAGATTCGGATTTCTTAGATATCGATATCAATCATGATTGTAGTTGCGTATAGTTATTTTTGGTTAATGTGTCTCGTACTTCGCCAAAGACGTAACTGTGAGATTATTTGTTTGCTAAGCACGTCCGAAGACAACTGTGAGATTATTTGTTTGCTAACCTCATTCCTCCTGTTTTGTGGTACTTCCAACTTATTGGCGTGACCGGTTGGGTTGAGGATTTCGGCTCTTAAAAGTTAAGACACTATTTTTATTGACGCAAAAATAAAGACAAATAATAATATAGCCAATTGGCTTGTTTAGCCAAACTGGGTGCATATATTCTTGGATGTACAAAGGGTCCTAAATGTGCCAAAATATTGAGTTGGTATAATTTATTTTGTTTATCTTTTGGGTCCTTAAGGTAACTTTAATGGAGTGAATTAATGTACTTAAGTGGAAATATGTAAACTTGTGAAGCCGGGTCCAAATAGGCATCGAAAAATGTATTTTACATTGTTCAAGCCTAATGTTTTTTTTTTTTGGGTCAAACGGAAATTCTCAAGCCTAATGTTTATTTACCTAACCAAACGATTAAAATGAGTGAATACGAGTCTAGCTTGTGATAAAAAAAATAAAATAACCCAAGTCTAGCTTAGTTCATTCTACTGTTAAACTTATGCTTTGGACGTCTAAAATACTATAATCTTTGTTCTTTTGTCTTTTGGGCTATTTGAGAAGAAAGTATTGGTAAAATACTAAACTGTCTGAGATAAACTAAAAACAAACTGTGTTTTTTTTTTTTTGGAATTACCCTCTTGCCCTTTGTTAAAAAAATCCAATTCCTTGGCCAACTTCTACCATAGGAAGGGGGCCAACCGTTACACAACGTTGGGCCTGTCCGAAGGATGGTGAGGCTTTCGGGCCTAAGTCATGGGTTGGCTTTTCACATCAAGAAGTTTGGGTTTTTGTGTCTGTGTTAAAAGAGAAAATGACGGCCCATTTTAATTTGATAATTAATATCCATCAAGAACATGCCTTGAACATTTGTTAATGTTGAAAATGTCTTTTGCGAGTATTAATTATTAAAACACGTCCCTAGCTGTCATTTTCACGTGTTAAAAAGGATCCTCTAGCCCTCACTAGGAGTCTCCCTCATTAGTGAGCAATTATCTAGTTGAGTGGATTAAATTAAATTAAAACAAAAATTCTAACAGCAGAAACAGTTTGCAGATAACCACGCAGAGAAAAACGCGTTTGGCCTCATTTCGGGTCCCGAAAAAATCTAGAAAAATATCCATAAATTTTTGAATATTATTTTATGGGGCCTTGTCAAAAATCAGTTCCAGCGGATATCGATAAGTATTACTTTTGGATTCATAGGGGCGAACTGAGCAGTTTCGCTTCTGCGAGTTCAAAAGTAATACTTATTGATATCCGCTATAGTTGATTTTTTACAAGGCCTCCTTAAATAATATTAAAAATTTTATGAATATTTTTCTAGATTTTTTCAGGACCCGAAATGAGGCCAAACGCGTTTTTCTCTGCGTGGTTCTATGCAAATTGTCTCTGCGGATAACAGGGCTAGAAATAAAATTATTCTCTTGCCCTCTACTAAAAAAATTATTTTCTTTGACCTAATAAAGTGAGGGTAAAATTGTACTAGTTTCACTACTTCCATTAACGTCGTTTTTGGCTCATGGTTATTTCCAGTAGGTCGAACTCGAATTGGGTTACGGTGGTAGTTTGGATGGCTCAGCTCACCAACCCCCAAGCGGAGACTCGGGTTAAAGTCTCACCAATGATGGGAGTAGAGTTTAAGCCATATTGTACCTAGGTGGTGACTGTCTTTCCTCACAAATAGTAGCTATGCCTCAAATCGGACATTCCACTGATGGGTAGTGAGCCCCTATGGTCACGCCCACAAAGGTTACAAAGGTTTGCTACGCTGGTCACCCACTCTTACCCTTTTGATTAAAAGGGAGAAAAAAAAAAAAAAACTCTAATTGGTACATATTGGCGATTATTAGGAGATGAGTGGACAATGGGGAAAGATTGAGGGGGTAGGTTGTAATTAACTCTTTTGGAGCTGGAGCCGTGGTTTGTTCGGAAGGTAAAATTTCTCTTACGGTGCAATTGTTGGGAAAATAGCAAAGAGAGGAGAGCTCACTATAAATTTAGGGTTTCCCATTCCGCAATTAAGGAATCTCAATTTCTCAGGTTTGACTCTGAACTCGTTTCTCTCCTTTTAAATAGCTGTATAGTACCAATTATTCTGTCCGATTGTTCGTGTGAAAGATTTCAGTTTTTTGACTTGCAGTGAAAGAAAGCAAACGAAACCCTATCTTCTCCTTCTCCCATCGTTTCAGATCCAAACGAGTTCGATTAATTTTTCATTCTGATAATTTGAGGTGATTTGATCTGAAATTTAATTCCTTTACCGGATTGGCAATTTCTATACGCCTATTTGGTGATGCTTTCGTTGTTTGTTAGGGTTTTAGCAAGATGACTCAAGATGTGGAAATGAAAGAGCAACAAGCTGCTCCCTCCAATTCTGTTACTTCAACTGGCCCTTCTACTTTGCAGCGTAAGGAATCGAAACATTAGTAAATTTTACATCTTTTATATTCCGTATATGCCTAAACTACAGTATAGACTATTATGCAGTAGTAATTTCGCTACTTTTATATATGCCTGTGAGGAACAAAACCACACTACAGCAATTTAAGCATTGGGTTTTCAGAATTGAAGGAGATTGCATCTTTAATCGAGACTGGTGCATATGCCCGGGAGGTACGTCGGATTGTGCGTGCTATTCGCCTAACCATCGCGTTGAGGCGGAAGCTGAAGGCTTCTGTGCTACATTGGTTCTTGAATTTTGCTCTTGTGCCAGGATCTGAGGCTCACAGTCGGCTATCGTCTTATCTTCCCAAGGTAGTGCTCCAGCATCTTCTTATGAATGGTTGTCTTGAATTACTTGTGGTCGAACTCGGAGAACTTTTGACATGCCAGATTCAATTGTTTGCATGAAGATAATCAGGGAACGCTTTATCCTCCTAATCTTTTGGATTTTGCCTTAACTATTTTTGAACTTCTAGTATTTTAGAAATGGTCCTAGGAGCTAGCTAACTCAATCCAGTGTAGAAAATCTCATGTTTACTGGTTTTTGAGACAGTATTCCTCTCTCTATTAGCTTCAGAAAGAGCAGGATTGACTGTTCATGCTGGGTATGGTAGGATGCTACATTGATGGCTCTTTCCTTGTTTATTACAAGAACTTAGTCAGGGCACTAATGTAGGGGAGGTCAAGTCTATTTCACACAGGTAGAATTTTTATGAAGAAATCTAAACGTAAAAATCGATGATATAGGAATGTAAAATGGCTAACCGTTTTTTGTTATTCTTTTTCTGTCTTTCTTACTTCGTATATCTGCCAACGTCTTTTTATACTTGTAATCCTAATTTTGCAAGTTTGATGTTATTGTAGGAGGACGAGCTTGATATGGAAGTTGATACCGCAACATCTGCGACCCCAGCTCCTGTGAAGCACTCCTTGCCTGAGTTTGAGATTTATTGCTATTTGCTTGTTCTAATATTTTTAATTGATCAGAAGCGATACAATGAGGTACAAAATAGTATGTTGCAGTCAAGTCATGGGTGTTCTTCACTCAGTGGATAATGTTTTGTGTAATCACTTTCTTGCTTATTGCTGGTGTCCTACAGGCTAAAGCATGCTCCTCGGCAAGTATTGCCCGTCTCAAGAATGTGAATAGGCGGACCGTTGATGTTCTAGCTGCTAGACTCTACTTCTATTACTCTCTCAGCTATGAACTCACCGGTGATCTTGCTGAAATTCGGGGGTAAGTTTCTTGAAATCATCTGATAGTCTTGTTCATGTCCCAGCCTCGCGGGGCACTCGTTTTTTCTTGTCTGATTCTCTTTCATTAACAGTAATCTGCTTGCTTTGCACCGGATTGCTACATTGCGCCATGATGAGCTGGGTCAGGTTTGTTTCAACGTGAAATAAGCAATTAATCGATATTTGATGCCATAATAGTGTTGGCCCATGCTTATACAATGGCATTATGCAGGAAACACTCCTCAACCTGCTACTTCGAAATTACCTCCATTACAACTTGTTTGATCAAGCAGAGAAGCTGAGGTCAAAGGCACCCCGTTTTGAAGCACATTCAAATCAGCAGGTAACTGCTATTATGACCCTTACAAATTTAGGCAAACTAGTCTGTATGGAAAAAGATTTAGTATTGTAAGGGGGGATACATTTTTTCCATAGGAGTGCAGATGTTGAACAAAACCCAATACATTGGCATTGGGGCTGTCAGAATGACTCTGGGTCTTCAAGGATCACAGTTGGAGCTGGTTAGAATTTGAGATAATAATTGAAAGCTTTGGAAAAACAGACAGAAATGAGGCTTGTTAGCCTAAAGATTATGAATTTGGTGAAATGTCTTCAAGTACAAGTTTCATGAATTTTAGGCAAGGGAAACACATATGATAACAAAATGTTTCAATAATGCTAAAGGTATGTTTAAGGCAATAAGTAAAATAAGTCTTGAACTTGCAAAATCCCCTTCAAGCGTGCGTGAATGTGAAAGAAGCCTTCTGGCTCTGGCATCTTATCTACTCATACTGAATCTTATTCTTATGTTTTACTTGGCTATTTTATCAACTATCATTTTGTATGAGCTTTTATAGGAGTATGAACTCAGGACACTTTTGTTGAACATCTTAGTTAAAGAATTATGGTTTGTACAGCCTTGTGTACTCTGTAAGGGACCGTGTCTCAATCCTACTGTGGTCCTTGTTTGGTACGTCTCTTTTCGTGTGGTTCTTTAGATTTTAAAGTATGGTTACTCCCATGTCCACCCAGTTTCTGCATCGTGATTCGTGAAATGTCTATGCTCTTTGATATCCTTTTTCTCACACTGACTATTTCCTCTTGCAGTTCTGCCGCTATCTCTTTTATCTTGGAAAGATTAGGACCATACAGTTAGAGTATACAGATGCAAAAGAGTCACTACTGCAAGCTGCTCGAAAGGCCCCTGTTGCAGCTCTTGGTTTCCGGGTACAATGCAATAAGTGGGCAGTGATAGTCCGCCTTCTGCTTGGAGAAATTCCCGAGAGGACTGTTTTTATGCAGAAGGGCATGGAGAAGGCTTTGAGGCCTTACTTTGAGCTTACAAATGTGAGTCCTGGTTCCTCGAATGTTTTGTTATTTGCCTTCGCAGTTAGTTTCCCCCAGGATCAAGGCTTGGAGAAAGAAAAAGAAAAGGCACAGGCTTTTTGCTTTAGTCGGGATCTATGAAAAGCTAGTTTTTTGGGGAGTTTTTTTTTGTCTTTAGTGAACAATTTCGAGTTCTGATTAAGTCTTTTTACTAGTCAGGTTCGTTTTGAATGTCAAAAGCGAAAGAATCTCTAAAAATGGGGATATTTTCCGTCTTTCTTGAATTTGTTCCAAATACATTCCCTCTTTTTTTTCGTCTGGCTTTTTGGACGTTCCAAGTGTAGCTTTCTAAAGCAATTGAGTGGTTGAGGTCAATAGATTTGAATAATGGCCTCTAAGGCTCAAAAGTCTCATGTTAACTGCAAATCTTTTGCTGCTGATTAACACGATGTGTTGGCTTTTCAGGCTGTTCGAGTTGGAGATCTGGAACTGTTCAAAGCTGTTGCTGAGAAGTTCTCCACTACTTTTAGCTCTGACGGGACCCAGAACTTAATTGTTAGGCTGCGGCACAATGTTATAAGGACTGGCTTACGCAACATCAGCATTTCGTATTCGCGGATCTCACTGACTGATGTTGCTAAAAAGCTGAGACTGGACTCTGAAAATCCTGTTGCTGATGCTGAGAGTATTGTTGCCAAAGCAATCCGAGATGGCGCCATTGACGCCACACTGGATCATGCAAGTGGGTGGATGGTTTCGAAAGAGACTGGGGATATCTACTCTACAAATGAGCCTCAAATTGCTTTCAACTCTAGGATTGCTTTCTGCCTCAATATGCATAATGAAGCTGTGCGTGCTCTTCGATTTCCTCCAAACTCCGACAAGGAGAAGGAAAGTGCTGAGAAGAGGAGGGAGAGACAACAACAAGAGCAAGAGCTTGCGAAGCACATAGCTGAGGAAGATGACGATGAGTTCTGAATTACTATTTAGCTGCTGCTGCGTAGCCTCTGCTTTCATTTTTAAACTTTGCATACTGCTCTCGGGCTTGGTGTTATTGTTGTTCAACTGTTTCCCGATTTATGTTGTGGGGCGCTTATCGTGAGACCCTGTGCTTGAAATTATGCTATCATTTGGCTGATGACAACTCCATTCTCCTATCAATTCTGTTGAACAATGACATAATATCTTTTTTAAGTTTGATAAAAGCTCCGCAGTTTTGTTAAAGCTGGCTTTTGTGTTTTCGTTATTCCGTGCCTAAAGGCATCACCAAACAATCGCTTGATCAGAGCAATTTTAGTCAGTCGATCTAGTATTTTGCTTGGATAGACATATAGATGAACACACAGAAAACATCTTATGAAAGGGCAAGACTTCATATAAGAATACAGAGGAAGAGAGACAAATATGATTAGAAAATACTCTCTCGCACAGTACAACTTAAATTCCAAGATCTCAACAAGGCAATGCGCGCTACAAATTGTATCCAAAAGTATTCTTGAATATATGTTTGTTGATCTAGATTAGGACCAACACTGAAGCTTTGCAACAACTCCAGCAAGGTTTGAGAGTTTAATCCCCTCCAGCAGCAGTAATTCACCCAGCTGAACTCAACCCAAACGACTTGACAATGCCACTGACCCTTTCAGCGAAAGTCCTGGAGGTTATCTTTTTACCCGGGACGTGAAATGGGTTTGAAACTGCATCCACATATGCTGAATGGAACCTCCTGAAAAACTATTCCATAGATTTCACCAAAACACTACAAGTCAGATATATCTGGAAGATAAAATACCATCAGCAAAAGAAAAAGCACACCACTCTCTGATAGTGGTCAGAGAGTAAAACAAGCTTATAAGATGAAAGCGGATGGTAAGCTTGACAAGATAGCAAGAAACTCCAATCATTTTGCATTTTTTTAGGTATGCTTCGACTCCTTGAGAGTAGGGTAAATTGCATCCAAATGTGAAGAATTCAATAGAACGATGACAAGATGGTTTTGCAGGCTGGACCTAGATTACAAGATTGCTAACAGCAATTGGAAAACACTTCTTCTTGAAGCATTAGAAATGGACCAAATGGTAGCTTTACTGTCGAAAATGGCAAGTACATGAGTTTCCTACATTGATATTACAATTCTTTCAACCTTTCCTCTCAGTCCCAATCTTCTTCTTCAAATGCAGTCAAAGAGAAATATGTCAAGGCACTCGCCCCATCTAAATTACAATTATAAAGGACTACAAAGCCTGCCAAGTGCTACAGAATAGGGATGCACATTTGTACAGCATGAGGTTTATCAATCATCAGCATTATGTCACCATAGTTGTTTGGCATCTTGTGCCAATCATAGCGGACATGCATATACACAGTTCATGGCTTCAGAAAGCAACAACACTCAGATCCTTCAACTTTGAAGGGAAATACTTACATTTCTCACGTCTGCATCTCGGACGTCAAGGTCTGTGGTCACCAAGATGAATTTCACCTTAGTATTTGTCAAATACCCATACCTGTAGATGGAATAACGTATTTATAGTGCATCATATGGACCTGAGTAGTAAATTGAGAACAATCATAATTCATAAGCGTTTTCTCATCTGTCAGATAAAGCAGAATATGCTTACACTTTGTAGTTTTCAGTTGGATAAAGCAAACCAAGGAATGTCTCATTCAGTGTCGGTCCTGACTTTTTCGGATTATTTACTGTAATAACAAGCAAAATCAGTCTTTTTGTGAGACAAAAAGTTGTATGCTAACCCCATATTTAAGCAAATAGGTTAGGATGTTATCCAAATACTGATACACAAAGCTAAAGAACCAAAGAGGTATCAAATGCAGTGCAAGTCCTCTACTTATTGTCTTCAAGAAGCTGGAATATGTGTTAGGTAACATTAAGATAGCAAGGTCAAAAGAACTTAGTCACAAAAAATAGGGTCAACTGCACACTAAAAGGTCATCACACGCAGCACTCCACACATTACCAACATATAACTTCAAACACGCAATTAAATACATTAAAACTGTTGGCTATCAATAGCCTATGGCAGGAGGTAGGAAAAAGATGCTGCCTTCTCGAATTAAAAAGAATACTTCACAGAAAATTCTCTTGAATAATTATTAGCAATGGGAGCACAGCAAAAATTAGATTAAAGCCATCTTAAGTCCCTAACAAATTTTCCAAAGCCCACACCAATAATCTTTCCTAAAAATTTGTGAATCACCCTTTACTCCTCCTACCACAAAAGCAAAGATAAAGGGAAAGTAAAACCGTAAAAGGGCCAAATTTATCCAACATACAATTCAAAATCGAGTCCAAAAACAAGCAAGGGGAGACTAGAGACATGGCTCATCCTAGAGTTTCAGAGGTTCAACTAATCTCTCTCAAAAAGGAGAGTAAGTCCCATAGTAGCTAACCAAGTGCATATAACAAGTTAGTACAAGACCAACATCCTCGTATTGTTATGTAATCCTCACGGCAGCTCAAAATAAAAAGTCACACTTTAGACTGAGGAGCTTAGGGAAATTCATCAAGGAGATGGCTTGGTTGTTTTATTCTAAAAGGAACATGGGATCAGCCAAAAAACAAAATGAAGGGGCTCCATTTTACTGTCCTTCCAGAGGCAACATCCTTCTAACAAATGCGAGACTTGACTTCTGTGATGATCAAAGTACGAATGTTCGATAATCCACACATACACATCTATATGCACACACAGTCACACACAATTCATTTGATATGTATAGTCTTTCAAAATGAACACTTATCAGTGGCACTGAATCATATTGGGGACGTTGGTTAAGCCTCCCAAACCCCTACTACAGGGAACAAATACGGGGAAGTAGCTAGTCAACAAATTATTTTAACCAGACTACAGGCATATAACCTTAGTCACATAATCCTGCAGTGGACCTTTGGCTCTTGGTTTCAATCCTTCTGCTCTTGGTTTCAATTCTCGCTCTAAGCTCGATCTCGCGAATTCTATTAGTTTGGGATGTTTTGAAAGACACTTTCGCGCTTGCGCAAACGCATTATGTGACTTAGGGAATAACAATACAATGACAGCAGCCATCTCAAAACTCAAAAGATGGTCCAATCGGGCACATCATTTGTTGTTCCAGTACCTAGACAATGGCTCTCATTCTAAATTGCTAAATTCAAGTGATAGATCTAAGGCTTCTGTTCTCCTAGGAGAAAATTGACTTGGTTGCTAGCTCGAATATGATTTAAGGGCCAAAATCCAAATATAACGAGATTAAGTTGGGAAATTATGCATTCAGAAACATGGAAGCATTGAGTGATGTAAAACTAAATGCTGATATCGATCGAGAGAGAGAGAGAGAGAGACCTCTTTCGTCGACGACGTCCAGGGAGCAATGAACTATGTGATGAAGTTTTAAGGCATCATCAGCCTCAGTGAAGCTCTGTATGTATAGTGGGTTGTTCTGTTCGCCACGAATCGCGTTAATTTTGTCAGATCTCGATATTAGATTCATATATACGTAGATAGATATTCAGAGAGAGAGAGATAGAGAGAGAGATGTAAGCAGACCTGGTGGCCGACGACGGCGACGCATACGATCATCTTCTCCGGTCTACTCTAAACCCCTTTGATCGATCACACGGCGGATGGCAGCGTAGTAGAGGAACTAGGTCCCCCGGTTGGTGGAAATAAACTTGCGTGCTCTTGTCGAATGGACCTTGGACGACGTCGTTTATAAAGGACCTCCCGTCTTCAAATTGCGAGTTTTTCTTGGACCGACATAACAATGTTCTTGTAAAAAACCTCGCGCGAGTTTGTTATCAGAGAGAGAGAGGGAGAGCGCGCTTCAAATGGAGAAGTCGATCAATCAAAATGGAAAATTCCTAAACCCAACAGGTATTATAGTTCTTCTCTCTCTCTCTCTCCCTCTATATCTAAAGATTTTCTCTGTTCTTCGCAAATCAACAGGTATTTATGCAGTTTAAGTGTTTGCAAGCATTTTGGTTTAGGTTTTTAGTTATTGCTCTTGAAATTTTTTGCTCCGAAGTTTTGGCTTCCCCAGTTCTTATAGATTTATGGTGTACTTAAGATCTAAAATACATATTAACAACTTGACAACCACGACCTGGAGATTACGATTGTTGTGTACTTTAGGTTTATACCCATCCTCATTTACTGTCCATTTCAAGACTGTGTTTCATGCTTAGGCAACTAATCAGCAACCAATGGTGGAATCCGTATGAAAACACCCAAATGACCAAACCAAACCCTCAACATGCATAAGACCCAGTAAAAGAGGAAAAAATAGTACAAGAAAAAGATTGAGTGGTCAGTGATATGGAGAGGTAGTGAATAAAGTTCCAGAATCAATAAAATGATCAATTGAGCAAATGGGAGTGCTTGGTTAGCGAACCTTAACTTCAGTCTCTAAACTTGCACTGATATCCCGGGTTACTTTTTTCAGACACTCAGAGCAATATGGAGGGAGAAAAACATGAGTGAAGAAGCAAGAGTGCACCCAAATTGCAGCAATGCATCGAAATCCTTATCGTGATTGTAGTGATCAATCAACAAAATCTTGTACTTATGTTATATTTCCTGTATATTGTTCTATAACTAAGAGAAAGCTTCCGTTCACTGAAGTTTTTGGTTCTAGTTTTCATAGTTGCTTGTAGTTTGATTTTTTTGGGTCGAGATTACGTTAGTGTTCATTCCCCTCCCGAATGAATTCTTTGAGGAAAGGCAAAATGGGAGAAACGGATAAATATAGAGATCGGACCTTGGTGTTAAGTTCATTCTCTTGAAACAAATGGTAAGTTCTCTTTCCGTGGATATTTGTTAGCTGTATTTATTCACACAAATTTATATCCAACAGAATTTTAAACATGAGTTCTTGTTTTCATTAGAATTTTTTTTTTTTTGCTTTCTCTTGTCACCTACTTCTGCCGTGTGCTTTTAAGTACTGACATGTACTGCGCAGTTGAAACACTCCATCAGTAGTGCCTGCACCTATGTTATCACCCAAAAGTTTGGAGTTTGAGCTCTTCTCCGTGCTTACGCTAAGTTGTTTTGGAGTATTTTTTTTCTTTATCCGATAACTCAGAGTATCTTGGCCTGTGACCAATCCCACCGTCCACATTCTTTTGGAGTAGCTAGTTGTTGCTTGGGTGGAGAGATAAGTCTTTCCATTGTTACCACACAAGAAAAGAAGATCTCTCTAGGATCTGTTGACTCAGTTTTGGGGTTCTTATTTGTGGTTCTATCGTCAGTAACTCCTGGAAAAGAAGCAACGCTGGACATGTTGTAGCCTTAGTCTTGGGATTAGTTCTTGTTAGTATTGTTGTTGTCATTGATATGTTGCTCTCATGCTGTCATTGTCATTTACAGGTCATTTTCTTCATCTCAAATTTGCAATTATGTCATTAATGAATCTTTTACTTGAATTTATACTTAAATTGAAACTTGACCATGGAAGTGCTTCATACCAAATACATCTTGAATAAAAAAATTGAGTTAAGTGATGGAGATGCTCAAAGGTGATTTATATTCAAGTGGAGGGAAAAAGGAAGGGAGGAGGGAGGGACCACAACTATGGTTTGGCAGAGGCCCATACGTCTTGTTCTCATCGTCCTAACATTGGATTCCTCTTAGAGTCCCTTCAAAATGTGTGGGTTACTATTAATTAAGTCCCAAAATCCTTCGCAATTTTAAAAAAGTAGTGCCCAACGAAAAGTTGTAAACTTTGGTTAAAATAGTAGTAGATTGTGTGAGTGGAGTATTATTTTTGCTTTTGTACACAACGTTGTTAATATGTTGGTGTTGGTATTGCGGCCCTACCCACTACTCCCTCAAAAATGCTAGGAGTACGTATGAAATGTACATATTATGTACATATCAATTTTGTGGGGGCACCTCGGGTCCTAGAAAGATGATTCAAATCGTTTATTATTTTTTTAAACATTTTTTATGAAGCCCTGTAAAAACTCAGCACAACCTGATATTGGTAAGGATTTTTTTCTTAATTTGTGGCGGTGAAACTACTTAACTGCTTAGTTTCGCCCCTACAAATTCAAAAAAAATCCTTACCGATATCGGATTGAGCTGATTTTTTACAGGGCTCCATAAAAAAATATTTTAAAAATAATGAGCGGTTCGTATCATCTTTGTGGGACCCGAATTGGGCCCCACAAAATCTAGATGTACATTGTATGTACATATTGTATGTACCAATAGCAGCACTCCTCCTTCAAATGATGAACATTACTCTCCTCATATTGATTGAAAAAATATAAATTCCACCGCAAAGTAATATCATGTTTACCTAAAAATGTATTGCAGAGATAAAATCTATATCATTACAACCAATGAGAGAAAATGTAATAGTCACCCTCTTCTTTTAAGAATGATGAACAAAATTGCACTCATTAACACCTGCTTTTGCCCTTTCGGTTTGGAGAGTCGTATTGGTGTTTACATCCTAAAATACACCACCCAATGAGAAAAATACACGTGTCATCAGAAAACGTGGTGACCAATCAGAACATGTCTTAATTGGACCTGGGATGCAGAGGATTACAGGGTTTAATGATGACATTATTTTAGTACTAAACGGTATCGTTTTGATTGGAACCGACGACGTTTTGTTACCAAACACAGATGATCTTGTGGCACAGTGGAATTTAACCGTTGATTAAAACTTGGAATCATCGAACGGTGCCACCGCTCCTTTAATTTATAACGAAAGTTAGACGTGATTGCAGAGAATCATTTGAGTCAATCATGTGATACTAACCCATGTTGCATAAAAGCAGGAATATCACGGTCCATGAAGAGGCCACGAGCCCTATTTTCAAGCATGAAGAAAGAGAGACCACAAATACCAGTATCAAAGTGACCGTTCGAAGGCCTCTTTAACCGTTTTACGGGGGAAATGGACAGTTCAAGCAGGACGTGGAGATTAACGTGGGAAGTGGAGATCGAAGGCAGGTCCATCGTCTATAAATAGAAGAAGCAAGTAAAGAGAGAAGCCCCCACAAAAATTCATATCATCTGACAATTCCTACAATATGATTGCTTAGAGATTTATCGTAGATTAGTGTTTAGATTAGTTTAGAATATGATCTTTTTGTAAGTTGAAGGCTTATTTGCATGTAAGATTACTTTCGATTAAATTCAAGTTCTCTTATTTTCCTTTAAGTTTTTTTTTACCAAAGAATAGTCGTTTGTAAGTTCACTTTCGATTAAATTCAGTGTGCTTATATTTCTGCATTATTCTTGATAGGATCTTAAGAGTGTTTGTATACAAACATACCTTTGATTAAATTCAGGTTTGTTTGTGTTCAATCATCTTTTCTGATTTGAAGCACGTCAATCTTTTATTTGATTGATACCTTAAGGAAAAATCCTCTTAGTTGAGATAATCGAACGGATAACACAGTTGCCTGATTGCAAATTAGTTGTTTCAAATCAATTTGAAAAGAGTAATTTCTTTTCTGACACGTTCGCACACAATCATTTGCCATTTGATTGAGCTAATTCAGCCCAAACAATTGGTTGTTTTGTAGTCCAAAAATGGTACTGACTGACTCCTCTTTCTGCTTTTCTCGGTCTGTAAGCCACCAGATTCCTCCTTTCAATGTGCCAGCCAGCCAGCCAGCCTTTCAGACCTAACTTTGGTTTGGGTTTTGGCCAGTTCCCCAACACGTGTCACCCTTTCATAGGTCTCTTGACCTGTGAACCAATGGGGCTTGGGCACGTGGCTCAAGTTTCGCCAAACCCAACAACACGGGTCGCAAACATTTCCAAAGAAGAATTGCGTACTTAATTGGCCAAACCCAACAACACGGGTCGCAAACAATAGTCAAGTGGCCCTGGCGGACCTCTATTTGAATGGCCATGCTCCGAGAGTACTCTACAATTACTCCAAAAACAAATGGTTCGTAACTCGTTCGTCCACATGGTTCATTCATTGGACACGGGCCTAATCAAAGTCTATGAAGGTAGATATGATGGGCGAGCTGGTATCATCCGTTACCGTGAGACGGGACGTCTAGTCCCTTGGCTATGGGCCCTATAAAACCACGTTTGGTCCCCTCATCATCTCTTTTACCAATACGTCTTGAGAAAATTTTTTGCTGTTGGGTGGGTATATCTCATTCCCATTTAACACATCTAAATCGTTTAATACATTTTTGAATGATTCGGATTAATGTTTTGTTTGAATTGAAATTTGAATTTTTTTTTTAAAAATAGTAGGAATAATGAGTGGAAAAAGATAGAAAGAAATGTTAAAAATATAAAAAATTAATAAAGAATTTAGAAAAAAAATTTAGAAAAATTCTTTTTAAATTTCAAAGAGAACAAGGAATAAAGCTCTCTCTCCTCAACCCAACACTTTCTCTTTTTTCTCATTCTAAATTTGAGCCTGCTCGAATGCGATGAGCAGGCACACATGGTACCACCGGACGCTAGGAATTTGGTTCTAATCCTGGCCTTGTATGTCATTGGCTACTCGAAGGAGACAAGAAATGAAAGCCACTATAGAGAGAGAGAGAGAGAGATAGAGAGAGAGAGAGAGAGAGAGAGAGACACACCACTACTTGGACAGAAAGTAAATACACAACCACATCTAACGACAAAATACTGAATAAGTTTAGGTGGAAAAAGGCACAAAAGAAATGAAAAGCAAAACAGCAGCTCACCATCCTCTCATACACACGTACAAAATACACAAACAAATAGAGCTGAGAAATGGATCGGAGGAGGAGATCAACAAGATCGATCCAAATTAAAATGGGGTTTTAGTTTTAGTTGGTTGGGTTGCTGCGGAATGATCCCAAAGCTTTAATAGCCGCAGCTCTCAAGATGTACTGGTGGTACGCCGCTGCTGCCAACGCTCCCACAAATGGTCCAACCCAGAAGATCCACTGTCCATCAACAAATTCAAAACCATACATCAGCCAAAATCCCATATAGATCTTGACACACGCGTTCACATACATAAACCAAAATTCAAAAACAGTTTTGGAAAAGAAGAAGATGAAAACTCACTTGGTCATCCCAGATTTTTTCCTTGTTGTAGATAACGGCAGCTCCAAAGCTCCTAGCAGGGTTAATACCAGTCCCGGTAATGGGGATAGTGGCCAAGTGAACCATGAACACGGCAAACCCAATAGGCAGAGGAGCCAAAACCTTTCCCCAAAATAAATAAAAACAAGTTCAAAATCAAAATCTAGGCGCATGTTAGTAGCTTTAAAAAAGAGAGTTCAATATGGGGATACTTACAGGGACGTGAGAGTCACGGGCACTGCGCTTGGGGTCAGTGGCGGAGAAGACGGTGTAGACGAGCACGAAGGTTCCGATGATCTCAGCACCAAGAGCAGTGCCCTTGCTGTACCCCGAGGCAATAGAGTTGGCCCCACCTCCCAGCATGTTGTAGTCGTGCTTCATGAAGGCCTTCACCAACCCAACTCCACAGATCGCACCCAGGCACTGCGCTATCATGTACGACACCGCCCTGATCAGCGAAACCTTCCTAGCCAGAAACAGCCCGAACGTCACAGCCGGATTTATGTGACCACCTGCACAAAGATGAACAGATGAAATTAATTTACGTATATTTTACATAAATAGACTAGATGTGTTAAGGGAGTAAATGGGAGGTTTGTGTGTGTACCGGAGATGCCGGCGGTGCAGTAGACGAGGACGAAGATCATGCCGCCGAAGGCCCAGGCGATGCCGAGGAGGCCAACTCCGCCGCAGGGGTCGGTCGCGCTCTGCTTCTTGTAGCCGATGACGGTGGCGACGGTGATGTAGAGGAAGAGGAGGGTGGCGATGAACTCGGCTATGAGGGCTCTGTAGAAGGACCAGAGCTTAAGCTCCGCCATGTCGAGGAGTGGTGCAGGTGGTGGGTCCACGTAGTCCTTTCCATGGTGGTGGGCGTGTCCTTCCTCGCTCACTTCCTTCGACATCTTCCCCCTTTTCTTCTCTTTCTATCTCTAGAACTCTCTCTTTCTTTGTGAACGTGAGTGAGCTCACTGTGAAGCTTGGGAATGCAGTGGGGAGAGTGAAGTGCAGGGGGGGTTGGGAAATCCAGGAGAGCCTTTTATTGATAAAGCTGAGGGCTTTTTTGGGAATCCAATAGAAATATAGTATACGTATACAAACGGTTATATAGAGAGAGAAAATGCATGCCTTTTTCTTTTAGGAGAGAGATGGAGTGGGGAGGGGTGGGACATAGATACAGCCAAGGCCATGTGGTGATGGTGGTTTGGGTCACTTTTGCTGCATCGTCAGCCTGGCATCCAATCCAACAATATAATCCATGGAAAAATTATTAGGTGGTCTCGCGTTACCATGCCATAACATTCTTTGTGAGACTCAAGACTAATGTATAAACCTCACGTAAATGTGTAAGGAAAGATTATGTTTGGACACAACGTAGGAGTGCCAAAGACCGCCCAATTCCACACAACGGCTACATATATGTTGTTATCACCGTCTTTTAACCTTTTCAGTCTCTCTTTTTGAATTTTTAAAATTTTTGTTTTTATTCAATAAAAGTCACGTTTATTAGTTTTGTGCTTAATTTTATGAATTATTGATTCGCCTCTTATCAAGACAATTAAAAAAAGTAAAAAACTATACACAAATATTTTTTAAAATAGAGTACAAGATAAAGTCTAAAAAACAATTTTTTGAGTTTTTTGGATTATGTTCGGGCACACACAAGTAGGAGTGGTAGAGAGCACAATAATTACTACACGCAACGGCTACATATTTGTCTTTATCTCCCCCTTTAACCTTTTCATTCTCTCTCTAAATGTGATTCAAATTTCCATTTATGTCCCCAAGCTTTGTTCGAATTTCGAGCATGCACCCCGTTTAACCGTTACTGGGATGCTTCTCGTTGTCAGCGTCGCCTGCGTCACGTAACGCAGTGAGTTTGCAATTCATGTCCGCTGAGGTAATTGAATGCACTCATCATTCTTGTTGGCTATGCCCACTGATTTGGTTTGTTTTACTACGTAATGAGTTTAAATTTGAACTTAAACTCAGCTCAATAGTAGTACAACATTGAAATAATTGGAGTATTACTGGTAATAGAGGCTTAACAATTTAGGGATGGCAATATTGGGGACGGATCAGAGCCGGAGGGTACTATCTCCATCCCCGATTCCCAAACCATTTCTCCGTCTCCATCCCCGACCCGATTCCCAACGAGGATTTGTTTATTCCCTCCATCCCCGCCCCAAACGGGGAACGGAGGGATCCAAAGTTAACTTTAAAAAAAAAATCACAGATTTCAAACAACATAAAATTCTAAGAAATTACTTCTGCCGAGTTTCAAATAACGTCCATTAAGGTGCCTATGGCTGAGAGGAGAAAACTGGAGAAGCGGCTGCGGCTGTGTTGTTTGTAATATGTTATTTGTTAACCCTAGACCAGATATACTTGTAGGGTTATTTACACAACAGGGATTTAGGGACGGGGCTGGGCTGGATACACAATGGGGAATGGGTATGGGTAAGGTTTTGGGGCCGGGATATGTTTGTCCCTGCCTCCAACCCATCCCCGAATTTTTTCTTAAAAAAAATCCTCATACCCTACCTAATCCCCGAATGGATCTCCAAAATTTTCCTCCGTCCGGGGCGGGGATTGGATCCGACAAAATTGCCATCCCTACTTAACATCTTACCAGAAAGAACACCAAGGGATTTGTTTACTAAGTGGGCATGAGAAAATAACAAAAACTTGACTATCATGAGATTGCATTTTTGAATTTTACTAAGGCCAAAACATTCCGAATGTTGAGGCCGCTGAAGTGTTCACTCGATCTTTAACTTTAAGACTTCAAAATTAATCGTGGCACGCATAAGCTGGTTTGGACATTTGATTATTAAAAAAAAGACATCTTACCAGAAAGACATAATACTCCCATGTAGTGATGAGTAAAGTAACTCTAATCATGAACAATTATGGATGCTTGCAAAAGATATACTTTCTTCATTACATTAATCGGTAGAACAATGGTCAAAATAGTCCTTTTATTTATTTAATCAAGCTGGCATTGTTCTTATCCGTTAAGTTCTGGTACTACAACCTTCTTTGGTTATTAAATTGAACAGTAATTCACTGCAACCCACTGATATACTATTGAACTTTTTTGGCACGCTGCACATATTGTACTACAAATGTTTAAAGAAATGGAGAGTGATTTTGCCACTTCTCCTTTTTGTTAACGTCACTCTCCTTTGAATTTTTATTAGATGATTTGTTTTATAAAAAAAGGGGTGTAATATTAACAAAAAGGAGAGTGAAAAAATCAATTCTCAAAGAAATTTGCTCAATTCAATTAAAAATCCAAGCACATTCCTCAATCCTGGCTTTATCTCTGCATTTTTTATTCCCACTAGCAAAGTGTAACCTCATGGCACTGAATTAGGGCGAGATACGATGAAGTTTTTTATATTTACTCCCCACCTTGTATTAAGCTAATCTCTTATTATTCGGAACTAATCTTGTTCTTGTCTGCGCGGTTATGTTTTGTCACTTAGGTCAAGTAGAAGATATTCACTTCTCAATATTTTTACGTAGTTTATATAATACTAAAAACTGCAATAATACATCGAGACAGAATGTGCAAAATCATATGTTTGTATGGAAATTTAGTTACATATTCACTATTAATTAATTCCGACCTTAACTGTGGCCATTTTTTTTTTTTGGGTAATGAAGACATTGGGCCAGCTTGCGCGCACCACATGACTAATTTCTCCAGCCCCCACCAGCCGTTGCTATAACCCAGAGGATTTTTACTTATGGGGTGGCCCCAAAGGCTATTCGCAGTGTATAGGAGTCGAACATGGGACCTCGGGGAAGTAACTCCGGCTAATTTGATAACATATACTCTCTTTGTCTCATAATTTTATCTATTTTTTAACATTCAACTTTGGGAGATATTGTGGGAAAATACGCTTGTAGACTTGTATAGTGTGGGAAAATTGAGCAAAACAGAACAAAACTGAATTTTCGTTTGATCGGAAAAATAAAGAACAGAACAAAATACTTGGAAATGTGGGAAAGGAGTTCTTAAATTTTTTCCAAATTCTGCGTCAGCTTAATCCAGCCAAAGTCGTGACACGTCTCATGAAGGGAAAAGTAGACGACTGGATGGTTCCACTTCCAGAGTTTTCTTCTCAAAACCGTTGGAGCAGGGTGTTAATTTCCCAAACGTCTGTGGGCACATATGGTTACGTGTGGACGTTGTAGATTGCTCATTTCGGGTCTTAAAAAACAATCAAAGCCTTTTATTAAATGTTGAAAAAAATTTAGATTGGTTCCGCAAAAAATCAGTTCAATCGGATCAGAAATTTGAATGAATTTTTTTTCAAGAGTGACCCAAACACTTACAATTATTCAATTGAACTAATTTTTTTACAAAGCCACTCGAAAATATAGTTTAAATTTAATGAATAACTCAAATCATTTTTGTGGGATATGGAGTGAGCTCCACATAGATATCTGTGCACAATATATGGACACAGAAATCTGTGTCCATAGTCGATAACTGTGCTACTTATAGTGTTACACAATTACACTCACAAACCATGTGGAGCCAACATACATGAATACCCCCAATTGTGTGTGAGACCAATATGATTTGTGAGTGTTTTTAAAAGTGTTTGTGAGTGTTTGAGTTTTGAAAAGGGAATTGATTTTGTCACTTATTTTTTTTCATCTAACGATATTTTCCGTCTCTCGAGTGCCATTAAAAAAAATAAGAGTGAGAAAATCAATTTCCTTTCGAAATATAGATAGTAAATTAGAGTATAGGGCGGAGAGAGAAAGATGGAGTGAGAAACTACCTTTTCCTTGAAACGACGAGAGCAAGAGACTACACTCTACTTTTCTTCTTTGAACGGATTGATCTTTCTGTTTGGCTAATAGGCAACGGTTATATTTATAGTTTCGGGTTCGAGTTTTGGATGAGTGGAATGAGTGAGGGGCTAACGGACATAATGCGGGGTGGGTTCTGCTTCGAGAGCGCGAACGTAAAAGCGTTTTTTAAAAATTTACTACTTCATAATCAACTAAAATTTGTTAGTGCGAGAAATAAAAAACGAAAGCAAAGTCCATTTTAAAGGATCTTATATGTCAAAAAAGGGGTCTCAAAAAAGAGGAGGCGTATCCCCTGGCTCAAGTTAAAATGGCAGATTTCTGACCCACCCCATTGAAAGCGATGGCACATTTTCAGAAAGAGAGTCGGGTCGTAATGATGAAGGCCTTAGTGGTTGTTTTACAGAATTACTGGATCTTGGGTCTGTACCCGACTGCACTGTGTCCACTGTCCAGAATAAAACCTAAAATAAATAAGTACTGTAAAAATAATACTCCAATAAGACGTGCAAACCAAACAGATTCTGAGGTTCCTGATTGTGCTTACGATAATAACCTCATTTTTAAACTCACTTCCCGCAAGTAGTAGCATTTGTTAAAGATGCGGTGTCTTGTGCTTTTGTGAGCTAATTTTATTTTCTATTTAAAAATACACTTCCAAGATAATTTTGAGGTGTAGTTCTCAATATCTGATCAATTTGATTTGTTGTAAAATGATTTTACACGCCAAATTCTACGAATGAATGACCTGGACTATATTTTCAAAGTCGGGATGAAGCCCGTTAGAAGAGCAGAACATCTTGTTTTGCCTTGAGATCATAAAGTCTGATTTTCGTGCTTTATTTTAGCTAAAATAGTCAAACAAATCCAAGCTACTTTAAATCGACCCGCACTTGACTTTATTAAAATACGTTCAATATCAACTTGAATAAATTATCAAATCCAAAACATTTCTTTTATTACCGAACACAACTTTTTACGAATGTAGTTCTATCTAAAACAGTACTATTGGCTTTACACATGTAGAGAGTTGCACTAGCAACTTGTGTTTGCATTTTGTGTTGTGTTAGGTAGTCAATTCTAGATTGAGTGTTAGGTAGTCAATTCTAGATTCATTCTGCTAAAAATGCATTTCAAAAAATGAATTGGAAAATGCTAAGTCCAAAATCATCTCTAGAAGAGTTTTTTTTTTTTTTAATTTGATTTTTATTATGCTTTCACTCCGTTCATTTCTTCAACATAATATATTCTGCATATACTATCATTTAAACAATCCTCTTGGTTCATATCACAACTTAAAAATCTATAATTTCTTATTTTTTTAATAATTGAATGTCTAAGCCAACTTACGTACATTTCAATTAATGTCGGGGGTTGAAGTTAATAACTAAGCAAATCCTCTAGTAGCCCACCGGTATGAATTGTTTGACTTTCGTGAAATTCGAACATGCGATCTCGCGAAGAACAAGCAAAAAAAAAAAATCTATAGAGTCACCTGTCCTTGTTTCTACTGCGAATAGAGTGTAAGGATTGATGGATTAGCAAATGACCCAAAGAAACAGAACCCCATTTTCGTCTTTACACGAAGAGATGGAAGCAGGACCCATATATACTTCTGTAAAGGTCCAGAAAGAGAATGTAAATAATGAAACTTTAAGTACAAGCTTTTGCTTGATCAAATTAACATCTTCTGAGAAGACTCTTCAGTCCTCCCATGTGTGACCTGAAACCCTTCATGATATGTCTATTGTACCACCACATTAATGTATGCAATCATAAGTCATAACGCAAATCCTTCCATATTTTATTTCGTATTTCTGACTGGGCTGTAAGTTTTTCTAAACGAAAATAATAGTTCGAACCTCCGATTAAGACCGTAAAGTTTGCAATGCCCGACCCTAGCATTCACCATGTGTAACACTGCTTTTTTTTTTTGGGGTAATGCGGGGTGTTTCGGGTCAATTTTTGAGCACCTCGAATTAATTTCTAGTCTCTCTCACATATATCCACATGATTAAAGGGTGACACATATGCTTGGACTTGGACCCCCGTGGTGGAGTGCCCCTAGCGCAGGGGGCACTGAATAGTTTTTCCATGGTTTAGGGACTTATCCAGACGCTTTCAATGACAATGAAGTTTTTCTGTCGAATAATGGAAGAGAATATTAAGTATCGATTTCCTAGCAAAAGCGAGAATGATCTATCTGGAGTGTTCGGTCCACCACCCCCCCCGCCCCCCCCCCCCCCCCCCCCCCCCCCCCCCAAAAAAAAAAAAAAAGAGAATCTATCTGGAATGTTCCCTGCCAAACAAGTCACAATTTAACCCAACTGCTTAATTGTTAATGCAAGAATTTCAAAGATAAGTGGACCCCTCTTAATCATTGAAATCACTAGACCGGTACAGCAATGCATAAACCAGAACTATTTGGATACTGAAAACAATGTTTACAAGTGGACAATAACGGTCGATTTGGCCTCTTGGTAATCTTAGGCCGAGTTTCCCTACAGAGTTAAAGCGGCTAAACGGACTTGTTCTCCTTCACAAAATACAAAGGAGATCAAGCCCGTTTATAGCCTCATAAAAAAACTCGGCTTTAGTCATATAATTCTTCAAAATGCCTTGCGCACCATCTCTCAATCCTCGCATTTTCGATCCTTGCTTTCGTGTATTTTAACAGTATTAGATTTGTTTCAAAAAACGCTTTTACACACGTGAATACGGATTGTGTGACCTGAATTCTTTTCATCAATGATACATGGATTCAAACCGCAGGGGTTTTGTTCATATAAATAAATGTTCAAATGTGCCACAAGATTGGATTTTATGCTCTTTTTGATACCCGATTTTTCCGTCTTAACTAGGAATTGGCAAAGAGGAGCCATGGTGAGGAAACAGAATAATCTTTTTATCTTTACCTCGTATAAAGTTAGGAGTGCATTTTTTCTTTCCAACCATGAAATGAATATCAATTTCATTTTTCTAACGTTCGAACAAATCCAAGATCCAAGCCTACGTAAATGACAAAACTGCCAAAAGTTACCTAAACTCTAAACCATGTGGCCTCAACCCGAAAAAAATAGGTTGGAAGGCAGACAATATGTTTCTAGGACATGGATACTTACCTAATGACTGCAACATCAAGAGTGTCGTAAACGTGTTACAATCCAGTGAACCTGTTGAACAAGAGAGTAATTCATAGTCATTTGGTTTTCCATATTTCATTGCAGGATGATTGGGCTTGCAAAATATCGAAGAATAAGTGTGCTTAATGAAAAGTAGCCATTGATATGAACACTTACAATGTTGTTCTCAGGGGTTTTCCAGTAGAATCCTTGGATTGCTATAACAGCTAAGTTAGAACTTACGAGAATAAAAATACTAAGAGCATGTTTCCCCATCCACTCCAGAGGACATGTCAAATATCTGTAACCATAAATATCCACCTGAAAGAGAAACAAATAGGGAGCAAGCATGAGGCATGAGAAGTATGCAGTACAATTGAAAGGCCAAAGCCAAAGCCAAACACTTGTTCGTTCGACATTCACATAGTTCATTGTGAACATTCATAATCATTCAAGTGCATAGTGGAGTTCATCTTCCCTATTTTGTTAATTGTTCAAAATCTTTTAAGTTCAAAAAATCACAATGCACAAATCTACGACCTCATCTCATTTGAAAGATGACACCTAGGATTACGAGTAAGACAAAGTACTGGCCTTGAGGACAAATGCCTGTCCTTTGCAATTTTAATTTTAATTTTGAAATATACAGCTGATATATGATACCAACTCTTCTTTCGAAAAGGCGAGAGTTCCAGAAATTTCTATGCTCAAACAGCAAATATAAATTCAAAAAATTGTGCCCATAAGTATTTAGCCATCCAATGTTATGGTTTAACTCACCAATATGTATAGAGCAGAAAATGTGATTCCTGCACTGGCAGATGTAACCAGCATGTAACTGATTGTGAAGAGAGGTTTGTTCACAGGAATGCCTGAAAGGAAAGGAAATAAAGAAGTAAAATATCGGTATCTTGGCAATTGGAGCTACGCAAATTCTAGTCTCTCAATTTGCCAGCATCATCAGTCTCAACAAAATTAGGAACAGATTTCTAAAGTTGGAGAATCATGATACATGCTTAACTTTGCCATTACAGAAAATCCATGTCGACATCATCATTATTTCCTCAACTGTCTAAATTTTCTTCGGTAGCGACTTAGTTGGTGGCTTCTAATTAGTAACAACAAGAAGTTATATCCTAAAATGGGCAATCATCAACAACCATACCTACAAAGGTAAGGAACAAACCAAGGCCCAACAGAGAAAACGAAAATATTAACCAATTGTGTAACCGCTCTTTATGGTCCTGCAACACAACAAGAAACATCAGATCCCTCCATGTGTAAATGGAAGAAATGCGACAGATCATTTGCAGTAAATGGATAAGCAGGAGGGGAAGACTTATATTCACATGGGATGCCATGGTAAAAAAACAGCATGAATTTGATTATTTAACTTGATATATAGGATATAGCCCTTAGTCCCTTACAAAAGGAGTATATGTAGCCCTCTCTAATGGTTTGAGACATGCAGCTTCTCGGCGCGAATCCCAGACATAAAATTGAAACCCAGATTTCATAATAGGTTATCCAAATGAACGAAAACTAGAGCCCATTCGGATTCGCCATCAGGGTCTACTGTACATTTTCTGTTCCTTTCTTTCGTTTGTGTACTTGAGATTTTGAAAGCCTACATGGCCAATAAGTTGGGGTCACCACGTCGATGTTCTTACCCAAAGCAAATATCAAGATTCTAGTTACGTAACATAATGTATTAAGCAATTATTTTCTCGAACACTGCTTAAATGGTGATTGGTGACATTCAACTTCATCAATGGAGTCCACTGAAGTATAACGAAAAAGCAATATATAGGGACAATATTGATCTAGAAATATAGGGTCATCGATCCAGCAATCGTTTCACATTTACTTTTCTGGATTCAATTTCCTAGAAATACTCAAACAGTCAAACTAAAGGCAAAACAAGATATATCCTACAGCTTCTGTTCCTTTGTTTTTCCCCCCATAGGAAAAGACCCATATTCACGAAAAAAAGAAAAGAACAGAACTAGCAATCAATCCATTGGTGCAAAGATCGCTTACCTGTAATTTTGCAAGAATATGGCCATACTGAAGACCAATTATGCACGTCACAGCAGCCGTCAAGGAGCTTCAAAATACAAGGTGCCAATGGTTCAAATTAACTCTTGCATTCTCTTCCACGTATCTAATGCATGCCTAATTTAATGCACTAAACAAATGTGGTTGAATCATTTGTAAGCTATTAAGCTGTAAGTCTAAAATAGGCTTCAATGAGATAGCCAACTTAATTTTATGCTACAAATGACATCATGTAACAACAGTTCCAAATACCAATATTGTAGGTATCTTGCAGGTTCAGGTGACAATAATGTTAAACTATGATATACTAGCAAAAAGATACAAAATAGAACAATAAAACAACCCCAGAAACAATGATAGCAAAATGTAAAGCATCAAGGCGTGCTATATCATATTATGAAATATCATGAAGGGTTAAGGCCTTAAGGGTTTAGAGAGGAGACCATAATGTATTGAAATGAGAAAGATATGAATCACTCGGCCATTGAGACAAAGTGAGTGAAGAGGACACTCCCACCCACCTTAGGAAAATTGATTAGAGTTGTATTAGAACGTTTTGCACTTTTGAGTGCATGAAAAAACTTCGATGACCATGCCTTTCTAGTTTCTAGACATAGAGTAATAGATTGAACAGCCACGACAAAGCAAGTGGAGTGCAATGTAGTTGATGCCTCCCTTGTACTCCCATGCACATGGACAGGGTTCGATTCCCGTAAGCACCCATCCCCCTCCCCAAGTTCCATAGGATAGAGTAGATTAGGTTTAATGAATGGCAAAAAAAAGAAAACACCAACAATGGGCGGAACCAGCTGTACATAACAATTGACAAATTGAGGGTTTTTGTGGATTCATTTTGCTCTGATAAAGTAGGATAGTCTACCAAGGGATAATCCAATTGCAAGTTATGCCATGGTATAATAGTCAGCTTGTTTTGTTTTCATTTGAGCTATTTTTTTACAAGCGAATAGGAATGGATTTTTCATTCCAAGCTCGACAACTGTATATTTTGAAACTCTCCACATCGACTGCAGAAGCCTAAGTTGGTACCTTTCTTCTTGTTGGCATCCAACCATTAAGACCTGAAGTCGTATTAATATCATATTTAGTGTTTGAACTTTGAACAATTGAACCTGCAGTGTGATACAGCTTTACAAAGAAGACCAGATTTAATCTTCACATAACACTCAAATTCCAAGGATTGAGTCATGGAAAATTCAGATTTTTGATATCAAAAGTTGGGAGCAGCCACCACTTGAAGGCCATAGCAAATCAGAGGACTGTAAGAGAAGAAGTTACAAAATTCTCCAAAACGTTTAGGGTGGAAGGGCGTTCCCTTTGGCCCTGGCGCCAACCATGCACATCTCATCAAGATTTTGCCTGAGCTCCAAAATTATAAGGCTAAAATACCAACCACGCTTGGTAAACAAATTTGGGCAGCAAAAAGATCTGTCTAAAATGTGTTACTGAATCAGAGATGCTGTGACAATGAATGGAAGGAAATGATAAGAAATTGAATACGACCCTATATCATGAACCAAGACCATGATGAAAGTACCTACATATAACTGGTTTTTAAATCAATGGATAACCCTCCAAAAACTAAAAATCTTTTTTTCTAGGGTTGGAGCACTTGGTTTCAGATTCAAACAGTCAAAGGAAGCCAAGAAAACTAGAGAGCTGGCTGAAATAATTCAATTAAATAAAGCCAAAATACAGCTACAGTAGGATTATGTTCACAGTGAAGAAAGCTAAGGATCAAGAGGAAGGCCAGAAAGACAGAGAGAAATTATCCGGAATCAAATTACGAGGAAAAGCAAATTGGTAAAAGAGGTTCCACATACCAAAACTGAATGGTAGACAAGGTGCATCAACTATTGGATGAAACTATCAGCAACAGCAACAGTACTAGGTGTGGTACAAAAGAACAGCAACATACTCCCACTTACAAATTCAAAACCTAAAACTGGCATAGCTTAAAGTACAATCGGAGACAGCAGAATGGAGATTGAAATACAAGTCCCTAAACTATTTGCTGAACGGGAAACAAGTGGCAAAAATTGAACTAACCAACGTTTAAAGAAGAAGAAAAAGAAGAGGCTCCAAAGTATGATCGAAAAATTAGAAAGAAAAAGAAAAGATCAGGTTGGTTACCTTAATATACCTTCAGGATCAAATGGAGCATGACACCAAGAAGGCAAATCCTCTGCAACTTGGCCATTGCTGGAAATTTGGCACTCCTGTGAAGATGATATCCATATGAATTGATTGCAAATTGTTGGCAAGAATTCATATGCATTAAAACTTCCAAGTAAAAGTTACCTTCAGGTTTCTGTAGCCAGGTTTTGTATACAGGTGACCAATACCAATAACATAACGATCTATCATTCCAGCAGCATTGCAGGCAGGTCCAAGGTCCCCTCTTGTAGAACATGTCAACTGATCTCATCATTCCCACAGAGATGGAGATTATTGGTTAGTTAACTAGATTTTAAATTATGGATGACAATCTTATCCATAAATTGCCTGCATATGAGCAAAAATTCTGCTCCTATGACCCAATATCACATAGAGACGAAAGAATAGAAGCAAGATCTGACATTTGATGCTGTTCAAAAAAAAAAAATTGTGATATTTGAGAATCACAGCCATGGCACAGACATCCTTTTTTGAACTGTGGCTCAACAAAAAAAACTTTTCCATATCAAATTAAATGCTCGGAAACATGAAGCTTGTAATGATCACACTCAACATTATGCTTATGCAGCTTGATGGTGTTTACCATAACCAATATGCACTTCATACAATTTCTCCCAATGCATTCTCTCATGTTGTAAAAATGACCGAACTCTATGTTTCTTCATATGTCAAAAGGAAACAAAGAATCTAGCAGTGAAAAGAGTATTTAAAGTTTGTCCAAACACATCCGACCAAACAACAAAATTCCACCCCACCCCAAAAAAAGAGAGGAAAAAACGTACACAGAAAGGGGAAAAAGGAAAAAAATAAAATAAAAGAGAAGCCCTAATGCCCTAACAATATCCCTAAACTCTTTTAGACGAAGTCAACTTAACATATCAGAAGTTGCAAAAGTTGAGAATAGAGCATAGTCATACATTGTAAACAACACTGCTGTTTGTCTGAAGCGAAGAAGACAATGGAGTCAATATCTCAAATTGCCAATCTGGAACATACAAACAGTATGTCAACCCCAAGTATACTACCAACAATGCACCTGCAATGTACCTGAAGAATAGCAATCTCATCGTCACCAACTATTAACTATTAAGAGGAATATACTGAACGAGGGAGAAAATAAAAAGGGATATCGTCACTTTGAGTAAGTGGCACTACTTTCTGTGCATTTTCGTTCTCCCGTGTTAAGTTACACAATCGTGAACCTTAGAAATCAGCTCTTTACTGCTTTTTGGCTTTGTTATACTAATGCAGCTACTACTTACTCTAAAAGATAAAAACACTTCTCATCACACTGCTTTAACCAATTAACCTTGTTCATGAGAATATGTGCTCTGAGAATTTCGTGTATCTTGAATGAATGGGACTAAACATGCAAGAATTCGTCTTCATGATTCAGATGTGTCTTAACTTTTTGTCTTGTCTGATAAAATTTTTAAAAGACATATGCTGTTACATGTTACGGCTTGCAATTGAAGTTTCTCATTCCCAATTGAAGTTTCTAATTCCAATCATTTCAAAAGGTAATTGCATCAGTCCTGGCTTTATTGCAAGATATGGTAACTTACCAGTGACGAGAATAATTCCTGAAAATTCCTACTCCCCTCCACCTTTGACATGGAAGCCATATCTCGCACAAAGCTGCGACAATATATCCAATAGATATCCTCTGGATTGAGTGACAACATACATCAGAATTTAATGTCCAATAAAAAAAGCATGGTTGCAAAGAAAACACCTTCTCAACTATTAGCAGAGCTAAATAAGTTGAATAAGGCAAAGTCCAGAGTGGTTTTCACAGATTGACAACATTGCCAAAGTTCACGGGTGTGTGTCTTTACTTTTACATGAAAATAAGTTTAATGAATAAAGACATTTCCATTCCAATAAAAGCTCTCGTTGGAGGTCAGATAAATGAGCAGCCAGTAGCTCTGATATGAGTTGCTTTGACTGCCCCCCGTACAGCAGAATATGTTGAGATTTTAATGAAAGATAGCTAGAAGATGCCTTGATTTGGCCACTAAGTACCTTGAACTAGAAAAAGATAAAGAAATGAAAGTACACCAAACAAACTGAGAAGAAGAGACTTGAGAAAATCCAGAAAAAAAACAAGCATGCAAGATTGTTTTGTGGGGATCCTTGTGTGATAGATTTCTGCCCACCCCATCCATGAAAACTGTGAAACCAGCAATATAAAATCCAGTCTTTCTTTTCCTTTCCATCTTCACTTAGCTGATAAAAAATGTGTGAAAGAAGAATTTGAAGGATCATTGACTGTCATTTCTTGCAAACAAAAAACATATATGGCTTGTGACTTCCCAGAAAACATGATATTTGGATTGTGAAACCTGACTGCAAGAAGGCAGGGTGTTGGCAGTTTCAGCAATCTTTCTTCGTTCCTTCCTCTTTACAAAATGCAACCACTTTCAATGTCATTACTGGATGAAGAATAGGACACTGTCCATGCCCAAAATTCAACAGGTTGACCTTCTAGATTGTGGCTAATTGGTCCCAAAACTGAAGGGGTTCTTGAAACTTGAAGGAAAATTTTAAACTTTTTTTTATTTGATGTACAATTATAAATCTTTTTTGAAATTGTGAACTTGCATATAGATTTCAATAGAATGTGTGAAATTCTCAAAGGGCTTGAAGCGGTCCCAAGAATCTATCCACAATAGGGTTGTCATCTGTCAAATTGCGCATGAACAAGCTAGTGGCGGAGATGGAAATTCTAATATCTACCATGAGATGTCCTTGGCACTTAAAGATAAGTTCTGTCAAATGACCAATCAATACAAAAAATCAAGAGAGTGAGATGAAACAGACCTGCAAGATGCCCATCCAACGTATTCTTTCGATGTCAACGCCATAGGTCAAAGAAGTTATTCCATGCAGATAACCACCTGAAATGAAGTAACATGAGTTCATAATGTCTCCCAATACCTGGAAATCGTGTGGTCAAGACTCAATAACAGAACAACTGCATGAATAGGAGTCCACCTAACTTGTAAAAACCAGCACATCACGGCAAAGGTAAAGCAGCATATGTTTTACATGGAAAAGAACATTCAGATCATCGAGGAAGAAAATGTGTCCGACAAACATGGACTATCAGAACTGCTCACACCAATTCATGTCAGCCACCAAAAACAAATTGTTTGGTTGACACTTTCTTGCCTGTATTTTGACCTACTCCATCGCAATGATTCCGTCATCCCTCACCATCTAAGTTGATTTGCCAGTCCTACAAATGAAGGCTGAGTGTCTATGAAAGAGACCCACTCTATCTGTTTTAGCCTCTCTCTCTAAAAAAAAGAAAAAGAAAAAAGAAAGGAACTATAAAAGATAAGATCAATTTTAATTTGCCAATGGCATTAAGGAGAAAATCCCATATCGTTGCACAAAGTGTCTTGGATTACCCAATTGGCGAGTTCATCTTACACAAAGGGACGAAGATGAAACATGGGTACAATATTACCTTGAAGAATAACGCCAAGGAAGAAAAGTTTCAATGCCTTTATCAGTGCCTTTTGTGTCGCATCTACTCTGTCTGAAACTTTCTGAAATTGGAAACAGAAACGGAGGCTTTACGGTTGAATGTAATAATCAATTAACTGTCTAAATAATGGAAAGTAGAATCAGACCGCTATGTGATCACTGATGTAGTAATAGTATCCAAGTTGATTATCACATGATAAAAGATATGGATCCTGTATGGATCCCTTTACAGAAAGATGTTTTCCTTGTACAATTGTACTGCCCCTACCTTATAAACAAGTGCAAGAGAAACTCCAGCGACAAAAAGAAAGAAAGGCATCACAAAGTCTGCCAAGTGTACACCATGCCATGGGGAATGAGCAATGATTGGTAAAAAGGAGCCACCATAATCCACGAGCATCATAAGCTGAAAGCAAACAATATACTGTACTCATTAGCATCGCCATAGCAACGATACGAAGTTGCTACCCTGTATGTAAAGACCCATGTTCATGCTTTAATGCTTATTTCAATTTCTCCTAGTTGCAATAACACTCTAACTGATACTAGCTTCACCATCTAAAACCAAAACCTCTCGTCTTCAGTATATAAAAATGAATTCTTTACATCAACCGGAGAAACTAATCTTTACATAACTTCCAATCTTGACTTATTCAAGAATGCAAGAACCTAACTTAAAAGTCTGTTTCTTTACCAAAAAAAAACTTAAAAGTCTGTTTTCTGTTATCCTTTCACTTACAGGCGGACTAAGAGCTGATCATAACTATTTATACAGGATTCATCAATTCTACGGTTAGACTTGGAATGATCACATTAAAAGTTTATCGAAAGTATGTGATCCAATAAACATTGTCCCGTAATATGTCATTATTTCTAGTCTCACACATAGTAGTTTGACTTACTACTGGTGCTGCACTATAGGTTCAGTGTAGAAACTATATGCATGCACCGATTTGGAGGCAAAAATAGAAATCCCAAAGTTTCTGGGTGCTTAAACCTTTAATTCGCATTAAAATTTGCTTAAAAGTAGCAGTAGCAGTAGCAGTAGCAGAGGAGGAGGTTGGTTTTTTCCAATCAAAGAAGTTCACTACAAAATAATTCCATTAAGGGAAAAAAAGAAAAAAAAAGAAAAGAAAAGGAGATATGCAATCAGTTCAAACAAACTTCCAATAAGAGATCAGAGCCTGCTTGGCTCCATTCATTCAGATTCTGATGCTGCTTTTTGCCAAGAACGGGGGATCCAATTCAGATGGGTTTGGTGTTTTGTTTGCTTATCATCTCTCTTGTGAGCAGTTAGGCTGGTTGCCATAGTTTTGGCTGGAGTTTTGTAATTCTTTTCGTAGGCTATCTCCTTGGTATTTTTGGGCTTGGTCCCTTTATAAAATTGCCTTTTTCCCAAAGAAAAAAGGAAAAAACACTTCCAATAAGAACTTCACATTGATCGTCAACTTGACGATTAAATAAATAAACAAAAAAAAATGCACTTTTTCGATTGCAAAACAAATCAAAAAACGAAAGCAAAGAGGAGAGCTTTACGAAGACGCAGAGGCCGCGAAACACGTCAAGAGACGCGATGCGAGTAGTCGTGGTTTCTTTTCCTCCGCTGGCGACGACGTCGTCCTGCTCCTGCGGTGGTTCTTCGTCTTGTTCACGGCTCAGCAAGGGCTCAGAGTTTATTTCGCCCATTAGCGTTTGAAATGTGGAGGTCACTCTCTCAAGATTTCTCGGACGTTTCGATTTGGACGCCGGCGCCTTTTTTGTTTTTTTGGAGAGAGAGAGACGAAAGTATATTCGGTGTGGGTCCATCTGCGCTTTTGTCGCGTAGAAGTGCAAAATTGCATAGGTGGTGGGATTTCATTGGCCGCTGAAGGTTGAAGCAAGTGGAAAACATTTTGATATTCCGGTGACCGGTAGATTTCTGTCCCAATGAACAGGTAGTTGGGAAATATTATAAAATCAAAAATAGTGTTTGGTTCTAATTGGAAAATGGGAATAAAAGATGTTCTCAAAATTTTTAGCTCCAAGTAGGACTAATAAATTCAAAAAGTGCCCAAAACATACTATTCCATCCGACCCGAGGTTTTCTTTTTTCTTTTTTTAGCTCCTAAAAACATTGCCCTATCTTTTAGATACGAAAAATATGTACTTTCGTGCACATATTTCTTGCTACCTCACGAGTTCTAAAATTTGGTGTAACTAATTTTAAAAAATTCAAAAAATAATTTCCCAAGGGACCAATAATTTGAGACAAAGTGATTTCTAGATTTGGTCAATTTGAAAATTGTAAGCACTTTTCTAATCTAGACTAGACAAACATTACTATTAGTTTTCAAGAATCTTTGTTCGATAACGCAAAGAGATTGATCTTGTGGTCAAGACTTGAGACATTGGACTTAGCTCGAAACCTATTAGATGCTACCATCTTCTATGAGGCGCTTGATACCTTGAAGGATGAGAGAGGAAAGCAAAAGGAATCGGGGAATACTTGCGACAGATTATACAATAATCTCTCTGAGTCTGTCTTTCCAAAAAGATTGGCCGGTTTTCACAGTTTTCCTAAGAAGAGGGTCGCTCTAGCTTTCACAGCAAAACCTTTATTCTTTAGGCCCATGCCAATGATGCCACCTGATTCCTTGCGTGCCCTTATGGGCATCGTCAGAGCCTTTCTCAAATATTTGTAACTAACCAAGCCTCAAATTAAAGGTCTCTTGGGTTGGGTCCTGTCAAATACTAAACGGAATGAACACACAGTATAAGGAACTCAGTTTCGGCCTCCGTATGACACTTCATTGCCCATGTTCAAGTGAGTCATAATCTGCTCTCTTGCCACGGCGTGTTCTTAAGGAATTGATCGCGGTTTTGCTCAAAACTTTGGAATTGAACCATCGTAGGTACTCACTCACAAGTATTATACCACTATCTAGAGAGTCGATCCCACCATGATCAAGCTAACAGTCTAACACCGATGTGTACGAATAAAGGACCAGCAAGCATAAACTCTATGAGTGCCAGTGGCACTCCCAGAAAACATAACTGCAGTTTACAAATGTAATTTCCTGCCACAGTTTAATGATTTCTTGACTAGCTAGCTAAGCCAACCCCATTCTTTCGAGACTTGTCATTCCTCCTTTCCGTATGCATCCTACAACTCTCTATTGTACTGCACTCTCCAAGTGCCCTTGTTCCTCCTTTCTTCGCCATGACAAGTGTTCGTAAAATCACTCCCAGAAGAAGAGAAAAACAAGGCATCAAGAGAGCCTACAGCTGAATTCATGCACAAGGATACTAGACTACCAAGTTAAAAAAACAAAGAATTCATAACAATACCTTCCTTTTCTTTCCAATTGTAATTTTTGGTTTTCATGTGTACCATGGGAGGCAAAAGACAGAGACACTTTTTTTACTATCATAGAACAAAAGAAAGAACGCAATTGACATAAAATCAAGATGCAATAGAAAGTATCAGATCAAACAAAATTACGACGAATTTTGAAATGGAAGTAAGTGAATTCAAAAGAGAAGAGACATTTTTTGACCCTGGAACAAAAGAAAGAACACAACGACATAGGCATCAAGATGCAATTGTAAGTATCAGATCAAACAAATCTACGACAAGGTGAACTCAGAAAGAGAAAGAGAGCTTTACGAAGATGGCAAGGCCGCGAAACACATCAATAGACGCAATGCGAGTAGTTCTATTCCTTCCACCTGGAACGACATCCTGTGGTTGTTCTTCCACTGCTTCGTAGTTCCTTAAAGGCTCGTAGTTGGGTTCAGACATCAGCGGCCGAATTATGGAAGTCTGATCGGTTAGCTCGACGACGCTATGATTGGAATGCCGCAACAGTGCCGTATAATTTTGATGAGAGAGAGGCAGTGGTTTTGGATCCATTTGCGTTTTGTCCGGTTGGAGTACGGAAGTGGCAAAGTGGCGTGAGAGATTTCATAGCGGATGTAGGAAGGAAGTTGGAACCTTTTCGTATACTAATAGTACCAGTTAGATGGCTTATTATTGGCTACTCCCCGGAGTACCATGTGGCATTGTCATATGGTTCCTCTCGTAAATAAAAAATCGTCGACTCACCTTATGATACATATTGTGAGTCACCTCTTGTCTCTTAACCACCCAATAAAATTGAATGATAATGTCCCTATCGCATAGCGTAATCGCTATGTAATGGTTAGGCCTCGCCACGTGGTACTCTTGGAATGCTGAATTAATTACTCTAGTTTTAGATGGAGATTGGCGTTTAGATCAATCATTGAAGGTACTTTCTTGTTTTCTTACGTTTTAGCTAGAATTAAAGAAAACTACAAGTTGAGACAAACAGGCCCAATAACCTCTTTATTTTAAAGTAATTTTCATACAAGAAGCTCAAAACGCGTACAACCTCGAAGGGGCATGCCCCAGTAAAACAAGAAGGAAAAGCTAACAAAAAACACAAGCTAAGCGCTATTACAAACTAACACAACCAGACAAAAGGCTTCTAGGAAAATATACACATAGGCAGGTTCCAGCTAGCCCCCAAGGCTTTGTTCTTGGCTGGGGTTTCGCACCCCTTCTTGAACTCAGCGACTCTCTTATAGAGTTGACCAATTGAAGAGAGAGAGAGAGAGAGAGAGAGAGAGAGAGAGAGAGAGAGAGAGAGAGAGAGAGAGAGAGAGAGAGAGTCAGCAGCAGTAGCCTTCCCTTGAAAAACTCTGAAATTCCTTTCCCTCCAAAGCATATAGCTAGACAAAATTAAATAATAACGTCCTTGCTGCATGGTGCAATCGCTAGGTAAATGGTTGAACATTGCCATGAGCTACTCTTGGAACGTTGAATAAATTACTCTAGTTTTAGATGGAGATTAGCGTATGGAACTATGGATCAATCATTGAAGACAATTTCTTGTTTCCTTGCGTTTTAGCTGGAAGTAAACAAAACTACAAGTCGAGACATCCATGTCCAATAACTTAATTGAGAAAGTGATGCGGTGTGCTAACTTTATACGTCAATAGCACTTTCCTAACAACCAAAAACCACTAATCCCGTTTTTAGTGATTTTCTTTTGATGGTTGTTTTTATTTCACGGTCAGCACAACGTAGAAGCAAGGAGGTGACTACTGAAATGATCCATACACGAAATTTTATAGTACCAAAAACAAGCAAGTTCATTCTGCTTTTGTAAAAATGATGAGTCATAACGGTGGTTATTATAGTCATTAAGCAGAAAATGCTCCTTGTGGCTTATGTGGCCTCCATTATACTAGTGATTAGGTAGAACCAATGCAAAAAATGATACTTATTTTAGTTAAAAAAATGATAGCAGTTAGCTTACTTAATTAGTAGTACAAAAGGATTATAGGTAGAACCAATGGAATTATAGTATGTAGAATCGATGTTTTGTTCTCTCTTTCTTTCGGATAATCAATATTAATTTTCAAGGCAATTACTGTATCGAATTTACCTCCCCAATAAATTCAAGAGATTCAACTGGGGTACCTCTATGACGATTAAAAAAAAAAACTCAATTGACCAAGATTCTTGTATCTCTTATTAGGACTCTTACATCTCACTAGGAAATTAAGAGTTTGAATCTCTCCAACTATTGTGGGTGTTATTTCCATTTTATTTTTGGGGATTATTTCCCCCTTGGACGGCTAGCACTTGGATTGGGCTTATAATGATAGTGGAATTATTGGAGATTATCTCTCCTCTTAATGGGGCTAGTAATTGGGTTAGGCTTCTAGTAATTGAGGATTGTTTCCAATTTCATGTAGGAGTACATGTATTCTTCTACCGCTTGACGAAAATAAATAAATTCAAGAGAATGATTTTGGAAAATATGTTGCCCATGGTTCTAATGACTCTGTGACTTGTGGTAAAATCAATTTGAACTGTTAATATGCGAATTGATTTTGTAACGGTGAAAACCAATTGTGTACCACAAATTAATTACCTCTCAAAAAGCATCCCTTACTGTGTGCATCAGTACTCAGTAGTGAAAAATTCAATGCGTGTCCAACTGTTTTTAGATGGCGTTCCACACAACTTTTTAAGCCATAGCAAATGCATGAGCCGTGTGAATAATACTACGTGTTTCGAGAAATCCTTCCTAGTGAAGATGGTTGTCTCACCCTTCCTCTAAAGTCGAGGCGAAGGTTCAAGTCCCACGGGAGGCGAATTCGGGGTTCAAGATTATAAATAGCCTCTGGATCCCCTGTTGCCTAACAGACTAACACCTTACTAACCCCTGTTGATGTATGCAATATTGAGAAAAAAAGAGAGAATAATACATGTTTCATGTATCATGCAGAAAATCTACGGTCATATATGAAAAGCAATCTGTACTGATATTGTGGTGATTAACCCTTGGGGGGTTTGGCCTGGTGATTATTATTATAAAGCCTAATAAGTGTTTGTCTTGAATAACCATGAATGCCAAAAAAATTCAAATTTTGGGGTCACTAGAGGGTTTGTCCAGTTGTTAACTTCAGGACCCCGAAATTGTTGCGTTGTGTACAAATTAGCTTGAACCAGTTATTATGATGATTCATAGAGATACTTTTGCCCGTTTGGTATGCTTACAAATGGAATTGTATCTATTCTCGATTATATACCCCGTGTCTAAGAGGTTGTATCCTTTAATTCATGTTGAATTCCAATGTTTGATTAGATTTACCTTGTATGAAATTTAGTTGGATAGGCTACATAATTTATACTTTCTTGGAAAATAAGTACCTTAGCACATGGCACATATATTATCAAAGCTGTTTGAAGCATTCAACAAAAAATAAGGGCGGTTGTAGAAGACTACGATGGCTTAATCGATCTTATGCTACAAGGTATATAAATCATCCATCTCAGATTGGATAATTATAGCAATCACCTAATCTTGCAATGTTTTAAGTTGTTGGTGTCCCCGGTCATTTTGGGGACACCGTAATTTTTGGCATAACAGAACCCTTACAAGCATAACAAAAATCATTACAAGTATAATAGAACCATAACATGGCATAACCAAGGCATAACCAACCAAGTTATGCCTTGTTATGGTTTTGGTTATGCTTATAATGGTTTTGGTTATGCTTGTAATGAATTTGGTTATGCTTATAATGGTTTTGTTATGCCAAAAGTTACGGTATCCCCAAAATGACCGGGGACACCGAAGTCATTCCCATGTTTTAATAAGGACAATTGAGATCTTGCAATGTTTTAATACATGTGTGAACAAAATCGTACTCAATTAAGAAAAACTACAATTGACCATACTGATAGTTGTGCTAAACGTTGATTGATCAAAAGAATCTCCATACCTTTCAAAAAGTGCAGATTGAAAGATAATTTGTTGAGTTTATATTCCCATATGTTGTTTGGTAGATGTTGTGAATGATAAATTTCTCGTCAATTACGTCAAGGCGTAAATATCAAATGATTATCAATACATTACATCAAGGCGTATATATCAAATGATTATCAACACATAACAACATAGTACACAAAATCTCAGACTTGAAAATAGCACGGGTATTCTTAGATCGACAAAAGTATGAAACAGAGAAGGGGATTGATAGGGTCCATGAAACATGTCCAGATTCACACAAAATTCACACAAACCGTCTGATTGCTTTTCATGGACACTTTCATTGACATGTGTGAATCTAAACCGTCCAATTGCTTTTCATGGACACTTTCATTGACATGTTTAATGTGCCATAACATTTCTGAAAAGAAAAGAGTACGACCATATACCAATTCCTCCAAACCACCTCCAGACCACACAAGGATCAAAGCAAACTCGGACATCACATCACCCTGAAACAAGTCATTACATACCACAGCTGTAGATTTTGATGAAGCTAAACTTGGGTGGTTCATTACCAGTGTAAGAAACCCAGGTCTGAAAATGAACCAATAATTAGTATATGGTACACTCATTCACATCTTGATAAATACTGCACCGACAAAACAACATCGACAATACCAGATTATCAAACCAATTAAAGAAGAAAGCAACTTGCTAATATAAAAACCAACATGCCACAGTTAAAGGCTCGCAATCACAAAGACATACATACCACAATATAGAAGGTCCACATCTGTTCAATCCCATGCAGGGAACACAGTTTCTTCGATTCCCCAGAGCAATCAAATACCACAAAACCATTAACCCAAGGGAAATGAACAAAGCAACAGAGTCATTACATAGATATCCTATCATACTATCGACATAATTGCACATCCGCTTCTTGTTTCACTCAAAGGCCCAAGCATTCTCCCTCCTAACCTCCTCTTCTTCCTCTGGAGTAAAGTCATTCTTGATGTTGAACGTCTTGCGGATCTCCTCTGGTGTTTTCCCCTTGATCATGTCTGCCACTGTCTGACACGTCAAATCCAGCAGGCTCTTGATGTTCAGATAATTTGCAGCCTGTAAACAAGATAAAAAAACAAACTCAAGCACATCACAACAAGCTTAGGCTTTAAGACAAAACAACATTATTTGCCTGAACCCTCATCTTGGCAAAGACCGAAATAAGTCCCAAGTGCAAATCAATGGCAATTTTACAGAAACAAATAATGAACTACGCTCTCAGAGCTCATCCGGTCATCCTTCACACAGTTTCACATGTCAGGTAGGCAGAATATTCTGCAGGAGACAGCTTAAACAACTGCCGCCAAGCCAGCCGATAACTAACACAGCAATATGTGTATGCCATTGCAGTCACGAGTTGTTCCTTCAATCACTTCGAAACAATGTTCTAAAAGTCGCTCGGCGTTCGTCGCTCGGTCGACCACCTTCGAGACCTATTAATCGGCTTGTAGCAATTAGTCGGGTTTTTATTTATTCATATAAATACTCCCTAATGACAACTCTTATAAAAAATTAAACATTCATCTATCAATCCATCAACATCAATTATTTTTCAAATATGACATAGAAATCTCTCCTTTACAGAAAACTGTTAATATGATTATAACACTAGCTAGTACTGGATATGGGCCGTTCATTTATTAGTCACTAACCAATTATAATAACTTTATTTATATACACCAAACAATACTACGCTTCGTGTTAAGATTTAGCTGGTATTGGGTATGGGCCGATTAATATGGGTATGGGCTTTTCAAAAAATAAAAAAAACCTAATGTTCGAGGTCGGTGGAGACGTGGAGTGAGAGTGAGAGGAGATCTCAAATTTGAGAGAGAGAGGCCATAGGCGGCTGGGAGATCTCGTGTTTTAGGGTTTCACAGAGAGATGACAGGTGACTCCGAGATCAATCAATTCAATGACTGGGTGTTGAACAAGCCCTAAAAACTGTGATTCAAAGCCCTGAAACTGGTATGAGTATATAACAGTTACACCCCTTGATTTTCCAAAATTATAAATTTTACCCCTATTAATCGCCGAATAGCCAACTAATCGCCCATTAACCGATTAATCGACTAATTGCTGACTAACTCTGATAAACCTCTTGACCTACTAATTCAACCAACTAGGCATTAATCTAATTGGTTAGGCCAAATTTCCGATTAATCGCCGATTAATCCTTCTTTTTGAACACTGCTTTGAAAATGGCATTATGTTTTATCAGAAGTTTACATGATGAGAAGTCAATATGCACAAATCAACACTGTGTTTGTTCTATTTTCTTCACTGTATTCCAAGTAACTTTTTCCTAAACTGAATTGTCCACCATGTGGTGATGGACGTGTTCCCCAACTATCCAAAATGTGCCCAGTTCCAAAAGAAAATTGAAAACATAATGACACAAGGACGACAACGACAAGGTGTGGATTGTCCGACGATTGCCCACATTATTCAACGCATTCATACTTCTTTGAGTACAAGAGGACTGTATATTTTACATAATTCACCTTTCTGCACTAAAACCAAATAGCATGCACAATCACAATAGCAACACCAAAACCGCACAAACAAAAATTGGCGATACAACAAGGACCAATAGATTGGAATAACAATCCATAAAAACGTTACACATACGAAAGCATAAGAGATATAGCTTGTATGGGACAATTGCCTTTTAGTTAGTCCAAAACTCATTAGCAAAACCATCCTTCCTGAATTCTGGCACTATTTGACACTATTCCACTTGTTTCGCTAAAGAAAGAATTAAACATCGCAATACAGAATGGAAAGCTCTAGTTTCAAACTGACGTTAACACATGCACAAAGAGTACAACAACAACGCCTCCCACATGTCCCCAAAACTATTTATTACTCCTGAAGGTGATGTTTCCAATACAAAAACAGCTTACACGGTTGCATTGCTATGTTAAGCTCAAACTTCAGAGTCAATGGAATCACATATAAACAGGAGAAAAAAAAATCAAAACACGTGAAAATAAAATCACAATCTACACAAAACCCAGGTCAAGGTTTCAGCATCAGGAAATGAAAACGAAGAACGAAATGCACAATATGCAGGACTATAAAAACCCTAATTCTATTTCACCCTAATAGGAGTCAAACAAAACCCTAATCCGAGGTGTCAATAACAAGAACGAAACGCACAAGGTAAAAATCAAACCGTAAACAGATAAATAAGAGACGAGATCAAAGGCCGAAGAGCAAACCAGAATGAGATCGAAGAGGACGGCCTGGTCGACGTTGACAAAATCGGAGTCAAACAACTTGAGTTCGTCGTCAACGGCCTTGTCCTCGGATTTGGTGGCGGATTCGACGTGCCTCTTGCAGTACTCGATGACCTTGGCCAGGATCTTGCTGGTGACGTTGGGGAGGGGGATGCTGGTGTCCGCGCAGTTGTCCTCGATCATGTGCTTGATGGTCTGCGACTCCACGGCCACAGCCTCCTCCACCTCGAAGGTTTCTCCGTCGGAGCTCTTGAGCACGATGGTCTTTGAGGTCGACATGGTTTGTTATGGAACCCTAACCCTCAGAGAGAGAGAGAGAAGAGAAGAGAGAGAGAGAGATGGATATATCGAGGGAGAGGATAAAGATAGAAAGAAGAAAAGCCCAAAAGGGAGTTAAAAAGGAGGGACGGTTATTTATAGGAGGCAGGGTGGTAATTCCGAGTTACTCTGGGGAAAGAAATCAAATTTTAACCGTAACCCCTTCTAAAAAGAACGGAGCTATTCGCAGCCACGTATTTTCTCCCACAGTCCGTTAAAAATTGGGAAAATTACAGTTACCCCCCTCTAACTATGCCTCGGGAACACTTACCCTCCTCTAACTTTTTTTTTTGGCACTTAACCCCCTCAAACTAACGAAAATTCACACGGTCATAACTTCAAACGGTCATAACTTCTTCGTCGGAAATCGAAAATATGCAAATTATATATCGATTTCGAGGTCTTGAAGTCAGCTTTCTAATGACACCAAAATCACATCACGATTCAAAGCACACAAAAAGTTATGATCAAAACGGCCTTTCTGTCTACCAACCCTTACTCTTTTGATCATAACTTTCTGTGTGCTTTGAATTATGATGTGATTTTAATGTCATTAGAAAGCTGACTTCAAGACCTCGAAATCGATATATAATTTGCATATTTTGGATTTCCGACGAAGAAGTTATGACCGTTTGAAGTTATGACCGTGTGAATTTTTGTTAGTTTGAGGGGGTTAAGTGCCAAAAAAAAAAGTTAGAGGGGGGTAAGTGTTCCCGAGGCATAGTTAGAGGGGGGTAATTGTAATTTGCCCTTAAAAATTTTCAATTAGACTCGACAGTTAGTTACCGAAATTGAGATACATTTTCAGTATCCAATTACTGAAATATGATATTTTTTTCAACAGCTATTTACCGAAAATGCATGTTTGGCAGTTGTCTACCGAAAATTGAATATATTTTCGACATTTAGTTACTGAAATATAATTTTATTTTCAACAGCTATTTACCGAAATGCTATTTATGATTTTCAACAATCACTTACCGAAATATAGTAGGCTATAAAAGAAAATACGTGGCTGCAAATAGCCGGCTCCTCTAAAAACCGCCATAGGAAAGAATTACTAGGACTAGTAATTTCCATAATCTTTTCTTGTGGATATGTACATTTCTATTCCCCCCTCTACATATTTGGAATGAGATTGTTTTCGCATATGTGAATAGTTTAATTAGAAATTTAGAACACTATTAGGGACACAATTTTAAAATACA
This sequence comes from Rhododendron mucronatum var. ripense, assembly GCA_019656295.1. Lineage (NCBI taxonomy): Eukaryota > Viridiplantae > Streptophyta > Magnoliopsida > Ericales > Ericaceae > Rhododendron > Rhododendron mucronatum. The sequence continues at coordinate 1,444,508 of BPLT01000072.1, read as the reverse complement.
ATTTTGTCTGAAATAGTTGGATATACGTAGACTCATTTACATTCAATTCGAAATTATGTTTTAAAATTGTATTTTTAGACTTATATTTAAGATAAAACATGATTTTTGTAGCTATTTTGCACATTATACTCTATCTATTTTATTAATTGATGAAATTAAAATAATTTTCTGTCTAATATATATTTGTGGACCTTTTCACAAAAGATGTTTTTTTTTTGTAATTTACTTAATTAAAAACTATTGTATATTGCATTTGTAAAATTGTGTGAAAATGACTCCAAATACTCCAAATAAAATTTATTGTATGCACAATATTTTAATTTTATGTTTGTGCAGAAATAATATTGAAATATAAGACTCTTTTTTTTGTAAAACTTTTACTACTACGATAACTTTAGGACATTTTCATTCACCAAAAGATTTACATGCTTGCCAAAGATGTACTTACGATTTGTTACTCCTTCCCAAAAAAAACTTTCACTTTTACATATCAAATCTTATCTTATTTTGTTTCTTATTTCAAGAAATACAAACAATTTTCGAAAATGATCCCAAAAGGCAGACTCTCTCTCTCTCTCTCTCTCTCTCTCTCTCTCTCTCCTCTCTCTCTCTTGCGCGATATATATTTTTAGTATTGGAGTCCGGAAAATCACACGCAGAGGGGGAAGAAAGGGACGATGGATAGGCTTATCCACCATTCAAGCACAATCTTCCCCTCCAAAATCCATCTTAACTCCTCTCCTCCTCTCCCTCGACTCGCCAGAATCGACGCCGCAGTTTTTCAGCCACACTCGCCCGTTACCGACTCCCGGCGAGTGGTCAGCTCACTCTTCCGCAATTATGAAGTTTCATCTTCTTCTCCTTTCGCTGAATTCCCCACTATGTATTCGATCAAAGCGTCGTCAGTCTTATACTCCACGCCCGAGGATTCACCAGATGGATCGAAAACCACAACCCATTTTGTCAAGAAAGGCGTGGAAAGATATTCTGAGTGGAGAAAGGTACAAATTTATGTGGCATTGTTCGTGTGAATCAGTTCTTTGACTAAGATATCTGAATAGTTTGTTTGATAGACTACTGGGGCATTGAGATTGAATTTTTCTGTGATGCCCCATAGTGGTATTGGGGCATGATGCCCCCATAAATATGAACCTATAGATTGAAAAATGGAAAAATCTCAGCGATTTAGATCAAAACCACTCAAAAAACAAGTTGGTTTTATGATTTTTCCGCAGGCCACTCTTACCACGATGTATGGCTATGCTTACCACAATGTATGATCACACTTATCACAATGTATAGCCATACTTACCATAATGTATGGCCACAACCTATACTCACACTTGCCACAATGTATGGCCACAATCTATACTCCAAGGGTTGACGGAAAATGGGCCATGGATGCCCCAAAACCGGACTGGGGGCATCATAGCCAGATCAGTTCATTGCATGTGGTAAACTTGGATGTGTAATGATGCTAGCTTTAATTGAACTGAGCATGGGATCAAATGTTAATGGTGGGAGGTTCTCTCTATGTATGTGTTTAAGCTTTGCTAAAAAAAGGCTAATGGAGGACTTAGTTCGTATGGAAGGCGCATTTCAGTATTCTTCTTTATATACCAGCACGAGGTTTACATGAGGTTTGAGTTGAGGAAGCTGGTTAAAGCTGGTGTGATTGGTGTCTTTGGATTTTAATTTTAAAACTTAAGAAGCCCATCTTTTTATTTGTCTTTCATCTTTTGTAGTAACTTGTAAGCAACATCTTCCATGATCTCCCTGTACCTACGCGTTGTTGAATTATATATAGTACTAGATTGTATGAAGGTATTTCATTACTGGAAAACTGCTATTTTCAGTTACCACCTTCCTTTTGGCTTGGTTTTTCCCTTCTGAAGAGCTGCATTGAGTACTCTTATAATGGCCCTGGCCCCTGTCCTAAATCTTTGAATTCAAACCTGTATACAGAATTTGTGTTTCTGCACTGTCATCAATCACCTGATCTGAATTATTTTAACTACCTACATGCTATGGCCATAACTTCGGGAAATACCAATAGAGCCTTCATGGTGTCTGTCAAATGAGCTCTATCCTTAAGGAGAATGAATAGTATTATGTGTTCTGAAAGACATAAGCTTCAATTATAGTAAATCAAATGGAAGGGACAAGCCAAGCAGATAGAAAAGAAGAAAAGAGAAGTAGCCAGTCATAATGAGATCACCTAACCTAGGCCAAAACCAAGTCTAACGAAAACAGACTATCAAAAGAGGTCAGAGTCCAAAACATCTACAAAACTTTCACAATATGATCCAATGTAGGAAAACCCCTACTCATAGTCCAGCCATACAATATAGACAAGAAGGCACTTTTAATTCAGGGAAACTTTCTTCAAAAGCTTCAATTTCAATTTCGCTGAGGGGTACATGAAACTTTCTTCACCAATCAGCTCTAATGGAGTACCATGGCTCCCATGGCATCAAACCCTCTACCATGCTCATTTGTATCTTTAAGGAAAATGATCACATCATCTTTTGTATATGCCTGAATAACCTTTCGCTGTCGTCAATGCCGAATATGCTTAGTTGTTACCAGCTGTGTACAATTCAGGTAGTTTGTTCGGGGTTCTTTTCAGAATAGATACCATAAAGCCCATTCTTGGGGTAATGGTAAAAGAAAGAAAGGTTTACTAGCTGTCAAAAGAGAGAGAGAGAGAGAGAGAGAGAGAGAGAGAGAGAGAGGTTTACTGGCCTAATTGTTTGCGCCCTTGCAATGAGTAGGAATGGTTCCTTACTCAACTAGTTAGCAAGTTCAAACAAAATCATATGCATATAGTGGTTTAAGGGTTCATGCTAGCTCAAGCTGCTATTTGGGTGGTCGGAGTACTATCAGTTTCCTTGATTTTTAGCTTTTTTGCAGTTAACAGTCTTATCACTCTTTCCTGACTGTAATGTCAAATGGCTTGGCCTGGGGACTTGAACAAGAAGTAAATTTCTCGAACTTTAGTGGATGTGAAAACTTGTCCATAGGCCACTAGGAAGGGGATGGACAAATGGAAAGGTGCAGGCATGGTGTCATGTGCTACACCGCCGTAATATTGAAGATTTATGCTGTATTTCTCTCTTTTTTAATAGGTTCTTTTGTTTGATGAGTTGATTTATTACTTGGGAGTTTTGAGAACTTTCTCTGCAGTCTTGACATGCTCTATTCATCATTGATGCCGTGATTAGCATTCCCCTGCTCAAATATACCTGATGCCTTCTATCTAAGTGTTTTCTGGATTCACTTGAATGTTTCAGGCAGCCACTGCTGGAACAGTTGTTCTACTCTCAGCTCTTCTTGTGATATCAATCAATCCGGTCATTGTGTCACCAGCTTTTGCATTGTTCCCTAATGCAGCCAACACCGGGGCTCCTATGGCAGCTGCAGCAGGGGGAAAACTCCTCCGCGCAGAATTACTAACTAGTGCTTGGACTGGTTTCTTTGCCGGTTGCTTACACACACTATCAGGGCCTGACCACCTAGCTGCTCTGGCTCCACTCTCAATTGGGCGCACTCGAATGGAGAGCGCTGCAGTTGGAGCATTGTGGGGCTGTGGTCACGACGCTGGACAATTGCTATTTGGGTTACTTTTCTTATTACTGAAAGATCGGCTCCATATCGAAATCATCCGAACTTGGGGAACAAGAGTGGTGGGCTTTACTCTGCTTGTTATCGGTGCTATGGGAATAAGAGAAGCTTCAGAGGTCCATGTCCCATGTGTTGTTTTGGAAAACGGCGAGTGTGATGTTAGTAACTATGAAACTTTTGAAGACCGAACCATTGGGAAGAAGAAGAAGAAGATTGGGTTTGCAACTTTTGCGACGGGGATTGTCCACGGGCTTCAACCTGATGCGCTGATGATGGTCTTGCCTGCACTTGCTTTACCTTCTCGCTTGGCGGGGGCCGCATTTCTAGGAATGTTCTTGGTGGGGACGGTAATAGCGATGGGAAGTTATACTGTGTTTATCGGCTCGTGTAGTGAGGCTTTGAAAGAGAGGGTGCCAAGGATAACTGAAAAGCTCACATGGGCTTCCTCGCTTGTAGCAATTGCTCTTGGACTAGCAATCATCATTACCCAGTTTTTTGGGTTTAGCCTGTATTGAGTCATAATTTGGCACTTCACACGCCTCCGTCCGTAGCATTAGGAAAGATTTTGTGAGAGATATTAGCAGTTTAGCGGCGGGATTGGATCATTCTTACAGAAGTACGAGAGTTATGGTTCTTGTTATTCGTTATTTACCTTCTGACGGTTGTAAGTTAACACCATGGAGCTTTTTGATTTTTGACTTTTGAGGAACTCTTCGCTGTTGTCCTGAAAACCTGGATTTGTTTTGACAGTTGCTTTTATTTTCTCTGAACTTGCTTTTGCCTTATCTTTTTTTACTAGCATACGCTTTGCCGTTCGGGTGTTGGCAAAGCATACTCTCTCATCACTAGCATTCTCTCTCACTTATATGGTCTACTATACAAGACAGTACACTGATGCCTCCACTGTAAAATCGCCATATCACTAAAAAAAAAACCCCACAAAACTTCACTCATTTCGCCATGCACAATATCGATATGCAATTAACCAATTCTTTCCTGTAGCAAATAGAATTCATAGCTGAAATCCAGAAAAATGCGTGGACAATGTCCACTAGGTAATTCGATGAGAACTCGATGAGCTGCGAAGGAAGGATATAGAGAGGTGTAAACATAAAGCCCTTAAGTTTAACACTGTCAACTAATTGAAGCGTTACATTGGTCAACTTCTTGTTTTAGTCCTTTGCAAGAAGAAATAGAGATATGCCGATCAAAAAAAAAAGGAAAAAAAAGAAGAAAAAATAGAGCTATAGAAGAAAGAAGAAGGAGAAGAAGAAGAGGAAGAGGAAGGCCAGCCACCATAACCACAAATACATACAGAAATCATTGGCATGGAGTTGAAACAAATGTGGGTTATATAATAAATGCAAAGATAACTGATGATTCCCAGGGGGAACATTCTCAGAGACACAAAGATCAATGATCAACTTGCAATCACTCTCAATCACCACTTTTGATAAATTATGGGCAGAGACCACTTGACAAGCCATACAAGCCCTATGCCCTCCTTTGAAACTGGCATCGCAGTTGATTTTGCAGTGTCCTTCAGCCGGTGGACACCACCTGGGACTTTCATTTGATGGTTTGGCCTTATGTTTGTGCTTGAGAAGAAGGGCGGCTTGCGCCTTGCTGGTATCCCGATTTAACTGAATATGTACCGTTTTGGCAGTGGTGCCAGATCAAAAAACCATCCTCCCCTTCAGTGGACAAAGGAAGGGAAGTGATAGATTTTACTTCGTCAGAGTTTGATGCTGGATGAAGTCCTCGTCACACAGGCCGCGAGATTTACCACTTTTTTTTTTTTGCTGTGGCTTCATTTGGTGTAGGTTGGCAAACGAATTCGGCTAATCCCAGAGCAAGCCGCAAGTCCTGAAACAAAGCAATTCGTACTACAACGACACCGTGGAATCATACAAACTACAATACCAACAATCTTGTTTAGTTACAAACCTTTGGTCATGCTTCAAGTTCAGGGGAAATGCAGCAGAAAAAAGGAATGGACCATTGAAGGGCCTTTCATTGAAAACTTAGGTGCACTAATGGCTCCCTGTAAGACTACCTAGGAATCTACAGAGTGCAAAAATGGTAAATATTTTACATTGCAGTTTACAAAGGCAAAATGGCTAATCCAATATGCTCATGAGAGAGAGAGAGAGAGAGAGAGAGAGAGAGAGAGAGCAGAACCTTCCCATGATCACGTTGACAACAAGTTTCATTGTAACTCCATTCCCCAAGTCCCCGAGGAAATACCTTGACTGGAGTGATAGCAAGGAGATTTATAAGAGGAGAAAATTAAATAAGACAGTGAAATAAGGCAAACAAAACACCAGCTATCCAGCTGTGTGTGGTATCTCCTGTTCCTCCAAAGTTCGCAAGTCTCACAATATAGATAGGTGGGGCCATATGGATACAGGGTGCAGCTGGTTAAGAAGTCTGATCTGTGGGATGAACGGAGGGGAAGGAGGTGGCAGAAGACAGTATACACGAAAACAATGTACCTTCCCTGCTATATTTAAGAGTGGAGCCACCGTATCAAACAGAGTTCTATCACCTGAAAATAAAATTAGCAACAGTTTCGGTTCATGGACGGCTCCTTTGTCTGGCAACAAAGCTTCTGGAGAAGTAAATGTCAACATGTGAACGTGTGCCCAACAAGCATAAAACGACAGAAATACCTGTGCAAAAGACTTGATATACTTACAAGATGCATAGAAGACTCGCATTTGCATAAGTGCACAACGAAAAAGAAAATCTTTTTATTTAGGAATCATTGCTCGAGAGTGAACTGTTTGAAATAGAAAATCAAGATCACTTAAAAAATGGCTAGAAAGGTTGATACCTGCGGTCAGAAGTATCAGCTGGCCATCTTCTGCCAGCTTTTTGGAGCTTTGAACTGGTGCCTGCAGGAGAAGTCAATGTACAACAATTTGGCACTATAGAAGCATAATTGGATAGCTAGAACAGAAATATCGTACCGATTCACCTGCAGAAAAAGTGCCCTTGTCGCTTTGATCTGTCTGCCAATAAATTTAGAAGAGGAACCTTCAACTGTGGAAATATTTACATACCTTCAATTATCCATCGAAAGCACCGACTTAGACAGACAAACCATACATCACATAAAGGTTATATAACATCTGTAATGAGAAGTTTGTGATACATGCATACATATATAAAGTGTACAATAAAAAATGTGAAATAACAAGGCCCTACCTAGTTCAGAAACCTAACCATTTCCCAGTACCAGAAGCAGTGGAGTAAAAAGGATGGCAGAGCAATAAAAAGACATGCAATAAGCCCATAATATCTCAGCTACCTCATCCAACAATTCTGTTCAAATGGCCTCACCCAACTCTATTTGGGTTGTTGCAGACAGCAAAAGGAGAAAACAGATTCATATTGCCGAAGCCAATGGGTTCATTTCAGACTGAAGGCTCGTTTGGTTATTGCAATTCAGATGGTTCTATAAAACAAAAGTGAACAAGTCGTTGCCAAGAATAACCGAACAGGCCCTTTGAGGGAAATAAATTGGAGAACGGCCTATCCATGCGTCAAATTGTCTTCTTCTTTGCTTATTGCAACTGTGTGAACGTGGCGAGCCCTTCTGCAGTATCAATTCTCGATATTACTTCATCCAAGCCTCAAATTAGGCCTATCCGACTTTAGTGAACAAACAGAAGGTGCCTGGTTTTTCTAAGTAACTACTTTCGCACCAGTAGTTAGACAGTAAACTGGCAGCCTAATAAAAACAAATTGATACAGTATGTTGTCTAAGAGTTCTGACAATATTATAAAGAAAGACAAGGAAATAATACCCTTTTCCCGGAATCATTCCTTTTGCAGCTCCATGCTCTCCACAAGCAACATCCAACTGAGAAATCACAAAAATCAATTACAACGAGCGAAATTGACATAGCAATCAAGCAAATAAAATTTAAAGAAAACACATGCACGGCACTTTCATGATCAATAAGCATGTAAAATTTGACATCACAAGATGCAGCTACTTTTTTTTGGAGATGATTTAAGCTGGATACGATCAATCAAAGATATCTGCAACAATACCTTATAAAACAATGAAAGAATAACAATCAATTACATAATAAGGGTCCAACATCAAACATTCAATAAATGATAAAAAAATGAACTTAAAACATAAAATTTACTAGAATATACGTGTAGATAATGTGTCATTTTTTAAAACCATTAAGTTAAGAGAACCTTTTTAGAGAAACATTAATTTTTGGAATACAATTTGTCATGACTTCTATAATTTCAGTGTAAAATTGAAATTACTGAAAAGTGTAGTGGGGTCCGTGTCCCCACTGGTATTAAACTTGACAAAGGTTTAGCAAAGCCAAATTTGACACCAAAAATAACTTTGCCGAAGTTGCGCATCAAGTTTGGCTACTTGGTGCAAATCCTTTGCATAAGAGTTGCACTAAAAGACAAGGAATGAAGTTCATTTATTATAATAAAAGAAAAAGACCCTTTTTTTCCCCTTACAAATCCTCTCCATTTTTTGCCAAAAAAGTTGCACTAAAAGATAAGGAATGAAGTGCATTCATTAAAAAGGAAGTGTGAAAATTATTTACCTATTTTTAAATTGGTAATAAATTTTATATCCTATGGATCTTATTTTATAGATGTCAATTAGTTTATTAGACAATATTTTCAAAATCACATGAAATAGTATAAATTACAAAATATACACTATTTCAATCAATAACAGGATGGATAATATTCACTCTATTTTAAGAGGGTGAACAAAATTGCATTCCAGAGGTAGTGACATAGAATAAATGTCCATTCCTTGGGAAGAAAAGGGGAATTTTCTGACCAAACACAGGAGTACTATATATAGGGAAGGAACAAAATTCGCGGCAAGGAGGTCGCGGCTATTGGAGGAGGCGTTATTGACGAATACGCTTTTCTCATAAAAAAGGGACCAGGAACAAAAGTTTGCGGCCAAGAGCAAAGAGACGCGGCCAGGAGATCATAATGCGTGGATGACGAACACGATCTCCTCATAAACTTGAAAAAGTGCGCGTTCAGTTCGGTTAATTAGCATCCACCGTCCTCCTCCCAGGGCAGGCAGAGGCTCGCAAAACAACCCCTCTCTCACCTCCTTCCTCTTACTCTCTCCCTCCTCTCTCTCTTCTTCGATTTCTCTCTCTTCAAGCCTCTCTCTCCCCACCACCGTCAAAACCTCGACTTCTACCCCGCAGAATACTCGGCTGCGATTGCTCGGATGGAGAGTGGATCTACTATCCTACTACGTTCAGATATTCGCGATACGACCGCACGTGCAAGGAGATCTACAAGGGTTGGAATTGCATTGGGAGTCAAAAACGCTCTTGAATCGTTAAGTGGCGGTGGAAGCCCCGGCACTGTGATCTCCCACAGTTCGATCCTCTGAAATTTCTCAAAAGCTTCAGAGACACCAATATTGGTACTCTCTCTCTCTCTCTCTCTCTCTCTACAATCTTTGTCTACTTAGTTTGTGAGTGTTGCTTGATTTGATAACTTCGGTAAAGACTGAGCTTTGTTTGTTTAGTGAGAGAATATTGCGGGAAATTGGGGAAAGATAAGGAAATGCTTAGTTTGGATTATTAAAGCTGTTTGGATATGACTGTGGTAGATTGGGTTTGGCCGATGCAATAGTTAAGAAGAGCGATATGGATACGGCAAATGGTAACACTAGGGGAGGGGAAGAAATTGACTCTAGAGGCGTTAGTTCGGAAGGAATACAATGTGGTAGTTAGGGAGAGCGATATCGTTACCTTAGAGAGTAACAATAAGGGGAGGGGATGGGTAGACATTGACATTTGAGGCATTAGTTCGTAAGTATGTAGGTTTTTCGAATATTACAGCCCATTTGGAAGGAGTGATTTCATGTTGATGGGCCCTTCCCCTTTCTCACCTGTGAAAGGGCTCCCCTTTCTTTTCTCCTTCTTTCTCACTATCCAAAGGGGTGTTAAGGGAACAAGATGCTCTTGACTGAGCTCAGTAGAGAAAATAAATTTATGTAGCCAACCCAATTGATTGGGAATTATTGTTTGGTTTGGTTTGGCTTGGATACAGGAAGCATGGATACGATACAAGATTCAATATGGATAGAAAGCTTTATGAATTTTCAAAATATTTGTATTTACTACATGGTTGTTGTTGTTGTTGTCGTTGTCTTTAGTACATAAACACAAGTATCATGAGAAATGGTTGTTATCTTTTCAGGTAAAATATTAGATATCAAGCTAGTGTAACTAAGCCTGTTAATTTCAGGTGGTCACGGGATTCCGTACGGTATATATATACATAAATTTTACAAATTGTATGTTTTAGTAAAAGAGTTCAAGTATCATGAGATATGGTTGTAATCACTTAATGTAGTAATATCAATCTAAACCTTTTAATTTCAGTTGGTCATATAAAAGCTTTATTTGAATGTCAGTGTAAATTGTTGTTATTGACAATTGAAGTACGGATACTGTTATATAACAAATAAATGACACAAAAAAAAATGATGTGTCAATTCGAGAAATTTCGGAAAAGGATTATACACCATTACTCTCTATTTTTTTCTTCTTGAAGTAGGCAAAGTATTGAGAAAATAATTATTGTATTTGTTACTGACAACTGCATCCTCATGTTATGTAATCAAAGCCATAATTCCTAGAAGTTTAGCTAAGCTACATTTGCGACCTGAATCCGACATTCAGAGGCATGAAAAATTATTTTCTAATTCTGGATATGTTGCAGAAGTTTGGATGCAAGATGCAATTCCAGTATCATAGAAGTTTTGGCTTCATTGGTTTGGATTTTTGTTTTTTCATTGCTGGCTAAACATAGAACCCAACGTAGAAAAGCCCAAGAAAACTGTGTAACTCTGTGCAAAATGACACTAATCGTACCCTGTTTATTATGAAGTTACGTCCACAACTGGCATTTTGTAATTTTCAACAGCAACCTTGTCAAATCCGATTTAATTGTTTATTTGATAAGATGTAGAATGAGGTTTGAATTTGTTGGTTGTTGATAATGAAACAGTGGATCATATGATCCTCAGTCTTGATTCTTATATTTTATCTGTAAACAACAGTTCCGAGAATATGCACGTATGAACTCATTGCATGGTCTAATTTCAAGATTTCTATGTACCTTTGTCGCCCTTTTGTTCATCTATTTATTATGTGTTTTTGTTTCACTTTATCACCCTGTTATTGAGCTTATGCATGTTGCCGGTGCAGGGTTTGTAGGTGACTCCCTGAATGTGAATGTCTTTTTTGCACATTGAAACGAGTCCCGGGTGAATTGTGAAAACTGCCAGAGCGGACCATGAATTTACGTTTCTTGAGTACAACCTTACCATGGTGTATCATCGGACGAATCTTTTGGTGCGATATGGTGGGTAAGCTACGTTTGAGCTGATACCATATTTAATATTTTCTAGTTTATAGAAGATTGGTTGTCCGTGTATGGTGTTGCATGAACTTCACGAGGCCCATAACGAGAAGTAGAATAATGTACCCACACTTAGAGTTCTTAGAGGTATCAGCTTGTAGAAGCAGTGGTTTCCAAGTTTCATGAGTAAGGTTTGATTGTTGTACACCCCCAAAAAAAATAGAATAAGGTTTGATTGAAGGTTGAACAATTTCCATATTTTCAGGATTGAAGATATAGCAATGGAAAAAACTTATTTTCTATTGAAGTTACTTTGTTATAATTAATAAATCTGCTAAGCACCATGATGAAAAGGATATTGGCAGATGGCAGTTGCTCATGGAAGTGGTGCATTATAGCAGTTGACCTGTTTAATGAAATTCAATGTTGGGTTGTCCTGTTTGAGACAAAATTAATCACTTTGGATGTATCCTACTTCCACTCTGTCAATATCAATGAGCATCAGATTGTGCATGTGTACCCCCATTTATCAACTTTTTGTTACATATTTAAGTTGATATGATGCAAAGTAGATTTTAGATATACACTGTTCCATGTTTTCATTAATTTCTCACCTATGTTTACATGGATTCTTCAAAGTGTATAAAGTGTCCGTGTTGGCCACTCGGCACGGATAATGGAATGGGATCCGTGTTGGACCTTACCTTAATTAGCATATTTATCGAACCTCTACAAATATGCATTAAAGGGTCTAAGACAACAAGCAAATACCATTTAAGCCAGGAAACATAAGTTATATATTGAGGATTTTTAATATTCCGGCGTGTCCTTGTATCCTTGAATTGAAAATTAACCATCCCTGAGCTTGCACTTACCCGCACCCAACATTCGTACCTGAATCCATGTGACTTGGTTTCTTACAGATCTCCGTAAAGTTTCAATTGCTTGCCTGACAGCACCTACAGGTATATTTAGCTCATAAAGTTTTTTTTTAAAGGCTTTTAGTCCGTTATTTCCCGTTGGAAATCCCCACTCAAAAACCTGAAATCTCAATCAAACCTACTTTTGGCTTTCTAGATCTCCACCACGACCGCAGCTCGCGATGAGTTGCATCCTCGTTGACCTTCACCACCACCTATCCAAGTTCCTCTAACCGAGTCAGCCAGTAGAGGTGTGTTCGCTCAGCGATCGGAGCTGGTGAACTCATCCACATGGCCAAACCCATTGTCTCTCATCGTTCTCTCTCTACAAGCACAAGTGTCTGCTATTTGTGCCTTAGAAGTCTTAGAAACAGAGCCACATCTGAAGCTACAATGGGTTTTTGTTACATGACTACTTTCTCTCTCCAGAAATTCATATAATTCGATTTACTTTTGACTTATAATCCAATACATTTGTTAGTTTTGATTCTTGATGGCTTATTAGAGCATTAGAGTTTGGTGCAACGTTGATGCCCTACCACGTGTTTGTGACATTTGGCTTCCGAAGGAAGTCGGGTTTCGGCCTATGTTTCTTGTGATGTCTTCATTCAAAAATACGTAAGCAATTGGTGTCCGTACCTTTGATTCAAGAATAAGTAGCACAATACGGTCTTCTAGTAAGAGATACTGTACTATCTTTCCAAACACCCACTTAGTCACCAAACCTTAGTACTATATAGAGTGAGTAACACATCTTCCAAATTTTAGGGGACATGCCTTTGTTCTTGTCCACTATATTGATGATAAATTCATGCTAATTGCTGATTTGGTTTGGTGATTGTAATATCAATTTTGTGATTTATACTACAATCTTGGTGATAAGATTGGCTGTCATGAAATTAACAGGAGAAACAGAGTTTATTGCAGAATTGTTGATTATCGCTTGTTTGAGGCAAATGGGAGTGTTGTAAAGTCCTGCTTATGAGTTTATGCCAAATGGGAGTCTTGATAAAGTCTTGGTACGCATGGTTACTTAGTTACAATATTGCAGTTGAGACATAAAGACCAGCAACATATTTCTAGATGCAAGTTTCAATTCTAAATCGCCATTTCGCAATGGCTAGGCTTATGGATAATGATAAAGCCCTGTGTTGACTCTAATGACAGGAACCGTGGGGTATTTGGCTCCAGAGTACCTTCATGACCGAGAAAACCGATGTTTTTAGCTATAGATTCTTGAACTGGCCGGCTGAAGAAGGCTGATCGATAGAGAAAGTTGTAGCCAAAAGATGGTGAATTTGGTTGATTGGGTGTGAGGGTTGTATTCCGAAGGGAAGGTCATTGAGGTGGCGTATGGGAGGTTGAGGGGTAGTGTTAGGTGGGGGAAACGGAGAAGCTTTTGCTTCGCTTGGTGAGGCCTTCCGTGAAGAGGGTTCTGCGGATTTTTAACAATGAAGCAGAGGTGGTTGGTGTGCCGAGAGATTGAAGCTAAGTCTCAGTTTCTGTGGAGTACCTTTGAGCCTTGAGGAAATTCAGACACCAGCAACCCAAAACAGTAGCAGTAGCAACCCCCAAGTGCAGAACAGCAGCATGAAACAGTAGCACTGACTTCCTCTTCCATTTTCAAAACAGTATTCTAAACTTACCAAGGGATCGCCATCTTTGTCACCTCTCAACGAAGGCACCTGTTGAATTGAACAAACTGATGCATATTCAGAGGGTTAAACTAGCGAGAAATTGCAGACGTACCAACCATGCACAAAGTAAAAAAAAGTACTTTGACCCCAAAAAAAAAAAAAGTAAAAAAAGTACTGCTAACTTGCGATGAGTTTGATGCCCAAGTTCATTCTCAATCATGTCGATTCAATCGTGAGGATGCAAACGGGTCATAAGAAACTTCTTCCACGACCTCCCCATCTTTACACATCATTTCATAGGTGTACCGTGTACACCCCCAAGGATGGACGGGTCGTCGAAGAGGTTGCTCTTAACATGGCTTGTTGTGAGTTCAATAAAATAAAAAAGCAATGCAAACATATCTCCAGCTCATGCATCGTTCACCATAGATGTCATGCAAGCAGTGCTAATCCTGGGATGTAGAACATTGTTATTGAGTAAAACATGGGAGTAATTAGTGATAATCATACCAAAAAACACACCAGATGTCAGGAAATTATGTTCTTTTTTTCCGTCTTCTTGGTAGAAAATCAACCTCAAGTCTCTTTTTTTTTTTTTTTTTCCCTCTTTTGAACATCACCTCTCAGTCACCATGTCGAAAACAGCTCCGAAGTTTGAAACTGAACGTTACTACCAAGCAAGATACATGGTATAACAAGCCGTCATTTCAGTATTTTGTCACAAAAAAGAGCGGGACTTCTGTTAATTTTTGTCAAGATTATAGATCTGAAGTGTAACCAGAGTGGGCAATAATTTGCTCCCATAGATGGTGAGCAGACACAGAGACACACACACACACACTCAAAAGTCACTAGTTTTGAGGGGTGCAGAAGATGCCCCTCATGTCTTCCCCTCTTGCAAGTCCGTTTATGGTCCACTAGCCCTTGATGGAGTGGAAGAAACCAACGGGTGATTGGTCTCTCATGAGACCTGTCACGAATTTAGAGTCCCTATGATCACATCCAATGAGGTTGATAAAGCTAGTGGCACCCTCCTTCACCCTTTTTGCTTAGCCAAATTTAAACACATGGATTTTGCATTGGAGATGAAGCATTGTTGCAATCCATTTTAGTTATTGTTCAGTCATGCATCTTATATGCTCATGAAGAAAGCCATGAGTCCATCACTTGCATTATCAACAAGCCAATCCCTTCTACAATTGAGAGCAACCTAAAGAAATGTATTGCACGTTGAGCCAAACAATTACTACTAAAATAACCTATAGTTGATCATACACATTAGTCTCAAAGTATTGTTAGGATGCGTTTGGATTTTGAAGAAAGAAAGAAAAGGAGGGAAAATAACTACATCCCGCCTTATTTTTTTTGGATGCTTTGTAGGGAAGTGAAAAGAAAAGTTGCAAGAAAGAATAAAGGGAAGTAATTTTTCCTTTTTTTTTGGTTCCCCTCATTCATTCGAATCATTCCTCTCTTTTTTCTGTTACTCTTGTTGTGCATCTTCTTTTCTTCTACTTTTCTCTTTCCTAGACTTTGGTGAATCCCTAGTTCATTCCACCAGGATTGGACACAAGCCCATTCCATGATGGGTAATGGGTGCTCTCGGGTCTCCTTAATGGACCCAACCCAATAAAAATCGTGCGGTACCAAACCCTCATTATGTAATCCTTAAAATTTGTGCTCTCGGAGCACTGTTATGGGATATTCAGGACACTCCAACACCATTCATTCTCGTGAGATCTACAAATAAATGTAAGAACTCCACACGAATGTATAATGCTAAAATGATTCAAAATACCATATGGCTGTGCTCCTGAACTACTGAATAATAACTAACCCTCGTAATCCAAAGTTAGAACATAAAACTAGATCCCATAATTTCTGGAATCAAGGTCAGTCCATTATTAGTACTCCCTCCGTCCCAATTTATTTGTTCCAGTTCTATTCTAATTGGATTAAAAATTAGTTATATCTTTAAAGTAATAATAAATTTTATATCCAATATAATTCTTGTTTGATAGATCTCGATTCGTTCTATAATTCAATATTTTCGAAATCACATAAAACATTATAAATTACAATATATAATTAATTAAAAAGTAATACGAACTCCAAAAAATATAAGCAAATTAGGATGAAAGGAGTACTAAATTACTTTCCGGGACAAAACAAAGTACTATTTATCACGAAGAAATCAATTCCCAAGTGTCAAAAAACTTGTACAAACTGGTGTATTTCTTACTCCTACTTTAAGCCAAGGCAAAGAAGAGATCCATCACTATCACACTGTCTCTTTCCAAAACCAAAGCTCAATCAGCCTCCGAAATTGCTTTCAATCCCTTGTGTCACTGTTTAATTTAGCACTGCCAAATGCAAGAAATAAAAATAAAACTGAAAGTATCAGATGAATGGATAATCAAATCAATCCCACAGACTGACAGAGTGAAAGGAAAATATGGAACGAAATGAATCCGCAAAAGCAAAAGCAGTCACTAGCGATGAAACCAACCAGGAAAGGAAAAGATGCTTTTGTCCTGTAATTTTCTGTTCAAGTGGGGAGTCGTCTAAAAAGTACACGAATCAAATCTAAAAACAGAAGACCCCAAATAGGAAAATAAATAAAATAATGACAAAGATACTGAATGATTGAGATGGGTATTGTTTTTTTTTTTTTTTTTAAAACAGATGGGTATTGTTCATTCACCATCATCCAACACTTTCTCTACATTTTCCCGGAAAATATGTGATTTTTTTTGGTAAGATCAAATCAGAGCCTCAATGCTAGCTTTCTTTACCATCCCACAGACTGGGCAAGAATCCAAAGAAACTTGGCAATCTTTGCATGAACAGAGGTGCCTACAGGGTAGGAATACAACACACGAATTCCTAAAATTGCAGCTTTTGCAGACCATCTTTTCATGATTCTCTCTCTCCCCAAGTCCCTGTCCTCTGTTTTCCCCTGTTCCTTCATCACTCTCTCCTCTGAAGCATGACCCTGTATCTTCCACATCATTGGTGAAACACCCGTTTTCTTTGAGCTGTTCGATTGTGTTGTTCAAATTTGCCACCATCGCTTCGTTTTCTGTGGCCAATCGGTACCATGTTTGGCTCTCAATCTCAACTTTTCTCAAGAAGTCTTCAAGCTCCATTGTTCTGTTCATTGCTTTTGCCATTTCTTCCTCTTTTTGCTTCAGTAAAACCACTGTTTTCTCTTCGTATTTCCTCAAAAGTAATGCCATCTGTTGCCTTCGTTGCTCTTGCAAGAGCAATCTCAATCTCTCGTTCTGTTTCCCGAAACAATTACACCAACGGTTAAGATCATTTATAAAAACACTAAAATCACACCCAAAAGAAAACTTTATCGTGTATATGTGAATGCTTTGATTTCTGACCTGTAAACTGATGAATCGATCAATCTGTTGCCCCTGCTTCTCAACCTGACCCGCTGTGCTCTGAGAAAAAGCCGTGAATTGTTGATAATTGTTGTTTTTAGAAAGCAACCCCATGGTTTCACAGCACGGATTTTGGGTTTTCTGTTGAAGGTTCTGCAACAGCTGCTGTTCTTTTTTCTGCTGAAGATTGAAACAGAACTCATTGAACCCATAAGAATTCTCCATCCAATTTTGTGAACCACCCAAAGGAAAACCAAAACTATCCGGGTATAGCTGCGCTTGAATGGCCATCATAAATATATATCTATACGGGAGATTTTAGGTATAAAACCACAGAACACCAGAACTGTAACCACACAAGACCAGCCCTTTTGGCAGATTTTCGTCGGCCTTTTTGTACTCGAACCAACAAAACAAGAACAGAATCGAAATGGGTTTGGCTTCAAAACGGGAGCAGTTGGATCAGAACATAAGCATGATGTTTTCTCTCTGTTTCTCTCTCTCTCTTTATAACTCTGTTTTGGCAGAACCTCTGCTTTTGAGAGACGTTTGGTTTTGGACGTGCTGCTAGGATTTGAAGGAACACAAAAAACAAAGGGAGGTAGGGGGACTGTATAAATATTGGAAGGGGTGTGAATTAATTAATTGGATAATACAGTAGATTGTTTGATTGAATTAAAGTTAACTGACAAACTGAAAAAGAAAAACAGAGAGAGAGAGGTGGAGAGGGGCCCTAGGATTCTCTCTCTCTCCTCTTGGCTTTGGGAAGCATTTAAAGAGAGAGAGAGAGAGAGAGAGAGAGAGATGGTGGAAAGCAAAGGACGTAAACATGCAGATTTTGTGAGTAAACAATGGGGTCAGAGATTTCAGAGGCGTTTGTTTGAATGGGGAAATTCAATTCCAAGTGGGAGGTGGAGAGGCAAAGGTGAGGAGGCCTTTATGTGTGATTGTGATTTGTATGCATGTGTGAACAAGTCAGTTTCCTTTTATATATATATATATATAATATATATATATTTTTAGTGAGAGAAAGGGTCAGTTTTTTCCTTTTAGAGGGAGAAAGAGAGGGAATCAAGGATTTGTCAGTTTTGTCATTTGCAAAGGCTGAAGAATAGGATTCCTACTTTCCTAGGGGAAGCATAAAAACTAGTACTACTCCCCTCTCAAAATATTTATCCGATTCATAAAATAAGAACTTAAAAATAATATATTTTTTTGAAAAAAAAATTAATTTTTTTTATAAATTAAAAGAACTCATTGATATTTTCTTGCAAAAATTATATTATTTTTACGTTATTATTTTGCTAACCGAACAAACATTATGGGACTGAGAGAGTAATTACCATCAGATTAGTCTCTGAAAAGAAAAAGAAAGAAAAAAACAGAGCCAATGTGAAACAAATTTCTTACACAAGTATTCCTTTTGTGTTAACAAAAAGAATAAAGAAATGACACGTGAAATGAAAGATTTAAATTTATATCGATATCTAATTATTTAAATTGTCCCGGATAGTTTACGCATGCCTTGAAAAATTATGGAGTCAATTTTAGCATCTTCTAAGAGGGCAATTAGTGGTTCTTATTATGTCAGGTGCGGCCGGGCGAATCTTACACACTGACGCACAAGAATTGATGACACTTGAAAATTTCATAGTTACCTAAGATCAAGGACAAAGTAAATTTGCAAGTCTAAAGGCCAGCCACTTTGAGGTAAGAATTCAAAAATATATCTTCATAATTACCCCAGTAAGTAGTAGTGTTTCTGGTTAAATTTTGAAAATTCTTTTTGCATTTAACTTATCAAGATTAAAAGTGTTTTAGAATGCGGGAAGTTAGCTAATTCATAACCTAATTACTCCACATAAATCTCCAGCTATTTAATCTTTAATTTATTTGCTCCTAAAGATATATTCTTTACGTTTAAGAGTTGTTCTTATCTAGTACTGTTTCGTGGGAACCAAGAGTGGTGATCCCCGGATCAAAAAAAAAGAGTGGTGATCCCAAGTTAAATTTAAATTTGTTTTTTTATAACTTGTGACAGCTTACGAACATCGCAACTGATTTGGGGGATTTATCTCACTGGCCACTTTCGGGGGCCCAATTACAGCTAAGGTTTTGCTCTGTATGAATTGGCATCATAAGAGTTGATAACATTTGAGAGATTTCAACGTTAGAGCTTAAGAGAGAACCGAGTTTAATTTTGATCTTGTACATGTTCTTATAATTCACCTTTTTAGTGCTATGTGCTTGCCAAAATCCGTAAAGATTATCTGTACGTAGTTCCATTTTATATGTACGATTTATATAGTGAATTCATCCTTCTTTCTTTTTTCATTAGTTTACGGTTTGATTATCTCAAAAGAAAAATAAGGGAAAAAATCCTTGCAATGGTGCAGTACTCCGTTATGGCTACCTCTAACCATTATCTTGTGAAATAGTACTTTTTATTTACTTTTGTTTGAGGTTTTAGTTGTTTTAATTTTTCTTGCAGTTTTATGTAGGTAATATATGCTGTTCTTGGTCAATTTTTCTTCCATTCGCATTCCATGGCTGTGCAAGTTTTTTGTTTTGCCTTTTATCGGATTTTGTTTAGTTTATTCATGGGTTTGTAAATTAAGCTCTCTTCAAAAATAATTAATTAATTAATTAAGCTTAACAATTCTGCGGTACCTTTTCTTGTTTTTTTGGACCTTGAGGTTTTGAGAAGTAACACCACCTTTTCTATAGGGTTATTTTCAAGGACACCCCTTCAAGTATCACGTTTTGTCAACATGACCCCCTCACGTTTAAAACTCATCAATCTCACCCCCTCATTTATTAAAACTCATCAACTACACCCCTCCCGTCCAATTCTGTTAAGAAATGTTAACATTTTGAACGGAAAAATATATAACCTGGACGGAAAGAGAAATCTAACCCTAAAATACCCTTCACTTCTTCTTCTTCCCTCACTCCTACCCAATCCCCTCACCCCCAACCAGACACAACCTCAAATCCCACAACCTCAAGAGAAAAACGAAGGCCTCCTCCACCGTTCCCAAACACGGCAGTCCATCCACCGCACCACCACTCCCCACCGCATCTACCTCCTCCTCTTCGCCTCACTCTTCACTTTCTTCTTCCTCTTCACTCTTCTTACCACCAAAACCCCCCATCTCCACCGCCGCCGCCACCACAGAAGCCGGCGGCGGCGACGCCCCCAATTACCCAAACCCATCTTCGACGCCCTCATCCACTATGCCTTCACCCTCCACCGCACCGACTACCTCTCCTCCGCCGAGCTCAAATCCATCGCCGACGTCATCTTCCGCTGCCGACTGCGTCTCCTCTGCCAAGCTCAAATCCATCGCTGACATCATCCTCCGCTGCCGCTCCAGCTGCTGTGTGGTGTGTGCATCTGTGAGAGAAAGAGAAGAGAAGATGACTGTTGACTGTGGGGTTTGGATTTCTTGAATCAGAAATGGGTTTTGTTTGTTTTAATTGCAATCTGGTGTGTGTGTGTGTGTGTGTGAGAGAGAGAGAGAGAGAGAGAGAGAGAGAGAGAGAGAGAGAATTCCATTGCTTTGATAAACTCGTCACCGACGAGAAAGTCGACATGTACACTTGCCTGTGATTTCTCCTGATTCTGGGTTGGATTGTAAAAGCAATAATTGACCCATTTTGTTGATATTGGTAGTTTTCTTTCAAAGTACAAAATCGTACTTTAACATATGAAGGATATTTTTGTCTTTTCGTCCATTTCCGTCCAAAATTTTAACAGATTTTACCACAGGGGTGATGTTGATGAGTTTTAATAGTTGAAGGGGTGAGGTTGATGAGTTTTAAACATGAGGGGGTGATGTTGACAAACCGTGATAGTTGAGGGGGTGTCCTTGGAAATAACCCTTTTCTATATGTATATTAGTAAATTAACATTTTTTTTTTTTTTTTGTTGAAATAACGAGATGTTCAGGCCAACTTATTTATAGCTCGACTAATTTCAGGACTCTGAAGTTAACGACCGGACAAATTCTCCAGTAACCCCAAAATTTAAAATGTTTGGTATTCGCTAAATTCGAACCTAGACTCAATCCCGTCATGAATTCTAAGCATATGGGCTGATCTCACCATGCATGTATACTTTAGTTGCAGGCGTTGCAGGCCAGCCGATCGATAGTTACTGAATGGCACAATTTCATCAAGAGTGGTCGAATAATCTAATTCCATTATTGGCCTCGATCTCTTTCTCAGTACGTACAAGTTTACTTGGAAATAAAATCACCAAGGACAAAATAAATATCCTCTTCAACATACAGTTCGATCTACTGGAAATTAAGGAAGGAAAAGTATGGAGTAGTAGTATTATTTTTCTTCCACGCACCTAATTAATGGCAAGATGTATCTTTCTTAAGAGCCACCGATTACGACTTATATAAAATACTAATACTAATACTAATACTAATACTAATAATATTAATCCTGTGTCCCAGACAGGACTCCTACTAGCTAGTGTTTTCTCCAATATTGCTTTGAGCAAAAAATAAAAAATAAAAAAAGAGGAGGACAATGACTAAATCTATCTATATTCATTGTATATATTTCTTTCCAATTAAGTGGGTTTCATGGAGGCATCATGATTGAACTTCTAAGAAGACTAATCCATTAAAATTCAACTTAATTATGCTGCTAGCTTTTAAATTCATTCATTCATGTGTAAGCTTAGCTACCTACCTTCCAAGAAGATTCATCCCAACTTTCATTATTATGCTTTTCACTTGTATATTGCACTCTTTATCTTATACTCCTTCCTATATAGTAATAGTTAATTTCTGTACTCATCTCCAACATTTGCAGTATATACATAATAATGTCATGTTTCACTTGAGTAGTACTTTTGATAATGGAATTTCTTCTGCCGAATTTTTTTTTAAAAAAACACTAAAAATTAGTGGAGGAAGTGATTGTTAGTCATCTCATTGCAAAGTGCGATTTTGGTGCTATGGTAACTTTAAATTTTGCAATTTCTGATCAGTTGCATCGCATGGATTTTTATTTTTTAGTGTTAAAAACTTTTATAGACTGGTATATATGTAGTGTGAAAGTTTATCCCTTCAATCCTCTCTCATTAGATTAAGGTACCATTTGAAAAGAATTTTAACAAGTTATTAATTAGCTAGCACAATTACACAATTATATTGATTCTTGCTATTGGTAGGATGCTAGTTCGTAAACTTCAAGATAGAAACTTTATCATATATTCACATACATGTTCGATTTGGATTTTGATTGAGGTTTTTTAGAGTAATGAGTGGAGAGAGATGGAAAAAACTTATTAAAGATTGTATCAAATGGTATTGAAACCCCAAAACGAATAAGCTAGGCTACTTGAAACGTAAAATTTTACGACCTTCACAAAACTTTTTCCCTTACTGATGTACCAGTCATATCATTCTGAAAGTATAGTTATCTATCTTAGATCAACTTTAACTTTTACGAAATGAACGGTTCAAAAAAAAAAAAAAAAGGAACAAATTGAAGTGGACCCCACAATTAGTGCACAACAGTGCATTGCAATGCACTGTGCAAAATTGTCCCACTTTTGCCTACATCCTTAATAACTAGAGGTCCCATCTCCTGATCTCCATTACCGAGTTCTCCTCCTCACCTATGCATGTAGAAGTCCATGTTCAATCCTTTTCTAATGGTCCACCTTAAGATATACGTACCTATGGGAGAGAGAACCTCTATTATTATGGCAGAAATTATGGGCATATACTGTATATTAATTGCACCTATATTTCCCCTGCCTAGCAAGGAGTTTTAGCTAGCAATAGGCTAGCCTAATTAATTGATTAGCGTTTCAGATGGGAAAGTGCAGCTTGTCTCCATCTTGTTTTGCCTGCTAATTAAGAGTGTGTACCATATTAATTGAGAAAGTGGAAAGTGATTTGATTCAATTGCTGTGGCCTAACCCTATAGCTAACAAATTACTACTAATTAATTTACTCGATCGGAATCTATATTTGCTTTAATTTCCTATACATGTTCGTTCGATCTCCAATTTATGAGGACACCCCTTTGGATACGAGATATACTTTTATGGTATGCCTAATGCCTTTAAACCTAGTAGCAAGCCCTATGGTTCGGCATGTGGGCTACAGCAGTACAATGGGGTAAAATTGCTAGATCGAGTAAAATAAAGTGACCTTGAACTACAATTACGTACCCTTAGTCCTTTTTTTTTCAATTTAAAAGATAAAGACCAATTTGTTTATGACTTTGCCAATTGTTTATTTTCAATTTAAAAGACAAATGCCTTGTTTGGAACATTTTTTGAAATTTCTTTTGAAAAAGAAGTATGGGTAATAAGTGGAGAGAGATAGAGAGAGAAATGATTGGAAATAGGAGGAATCTTTTGAAAAATGCTTTTCAAAAAGTGTTCCAAGCAAGACAGACTCATTTGTCTAGCTAAATCTTCAGAAAAAATATATTTTTTGAGAAAAAGGAGATTATGTTGGATAATATCTACTATCATATTCCATGGTTGGTTGAATAAATGGTTAAATGCATAACATTGATCCCTTTCGCCACTTGAGTTAGCGTACGTAGGGTCGAACCCACTACACATCTACACACATGCTTTTAGGGTGGAATAGAGAATCGAAACAGCTCTATCCCCTCAACTCAACTGTTACCAAATCAAAAGGTGAAGAGATAATGTTTTACAGGAGTAGTACGTGCACAATACACATAATAATGCTTGTCTCTTTCCTTGTTTACATAATCCCCCAAGTCCCTGAATTCTTGTTGTATATGTAAAGTATTTTTTGACACTGCACATGCATCAATTCGTGGGACAAAAAGGCCAGCAAACCACATTACTACAGTCCCCCCCCCAGACCCCCAATTTGGACGGTACGTAACAAAACTAATCACTGACGACCAGGCCAGGCTTTGAATGAGAAAAAGAAAGAAAGATTGTCCAATTTCTAATAGAGATCCATTTCCTAACGTCCTTTCATACATTTTGCATGAATATTTTTATGGGTGACTTTCACTATGCACGCGAGCAGAATATTATTACCCAATGTTCACATTGACCCTTAAACTTTTATTGATGAGCGCCATGTGACAAATTTTAGTCGGACCAAAATGAGAGAAGTGAGATGATTAGAGGTTGAAAGTGGAAGAAATCACAACAAGTGGCAACCTCTACTATGAGACTATGGTATCAGAATGTTAAGTTTTATTTCGTGTTAATTTCCCCTTTTAAAAAAATTTATGATAGATTAAATACTTGATTTTGTTTGATAAACTGACTCCAAACTAGTAAATAATATTATGAGTTTCAGGTATGAAGAAGTCCTGTGCAAACAAGGTTAAACAATAATCTATATATTCTCACCCATTCAATTTAGAGGGGTCAAATAAATCTACTCAAGAATCGAAAATGTAATACTTTACAATTGATTAAAATTGGTGAGGTCAATTGATTTGGAATCTCCGAAGAAAGCCGTGCCACATGACATATTTCGCAAGTGGAGCAACAATTATTAATTAGGTTGAAAAAATTGTCTCAATGTTACTCTCTGTCTTATTTGTTTGTCTGTACACACTATTCTGAATGTCTTAAGAAGTCGTTTCACATGTTGTAACTACAATATTTTTTATTGGTAAAAATAATGCTGATTCTTATGCATAAATATATTGTTCGTTGACTTGATTAAGGTAGACATGACTACCAAAAAAGAGACAAAATTTTTTTTTTTTGATGGAGAAAGAACCATTTTTTGGGTATTTTTTTCAGCCCGTATATAAGTTCTGATGGTTTACCACCCAAAACTCAATGTCACTTAATTAATAAGAACGTTGTACCAAACCTAGTGGTACTAAATTGGAAATCGTTAACCTCATATTGATTTTTAAGTGCTCAATCAAAGTGTTATTTTACCTAATGCACCATCGATTGAGAGAGAGAGAGAGAGAGAGAGAGAGGTGGCGTTGGGAGTGGAGATCAAGTAGGGGAGGAAAGGCAAAGGCAAACAAAATGGGGACCCATGTGCTGGCCACCTACCAGGGACCCATGAGTGATTTTCGTGCTTGGGCGGCTAATGAGCAGCCAATGGTGGAATCCATGTGAATACATGACCCAAACCCAAACGACCAAACAAAACCTTCAACATTTACAAATTCAACAAATACTACAACGTATGACAAAATATCCATCCATCAGTGATGGTATCTTATTTATCTAATCAAATTGACTAATAAGGTCGACAGACAAGACAACCCAGTAAAGAATTAAAGATATGGAAAACAAAAGAAAAAGTTGGAGTCGTGATGATGATGAGGTAGTAGTAGTACTGGTACTGGTGAATAAAGTCCAGAAACCCCAACTCAGTTCTCGTGTTTGATGAAGTTCCCTAGGCACCACTGCAACTTCCCAACTACTTCCTCTCTCTCTCTCTCTCTCTCTCTCTCTCTTTGTTTTTTAGCCTTTTCGCAAAGTGATATGGAGAGTCAGTGACCCCACTTTCGATTTTGTCGTTGCATCATCTGTTTGTCCGTGCTTAATTAGTTGACGTAAAAGTAAAGGTTAGGCTAGAGTAATTTTGCTTTGCTAGTAGTACTAAAATAAGATTATCATTCCAAAGACTAAAATCTGACATTACAGTGACTGATTCAACGCATTATCATTGTCATCATGATTCATACATATATAAAGATCATGCATATTTTCTAGTGCTCCTGAAGCACTACATGCCTACGTTCGCGTGGAGTTTATACACTTATGATTTTTGTTTGAATGTCGAGATTCTTATAACACCACCTGTTGTTCCGGTAAAATTTTGATTAGCTGAAAGGACAATAGGTCATGGCTATGTCCTATGAACAAACCAGAACGTTGGGCTCAGAAGTTGGGCCGAAAAGGGTGGTCATAAAAATCCATTTAAAGCTGTGATATCATTGACAAATATCAGAGAGAGAGAGAGAGAGATGAAATTGTTGGCCATCATAGAGGAAGGACCACCAGAGGTGACCAGAGTGTGGATGGTTGGGTTGTCCAATGTCTGTTCTGTTGCATTCGTACGTTGGACGGAAGCTATAGAGAGAGTCATTGGAAACCGCTTATATTGGCCACCACATTAAAATTAGCTACTAAACTGAAGAAATAGTACTAGTATTAAAATGCCATGTGGATGGCTCTGCGTATAACCAATAATCCGGCGGTCCGTCGACTACTTCAACTGCATAAAATGGATACAAAACTCCTAATAAAACCGTGACAGCTATTCATCAATGCATGCGCTTTTTCGACATGTAATCGTTCGATCAATTTATCTCTGGATGCATGTATCTTACATTTAATTTGAATGTGTTGTTTGTTGTTCAATCACGTGTGCAATAAGTCTTTTCCCAGAAGTATTGCACATGGTAGTTTTAATCAAAGGCGGAAATACACCCACCATAGATTCGGTTGTAGCCAAGTCCACTTTAGAAACACCCCCTCCCCCCTCCCCCCAAAAAAAAAAAAATAATAATAATAAATAAATATCTAGTTTTTACTAGTAGCGGAGTCCAGATTTTGATATGAAAGGATCCGGCATAGTAGTTATATATATATTTTTTATCAAAACGTATACTTATTATATCATAAAGCGTTTGTTTTCCAACACATTAAATTTGTACATTGAAATAATTTTAGCCTAATGTAGTTGAAGTATACCAATCATTTTATTTTTTTTTCTTTAGGCTATTTCAACAGTCACGTGTTTTTTTTTATTTAAATTTTTTTTGAGAAATGAGAATGTAAAATAACTGATTTTTTTTTTATCAAATCAAACCATAAATATTAGTAAGATTATAAGTACCCATACATGAATAATTATCGATAATATTCAAAATCAGGTACATAAAAAATTTAAAACTCTGGGTCGGGGCCCCCCGGGGGGACTCCAACATAGCTCCGCCCCTAATTTTTAGAAACTCTAAAATATCTAACTCTAGAACATCCTTGTGAAATATCTAGAGTTTTTTTTTTGTAAAAATTAGTCATTTGTGTAATTTTAAAATTATCTCAAAATTTATCTTATAAGAAAATATCTTTGCACTAAAGCTTTTCAAGTAGTACAAATAGGGATAAATTCTAGCCATCTAGAATATCCTTGTGAAATATCTAGAGTTTTTTTTTTTGTAAAAATTAGTCATTTGTGAAATTTTAGAATTATCTCAAAATTTATCTTATAAGAAAATATCTTTGCACTAAAGCTTTTCAAGTTGTATAAATAGGGATAAATTTTAGCCATTTTGTACCAAGCCAAAAAAAAAAAAAAAGAGTTTAAATGTACTACAAATACTCTCATTCCCCACTTTTGTCTTTAGTATTCTCCATCTTCCAAAAATCTTCAATGTAATTATATTTTGCTCTAGGGCTCTCATATGATTGTTATCCTTCAATTTTGCATAAGGGCAAAAATGAAAATGTATACTATCAATCGAATCATATCCCATGGAGTATTAATAATCTTATCATCTCTAATCTCATACCAAACATACATACTCATTACTAATCTCTTCTTTTTTATCAATCTCAATCATAATCTCATATCCTTACAAATCTCACCCATCTATCCCTATTATCAAAACGGAGCCTAAGAGAAATTTACCTTCGGAGGGTAATTCCACTCTACCCATAATTGCTGATTAGTGAGCACAAGAGGACCATTTATATAATAATAGTAATTGTTCGCAAAAACCCAGTGTATCGCCACTCTCCATTCCACTTTACCCATAATTGCTGATTAGTGAGCACAAGAGGACCATTTATATAATAATAGTAATTGTTTGCAAAAACGTATCGCCACTCTCCATTCTCCAATTTTTAAGAAAATTCTGTCCCGCCATAACCGAGTTTCTACGGGAAGAAAACAAGAATGAGTCCGAGAGCAGTCGTTGCGTACCTTTTCTACGGATTAGCGATCGCAATCAAGGCCGGCCCTAAGCTGAAACCGGAGGTGCAGACGCATTTAGGCCTTAGAATTTTATGTAAAAAGTAAAAACCTAAGCCTCATCGTCCATATAATAAATCTATATTATACATAAAAGTTATTTCTTTGCACTATATTCAGATTGATGTCATTAAATCGGTCATTTTCGAGCCCATGTGTGATCTCTGCTTCAGTTTTCCAGTTTTATTCCCTAGGAATGTGTTCCTATTGGAGTTCAATTTTTGTAGATGAACTTTAAAACTTCACGAACGTTGGATGAAACCAGTAGCAGCCTCGTTATATGTAGGGTTTGAATTGTTCGGTTTCTATTTGTTTTTTCTCTGTTGTCAAATGGCGTAGTATATTTGTAGTGAGATAGTTTGTTGGGGTGCAAACTTGGTGTCCTCTATCGTGTATGTTCTTTATTCCCGCGCAATAGATGGCTCATGTGGTTGTCAGTTGGGGAGGAACTTTATGGAGAAACCAAGTAGCGTGGGTTACTGTCAAGAATATAGAGACAGATTCATCGATTGATCTTCTTAACAATAGACTAAGGTTCTCTCGATGTGTAAGTAATTTCAAAGCAAGGTTGGCATATTGGTCAACTCTTGCTCCACTTTGCTAGTATATTGGGCGAAGAGGTGCTCACAATCCCATTGGTGGTGACAAACTCTAATAATTTACCGAGTTTAAGCTACTTTGACAAAATTGAAAAGAATGATAGGAGATTATATGGGTTCTGTTGTTGTTGTTGTGTTTAAAATCCTCTTGTGAATACCATATATTGAGCTTTATTGAATTTTTTTGAACAGCATTGAGCTTTATTGAATGAAATTTGTACTGAAATTTGGCTCAACTGGGCTCAACTCGTTTTGTAATTAAGCCAAATTCAAAGTCAAGTTTTAGAGTACATATCATTTGAAAATACTCAAGCCTTTGAATGAGACACGTATGCATATCACTTTATTTTTTTGTTTTTTTAAACCTCATACATATCACTGTCTTTCCCTGGCTCTTTAATTGCTTTATATCCATCTTAAAACTAATTGGTAATGAGTGGAGAGGTTCTAAATGTTACTTTCACTCCTAAGCAATGTAGGACTCTATTTCCTTAACATCCCCCAGCCGCGTTTGAGGTCTGTCACGTGTAGCAACTTTTGGGTCCTATCATCGTACAACCTTTTTGCTAGTGTGTCATCGTAGGATTGTAATTTTTTTAAAATGTGGGGTGGAATGCGCCCCGCTCTGATACCATGTAGAAACTTTATATTTATCTCAAAACCAATTGGTAATGAGTGGAGAGATCCCAAATGTTATTAAGTGATCACCCATTACACTCCCAACCAATTGGTAACGAGTGGAGAGGTCTCAAATGTTGTTTGTGGTATTTTTTTTATACTCTCTTTGTCATCTTAGAAATGTGTCACTGTTATTATAGATATTCGAATTTCAATTGTGCTGAAATTGATCCCAACTTCTTAAGAAATTAGTCGAAAAAATCAACACCCATCATGGCAGGTAATTTACCGTAGAAGCGAAGATACAGAAACGCATATATGTATTGGAAATTTGGAAGGCGAAACGAAGAAAGGTCATGTGAAGCGTACGTCTTTGAAGGAGAAATATATTGCTTTCCGTTGGGGCTCTAGATTCAAGTGGTATCCGGTGAAGTTTGACTAATTAATGGGGAGTCCCATAACTTGGCTCCTCATTTCATGTGTAGAATGGCAGGAGTAGATGCAGATGTAGATATACAAACAATTGAACCTGACCTTTATGTTTGTTTACAAGTCTCGATGATCATAAATGTTTCAAATTAATATTGATTGATTCTCTCAGTTTCTTTTCGTTTTGTAGACCCAGCCCAACATCTACGCTTTCGTCTTTAATCAAATATTGATTGATTCTCTCAGTTTCTTTTCCTTTTGTAGACCCAGCCCAACATCTACGCTTTCGTCTTTAATCTTGACTTGCCCAACTTTCCAACAAACTCCCTTACATCATTTAAGCCCATTTATTCTCTCTCTCTCTCTCTCTCTCTCTCTGAGAGAGATACGTTGGAAATTTCATGATACATTTGTGTTGACTAAGTTTCTTCAAGCAATGGGGCCCCATGACCCATAAAAAACAGGGTCGAATGGAGGGTACTCGCTTTTCATTTCATTTCTTCTTTCTTTTTAAATTTAATCTTGGAGGGTACTCACTTCGAGTCAGGCAAATTAACAACCGACCATGACGTCAAATTCTATCTTGGATGGCGAATTTGTTGGACAAAATCTTGTTTAGTACATGAAAAAAATGATGAAAAGCAAAAATGTATATGAGGTGAAGAATTGCATAGTATCCAGATTAATCTCTTCTTTTTTTTTCCCCCCCGGGATATCCAGATTAATCTTAAACGCGTCAAATTTTATATTTCCACTGGCAATTCAGATGTCGAGCCTCATAACTCAAACAAATACTACCAGAGAAGATACACAATCACATTTCATACAATAGTGTACTCCTCTGTTTTTTCGAAGTGCATTTCACAGTCACACAGCACAGCCAGACTTTGGGCCTTGCAATTAATAATTCACTGGGTTTTGTCTTGGGCTATTGCACTACGTTTGGGCCAAACCCAAACACTGTCCACTGACATTCAAAAACTAGGGGCTAAATCCATTAAGTATTTTGAAAGAAAAAAATGAGGACGATATTTTTTGAAAGGAAAAAGCTAACTACATCTCTTTGGACGGTAATTAACTGAAAATTATTACTTACTTTTGGGGCATTGCCAGTCTGTCATGTGGCGCTCCAATGGTATCTACCAACACACATTTACGTGTGGTATCGGAGCAAGTGTATGGACCCCACGTGAATATGTGATAGTAGAGATTTTAGGAACACCACGTGACGGTGCTCCAGAAGCACTTAATAACCACTTGTAATTAAGATTCAACAAATATATAATTAAAGAAGGAAAATTACATTACATCGTTTATACATGATGAATAGTATGAAACATTTTTTATTTTGGCGCTTCGGAAAATCGAAGTTTAAAAAACGCGTATTGAAGTTTCAATTTCTCATTGCATTATTTTAAGCAAATACCTAGTGTGTGTGTGTGTCTTTTTTTTTTTTTTGAGCAATTCCCATTCGAAATGCGTTGCTTATATGTCCTTTTTTCCTATGGCCCCTTTCGATCGGGAGAAATGTGGTGAGATAAAAAAGGGAGTTGATGAAACTTAGTGAGAAAAGGGAAGGACCATCAAAGACTTTCATTTTGATACTTATTTTCCATTTCTCATGTTACAGAATGAGTGATTTGAAGGAAGGAAGCAGCTCCTCTCTAGTTTGGGGTAAAATTGGATGGGCTGCAGTCCAGCCAATTCAGGTACATTTTGTGTCCATCTCAATTATTTTTATTTTTTTTGAAGACTGTCCATCTCAATAATTGAGACCGTCCATCTCGTAGAACATGTCGAGATATATAATAGACCATGAAAAAAACTTATGCCTATTGGCCGGATGTACCTGATTCAAACACATTTAGTAGAAGAGAAGGTAAATGGGTTTCTCATTTATATCCGATCCACGTCATTTTTTCAACGTGCTGTACAAGATTAATGGTCCTGAATTGGCTGGACTGGACCCCGTCCAGTTTTTCCTGAAACTGGAGAGTAGCCACTTGCCAGAAGGAATTCATTACTCTATCCTAACGAATTGTTAAAGCAAAAGAGGAGTATTTTAAATTCATTTTCCTTTGGTGAATTTGCTCTGAAGACAAAGTCAAGATGTTCTGTAATTTCTTTATCTTCCCCTCCGCTTTTGTTAAGTTGTTTGGTTTTGTGGGATCAATCATGCATGGGCCGGGGAAGCATCAGTTGGCTTTCTTCCTTCCAAAATTCAGCCAAATTTAGTATCCCCAACTACCTGTCGGTTCTGGTCGGTGTGGAGATTCCAACCTTATTAAAATAGTAGTACTACTTTCCATCACCCCACTTCTGCACGACACGTGGCTAAAACAACCAGACACGAAGCTACATCTACATACAGAATGTATATACTACACATAATAGGGGAGAGAGAGAGAGAGAGAGAGAGAGAGAGAGGAGAGGAGAGAGAGAGATGTACGCATACTAGTATATGTATATATAAGCTTTACAGTATAAAGGAGGACTTCACAGCGCCAAATAGGATCAATGTATCTAGCGTGAACCCAAGAAACTGCAAAAACAAATTATTGTGTTTCGCAGCTAGGTAGCACTGGACTGGACGGGTGTTTAAGTGAAAATGGGCGTTATGGATCATCTCTCCCACGTGTTCGATTGCTCTAGTGGCAGTTCCAAGCTCAAGAAACGCAAGCAATTTCAGGTAGGAGTAGTAATTAATTATCAGTCTTCTTGTTTTTTTGGTATTCTACATCTGCTGATCTGCATTGCTGCTTAACTTAATTGTTTCGCAAATCAAAATCAATACTGTGATTGTGAACGTAATCAGACGGTGGATATAAAAGTGAGGATAGACTGCGAAGGATGTGAGAGGAAGGTGAGGAGATCCGTGGAAGGGATGAAAGGAGTGAAGACGGTGGAGGTGGATCCCAAGCAGAACAAGCTGACCGTGGTCGGTTACGTGGAGCCCGCCAAGGTGCTGGCCCGCGTGGCTCATCGGACGGGCAAGAAGGCCGAGCTCTGGCCCTACGTGGCTTACGACAAGGTGGCTCATCCTTACGCTCCCGGTGTTTACGACAAGAAGGCCCCGCCTGGGTACGTCCGGAAATCAGACGATCCACAGGTTCAAAGCCTCGCACGTGCTACCTCTTTTGAAGTCCGGTACACCACGGCCTTCAGTGATGATAATACTGATGCTTGTGTTATCATGTGATGTGAGTATTAGATACTACTCCTATATATAGCGTTTTGTACTCTCTTTTGGGATGTACTAGTACATAATACATGATGTGTGATTTGATTGATACTCCATATGTTTTGTTTGATTAATGAAGTCACTTTTTATAGACATTGAGAAGTCACGAATATGTTCATTTTTTTGAGTTACAGTCCATATTGAATATATATAGTTTAGTTGGGAAAATAACGGCTAATGACGTGTTTCAATAATTAATATCCGTCAAGTACATTTTTAGCATTAACAAATGTTCACAATATGTACTTCACGAATATTAATTATCAAAACAGATCCTGGGCCGTCATTTTCCCATATAGTTGAGATGAGAACGAAATGAATTTTGGAATTTTGGTCAAATCTTTTCTGGTTGATTTAACTGGACTCAACGGAAGGAATAAGGAACAATCCATAATGGCCCATTGCTGTGGCTGGATGGTCCATTCTGGATTTTTGGGCCCACATAGAGGCCCATTTTTACGATAAGCCCCCTCGGTGAAGAGAATCATCAAAAACCCAGATTAAAGGCACACCATTGCATCATTCCCTATGTAACGTTACGGGTGGTTCAGCTTAAAAATCCATGGCTTATATTTTTGTCTTTATTCAATTTTGAATAATTCACCAAGGAATATATATATATATATATATATATATATATATATCATTCCTTTTTCCCAAGAAGGATTGTTTTTATCCGAAAATAATCCGGTGCTTTCCCAATGTACCAGGCAATGTGATCAACAATTTCAAAACTCACGATCCAGAAATCTACAAAAACTACTGTCGACGGCCCGGGATGTTAAACCTACTTCCCTGTTGCCACTAGTAGATTTACTTCCCAAAGAGCAAATCCAGAATTCTACGACAAAATATGGGAATCACATTAGGGTAGCATTTCATGCGGTGCACGGTGCCTACTATGTCATCTAGCTCTTTTTAACACATGCAATTATTGATGCCACATCAAAAGGAAACAACGATGCGAACAAAATAGAACCTAATACCGAACAATTGGACATTGAAATGGCATGATTCACTAGAATTTTGAGTCAAAGAGCTGCCAACCATTATCTCTATTTCGAAACTGAATACAGAGAACATGGGTTATGTTGATCTGTGTACATCAGACACTCGGCTCTGAAACCCAAAGTACTAAACTTGAGCTGACCGGAAGGAAAAACGATACTGAACTTCGCAAAACTGCACTTGTCTAATAATCTTGTATCCTCCAAAAAAGAAATCTCTATGTTTTGATTAGCTCTTCAAATAGCTGGTGATGTACAAGTCCTTCCTAACTGCATAAAAACAATGATGATCAGTAACAAATAACAGGCTATGATAAATCAAGACATCGGACTAAATTTCAAGTTTCCATCCTTTCACTTAAGAAAAGATTATTCTTCAGTCACATGGTAGAAATCTTCTGAAGGATGAATCTGATTAAATGCCGCATGTACCAGATAAATCAATACTGTTGATTTATTAAAACAGACACTTATGATATAAATATCTACTAAATACCATAAAAAAAGGTGGTCAATCATGCCTTTCGGATTAAAAACAGCTCCATCTTTGTTTCAAAAGGTCATGATTCAGATATTTGCCCCCATTCTATCCTCAGCACTCGTCTAATATCCATACTCAAGGTTTCTCATTTGATAATATTTCCCCAGAGATTGATTTTTCATCCGGAAAATGATCAAGCTGTGAGGTTATATGAGGCTGGAGGGTATATTGACCTTTACAGATATACATCCCTAAAAAATCAATCTCTGGTTGGGCAACAAGCACCTTTTTCTCTGAGAGCATAATACCATGAGTTTGAATAAGGGAATGGAAAGTTTGTTAGTGGAGGGTTGCTGCATATGTGGTCGAAATTTGGGAGGCATCATCAATTTGAACTTGCACGTTTAAAGCTGTTAGCAGATGAGGATCCGCTAGTGGCATGTTGAAATTAGGATAAAAGGTAAAAACTACAGTTCCAGCAAGTAATGCAGGGGCACCTAAAAATTCAAGTGCTTTCCTTGATCCTTCAATTATCTTTTTCAACAGTAAGCAAAATTCCCATAGTCTTTTGAAGAACATACCGCATGCAAGTAAAGACAAAGAGGCCCTCACGCAATGTAGAAGATCGTAACAATAATGGAAAATTTAAACAGAATTGTTATCAATAAGACATGGATTAAGTTGAAACCATAGCACATGCAAATCAAAATGCATTCAAAACAGACGAAATAAAAGAGACTGTAGAGCTATGGAAATCTAGTACTAAGCCTGTTATTGTGGAATTCGAATGTCCAATCAAACTATCAAGAGACTGTAGAGCTATGGAAATCTAGTACTAAGCCTGTTATTGTGGAATTCGAATGTCCAATCAAACTATCACACTCCACTTCCACTAAAACTGTCTCTATGTTAAATCAGTCCACGAAACATTTGCATTGCACCATGAACAACATGCAGGCTTTTAAGGAAGTCATAAAGCATTAACGAATAAAATCAAGAAAACATACTCTATGATCAAAATGAAAAAATACCAACAAGTGAGACTGCTACAAGTTACGCGAGCCTATATCCTCAAGAGAAATCAAGTTTGAGTTTGGTAAGAAGTATATTAACAACCTATACGAAAATGGAGCAAACATATAAAATACCGGTAAATTTCACCTTTTCTCTTGTTTGCACAAGAATTATCCACTGTCGAGACTACATTCCAAGTCCACAACTAGGAAACTCCGTCAATCCAGTATTTTGGTTCCCAAGACACTGCAGATTCTCAAACTCACAACCACTGAAGTGTTGACCATTTAATGCCTCACCTTCCCCACTTCTTTCCAACACCCCCGGAGGAAGGCAGTAAACTTGATTATTACTATATTGCATATTACTACAGGGATTCATCACATATGAACCTGGAAAATTTGGAGTAGCCATGTTTTGATACAAGTAACCACCTTTTCCAGGCTTCTGATAAGGAAAAGACCCGATTTCTCCGTCTATCCTGCCCCGGATATCCACAAGCAAACACTTCAGCCGTGAAACCTCAGCTTCCAAAGCTGCCTGCCCTTGCAATCGCTTCATCAGTTGCTGATTCAAAGCTCTCAATCTCACAACTTCAACCTCTAGCGAAGCAGTGCGAGCCTTCTTCTTCTCGCGATACTTTCGCACCGCTTCCCGATTACCCAATGGGTGTTTCTTTGATTTCTTATCAGCCGACTCCTCTGTATTGTCAGGGGAAGCTGAATATTCGTTTGGAGGTGAGAGGATTTTGGTGTGCAAGTGAAAACAAGTGTGGGTATGTGGGAAATCAGGGCCTGGTGGGTTACAAGTGTGGGTATGAGTGCAGGCATGTGTATCATTCAGAATCTCGTTGAAAAAGCTGTCCATAGAACTGCTTGGAAGATCACCAAAGTCTGGACATGAGAACATTTCTTGGTTTGAGAAATCAACCTCTCCGTCATCCATTGCAACTCAAGATACCACCAAAAGACAAGACAGAGAATCTAGAATCTGTAATCCAATATTTTGGCCTATACCCAGATGACAATTAGCTCTGCTTTCTCAATGTGGATACTGGTTACATATAGGGGCCTTAGAAAGCTCAAGTTGGGTGTTCAAAAACACCCAAACCCTGGAAAAAAACAGAGACAACATTACAAGAATAAAAAATTTAGAACAGTGAATCTGGAACTGAATGGCCAAATCCAAAGCTGCATTTTTAATTGCACTGGTGCAATTACTTTTGACACTTGGCGAAAAAGAAGAAGAAGACTTTATTGATAAGCAGTTGGGTGATGATGATGCTAATGGGGTGACATGCCCTAGAACAATGTCATTTTAGCTTGTTTTAATTCCGTACCTTTTAAACATAAAAATAAAAACTGTATATTGAAGTAAAATAGAGGAGTAGATATAGGTTACCAAAAAAAAAACAAAAAGCAACGCGATAAAAGTAAGCACACATATTCTCCTACGATCAGTTTGGATTTAAAATATTACAGTTAAACGGAAAACTTACGATAGAAACCCTAGAGAGAAGCAAAGGCGGTGAAGTTTCAATTGAGACCTCTCTAATCCAGTTAATTCCAGTTCCTCTTCGCAAGTGGCTGATGCATGAATTTTATTGAATTGTGGAACCCTGGAAACTGAGAGGCGGTGTTGAGAGGGAAATTATGAGTTTTATAATGGCAATGAGAAACCCTTAACGGCCCGTTTGGATGCGGGATAAGAATTGGGGGTATTAGTTAATAAGGGGGGATAAGATAGTAGGGGGTATTAGTTAATAAGGGAGGGCCCACATTGATGTGATGTTTATGGAGGGGGGATTAAATAGTACTTCGTTTGGATGAAGGATTAATAGGGGGTATAAGGAAGGGTGGATGATGTAAAAATTTGTTAAATGACCCTTTTACCCTTGTGCAGTCTCTAAATTCATTATGTATTATGTTTTATATATAATTGCAAATTTAATTATTCTTTCACAAGTATTCTACTAACAAATTAACGAATTTAGTATTATTATTAAACAATTTTTTTTTATAAAATTCAATTTTTTAAAAAAATTAAGTGTTCCAAATTTCAATCCGTTTGAACGGGTGGAAAGATTTTAGTTTTCTGATCATTTTATCCTAAATGATCATTATTAAATTTTGACTCTATGACTCTCGTTGATTAGCCCTAAAAGATATTTGATTCTACAACTTTCTTAGGACTAATCAACGAGAGCGCTAGAGTCAAAATTGAATTATGACCATTTAGGATAAAATGATCAGAAAATTAAAATCTTTCCACCCGTTCAAACGGATTAAAATTTGGAACACTTAATTTTTTAACCATATTTTTTAAAATTTGGAAAACTTCATCTTCCCTCTCTCCGATTTTCTGTTCTTCTTCTTTTTGTTTTCCTGCTAAACCAAAAAAACCCAGCAAATAGGGGTTTGGGGAAGGAGGATAAAGAGGGGTGAAATTGTCCAATTTTAAGGGGATTGGGGGGTATAACTTAATACCACCTCAAACCCCATCCATAATTAATACCCCTGTATGCCCCCTTGGCCGGTATTGCTGGAGCCGGGGACTAAATAATACCCAGCCATTTGGCTTCCCAAACAAGGGCTTAGCCCTGGGCCCACGTCCTTACAAGGGGGCATAACTAATGCCCCTTGCTAGTACTCCATCCAAACGACCCCTAAAAGTGAGAAAGGAAGGCTAATAATAATGGGTGAAAAAGAGCGCCATTTTCGTGGAGGAAAAGCTATGCACGAAGAATGTTCAAAAAGAAGACCCGGAGAAAAACACGTCCGCGGCCTCAATTTATAGGGTTTTTTTTTACTGCTAAGGTAGCACAGTTGGTAAATTTCATGTTCCTCTTTTCGGTGGCTTAGGTACGAGTTTCACTTGGATTTAAGGTTTCAGAGCTATGGATAATTTTTAAGTTTGACTAACATCTTACTAATTCCCGCTCACTATACAATATTTTGACAAAAAAGAGAAAATTATTGGTTTTTGAGGGTGTAAGGTGTGATTATTTATCAATAAGACAGCTTTGAAGCTTCTAGTATTGTTTATTGTTTCACAAATTTTTTTCCCCATAACTTCAGGGGGCATCTGGTAAAATTGAAAAGACACACAAAAAAAATTCGGGAACAATATGTAGTTTCAAAGTCTTCTATTATATTACTTGATTTTGGATGAGATCATATGATCAACTTTGGAAGTTTCAGATTCTCAAATAAGTACTTAAAAATATTGACTTATTTTTAAATTTAAAAAAAATAAGCTTATAAAAATAAATTTTCAATTTTTTTTTACAGGGTTTGATAAATCTCATCAAAATCTACCAAATAAGATCCATATTACATATTATTTAATTTTAGTAAGCCTATTATTTTTAAGTTTGAAAATTACAAATAAATACTTATTTTTTAATGGGAGAAAACAGAACACACCCAAGAAGATGACAAATGGAGGAGTATGAATTGCCATGCTTACTATTGTAGGTTCAATAGGCTAAACTCGCTGTTTTAACGAGATTTTTTTTTGTGTAAAAAAGATGGGAGGGGACGACCAGTATAGCAGCCCCTGGACATGACCATGAGGGCTCTCTGCCCACTGTAAAATGTCCGGTTGAGCCAAAGCTACTGCCCGAGAGAGCAGACCATCACCACAACACCACTTAGGTACATAGTTGGCAAAGAATCATGTCCGCGACGTCCAGTAGTGAGGATGAGAGATTGGTTACATACTGTTGTGCCGCCATTACAAACTGGTAAACAAATTTACAATATTCGAACTTTATAAGATCATTTTGATGTACACTCTTTAGTAATTGGATTGCAACTTTTCTTTTGCTGGTTCAGAGGAGTGTATTGTTCAAATTTCAGCGTGTAAAAGAGTAGTTTGTCGTAAACATATCTTGGAACTTTTGAGCGATTTCAAATGAATTTGGTAAGGCTTCTTTTCGGAAAAGAAAATAAGTACTTATTTTTTAAGAAGGCAATTTCAAGCTCAAAAATCATATGCTTATCCAAATTATTTTCCTATCAGTATGAATCTTGTTTCGTAGATCTCATTGAGATCTTAAATACCGTGCAAAAAAAATTGAAAAATTATTTTTCATTTACATTATTTTTGAGTTTGAAAATGTAAAATAAGTACTTATTTTTTAAGAAGGTGTTCTGGAACGG